>CM065300.1:35465669-36693169 GCA_032871835.1 Dipteronia dyeriana
GTCAAAAATGTGTTCCACGGACTAGGGCCGTGTCCTCAACCTCTTTGGACGGTATGGATCTGTGTAAGGGCTCATAAACTACCATCCGTGCTTAACTAAACGTATCGATGTAATAGCTGGTGGAAAGGATCGCAGACACTGGGTCGTCATGCTATCCGGGAGAGGGGACCGCTTCGACGCCACAGACGTGCTGGATGGGGGAGGGGACCGATGTGGCTGAATCGATATGCTGGGAGGTGGGGGGACCGCTGAGCCTGGGTAGACCCAGATAGAACAGCTTTGGGGTCCGACCCAACTACTGTACATGAACCAAGCCTACTATCGCTGGTATGCGACTGAGGTTGCCTCTCCAGACCTATCCCCCCGGTAGGCAGGTCCTGACTACGTCGAGCTGTCATGACTGTCCCTCCCGTATACCTATCAGTCCACCCTCCGGGACTAAATTCTGGATTAGGAGGTGGGGGGTCATCCCGGTGTGTACGCATGGTCGACCCCTGAAGCCCCCGGATCATATCCAGTAACAATCGATGTTGCTGCTGACGATCCTCATCACTCTTCCTGATCATATCCACCAACTCCAAGTGTTGACGTTGTAGATCCTCTTCACTCTTCCGGAGGGCTTCACACACATCGTTCAACATATCTGCTCACGGAGCCTGAATTCATGTCTATATTGTTAGTAAAAAACTATCACCACGCGTTAATAAAAAACACTAAACTTTGTTTTCAACTTGCCTCTCCATCACGTCCAACGCCCCCACGGGAATCCCCTACAAATGTCCCATGTCCAGGGGTGGAAAACCGAACCCGTCTATGCCTATGCCTTTCTCGTTGAGGGTCTGTCTAATATCCCTCACTGTCACTGGGTCTTAAACCCCCAGCAGCGGGCTCAAATCCCTCACTGTCACTGGTCCTGTCTGTTAAACCCCCACCCTCTGTACCACTGATCCTGCCAAAGGTAGTCTGTTCAGGGACTGGAGGCGGCATATTATCCATGTCATCTTCTACATACAGGCTCTCCCCCTCCCTCCCCTCTCGTCTAGCCAGGCATAGTACAGTGCCTGTCTCTCAGCTGATGTTGGCACCAGTTTCTTCCTCGCAAACATCTGAAATATTAGTTAAAACAATGTAATTGTACAAATACTAACTAATAAAAACATTAACAAATTAAATACATACCCTAGCTTTGAAAATCTTTGCCAGCTTCTTCCCTCTCGATTGTTTGGTCGACTCCCACTTCAAAATACTGGGAGTCAGATCAGTAACTCTCCGGGCACCGAACTCTTTGGCCAAATCAAGGATCACCTCCAAAACAAATATTGCATCAAAGATAAGTACGATAAGTATCCATAATTTTTAGGACACTAACAATAAAGTACAATTTGTAGTTCGAAGTTCTTACCAATAGGGCATGAGATATACCGTATATGTTATAGGTCTCCACCCTGTGTACGTCAGCGCCTTTTTCCTGCTGGTGTCGCTCGTACCCGTCTTGTCGCAGTCAAGCGCATGCTTGAATGAGTAAATAGAATGCCTGTACACGTGGGCACCCCACAGGAACGTGTCGAACGCATCGAGATCCTCAACCAGCCGAAATGTCAAACTGAATCTTGAATCTCTCATCCACCCCCATCAGTATCCAGTTCAGCATATATATGAGGCAGAGCTTGACAGCATCGTACGCCTTTCCGAACTCTGCGCCGGTGACAACACCCCTAATCTCCTCCAACGACACCTCATCTGCTCCAGGAAAGTACCGCTCATGTATGCCATTCTCCACTGCTGCATACTTGGTCGTGTCTGGTACAACTCTAAACCGTAGTCAGGTGATCAGGCAAAATTCCACCTTCGAAAACCTCACCGACTGGTTCCCTAACATGAACTGCATCTCATCTGTTGGGCCGTTATGATGCAGCTCCCTCAAAAGCAACTGATGGATAATACCACCCAAAAACTTCATCTCCCGATGCATCGTCAGGAAATGCCTGAAACATGATGCCATGAACCGATGCCGATCTTCATCTGTAATTCTACAGGGACACGGTTTAGCGTGTCGTCTATATGGCCAAGGGCATCAAAATAATTGTGTAGAGTCAATTTGCCCTCGTACCAGTCTCCTTCTGTAGTTTTAAGCGAATCCCTCAACCTATTTCTCATCTGCAATGTAACAGAAATACAACATCATGAAACAGAACAAATTTCGTAACCAAAATTAAAAGTCTCGATCCAATGTCAAAACAGCTCGGTCCTAAAACTAAAAGGCTCGATCCCAGGAGAAAAAAGCTCAACCCTTTTCAAAAAAAACTCGATCCTATGACAAAAATGCTCGATCCCATAACACAAAAGCTTGATCCAAGAGAAAAAAAGCTCGATCCAAGACAAAAAAGCTCGACCCTTTAAAAAAAACTCGAACCTATGAAAAAATGCTCGATCCCATAACAAAATAGCTCGATCCTATGTAAAAACAGCTCGATCCTATGTAAAAAAAGCTCGATCCCATGATGAAAAAGCTCGATCCAATGTAAAAAAAAACTCGATCCTATTCAGAAAACGCTTGAACCCTTATATATAAAAAAAGCTTGACCCACCAAAACCTAATTATTTCACGAAAATTTAGAAAAAAGCTCGATCCTATGAACAAATAAGCTCGATCCTATGTAAGAAAAACTATATTTATTTTTAAAAAGCTCGATGTCATGATGAAAAAACTCGATCAATTGAAAAAAAAGCTCGAACCTATTGAAAAAAACTCGAATCCTTTTCAAAAAAGTTCGATCCCTTTCAAAAAAGCTCGCTCCCTTTCAAAAAAGCTCGCTCCCTTTCAAAAAAGCTCGATCCCTTTATAAACAAAGCTCGATCTCTTTCAAAAACGTTCGATCCAATTCAAAAAAAGCTCGAACCTATTGAAAAAAACTCGAATCCTTTTTAAAAAACCTCGATCCCTTTCAAAAAAACTCGATTCCTTTTCAAAAAAGTTCGATCCATTTCAAAAAGGCTCGATCCAATTCAAAAAAAGCTCGACTCTATTGAAAAAGCTCGATTCCTTTTAAAAAAAGCTCGATCCCTTTCAAAAAAGCTCGATCCCTTTCAAAAATGCTCGATCCAATTAAAAAAAAAACTCGACTTACCAAAACCTGATTTTTACGAAAATAAAAGCTCGACTTAACAAATAAGCTTGATTCTCTTGCAAAAAGTCTTTTTAACCCAGATTTAATCTTCCTCAAGTGATTATCAACCAAATTACAAACCCTAACCTAAACCAAAGTCATTCTCACATCTCTACTTTAACCGTTTTCTACAATTCCTATCAACAAAACTCGATTCTAACATGTAATGCAAGTTAACAACAACAAAAACAATGAAAAAAAAATATCTTACCTTTCTCAATCGCAGCTCTTCCGGTCACTTCACCGTCGATTAGTTTCCCGTCGTTTTGACTGTTGCTTCTCTCTGACTTTGAAAACGATAAATTCCTCACTGTTTTAATATTTCGGGGTATTTTTGTCTGAACACGTTAAATTGTGCATTTTAAATATACATTAGTAAAGTGGTGATATTTGCATAACACCTCACTCAAATAGTGCCAATAATTTTTTGACCCCTTTTACCTTTTTACCCTTGTTGACTATCGTTGACTCGTTGACTTGACGGAACCTTAACAGAATTGGACGGTAGAGATTCGAATATGTATTGTCAGAGAAATACTGGATTAAACTTAATAATTTCAAAAACTAGTGGACCAAACCCAGATTAATGCTAACTAGAAGGACTACAATCATAATAACTCTATATTTGGTTATTTGACATTATTGAAATAGTAGGTAGATTAAATAATTAATCAAAGATCGGGCAGCCAAAATTATTTGATACATTTAAACCACTCCAGGTAGCAGCTTTGCACATTATTATATTATAGAATTAAAATTATAGACAGGTTAGCTATAAGAAACCAATTATATATATAACACTACAAACTTATTGACGTACAAATAATTAATCAATGAAATAATTACATCTCCCTACAATTTAGGTCATCGACAACAAGCACCTACTCCTCCACCACATTTTGGAAAGATATGGCCATATATTTCAATGTCTTGCAAACAGCAATCAGTCAATCACCCTTGAGAGTTGGTTATGATATAGTGACAAAAGTTTCAAGAATAGGTAATAATGTAATATAATGCCGAATTTTAGGTGCAATATTAAAAATATTAGTCAAGTACAATATCAAAATAACCGAGAAGAGGTTGGATGGGTGACAAATCCCTCGTACCTACAAGTTCGTAGGTTCGAATCCTCCATTTTAAAAAAAAAATCATGAATATATATAATATTTCAAAAAATAAAAATACAATATCATATTAATGATAGCGTGATTGCTTGCTGATATATATATATCACCAACTGTACTCGAATGATCGTCCTACCACTACAATCTATCACATTTCATGGGAGGAGTTTATGATAGATGTTAATGAGAGGCAGATAATTACTGATGACAGCTTGGACAAGCTTTGTTGTGATAGAAATAATATTGTTACTATGACTGAAAATGAAGAGTATTATGATGTTGGGTACAGAAATCGGTCGACATCGTCTACTTCCTCCTTGGAAGAATCATTTGATGTAATAAACTGGAGGGGTGATGATCGTAGCTTTCGGTTTGAATCAGATTTATATCTTTGGTAATCGATCACTTTACTGAATATTCATTTTTTTGTGTGTAATTTCTATAGACAATGCGATTCAGAATACCACGTTGTGTTTGTATAGATTAACCCAAACATGACTATTGATGTTCACAACTTACATAGCTCATGAAACACTCAAAAAAAGAGATGGAAAAATAGAGTAAAATGCTATGTAGAGATACAAGGAATTCAATAGGTTTTTTTTTCCCCCAAATAAAGTTAATCGTCTTGAGCTTACTGTGAATACATTTACTTGTCCATGTCCATCAAATGTTTTGAACTTATTATGGATTAAGCATTTAAGCTGTGTATTTGGTGCCGTTTGGCTTTGGGCAAAACAGAGTTGAACCTGAAATGTAACTGAAATTAAAACGACATGGTTTTACCCACCTAAAGGATTTAAAGTAAAAAATAAAATATAAAAAAATCACAGCAATCTCTTTGCTTTCATTGAGAGTCGAACTCAAGACCTCCCGCTTACTAAACGGGTGCTCTAACCAACTGAGCTATGAAAGCTGCTATTTAGTAACTCAGTTTTATTTTATTTATCGTATACATTGGTAAGACACATAATTACCTCCAAAATTCAATAATCTATTACGAGATGGTGCATATCTCTAACACCTATACCATGAGGTTGTGAGTTCGAGTCCTCCATCTCCTCCAACAAACCCCGAATTTATATAATACTTAAAAAAAATCAATAATCTATTTAAATTAATATTTGAAAAAGGCATATATATACTATTTCAAAAAGGAAAAAAAAAAGCATATACGATAATGAACTGGGCCTGGCTAGACCTGCAACCTAGACTCAATGGCCCACTAGAAATTGGGTTTTTTTTTTTTTGCCTTCTTATCGAACCCAACCCAAACTCAAATAAAAGGTTGAGTTAGAGTATTTTGTGGGCTTAAACTTCAATGACAACACTTAATAGCATTTTCTAGTATGCAAAGGTACGAAATTGGTAGTTGAGCAGAAAAAATTACAGGTGTCGAGGTGTAGAGTAGTAGTACCCAGAACAATTAATTAAAAATCTGGTGGAACACAAGTACTATGGAGGTTTAAAGTGGGTGTTCAGGTGGGTGCTTGCATATAAGAAATTATGAATGATGTCAACTGGTCTGTTTCAAAACGTACTCAGATTCCAGCACCATAATGGAAATTATAGGCTTGCATTTGCACCCCTGTCTTGCTGGTAGGCCTCACCCACCACTACACAGTACAATTCTCCACACACTTCAATCAAATTTTGATGATCAGTCAGAATATTGGAATATTTTTCTATTCCAATCAAATAGCTAGCATAATTTGTTTCAATTCAAAATAAAACCCAACCATTTCCTACAAAAATCAGTCTAATTACATCAAATTTGAATATTAGAAATCAAAGTAAAAGCATGATATTGTTCAAGGTTGCAAAAAAGGATTGCCATTATATCTCATCAGTACTCAATCTCCTTCTTCTTCACTATCATCGGTCTTATCTTCTTCATCGCCAACCAGGTTCTCTTGCTCATCAAAATCCAACCTTGAAGAGCCCATTTCAGAGACATTGAAGTTCCCAGTACTAGAGGTGTTTTGTCCACCAACAAAGGCCTCTAAAAGTTCTGTATAGTCTTCTTGACTACATGAAGGAGGAGGATTACTAGAAGAACAAGAAGGAAAATAATTAAGAGGAGTTCTGGAGTAAAGTTGATCCAATTGATCAAAATAGGCACAAGTTTTTGACTGCAGAGAACGCTTTTTGCCACTCTCTTTTGTTTTCCTGAAATATTTGTTAATGTTCTCCCATTTCTCTTTGCATCTTTTAGCACTTCTTTGGTAACCCAATGAACCTATTAGAGAGCTCACTTCATCCCAAAGACGCCCTTTTAGTCCGGGTTCAAGAAACCTCGACTCTAACCCACTTCTAACTTGAATCAAGGCCTCAACTTCAGCTTTTGGCCATCGACTGTCGATTTTCATGTCTTTGATGGGTTCTAATTTTGTGACCTCAGGTTGTGGCTGCAACAACAATGTGCTTTTCCTTGGAGGAAGATTGATATTTTGGCCTGTGATTTTCTCTATGTGGGAGATAATCAGAGACTCTCTATTAGAAGCTAGTGTTTGTTCATGTGCTCTCGCAACTGCTTCTCTATTATACTTAGCAGACTCTTGACACCTCCAAACTTCCTCTCTCTCGGTCCTTTCCCTATCCATTTTTTCAATCACGTCCAAGAATTTCCTGTGAAGACCCTCTTGATGATCCATTACTTGCTTCACTAAACTCTCAAAGAATCCAACCATTGAACCCAATTTTTCTTTAACTTTTCTCTTTCTCTTCTTCATCAATAGAGCCTCTTCTCCGATTGAATTCTCTGACCCCTTATCAACCCCAATTGCATTATTATTGACACCACCACCAGTTTCAACCACATTTTTGCACTGCACATCATCTCTTGAAGGCATTGAAAGATCAACACAAGCTTTTGGCGAGTTCTCTCCAGTTAAAGCTGACCCAGAACCCGTTTGCAATTGATTGGTTTCTACAACCTTTGAAAGATTATAAATAGCTTCGAGCTCACCATAGAGTCTGTACCTGCTCTCCAAGCTCTTATTGCATCTCTCGTTATGACTTGGATCAACTTCTTGTTGCTTGTTGCACTCTATTTCTTGTTGTCCCTTATCTTCTTCTTCATTGCTCTGCTTACTGTTACACCTAATTTCGAATTTTATCAAACAGATTGATGACACAAACAACATTTCTAATTCGAAAAGCAAAAAATGAGGAAAACGAGAAAAAAGATGTAAACATGTGATCAACTTTTTATAATTAATATAACATTAAATAACAATTACCAAAAGCGTTGTTGTTTGATGGCAACATAATCTTCTTGGGAACTCCAGTATTGAGGAGGCATTACTAGAGAACGTTGTCGAATCCCAGAAATATTTTGATGGTTTCCAAGTAGAAAACCACCACTGTTTCTTCCATCGAGTCCCAACTTGAAATTCATGTCGAGACATGGATCCGAGACATTATTACAACTTTGCTGCTGGTGGGGTTGGTGCAATAATCTCTCATTTTGATTAAACGCCTCAAAGTGTTTTTTTTTTAATGGTGGAACAATTGTTGGGTGGTCATGGGTAGTAAATGCTGTGGTGGTGGCTGCGAAAATACATGCTGCGGTGGTTGTTGTTTTTGTTGTTGTTGTTGTTGTTGTTGTTGTTGAGAGGGGAGGAGTTGATAGAAATGGTGGTGGTGTTGTGTTTGGTTTTGAGGATTGGAAATAGAGAAAATTGGAGAGCAACAGTCATGGTCCATCAATTGATGATGAGGATGGTGTTGTTGATGAATCTCTGGTGCACCATAACCAGTTGGCTGCATATCTGTATTTTAACCAATGGAGGAGATAAATAGATGAAAACTTGAAAAAGGGATTTGCTGCTGTTGTTGTTGTGGAAGAGGACTGGTTTTTGGGGGAGAAGTTGAATCGATTGAAAAAACCCTAGTCTGTTTGTTGTAGAGATGAAGAGAGAGTGGTAGAGTCTGTAAAGAGAGGGAGATAAAAGCTGCTACTAGGAAGGACACCTTCTATACGTCATATTCTCTAGTTAGGGTTTTACTCATTGGCTAATCCTAATATATATTACTAGTTTGCCACACGACTAGTTTTTTAACTAAATTTCTGTGTCGAGCAGTACTATTAAGTAATATTATATATAACACCAAAAATAATAAAATAAATAAATAACTTTGGGTTGAAATGACACTTCACACTTCACTTGCTGCATCTTCATTTATGTAAATTTTCCTAATATAATTAATTCTGTTTATAAATAAGTAAGTAAATAAATAAATAAAATAAAATAAAATAAATCGGGTTTCTCTATCATAAATCTACAACCATATACGATAGCAAAACTACTTTAATACCATTTGTAATAGTCTTGATCCACTAAATAGATATCTTCAATATTGTCCGTCTAAATAAACAATATTACCACTAGCTCACTTAATAGAGATCCTCAATATTATCCATCTAAATAAGTACTATTACCATTTGGTTATAGTAGAAAATTTTCTTTTTAAGTTTAATTCATACTAGATATCACACTTAAAATCACAATTCTTCAATCACAATATATGTGACAGTTGATGTGTCAATTCATAAGTGAATGAACATTAATAATGATTTATCTCATTTATCTATGTGCCCACTCTCCAATTGACACATCAACTGCAACACGTGTTGTGATGGAAGAGTTGTAATTTTAGGTGTGATATCTAGCATTACTCTTAACATTAGGATGTTGCACATCACTCTTAGCAAAGCTGGTAGTGCATCTTCCTTCCATATATGTGGTGAGGAGTTAAAATCCCACAATGCGCATTTTACAAGCATGTGTAGGGAGTTTTCTTCTCGGGTTGTGAAAAGTAGTTATCTCCAATTATCGGAATAGATATCCTTACCGTACATGTATTGTTTGATCTCGGTAGGTCCTGTCAGTCTTATTGTAATAGTTCTTATAATATTTCAAAAAAAAAAACATTAGGGTGTCGATATTGACACCCATAAAATTGAATACTACTTTCATATTTTATTAAAAAAATGGAAAAAGGTTAATTAGAATTTATAAATTTCAAGTTTTGATAAATAATTCAGTATAGTATTTTAGCTAAGCTTAAAGTGAAACTGTTGTATGTAAATTTTACCAAGCATACACGTCATCGACAGGAAGGAACAAATAGTCAGGTGGACGCCCAAATGGGCATCCGGGAAATATCTTATAAGGTATCATTAAAGAGAAGAAAGCCCGAGTAAGCATATACTGAATAAAACCTACTCGGGATCAGCTAACAACACTCGAGGCTGGTTAAATAACATTTCCACTCGGGCTCAAACGGTACTACTCGGGACCATCAGGTATTACTCTTACTCGGGAATAAATACGACTCGAGTAAGAACTTGGTGCTTATTTTATACGGATTAAGTCATTAAATACGCGAATATATCCATCAGGAAGGAATCCCAAATAAAATGGAGCATTGAAGTTAGAAGAGTCTCCAATTAGGAAATAACTTGATTAATTTACAAATACTACATTCTTATAAGGAAACAAGTACAAATTGAACAGCACTACTAGAATCCCACTCGATTTCATAAGAGACTCCGAAACAGGAAAGAAGACAAATCGACCTCAAGAAAGTAACCGAATCACAATTAAATACAAAGATCATGTATTGCTTATACAAAGCAGATTAGGGTTCTATAAACATATAAATAGACCCATAATCTCGTCCAAAAGATATAGGCAATATAGCATACAACAATTATAGTAAATATAAAGAGAAAAAAAAAAGAGATCGATAGCCTGTAAACATCTTATTCTCTTAGTGGATTTTGGCTTGGTTGATCCTTCAACCACCCGTGGATGTTTCTCAGGCCATCGGAGTTTTACCACGTAAACCTTGTCTTTGTTACTCTCTTTGCATCTCTTTCTCTTTAAATCAATAGCCGAAATCCAATCCTTGTTGGTTTTTTTGGCATAATCCAAAAATCGACGTCAACAGAAGTTGATAAAACTATTCCCTTAATTCAATTTAATGAACTCAATATGATATATGTATATATTCATATTTCATAGAATTATTGCTAAAAAACATCAATGACTATCAACAAAATATGTGTTAAGACCATATCTCAAATTGACTTGTTGAAAAAAGCATTTATTCAAAACAATAATACATGTATATATATATAACCACAATATTACCTTGTAATTAGATAATAAATAAATAAACAAAAATGGGCCAAAACAATAATTTGAATAGATTCATGAGATCTAATGTAGGAGATTGGTAAACATATAATGGCAGGACTTTGGTATATAGATTGAATATGAATATACAGTGAGTGATGACTACGGAAGTATATTCACAAAAAAATATAATGAAATCTATTGTGATTTGTGTCATGTGATTAGGGATTTAATATTCCATTTTTTTTTAATAAAATTTTATTGAAACCTTTTTCATCTAAATGACATGAAAACTGATTTATAATTATAAATAATTATATATTAAGTTATTAACTATACAATAATACGAAATAGTTATTATACCATTTAGAATAATAAACTATAAGAAATATTATATTATAACATTCACAAATTAGTTCATCATCAAAATATACTTAACAAACTAAGAGGTGATCTTTCACATGAGAATAAAATTGTATTCAGTTTATAATTTAAAGTGTACATAGAAAGTAGAATCATACCTAATAAGTACTAAGCCTAATAGAATATTAATTAGTTGTATATTTTTGTGACCTTAGAAAATGTAAATCATCCATTTTAAGAGCTAAAACAAATAATTCATATAAATCCAACAAGTATTAAGATATTGTGAGCGTTTAAGCAATAAGCATGCATTATATATATATATATATATATATATATATATATAAAAGAAAAATATTTATTAAAAAGAAAACATATGGCATATAAAGTTATCATTAAAATAAAATAAAAAATTAGGCCCCTGGGACATACTCACAATCGAAAAGAAATGAATATTTATTGTTCTAGGAAATAAATAATAATTATTGTTGCCTTCATGAATTATGTGACAGAATTTCAGGACAGGAATCTGAGTTAGCTGTTAGCATGGCCGAATTTGATGGAGCTCATGGCTTGATTTATAATTGTATTAGAGAGTAGAGAGCAAAGCATATTATATAAAATAATTATGATGTGGCATTGAATAGGTGAGTAGGGAAGAAGTACATACTACGTAGTAGTATTTCAGAAGAGAAAAAGAGCAGGACACGTGTATAGAGGGCAGACATGAGAGACATCCTTTTGGAAGTATACAATTGATGTGCACGTGATTTCAGTACCACTGCCTTGTCCTCTTGTGTCTTGTCTCCAACATTTATATTTTGTGTCCGCTACGCATCTCCATAATAACAATTTTGCAATCCAACGGTCATTATTTAACTGACTTGTCCAATCACTATTTTCTTTCAATCCTAATTTCTCCAATTGCCTGCATGGCTGCATCTTATATTCTTATTGCGATAAAACTCCAAACTCCCCGATTTTTATCTAATTTTTCTATTATTGATTTTGTTTTTGTAAAATTAACATTTTTTTGTATTCTTTTTTTATCATCGTAAATTTGCTGTTTTCCTTTTTTATATACGAAATGAGGTTGACAATAACATTACCATTAATTTTATAACATGAAATATATAAATCCAATTAATTTAAATTATATCATAAAATATATAAGAGACCTAGCATTGTTCCTCTTCTTTACTCAAATAACGACTACCGTGACCTTTTGCTTTCAAATAAACATCAACTCTTGCGAAGCAAGACATTATTCTTGTTTTTCAATTCCTTTCTTTTCAAAATTTTGTCATAAAAGTCGAGAAATTAACTTGTTTTATTCAATTAAATATATAGAGGGACCAATACTTATTAATAAGTGACGAGATCTAAAAATATTAATTAGATATGACATTTGAATATATATATATATATGTATATATATATATATATATAAACAATACTGAACAATTAAAATAACAGTAAAACGAGGTTTTTTTAATACAATAAAATAAATAGAACATTTGTTTATATGAATTAAATAATCTCACATTTAAAATGAAATAAAAAAATATTAAAAAAATAAATAATAACAACAAAAACAACAACAACAAAATTAAAAAATTAAAAGAATAAAATACAATATAATTTTATAATAAGATTTTTTTTTATTTTTATAATAAGTTCATTTTAAATTTATACAAAATTAATTAATTTATTAATAAATATTACTAGATATATTTTTAAATTTTTCATTCATTAAATTATTGGTAAATTATAAATTTATTGATTCTAAAAAAAAATTAAGACTATAAAAATAAAGAAAAATACTAAAGATAAAAGAAAATGAATCATAACAATAGATTGACAATTTCAATCCAAAGTAAAATTTGAGATTTTATGTTTTATTTCAATACTAAAAATGTCAAACTGAAATTATTAGAAATAATAAAAATCTAAAATAATAATAGATAATTTAATGTAAATGAGAAATAAATTATTTTGTTTTAAAAGAAATAAAAATTTGATAAAAATTAAGAAAAATGCTTTTACTTGAGATTGGACTCGAACAAAGAACTTCAAGTGTAGACTGTAGAGTGATAACCCATCACAACTCACCAACTGTGCTAAAGGAAATACACTGGGACTACATAAAATCAATTTTTATTTAAAAAAAAAAATTTAGAGATTGGGGCCTATGGTCTCCAGTGGGTCCGCCCCTGCCAATAATGTTTGTCATCGCCTTGATCCCCAAGAATTGAGCCCTGAAGATTCTGCTTAAAAAGTTGACTCTAAAGTAAGAATAAGATGTGTATAATATACACCACATGTTAATTCAACTTCAGCTGTCATACTCACTTTTGACTCCCTGGAGATTAAAGTATATTATTGAATATTGACATCAAATATACACCACATGTTAATTCAACATCAGCTGCCATACTATCTTTTGACTCCTTGGAGATCAAGTATATTATTGACATCAAATGTGCGATAAATTCTTCACAAACCCAGGTGTTATCCCCATCAAAAACTCAAGATACTTAATTTCTTGCAAACAAAAGAAAAGAAAAATGGAAAATTGCACATTGATCACAACCCTTTTGATCTCTAGTGCCTCATTAGTCCTGTATGGACTTATGAGAGTTGTTTATGTTATTTGGTGGAGACCCAAGAGCCTAGAGAAGCAGTTGAGGCAACAAGGTATCCAAGGCACTTCTTTCAATCTTTTGCAATTTCATGCTGGTGACGTGAAAAAGATGGTTAAGGTTTCTATGGAAACCTGGTCCAAGCCCATGTCTCTCAACCATCACATTGCACCATATGTCCTCCCTTACTTTCACCAAATGGTCCAAAAATATGGTAAGCAGTTACTAGTTTATAAGAAAACACACGCACAAGAAAATGTTCAGCTGGGTGCATTGGTGAGAGGTAGACACGGCCTATCCGGCCCTCCCGGTGCTCCGAAGATTATTTACATTTTTACTGTTTGGGTAGCTTGAAAGTTTTGTATTAGTGAAATATATTATTTACGGTTCAGATAATGACTCATTTTTGGGCCATGATTTTTGATAATGAAAAAAAAAAACAAAAAAATAGGAAAGGTGTCTCTGAGTTGGATACAGTCAAGACCTAGGCTGTTATTGACAGACCCAGAACTATGCAGATTGATATTATCAGACAAGTCTGGTCACTTTATTAAGCCACCAGTGAACCCTCTGGTGGACCTTCTACAAAAAGGAGTCGCAACCGTGGAAAGAGAGAAATGGGCCAAACGCAGAAAATTGATCACACCTGCTTTCCACCTTGAGAATTTAAAGGTACCTCCACAATTTTGTTAACTATTTAATCACTTAAAAGTACATTAATAATCAAAAAGTTATTAATGTGCTAATTTGGTGGCTCATAAAAATAACAGGGGATGGTGCCAGCCTTTTCAAGTTGCTGTGTTGATCTTCTAAGTAAATGGAAGAAATCTATTACTTCTTCAGGAACTTGTGAAATTGATGTTGCCCCAGATTTCCAAAATCTTGCTGGGGATGTAATTGCTCGCACAGCTTTTGGGAGTTGCTTTGAAGAGGGTAAAATGATATTTGAACTTCAAAAAGAGCAACTTGTATTAGTACTTGAAGCTTTCCAGTCCATTTACTTCCCTGGTTTACGGTACAAAACCAATTCCTACTTTTGTCAATTTGTATATATAATAATTCATCTGATCAATGTCTAAAATTCTGATTTTACACATCGTGATACAGATTTATACCCACTAAAAAGAACCGAAGGAGATACAGTCTAGACAAGGTGATCAGAGTAACATTGCAAGATATGATTAGAAAAAGAGAGCAAGCTATGCAAGTTAATGGAGAATTTGGTAACAATGATCTACTAGAATTGTTGTTACAGTGCAAAGAACAATCCGGTAATGATTTGACAATCGAAGATATTATAGAAGAATGCAAATTGTTCTACTTTGCTGGCAAAGAGACCACAGCCAATTGGCTCACTTGGACAATGATTGTCTTGTCCATGCATACAAACTGGCAAGGAAAAGCAAGAAAAGAGGTTCTAAGGACTTGTGGCAAGAATGTACCCAATATCGAAAATTTAAACAACCTCAAGATTGTAAGTATATATATATAAAAAAAATTCTTACATTCTTCTTGATAGTACATAACTTTCTGATACAGGATTTTCCGTACAGAATTCCAAATAGCTATAAATACCTATTGGGTTAACATCTATATGGGAAATCCTGCACCTAAAATTTTTCGTTCTTCTTTATCAACTTTTGTTAGTCAATTCATGGAAAATCGATCTAATATTTTCAGTTATCGATGATATTGAATGAAGTCCTGAGATTATATCCACCGGTGACTTCTCAGCAAAGGCACACCATAAAAAAAATCAACATAGGAGGAATGTCAATCCCATCTGGTGTAGACATTTGGTTGCCAACACTCTTTTTTCATCATGATCCTGATTATTGGGGAGACGATGCCGGAGAATTTAAACCAGAGAGATTTGCACAAGGAGTTTCAAAGGCAACAAAGGATCAACAAAATGCTTTTTATCCATTTGGCTGGGGTCCTAGATTCTGTCTCGGCCAAACCTTTGCCATGATTGAAGCAAAGATGGCTCTGGCTATGATTCTTCAAACTTTTTCATTTAAGCTATCGCCTTCCTACACCCATTCTCCTTTCACTCTCATAACTCTTCAACCAAAACATGGAGCTCCAATTATACTCCACCAACTGTGAGGTCTTCATATATAATAAAGGATGACCAAGTTTAAATAATAATGTTGTGATTTCAAATTCCTGAAAAAAAAATGTTCTGATTTCATCTGGGATATAAGTCATGGGAAGTGTGTACGTATTATATCGCAACATATATACTTCCTGGATGTTTTTTGTTGTGTAAGTATAACTACTGCAACTTCAGTTGTTGCAGCATAAGTTTTTGTTCATTAATATCAAGTGTGTGTGTGGCTTTTTAGTTTGATCATGAGTATAAAAATATAACTGTAGTTCCATGTCAATTTGTCATATATGAGTTGTGGACTGCAGAGCTACTCATGAATGAAAATAAACTATCTGTTCCACACACACACACACACACACACACAATTGATTCTTTGATAGCTTCAAAGCTGGTTAGCTATGTATCAAAAACTAAGATTGAATGTATATTTATATAATCTGCTTAAAAATAATAAGAGGAAAATTACTTTAATAATTAATATAATATATTTACCAGAAACAAAATTGTACAAAACTACTACTGAGGAATGAAAAGATGAGAAAGTTGATGTATCATAAACCAACTCTCATCCAATTCAAAAAATCTATCCATCCAGTCCAAATCTAGAGGCTCTTCATTATAGCAATCAAAGAAGCCATAATTTCCTACAAATTTAGATTTTGATGATTCCTGATCATCTGCACTGGACGTGCCCCTGATCTTTGCTTTGGTTTTCTGTGATATTCATCCCCACTGCCTTAGATATATCAAGCTTCAACACCTTCGTCATTGATTTAGAACTTCCTCTACATTGTTTTTGATTATGCAACATAATATTAGACAGATATGCTACTTTGGATATCCATTCCAATTCTAATTCATAATACACATTAAATTATCCTATTTCAATTTCTTAAAAGTTATTAATAATTAACCTTTGGGTAACTATTATCTCCTTCATAATAAATTGTAACATAATGTCAATTTCATCGATACATTGATATTCATAATTTTTCTAACTTGATTTGGACAACTTTTGTAGCTTACCATTTAGTTACCAATATATATATATATATATATATATATATATATATCAACAATTTCAATTGACATTATTTATTATCAAACATATAGTGGAATTACAATAAATAAATAAAATTTACATATAATTATAAAAAGTAATCATACAATGATATGTTAATCAATAACATGGCTCTTTGTTAAAATAAATCCTTATTATTAAGAGTCTTGATCAATCGTGTCATCATTTATTAAATATTACAGATAAATTAAGTTGACAAAATCAATTTTATATGTATAAGCAATTTAACATAAATATAAATAAAAACTGTAGACTTTAAATAACTTTAATAACATAACATGTATCTAATAAAGATTAAAAAACGTCATTAAGATCTTAAATGTTAAAACTATGAATAACAAATTACTAACTGCATACTTTAATATACATATATTTTAATTGTAGTCAAAATCAATGCCAAATTGTAATGCATAATACTTTAAAACAGATTTGTTTTAATTGCAGAAAATAAAACAATTTGGAATTTTATTTTTTGTTTACTTAGTACTAAATAGACAATGATGGAAACGATAAGTGATTCAATCGTAAGCTTTGATAGATATGTAAACAGTTATACATTTTAAACATAATTGTTAAATGAAAAATCTAGAATTGAATATTATTTCACATATAAAATAATCACATTAATTTTGTAAAATAATAATTTACCTTAATATATTATACATTTTAAACATAAATGTTAAATGAAAGATGTAGAATTGTATACCATTTCACATATAAAATAATCACTTTAATTTTGTTAGATAATAGTTTACCCTAATCCATAGTAGTAAACCTTTTGACATCAATCATTTCTCTGCTCCTTAACCTAACCTTAACCTTTATCTTTAAACTTTTATGTATTAATTTAATGCAATAATTAATTTCCAAAAAATTAATATTACGCTGAAGAAATCTCGATGTAATTTGGATTATTAATCCTTTTAATTTAAGATTTCATTAATTTTAAAAATTAATTTGATAACATATTTATCCCACGTTAATTTAACATTAAAACACCACATGTCAACTACTGCGGCGATACTAACTTTTGACTTCTTGGAGATCAAGTATTGTATTGAAATAAAATGCTATAAATTCTTCACAAACCCAGGTGTTATCCCCATCAAAAACTCAAGATACTTAATTTCTTGCAAACAAAAGAAAAGAAAAATGGAAAATTGCACATTGATCACAACCCTTTTGATCTCTAGTGCCTCATTAGTCCTGTATGGACTTATGAGAGTTGTTTATGTTATTTGGTGGAGACCCAAGAGCCTAGAGAAGCAGTTGAGGCAACAAGGTATCCAAGGCACTTCTTTCAATCTTTTGCAATTTCATGCTGGTGACGTGAAAAAGATGGTTAAGGTTTCTATGGAAACCTGGTCCAAGCCCATGTCTCTCAACCATCACATTGCACCATATGTCCTCCCTTACTTTCACCAAATGGTCCAAAAATATGGTAAGCTTTTATGAGAAAACAATCGAACACACACAAGAACATATTCGGTGCACTAGGTGTACCCAGCCATTGAAGGCACCTAGTACACCGAAGATTTTCTCCACACATGTAGCTGGAAACTTTTGTATTAGTGATATATTTATGGATCTGATAATGATGCATTTTGGGGCCATGATTTTTGATATTGAAAAAATAAAATAAAATAGGAAAGGTGTCTCTGAGTTGGATCCAATCAAGACCTAGGCTGTTATTGATAGACCCAGAACTATGCAGATTGATATTATCAGACAAGTCTGGTCACTTTATTAAGCCACCAGCGAACCCTCTGGCGGACCTTCTACAAAGAGGACTCTCAACCTTGGAAGGAGAGAAATGGGCCAAACGCAGAAAATTGATGACACCTGCTTTCCACCTTCAGAATTTAAAGGTACCGCCACAATTTGATTAACTATATAATCAATTAAAAGTGTATTAATAATCAGAAAGTTATTAATGTGCTAATTTGGTGGCTTATAAAAAAACAGGGGATGGTGCCAGCTTTTTCAGGTTGCTGTGTTGATCTTATAAATAAATGGAAGAAGTCTATTATTACTTCTTCAGGAACTTGTGAAATTGATGTTGCCCCAGAATTCCAAAATTTTGCTGGGGATGTAATTGCTCGCACAGCTTTTGGGAGTTGCTTTGAAGAAGGTAAAATGATATTTGAACTTCAAAAAGAGCAACTTGTATTATCCCTTGAAGCTTTCCAGTCCATTTACTTCCCTGGTTTACGATTTATACCCACCAAAAAGAACCGAAAGAGATACAATATAGAGAAGGTGATCAGAGAAATATTGCAGGATATGATTAGAGAAAGAGAGCAAGCTATGCAAGTTAATGGAGAATTTTGTAACAATGATCTGCTAGATTTGTTGTTACAGTGCAAAGAACAATCCGGCAATGATTTGACAGTCGATGATATTATAGAAGAATGCAAATTGTTCTACATTGCTGGAAAAGCGACCTCAGCCAATTGGCTCACTTGGACAATGATTGTCCTGTCTATGCATACAAACTGGCAAGAAAAAGCAAGAGAAGAGGTTCTAAGGACTTGTGGCAAGAATGTACCCAGTATCGAAAATTTAAACAACCTCAAGATTGTAAGTGTATATATATATATTTCTTAACATTCTTCTTTACAGTATATAACTTTCTAATATAGGATTTTCCATACACAATTCCAAACAGCTACAAATACCTATAGGATTAACACCGTTACAGGGTTCTGTATGGGATATCCTGTATCCGAAAATTTTCATTCTTCTTTTATCAATTTTTGTTAGTTAGTTCATGGAAAATCAATCATATTTTGTTTACAGGTATCGATGATAATGAATGAAGTCCTAAGACTATATCCACCGGTGATTGCTCTACTTAGGCATACTATCAAGAAAATCAACATAGGAGGAATGTCAATCCCATCTGGTGTAGACATTTGGTTGCCAACACTCTTTTTTCATCATGATCCTGATTATTGGGGAGACGATGCCGGAGAATTTAAACCAGAGAGATTTGCACAAGGAGTTTCAAAGGCAACAAAGGATCAACAAAATGCTTTTTATCCATTTGGCTGGGGTCCTAGATTCTGTCTCGGCCAAACCTTTGCCATGATTGAAGCAAAGATGGCTCTGGCTATGATTCTTCAAACTTTTTCATTTAAGCTATCGCCTTCCTACACCCATTCTCCTTTCACTCTCATAACTCTTCAACCAAAACATGGAGCTCCAATTATACTCCACCAACTGTGAGGTCTTCATATTTATGAAATGATTAATAGGTTAAATAATAATGTTGTGATTTCAAATTCCTGAAAAAAAATTGTTTTGATTTCAGCTGGGAAAGTCATGGGAATTGGGAAGTGTATATATATTATATCTTAACATATAGTCATATATACTTCCTGGATGTTTTTTGTTGTGCAAGTGTAACTACTGCAACTTCAGTTGTTGCAGGCTTGCAGCACAAGTTTTTGTTCATTAATATCAAATGTGTGTGGCACTGTGGCTTTTTAGTTTGATCATGAGTATAAATATAACTGTCCTACTGTAGTTTCCTTGTCATATGAGTTGTTGACTGCAGAGCAACTCGTGAATGAGACCACACACACACACAAAAATATATATATATTCTTTGATAGCTACAAAACTTGTTAGATATGTATGAAAATCTAAGATTGCAAGTATATTTATATAATCTACTTACAAATAATAAGAGGAAATTATTTTAATAATTCTTTTATAAAATGTTTGTAACATGAAATTTTTGAATTAAAATTTTGTTTTTAATATTTTATGTATTTTTTTATATATATTTTATAAGTAAACTACGTGTAACATAATTTATATACAAGGTAGCTAATTTTAGATAAAAGTTTGGGTAATTAAGACAAGTGCAGTAACAAATTTACTTTGTAACAAATTTGAGATGACGTGTATCAATTAAGTTTTAGCTCGTAGCAATTTTATCGTAACATGTATCAATTCGGTTTTTATGAAAAATCAAAATTTTATATTATGTAACAAGTTTTATATAGAAAATTATATTTAAAGTGTTTGTGGTAAAAATTTCATATTGATGTGATGTGTAACGATAAAGCTATAAATTTTAACGTTGTTACAATATTATGTAACAATTCATATTTACATGAGTAACAAAATATATGTAACAAATTTTACATAAAAAATTATAATGAATATGTATGTGGTAACGATTTAACGTTACGATAAATTTACATGATGTGTAACAATAAAGTCATAGTTCGTAACAATATAACAGATAAATTAATTTACCAAAATCAATTTTATATTTATAAACAATTAAGCATAAATATACATAAAAAGCAGACTTTAAATAACATAACATATATCTAATAAAGATTAATAAAACACCATTAAGATCTTAAATGTTAAAATTATGAATAACAAATTACTAACTGCATACTTTTAATATCCCTATTAAAACAACAGTAAACAAAATCAATGTCAAATTGCTAATGCATCATACTTTAATAAAGATATGTTTTAATTGTAGAAAATAAAATAATTTGTAATTTTATTTTATGTTTACTTAATACTAAATAGACAATGATGAAAACAATAAGTGATTTAATCATAATCTCTGATACACATGTAAACAATTATACATTTTATATATAATTGTTAAATCAACGATCCAGAATCGTATATTGTTTCTTCAACGATTCATAATCGTATATTGTTTCATATATAAAATAACCATGTTAATTTTGTAAGATAATAATTTACCTTGATTGATAGTAGTAGACATCTTTACAACAATCGTTTCTCTGCTCCTTAATCTTAATCCTTTAAACTTTTACGTGTTAATTTTGGATATTAAAACTAATGAAAATTCTGATTTAAATAAAGGCAAGAGAGAGGACTAGTGTTTCTCAAATTCAGATTAACGTAACAATTAATTTTCATAAAATTAATATTACCTTGAGAAACAATTTCTCTTAACCAATAAATTGACATGTGCATAATTTGGATAATTAATCCTTCATTAAATTAAGACTTCATTAATTTCAAGAATTAATTTGATAACTTACTTATCTCACATTAATTTCATATTAACCTTTAATTATTCCACAGGTCAACTTTTGTTGCGATACTCACGTTTGACTCCTTGGAGATCAAGTATTGTATTGAAATAAAATGCTATAAATTCCTCACAAACTCAGGTGTTATTTCCATCAAAAACTCAAGAACCTTGATTTTTAGCAAACAAAAGAAAAGAAAAATGGAAAATTGCACTACTTTGATCACAACCCTTTTGATCTCTACTGCCTCATTAGTCCTCTATGGACTTATGAGAGTTGTTTATGTTGTTTGGTGGAGACCCAAAAGCCTAGAGAAGCAGTTGAGGCAGCAAGGTGTCCAAGGCACTTCTTTCAATCTTTTGCAATTTCACGGTGGTGACATGAAAAAGATGGCTAAGGTTTATAATGAAACCTGGTCCAAACCCATGTCTCTCAACCATCACATTGCACCATATGTCCTCCCTTACTTTCACCAAATGGTCCAAAAATATGGTAAGCTTTTCTGAGAAAACACTCACAAGAAAATCTTTGGTGCATTGCTAACCAGCATACCCCAATAATTAAATATGTGACATTTGTTCACCGAAGATTTTCTCCATATATATATATATATATACATTTATTTTTATTGTTTGGGTAGCTGAAAACTTTTGTATTAGTATATATTTATGGTTCTGATAATGATGCATTTTTGGGCCATGATTTTTTATATTGAAAAAATAAAATAAAATAGGAAAGGCGTCTCTGAGTTGGATCCAATCAAGACCTAGGCTGTTATTGACAGACCCAGAACTATGCAGATTGATATTATCAGACAAGTCTGGTCACTTTATTAAGCCACCAGTGAACCCTCTGGCGCAAATTCTACAAAAAGGAGTCGCAACCTTGGAAGGAGAGAAATGGGCCAAACGCAGAAAATTGATCACACCTGCTTTCCACCTTGAGAATTTAAAGGTACCTCCACAATTTTGTTAACTATATAATCACTTAAAAGTACATTAATACTCAAAAAGTTATTAATGTGCTAATTTGGTGGCTCATAAAAATAACAGGGGATGGTGCCAGCCTTTTCAAGTTGCTGTGTTGATCTTATAAATAAATGGAAGAAATCTATTATTACTTCTTCAGGAACTTGTGAAATTGATGTAGCCCCAGAATTCCAAAATCTTGCTGGGGATGTAATTGCTCGCACAGCTTTTGGGAGTTGCTTTGAAGAGGGTAAAATGATATTTGAACTTCAAAAAGAGCAACTTGTATTATCCCTTGAAGCTTTCCAGTCCATTTACTTCCCTGGTTTACGATTTATTCCCACCAAAAAGAACCGAAGGAGATACAATATAGACAAGGTGATCAAAGAAATATTGCAGGATATGATTAGAAAAAGAGAGCAAGCCATGCAAGTTAATGGAGAATTTGGTAACAATGATCTACTAGAATTGTTGTTACAGTGCAAAGAACAATCTGGTAATGATTTGACAATCGAAGATATTATAGAAGAATGCAAATTGTTCTACATTGCTGGCCAAGGGACCTCAGCCAATTCGCTCACTTGGACAATGATCGTCTTGTCTATGCACACGGACTGGCAAGAAAAAGCAAGAGAAGAGGTTCTAAGGACTTGTGGCAAGAATGTACCCAATATCGAAAATTTAAACAACCTCAAGATTGTAAGTGTATATACATTTCTTACATGCTTCTTTATAGTAACTTTCTGGATCAGGATTCTCCATACAGAATTCTAAATAACTACTGACACTTATTAGATTAACACCGGTATAGGATTCTGTATGAGAAATCCTGTACCTGGAAATTTTCGTTCTTCTTTATCAATTTTTGTTAGTGGGAAAATCAATCATATTTTGTTTCCAGGTATCGATGATAATGAATGAAGTCCAGAGACTATATCCACCGGTGATTGCTCTGCTTAGGCATACTATCAAGAAAATCAACATAGGAGGAATGTCAATCCCATCTGGTGTAGACATTTGGTTGCCAACACTCTTTTTTCATCATGATCCTGATTATTGGGGAGACGATGCCGGAGAATTTAAACCAGAGAGATTTGCACAAGGAGTTTCAAAGGCAACAAAGGATCAACAAAATGCATTTTATCCATTCGGTTGGGGTCCTAGATTTTGTCTAGGACAAACCTTTTCCGTGATTGAAGCAAAGATGGCTATGGCTATGATTCTTCAAACGTTTTCGTTCGAGCTCTCGCCTTCCTACACTCATTCTCCTTTCATTGTCAATACTCTTCAACCACAACATGGAGCTCCAATTATACTCAGCCAATTGTGAGGTCTTTATATATAATAAAGGATGACCAAGTTTAAATAATAATGTTGTAATTTCAAATTCTGGGAATAAGCCATGCGAAGTGTATATATATTATATCTTAACATATAGTCATATATACTTCCTGGATGTTTTTTGTTGTGTAAGCGTAACTACTTTAACTTGGGTTGTTGCAGCATAAGTTCTTGATCATTAAATTCAAGTGTGTGTGTGGCTTTTTAGTTTGATCATGAGTATAAATATAACTGTAGTTCCTTGTCATATGAGTTGCAGAGCAACTCATGAAAGAAACTAAACTATCTACTACTCCACACACACACACACACAAAAATAATATATATATATATATATGATTCTTTGATAGTTACATCTTACAAAGCTGGTTAGATGTGTATCAAAATCTAAGATTATATGTATATTTATATAATCTACTTAAAAATAATAAGGGAAAAGTTAATTTAATAATTAATATAATGTATTTACCAGAAAACAAAAATGTAGAAAACTGCTACTAAGGAATGAAAAGATGAGAAAGTTGATGTATCATGCAAAGTTAAACCAACTGTCATCCAATTCAAAAAATCTATCCATCCAATCCAAATCTAGAGGCTCTTCATTATAGCAATCAGAGAAGCCATAATTTCCTGGAAATTTAGATTTTGATGATTCCTGATCATCTGCATTGGAAGTGCCCTGATATTTGCTTTTGTTTTCTGTGGTATCCATCCCCACTACCTTAGATATATCAAGCTTCAACTCCTTTGTCATTGATTTTGAACCTCCTCTGCTTTGTTTCTGATTTTGCTTTATTTTCTTGCTCAAATGAGAATTCCAGTAGTTCTTGATTTCATTATCGGTCCGACCTGGTAGTCTTCCAGCAATCAAAGACCACCTATAATGTACAACATAATAGAAGCCTTAAATGACTAAAATCAATGAATTCCCACTAGCCAAAATATATGTACATATATGATCTATCAATATTTGTTACCTGTTTCCTAGTAGTTTATGAAGCCTGAGAATCAAGTCCTCTTCTTGGTCTGATATATTGCCTCTCTTGATATTTGGTCTAAGATAATTCATCCATCTTAATCTGCAACTCTTTCCACATCTATTCAAACCTGCAGCAACAAGATTAACATCAAATGGATGTTACATTTTTATTTTATGACATGATATGATTATATGAACATATTAATACTAGTGTCATGGAAAGAAACCTGCTTTGGCTGCAACAAATTTCCACTTCTTTGGACCATGCATTTCAATTACTTGAGCCAGTTTCTGGTCTTCTTCAGGTGTCCATGCTCCTCTGTTAGCTTCTTTCTTGTTGCATTTACTGCTGATTGGAGCCATTGGCATCTTCTATTAATTTCTTCTTTAAAATTCCTTGTGTGAATTGAGGATGAGGGAGGGAATTGAAAGAGATGGTACTCTGGCAATGGTAAGTTGATCTTATAATAATAAAAAGGGATATTTATGTGTTGAGTGAGTGGTGAGATCAGAATTCAGACATGGGGTCCCTTGTATATATATAATATATATATATAATGGCTGCCTAGCTACCTTTCTTTGGTAACAGCTTTGAAACTCCAAGTCTCCAACCCTCCAACTAACCATTTTTAAATGATATCACTGGTGACTTCCCAGATTTTGATTCTTTTAATTTGGTCCATCATCATGATTAGAGAATGAGAGAATCTAACATATTGTTAATAATCAATGCATACACAACTTGATACTTGAATTGACACACTCATGATCACTTTGGAATTTTGATCAAAAGTGAACGTACAAAACATACATAGAGAAGATCAGATCCATCATCCATGTATATAACCCAATATATGGTTGTCGTTATTCAATCATGGCATTTTATATTTTCACTTAAAATTAGAAAATAAAAAGTGAATCTACAGAAAGTATGCGTGCATGCATGACCAAATCGCATCATATATATATATATATATATATATGTTATATAAGCTCACAGTTTGCATGAGAAATGTATTGGAATTTAAAGTGGGGCAGAGATTGTGCATAGATGGTGAGAACAAGAGATAGGCAATTTGAAGACAAGGAATTGAAACAACAGTCAAATTCATCATTTTGTAACGAGAACTGTATTTAATAATAATAATGCAGGCCAGGGAATAATAAAAGTACAGTACTACCGCCAAAACAAAAGTGAGATTCTTCTTTCTTTGCACGATTACTAGTATGTCACTAGCTAATGCTATCAATGTATACGGTATTGTAAGTAATAAAGCACATGCCTGAAGTATCACAAAATTATTTATTTACTTTTGTGTAGTCTCTGTATTGTTTTGTCCAGGACTCCAGGGGCCCCTTCATTTGAATGTCAGGGCTACAGATCAGCCTCCACTAAATACCTGCCATTGTTTTTCAAGTTTCAGTCAATTAAGTTATCCAATCTTTTCTATGTAAAAATGTAAAATGTGAAATTTATTTATCCTTTTTCAAAATGTATGAAGTTGTAAAATATTTTCAAAAGATGATTTTTTTTTTCTTATTTAAATTACAGTACCACAGATTTGGTTTGATTCCAACAAAGATGCTTTGTACTTAATTAATACTATGCTCAATTGTATCCAGACACTAGGTTAGGTAAGAATGTTAAGCACTTTTGTGCTTTGAATAATTTATATGTATTAGTTTTTTTTAATTTTATTATGTGTCAGTATATATGCATCAGTTGGTGGATCACACAAGTATTGGAATGGTATGGTTTGATGCATCTTCATTAATAATTTAATATTGGGTAGTTGACAATTAAAATATTTAACAAATAATAGTATCCCCTCGAGCTTGTATCCACGTCATGAAATTATTGGCTCAAGTTGTGTTCACTTCTCCTGAAACCTTTAAATTTATTGTTATATTTCAAAATAAAAACTAAAATAAACAAATCAACTTATTATTATTATTTTTAACGTACAATATTACATAAATTCAATGTTTTTTAGAAAAGAAGACTCGAACCCATAATTTTATTGGTGCAGATATGAAAGGTTTACTATTGGATCAATTCCATCTCATCATTATGTGTCATCTTAAGATGTTAATCAAGGAATCTATCAATATATCAATTTTATACTTATTTGAAGTGATTCACCTAAAATTAAAAGGAAATTGTCATTAAAAAAAAATCGTTTATTAGTTAAATATATCATAATTTGCATTGTCAATTCAAACAAATCTTTTTCTTTTAACTATGAAACTGCTCAAATAGAAGCTTGTTCATTTGGGAGCTGACCACTCCTTAAAATTAAATGTTTACAAATATTTAGTAAAATATAAGACTGTTTAAATAATAATAATAAATAATTTATTTTTTTTAGGGAGACTCAAACCCACAACCTTGGTGAGCATACCCGTTACTCTATTAAGCAACCTCATTTTGTTTATATATATATATATATTCATTATCCTATTAAAGTAATTTGATAGAATAGAAACATTCATTCTTTTTAAGAAAGGGTAGAAATTATCATTATTATTAATTTATTTTTAATTTTAATTTTACAAAATGCCGACTACAAAGTCTACAATGATCAACTTATATTAAGATTTTCATAATTGGTGGAAACTGTAAAAGTGAATAGAATAATTCGATTGTAAGAATGAAATGTCAATAATGCCCATGTATCAGGAGCTAACAGACGAGGAAGAAGAAGAAGAAGAAGAAGAAGAAGAAGAAGAAGCAATGGAAAACATAAACATTCAACACCATCATCATTATCAACATCTTCTGTGCAATCAACCAACGCCATTAGAAATTAGAATATTAGATAAGACAAAAATGCTATCTTCAAGTCAATGTCATTCTAGTCCTCATCTGGACCCTGCTCCAATCGAATCTCGATCTTCAATAAAATCAATTTCTTTTATTCTAAATCTAATGATTTTGTTCCTCTTTTTTTTTCAATAAAATCAAATTATTTTTTTAATAGAAACGCACATCACACTATTATTACAGGTACGTACAAAGCCATGTGTAAAGTAAAATTATACAATGATAAGGGCATGTTATTGTTGCTGATCGATAACTATGATTACGAGAAATATTATTATCCAAACAACTACTTTGTTGATTTAACACAAAAAATACAGAAAAAACTTTGTAATTTGAAAAAGTGCTCTCTTTTTTTTTTTTTGTTATAATCATTGTGTACGAATTGATCTTAATCACTACCTAATTTTCAATGTGAAGATCTGTTGGTTGTTTCTTTGTGGCATGAGAAGTAGAGTTTTATCATTGCCATTAGATTTGATTACTAACCAATTAAATTTATTCAAAGACGATGTTGTTTGTTAATCGAAGTATTTCAAGTATGATTAATTAATTAATATTCTCCCTCAAAGCCATATGCATCAATCAAATTCCAACATTTGTTGCATTATACAATAATTCTGAGTCGATTAGATAAATATGTTATGGAGCACCTATAGTGGGCTTGCCTTTACGTATTAAGTTTTTTTTAAAAAAAAACAAATTACATAAATTCAAGGTCTTTTAAAACAGGGAAAAACTCAAATTCACTATCGGACTAACCTTATCTTGTTTTTTTAAATTTATAAATGAGTCTAAAAATTAAATGATACTTTTTGGAGGTGGCTTTTCAACACTGTTTATATTTTAATAATTTATGTTTAAAAAACCTCTATTATGGTGAACGGATAAAAATACCTCAAACAGTTGTTCCACGTCAGCTTTGACAGAGTTGTGAAGTAGAGAGGAAAAGTCTCATTGAAACCCAGACAATCACTCGAACGACGACGAAGTATCGCTACGTTGACGCACTCGAGGGTCGAGCTCCCCGTTGAGCTCACAGCTCGGTCAGCTCGTGAGGGGTCAGAGGGTAGCCTCCTCAGAGCTTTTTGTTCAATTAAAACCCAAATTGGGTTTCAGTTTTGAATCTTTCATTGTTAAAGCTATCGGGGGTTGGGATTTTTTAGTGGGAAAGACGATGAACAGTAAATAGGTTAGTGAAAGTCTCAGAACATGTTCTAAAGTCTCAATAGAAGTCTCGGAGAGTATTATAGAAGTCACGGAGAATGTTACAGAAATCTCAGAGAGTGTTACATAGCTCGATAGAAGTCTCAGTTAGTGTTAAAGAAGTCTTAAAGAGTGTTACAGAAGTCTCGAAGAGTGTTATAGAAGTCTCAGAGAGTTTTACAGAAGTCTTGAAGGTCAATTTAGGACAATTTAGGAGTTGAAAAAGAATATCATGATTTGATCTATAATCTCATTTGATACAAGTGTCTTTATGTTTATATGAGAGTTATTTATTTGCCTAGCTCTCCTTCTCCCTATTACAGTCCTTGAGAACTTTACTGGCCGGTCCTATAAACGTTTTTCATTTGCTGTTTTTCGAAAAGAAAAATGAAAATGAAAATGAAATGAAAACAGTGTTTTTGGTTTCAATTTCAAAATCCGAAAACGTGTCTAGTAGCATATGATTAAAGCCGGATTCTGAAAATTAAAACGGAAAAAACATATCTGGCAGGTTAATCGAAGTATATCAAAAATTGTAATTTTCCTATTATTTTTGCTATTGTGATTTTTTTAATTTGAATAAAAACCGAGTCAATAAGTTTATTATTATTAGAGGGTGTATTTTTCCTTTTGTAATTTTGTAATTTTGTAATTTAATGAAATTAATATATAATTACAATTAAAAAAAAAAACATTTTTCAATCTCCTCCCAACATTCACACCATTCCAAATCTTCACCGGTACACATCCAGGCTTCAATCTCTCTCTTCCACCCTTAACTCTTTTGTCTTCACCTACACATCCACCAACCATGACTCAAGCCGAATCTCTCCGCCGATCTGACACCGTCCTCCGTGTCTACAAAGACACTCTCCACATCACTCTCTCAAGTTCTAGGTCTCAACACTGTTGACCTTGACCAAGCCCTTGCACGATATTGTCATGTGTTCTTGAAACTCAGGACTAGCTTGAGTCTAGAAGCTTGGCAAATCAGGCATGCCAGGAGTTCCTAAAAACGGTGAGAGAGTGAATCGGGTATTCTGATTCTATTGGTTTTGAGGTAAAGAAGAAGAGTGTGGATTATTGTTTGAAAGAAACATCCATTTTTGAGACAATGTGAGAAATTGAATCAAGAAAAATTAAACAAAAAAGAATTTGTGGTTTTTTTTTTCCTTAGATGATGATGTACATCGTAGTGAAAATTAGTTTGGATTTTAGATTTTTCATTTTGTTTTCATTATCTATCGTTGAAATTTGCTTAAAGAAGATATATTGGTTGAGGCAGAGAAGAAGAGTGTGGATTAATGTATATCGCAGTGAAATTTGCTTGGATTTTAGATTTTTGAAGAAGATCTTTTGGTTTTGAGGCATAGAAGATGAGTGTGGATTAATGTATAGAAGATTATAAGAAGAAGAAGTAAAAAAAAATTAGATGATGCACGGTGAAGAGAAAATAAAAAATAATAATAATAATGTTATTGCTATTTTTTTTTTGTGTTTGTTTTTTTTTTGTTTTTTGTAACGATTAATGAATACGAATTCGAAATTACTTTTGAAAAACAAAAACGGGCCGAAAACATCTACAGGATGGGAGCTAGATATTTTAGAAATCAATAAGAGTGATATTAAGCTATCCAAACAAATTGTCAAAATTCATATCCAAATTATACGGCTCCTCAATTAATATTGTGCTCGCAATAAGTACTGAGCTAATACGAAGTAGCATAAGACTATAATGCAGTTTTTTAAAAAATAAATAAAAAATAAATGGATAAAAGACATTCCGTCAACTTTTATCAATTTAGCAAAACAACGTGCAACAGAAAGAAAAGAGCAAGCTAGAGATACTACCAAATGTATTAAAAAGGTTAAGGATGCAGCAGCAAGAACAAAAAGGAATAAATATAAAGCATGGTTGATATTTTACACGGCCGAGGAGGATCGAGACACCAGCAAGAAAGGCACAACAATGCAAAGGCTATCAAAAGGTTCCCCAATTTCTGCAACAAAAGAAGCCACACGAGCGCGAACATGACCTGGACTACAACACCAACCCCAACAGAGGCCAAAGCCTCCACTCCAAAGTCCTAAAGCAACATTCCACATTATAAATGTATCAATGATCATTCAATACCCAATATGGTGTTGTTTGATTCATGTGGTGGTCTATTTACGGAATTTGGATTCTCTACTTATCTAATTTTTTTCCTGGTCTCATCTAATCCCATAACACATAAGCATTACAATGAATGTGTGGTTAAGATATGATGGATTTCATCAACCACTTTATGAACAACCAATCACATGTTTTAAAAAGGTTAGAAAAAATATCAGATCAGTAGAGGTTCCACTTATGTCATATTGTTTTTATGAATCGTGACTTTGTATTTAATTATTTAAAATTGTTTTTCATCTCTCAGCATTGTTTCTCGTCTATTAACCAGGTTAGGCTATTATACAAAAAGATTAACAATACAACGTGGTTTAATATCTTTTAGATTTCAATCCAATGGTTCATATGAAAGATGAATTTAAAAATAAAAAAATAAAAATATATAATATCTCTCTTAGTCTCTTATAAGTCCATATATTGTTAGAAGCTTCTTTTGGTAATCAAATTTTATCTTTTTATATTTCATTTCTACAGACACTCAATTCTTATAATTTAAATTTTAAAAAAAAAATCTAAAGACATTTCTTTTTATTTCAAGATTATCCTTTTTTATTTTTTAGCACTCATATTCTAAAGACACTCTAATTTTTTTTTTTTGAAAAAAAAAATATAAAGACACTCCATTTTATTTTAATAAAAGTTAAGATGAACCATTGTATCATTTGGATTCATCCGAGAAGTAATCTTTTTTGAATTAAATTATTAAAAAAAAAATCTATCCTAAATCGTTAGGTTAGATATTACATATTAAACATTTTTTTATAAATTTATAATTATCATATTTAACTCTCTCTCCTCCGATACATATCTCTAATTTTTTATCTCCATTCTTTCTAACCGTAAAAAAAAAACTTACAAATAATATTGATTTTTGGAAACCATATATATGTAAACTCAACAAATAAGTCCCTTGTGTTTTTTTTTAAATCGATATATAAAAATACTTTTTATTAATTTTGTAGGTATATGATTGTTTTGAGAATTTTAATTCTTTCATTAGGCTTATAAATTCCGAGTTTAATCAAATCTAGTTACAACAAATCAAGTTTTTATATATCTATTTATTTTTTTGCAACACAAGGTATTTGATTGAACCACTTATTTATATTAAAGTATGTAAAATGAGTGACTCACATTCAATATCGTTATATAATTTTATCGGTGCGCACTTATGTGAAAATTTTCATATATATATATATATATTTCTTTAACTATTAATGAGAGATTGATGGAGAAATTATAGAGATGTGATTTTTTTTTTTAAGTGGAGATAAAGAGAGAGTAATTAGAAGAGGATATTTAATACGAAAATAACAAATTTAGGTGAGAGAGTTTAATACGTAATATTTAATCTAATGATTTATGAGATAATTTTTTTTTTTATAATTTAATTAGTTTGAAGTGTCATTAGAATTTTTTTTTATTTTATTTAGTAATTTTAATTCAGATTAAAATTATACTTAATAAAAACAATTATATAAAAGTGTGAATAGATAATTTATGAATCTTAAATGTAGCTAGACCCCTATTTAATCTATGAAATGTTGGATGTCCAAAATGCCCCTACGTGAAAACACATCCACCCCCTTTCCAAAACCCCAACCTCAAAGTGAAACACCCCAGGCCTAGAGAGAGAGAGAGATGAGGGACGCCGGTGAAGAGGCATCGTCGCCGGAGTTGAATCGAGGAGAGAGAGAGCAGAAAAGTTGGAGCTGATGCACCTATTTCACGCTGGTCTTGTCCCAACTTCACGTTTGGCCCACGTTGGGCTGATTTTATTTCATATGGGTTATTTTATTTCACATTGGATCCAAGCCCAACATGAAATAGGGGTTCATATAATATTTTATCCAGACCAAAGTATATAAATGCAATTGATTGATTAAATAGTGAAATAAAAACATGAAAAACCATTCGGCGGTATGAGGAGAGTTTAGGCATGTAGGCGACGTAACGAGCCTTAAGAGAATGAAATTATTTCAAACAAACCATTAGCGATTATCAAGAGGACAACTACTAGTGAAGTTTGCACAATGAAGACCATTAGTATAATAGTATTAGACTATTAGTCACAGACTTAAAAGAAAAAAAAGAAAAAGACAAAAAGTCACAGTTTTAACAAACCCAGATTAAAACAGTGAAAACACAAATTAAAACATATATATAGGTTCATAAATTAACAAGTGCAAATACAAATAAATCCGGGCATCATATCACTTCATGTCTGAATGCAATACCTCCGGCTCCGGCGTAGACTACTGAAAGCCAGTCAGAATTGAAAGAACATCATGGCAGCCATAATGACAATATAGCAATGCACTCGATCACCTTTCCATGTAAAAATTCTATTCGGGCTGGTAAGCCGAATATCTGCAACAGTATAATGAAATTGGATGCCATGATAGCATTGTCATTAAAAAACACAAACCATGTATATGCATTTGGGTGCATATCAGAGAAAATAGGAATCCATTTGGGGTCGCCGCCTGACCTATTGTATCGCCATACGCCACCACCAGGAGGAAATAAAGCATGCTTGTATGCCATTAAAGAAGTCACTAATGCTACTAATATCGTGATCCGTTTTTCTTTGTATTCGAGTGCAAAAACACCAGGGCCGTCTTCGGACATTTTGAGACCCGAGTCATTTAATTATATTAATAAAAATCGGCCTCTATATAAAAATTAGAACGATGTTTAGGTGTTAACCGGTCAGTACCAAAAATACTGACCCCACCAATGGGAGTGTAACACGTGTCTTTTGTTCTTTTACTTTTTACATTTATCTTACAAATTGGGTACTGATCGGTCAGTACTCGAGTATTGTTTTAAAAATTATTATCATTAAATAAAGGTTAGCAATTCAATTGGACTATGTTAGCAAATAAAGTGAACTCCAACATAGTCACGGAATAAGTGGGTGACGATTTTGACTAGGTTAACAAAGAAATGTTAGCAATTCAATTGAACTCTCTTTAAAAAAAAAGAAGAATTCTATTGAACTCTCAAATGATATAAAATTAAGTCTAATATGTTAAAATCAATCGGGTTTTAATGTTTATTTCTATAAAATAGAAATAGACATGGATAATTGGGCCTTATTAAAAAAAAAAAAACTATGTTTGAAAATAAATTAGACATGAGGCTTCAAAAGAAGAAGTAGATTGGACCTTTGGGAGCCCTAGCAAAATGTTGGGTTTGCTATACCTATGGGCCGGCCCTGACCGAGAAACAAACTTACACATAGAAAATGGAGAAAATGTCTAGTACTTATATATATACTAGAGATTCTTAAGGCTAACTCAGATTAACTAACTCTAGTAACTAAGTAACTAGAGGTTAACCATCGATCATATGATCTCCTGATTATGATATATAGTAATATAGATGTTGTTGATCGATCAAGATTCAAGCAGCATGATGCCCTGTAGACGACCTCAGGCTATCTTTTCTTCTTGCCGCTTCTTAGTATTAGGTTTTGGCTCGTATTCTTATGTGAACTCAATGTTAACCAAACGAAACTCAACTAATGTAAAAGTGGGTTACGTTTGGAAGGTTGAAGATGTTGTTTGAGGAAGGTTTGAAGACCGAAGAAGAACTGAAGAAACAGATTCCGAAAGGAACCGCGACGTGGACTGGGATGCAGATAAGGCGTATGGACCGTCGCACATGGAGAGGTCGATTCCAGGAGATCGAGTGTTGTACGTGTAGACCGCGGCATAGACAAGAGGCTTAGACCGCGGTTTACTGAGCTGTCATTTCCAGAAGTATTCCACGAGGTATGAAGCGGGGAGCACACCGCGACCCAGATCGTAAATACGGTGTGTTTTGCTGAGATCGGGAATGTTACACGGAAAAGGAAATGTTTTCTTCTAGAAGTTCTTGTATTTGAAAGAAAAAAAAAATCTTTGCGTGGAATAGAAAAGACTTGTGCATAAAAGGAAATAGTCTTTTGTGAAACAAGAACGTCTTGTACATTTAGGAGTATAATTTCTTTTTATCTTAAAACTTCTTGTAACCGGTATAAATAGAACTTTGTAACTGGGGTCTTTTGTGTAGAGTCATAAAAAACACCATGTAACATCAGAGAGTAGTGAGATTCGGGTGAGAGACCCATGGGAATATTCGGAGAAGGATCTAAGAAAATATTAGTGGATCAAGTGGTGACAAATAATGCATCGAATTACAAGAAAAAGGGGTAAAATATTGATGCAGAATAGGACACATCTATGGTGAATGCCGTGTGCAGCTCATTGTATTGATCTTATGCTTGAGAAAATTGGACATTTATCTCAACACCAAAATGCATTGAAGAAAGTGAGGAATGAATAAGTTTTTTCATGTACTTCATGACGAACACACTGCAACTTCTCATGTATTTACCAATAATAATTGTCAATGTCGATAAGTGGAAATAGTAATAAAAGTTTGAAAACAAACAAACAATAAAAATGTTCTCATGTGTCATGTTGTCAAGTCATTTTTCGCAGTAGATTTGTATATTGTTTTTCGTTGAATCGTTTTATCAAACATCTTGAATGCCTCACTTTTACAGAGCTATTCAATTTTTAATGGATACTCTAAGCTTGAACAATCCTTCTAGAACCAAAAACCTAGCACTTCATCGTCACAAACTCATATCCAAAACATGTTCCTTCACAAGACCAACCAAAATTTCATTCAATTTCTCAACCCGAACCAAAACTCCACCATTTTTTACCAATAAAAAACGGAAAATTTTATGAAGAAAAAGAAAATTAAATAAATAATATTTTCTTTTAAAATAATTTAAAATGTCAATTGTTTGGAAGATCTGAGAACCCATATCCCCTAATATTTTTAAAATTTATAAAAAAAAATAGAAAATTATTAAAGAAATGAAAATAAATATTTTTTTTTTTTTTGAAGATCTGGGAACCAGATCTCCTGATTCTTCTTTTTCAAGAGGAACAACACAGTAAAAACCAAGAAAGCAACAAAATTAATCAATTTAAACAAATCGGTATAATACAAAGGAAAAAAAAAACAGATTACAGAAAAAAAAGGAAGAGAACAAAATTGAATTTTTTTTTTCTCTCCGAGTAAAGAATCAAAAAAAGCAAAATAAAACAACTTTAAGAACCAACCTTTAAGACTCAGATACTGGAAAATTGTTCCCATTTTTTCTAAAAAACTAGCAGTTGTAGCTTGATCTTCAAACTTCTCTCACATTCACCAACCTATCAACACCTATTAAATCTTACAAAATATAAACGCATATCAACATAATATCAATAAATTAATAACCGAAAAATCATTACAAACCAACCTCATATCAAAAAAAGACAATCAAATCAACAACTAATCTAAAAAAAAGCTAATCAATCAAAGACAAAAGAGAATTCAAATTCAAAGACTAATCAACATAAATGCTAGGAGTGAATAAAACAGAAAATAGAAAACAATAAAACACAAAGAGACAAACGGTGGATAAGACCCAAGAACAAAACCATCCGATTGCAAATAAGAATGTAAAGATAGAAACCGGTATAGTTTATAAATCCCAATTTCTATACTCATCTCTAATAGGTTTCCATCAATAATAATAAGGAAAAGAAATAAAATAGTAAATACATATATGCAATAGCAGAAGGAGTGGCAGAAGAGATGACGATAGTTGATGGAGCTACAACGATGAACAGTAGGCGACCGAACTAAAATGAGAGATTGAGAAAGTGAGTGAGGTCAAAAATGTTTTATGATTTAGAGTAGATTTTAAAAATAAAAATTGACCTCTACCCGTGTTTCACTCCCATCCAAAAGGCCAAAGCTGTTAAGTGGACCCAAATCAACCTTCATTATCATAGGAATCAATTGACCTATAGCTATAAGAATATGATTGCTTGATTAAAAGATGAAGGGTTATTCGCACAAGTACTCCTGAACTTTGACGTGAGTTATTATTTGACCCTTCAAATTTTTGTTAGACATTAAACCAGAAATTAAACTCTCGGACCTTTTATTTACTGATAAAATCTAATTGTAGATCCTACTTGAAACAGACAATTAGGAGTAATAAACTAAACTAGTTATCAGTAAATAAGAGTTTAGACTTGACGTTTAAAAAAAAAAAAAGTTCAAATAGTAAAATACACTCGTGTAAAGTTCAGTCCTTATAACCCAACTAAGAATTAATTACCCCACCTAATTCCAAATTGGAGTCTAGACCCCACACGCCTGTCACCATGCACTATCCCTACATACCTATAACTACAAGCTATACATGTTATTTATATATATATAAAGATTTTAGTCATTCTAGTTGGTATTTATTTGGGTTTAATCCAGTAGTTTTTAGAATTACTAAATTCAGTCCATTAGTTGTCTGAAAATACAGATTTCAGTCCCGATCGTTCAATTCCGTTAGATCAACCAGAGTAAAATAGAAAATGTAACTAAAGCTTCTAGAGGCTTTTTAGAACCAAGGATAAAAATAGTATTTAATAATATAAAAAATTAAAAAATTAAAAAAATTAAAAACATAAATTAAAATAAAAAAGCAGATTTAATTTAAACAATGTCGATTTTTTTTTTAAAGAATGAATTAATTTGAAAATACAAATTTTCATCTGCCAGTACATCTGGCAACACAATTTTTCATCTGCCCAACACCAGAATTGTTCATGGAACCAGAATCCCAGATCAATACACAGCTTTCATTTTCTTCATGGATCCATATCCAAAAATACAATTTCATCTGCCCACCACTTCATGGAACCCTGATGAATCGATCATCATTATCACCAGAATCGATCATCACCAACCAAATCCACATCAAAACCACACCACCATAAACAACCCGAAAACCCAGCAAATCAAAATCACACCACCACCCCCATTCGACAGAAAACACACCACCACCGCTACCAAAAATCAAAAATTCAACATTCAACAAACATTCACCAAAAATACATCAATCCACACATCCACAAAATAAAAAATAAAAAATAGAAACTCCAACATTCAACAACTCCAAACGCTATCTCCAACGTTCTATCTCTCAATTACATCACCAGAAAACCTAACCTAGTGTGGATCCAAATCAAGCGAATCCAAAATCTCTCTCGATCTCGATCACATCTCCTGGGTGTTTGTGAACCGAATCCCATCTCTTTCATTGAACACCCACAATCTGGTTTGGGTACAAATCGATCGATTTGCGTAGATCGATCGGTTTGTGTAGATCGATCGGTTCGTGTAGATCGATCGTGGGTTTATTCAGTCGGGTGAGAGAGAAAGAAGCGATGGTGACTGGTGTGTGAGAGAGAGAAAGACGGTGATGGTGACTGGTGTGAGAGAGATGAGCGAGAGAAAGAGAGGATTGGAGAAGACATAGACAGAGGAAGAGAGCGAATATGGGTTGGGTAAAGAAGGTTGTTGATGATGGAGTGTTTAAAGTTGAAGGCTGATGAAGATGATGGTGGTGGTAGTAGAGAAGACGAGGATGATGAATTTTTTAATTCTTTTTCTTTTTCTTTTTCTGGGTTGAAGATTGTTTGATAATGATGAAGATGGATTGTTAACTGGTTGAAGGTTGCTAGTCGATGGTTGATGCCTGATGGTTGAAGAAGATTCAATTTGGTTTTTATATATTTTTATTTTAAATTTAATTTGATATTATTTTTTTATTTTTTATTTAATTAAATATAAAATTACTATACTACCCTTCATTAGAGGGTATTTCAGTCATTCTGTTTGTTTTCACGGAATTTCTAACGGAAGACTAAAGTTAATAATTCTAAAAACTAGTGGATCAAACCCAGATTAACACCGACTAGAGGGATAAAAATCATAATACCATATATATATATATATATATATATAGACTTTTGTGCAACTGGTTGTATGATACAGCTACAAACAATGCCACATTAATTATTAAAAAACAATGGGACAATCAGTTGCCACCAAAAAAACTTTTTTTAAAATTTTTTATAACTCCTTTAAATTTATATTTATAAAATTTATAAAATTAAATTGAAACCTAAATAAAAAAAAAGTTATATAATTAAAAATTATATTTAATTAAGATAAATTAATTAATTATATATTTTCATATAATTTTTTATATTTTGGCTTGTAACCATTTTCACAGTAATGGTAACCATTTTCACGGCTATAGTAACTATTTTACGGTTTTGATAACTACTTATTGATTTTTGAAATTTCAAATTGTAACCATTTTCACGGTATTAGTAACCACTTTCACGGCAGTGGTAACCATTTGACGGATTGGGTGACCACTTTTAATTTTTTAATATTTTGACTTGTAACCAATTCCATGGTAATGGTAACCATTTTTATGGCTCCATTTACCATTTTAGGGTTCTGATAACCGGTTTTTAATTTATGAAATTTAGAATTGTAACTACTTTCACAGCATTGGTAACCATTTTCACGGCTTCAGTAACTATTTTACGGCTTGGGTAACCACCTTTAAAATTTTGTTATTTTGACTTATAGCCATTTTCACGACGATGGTAACCATTTTAACGGCTCTAGTAACCATTTTACGGCTTTAGTAACTACCTTTTGATTTTTGAAATTTTGACTTGTAACCATTTCCATGGCATTAGTAACCACTTTTACGGCTTTAGTAACCATTAATACGGCATTGGTAACCCTTTTTTATTTTTTAATATTCTGTCTTGTAACCATTTTCACGGCGATGGTAACCATTTTAACGGCCCCAGTAACCATTTTACGTCTTTGGTAACTACCTTTTGATTTTTACAATTTTGACTTGTAACAATTTTCACGGCATTAGTAACAATTTTTTTATTTTTTAATATTTTGACTTGTGACCATTTCCACTGTAATGATACCCATTTTTACGGCTTCAGTAACCATTTTACGGCTCTGGTAACCAGTTATTAATTTTTGAAATTTAGACTTTTAACTATTTTCACGTTATTGGTAACCATTTTTGATATTTTCACTAGTAACCATTTTCACGGTAATGGTAATCATTTTCACGGCTTCAGTAACCATTTTATGGCTTCAGCAACCACTTTCTAATTTTTGATATTTTGACTTGTAACCATTTTCATAGAGATAGTAACCATTTTCACAGCTCTAGTAACCATTTAACGGCTTTAATAACCACTTTTGAATTATTGAAATTTTGAATTGTAACAATTTTCACAGTAGAAGTAACCTTTTTCACGACTCCGGTAACCATTTATATGGCTTTGGTAACTATTTTTTTATTGTTGAAAATTTGACTTGTAATAATTTTCACGGCAAAAGTAACCATTTATACAGGTTTGGTAACCAATTTTTTATTTTTGCCATTTTGACTTGTAATCATTTTCACGGCATTGGTAATCATTTGCACGGTTCCGGTAACAATTTTAAGGCTTTCATAACCATTTTTTTTATTTTTGCTATTTTGATTTGTGACCATTTGCACGGCATTGGTAACCATTTACACGGCTTCGGTAACCATTTTAAGGCTTTGGTAACCACTTTTTTATCTTTGATATTTTTACTTGTAACCATTTCGACGGCGATGGTAACCATTTACACGGCTTCGGTAACCATTTTAAGGCTTTGGTAACCACTTTTTTATCTTTGATATTTTTACTTGTACCATTTCGACGATGATGGTAATCATTTTCACAGCTCCAGTAACCATTTTACGGCATTGGTAACCAATTTTTGAATTTTTGAATTTTTGACTTGTAACTATTTTCATGGCATTGATAACCATTTTCTAGGCTTCAGTAACCATTTTACTGCTTCGATAACCATTTTTTTAATTTTGAATTATTTTTTTTGTAACCATTTTTACGGCGATGGTAACCATTTTCACGACACTTGTAACTATTTCACGACACTGGTAACCATTTTAGGGATTTGGTAACCATTTTGAAAATTTTGAAATTTTCAATTGTAACCACTTTCATGGCATTGGTAACCATTTTCATGGTTCCGGTAACCATTTATACGACTTTCGTAACCATTTTTTAATTTTTGATATTTTATGTTGTAACCATTTGCACGGCTGTAGTAACCATTATAATGGCGATGGTAACCATTTTCACGGCTCCAGTAACAATTTTACGACTTTTTGGCAATATCTATTAATTTGGGACCATGTATTATATATTTTTTAAAGTTTTTCCCATTTGTAGGATTCAATCCGAGGACACTATTTTTGGACAAATGTTTGACTCCAAATAGAAAATTAACGTTAATTGTGATTATGGAAATTTGAATATTAAATAATAAACGAATGGTGCTATTGACACACCCCTTATAGGTCTATTTATACCCCACTTTTTAAATTTTATAGTATCCTTTTTTCTTTCCTTTGTGAAAATTATTGATATTTAATAAAATATTTAATACAATTTAAGGAAAAAAAAATCTTCTACAAAGTATATATATTATGAAATAGTTTGAGAAATATATCAATCATATGGAAGAATTGTGGATATCAAACATTTGGAAGATTTGTCTACAAATGACATATTGCTTATGCAATAATTGTCTGACATTTATATCAAGCATCTGTAAGAATTATTTGAGAATTATAACAAGCATATGGAAACAATTTCATTTTCTAGAAGTAAGTTTAAAGTTTATTTTTTCTTTAGTATGTTAATAGTCTTTTTCTCTTTGCACAATTTCCACTTATTTGCCTAAGTACACTTCTTTACAATTGACTTCTTGAAGCTTCATTTTTCTATTCTCTCTAGCCATAATCAAAACCATGGGGATGGTCTAGTTTTTGGGTATAGTGTGGAGATGTGTATTTGATATTTCCTTATCTAGTCGTAATCAAAGCCATACTTGTTCATTTCAAGTTTTCAACGTTCTATCAATCTTAGCCTACTTATATTTCTCATAGTCAATGTTCTCGTTAGCACCGGGCGCCGGTTTGGCGGAGTCCCGACATCTTCACAACGATGGTAATAATGTCCTGATTTGTGTCTACATCTAATTATTTTTTTTAACTTGTTCCATAGATGTAGACACATGTCTAAATTTGGTTTGTTTGACACATATTGAGATACCTTTTTTTGGATAGGCGATTTGAGTCCAAATATAAATTAAACATTGATTGTGATTATTAAAATTAAAATATTGAATAATAAACGGGTGGTGCTATTGGCACATCTTATAGGTCTATTTATGTCCCATTTTTTAAATTATGTAAAAAAAATTGATAATAAAAATTTCTTTCTTTTGTCAAATTTTTTAATTTTTTAATACAATTTTTTAGAAGTGTCTGAGAATGACATAATGTTTATACCATAATTATTTGAGAATGATATTAGGATATTATAATTACTCTATCGCCATGAAAGCATTCTTGATTACATCAATTCTTATACATTGATTGGATTATTAATTTCATAAGTGTTTTTACTTTAAATATAGTCTAAATATTTATCAAACTAGAATTAAAATCCCTTACTTTCTTTAGTTTGACAATGTAATCAGTTATATAAAATATAAGTGCTTCAAAATAAAAATTTAGAATCAAAATCCATAACTTCCTTTAGTTGCTTCAAAAATTTTAGAATCAAAACAATCGACATGTAATCAGTTATATAAAATGTAAGTGCAATCTAATGATTTGTAATAGAAAAATAAAAAGATCATTTGTATATTCATAGATATATATAAAGGTTGTCATCATAATTTCTTCAGATCATTTACATTTCATTCAAAGAATTGAAGTCATATATCACAAGCCCTGAGAAAAACATAACTTTTCTCCAAAAGTTGTTTCAAAACTGGCCATTGTCAATACTTGGAATTGGATGCTTGCAATGCTATGTAATCTGGCATTGCCACCTACCAATTACCGAAACCTCCAAAATACATTAGCAAATCTAATATACTTAAACCTAGCAGACACATTATAAGGATGGAAAAATTACCCGCGGGGGGTTAGGGCCCCTTGGGGACCCACACTTTTAGGGTGGGGACGGGTTTCAATTTAGTGGAGATGGGACGGGGACGGGGATGGGGATAGATAGTCTAACCTGTAATGGGTATGAGGCGGGAATGAGTTTTATACTCCCCACCCCGCCCCGCCCCATTTCGTTTAAAATAATATTTAGTTAAACTACGTAGTTTCAAAGAAAATAAATATATCTAAAAAAAGGAAATATATATAAATACATTAACTCTAACTTTACATCTATTTGTCGTTATTTAACATAAAGTGACAATACAAAAAACAATTAAAAAAACCCTAGCCGCTAACTGCAACTCTACGTCTTTATTCCACAAACAACTCAAAGTTCACCATTCAAGCTTCAACCTCAAATACAATAAGTTTTTATCTTATGATTAGCTTCATGTTCTTCTACTACAACTGAGCGTTCCACATGTCTTGAAGAACCAGTTTTTAATGAGGTAAAATAAATCATGCATATCAAATCAAATTAAGTTATTGATATTCAAATCAGATTGAATACAATTTTTTTTGTTGGTTCGGAATGTTGCAGAAACCATGTGAGTGGGTGTCAACATCTTGAGGAGATGCTAGATGAAGTTGATATTATGAAGAGAGAACAAGAGAAATAGATGCAACTATTAAATGATAATGTTACGATTTTCGAACATTTTGACTTCATACTTTATGTTTATGTTTGAGAATAATAGAATTTACTTGTGAGAATTATGTTTACGAGATGTTTTTTTAATAGTTTTATCGAATTATTTACTACTTTATATATTTTATCATATTCAATGGTTATATATTTGTAATTTTAATAAATAAATAAATTATAAATGGGGTAAATGGGTGGGGATGGGGAAAGCACTTCCCGTTGTAACCTGGTTTATGAGGGGATGGGTTTTCAAAAAATAAATGGGGTGGGGGGTGGGGGTGTGGGGAAGGCCACCCCGACCCGAACCCACCTCATAAAATCAAAGCTCTATACCCAACGACATTATTGGTTGCAATTCCCACTCCTACATGAACTCGCTAGACCTACCAAAGCTCAGGATTAGAGAGAACTATATTTAATAGGAGGTAAAACAACCTAGAAGCTTAACATATAATTACAGAACCTACATACCACAATGCCATCTTTAGCACGCAAAACTGCTTATGCACCAGCTTGTCCAGGATTTCCTTTTGAGACACCGTCGAACTCAAGAATACAGGACTGCTGGACATAAACATAGATTATCTTCTTGTGCCATCATACAAATATCAAACTATGTCACATAAATTTGGTTCGACTAAGAAGGCAAGAACCAAAGAGCACGAATAGCCAACTAACATTTTACTCAATTATTGATTTTGGTAGACAATTGCACATTATAGGTTTCTACTACCATATACAATCATTTTTGATAGATAATTACACACAGAGTTGAAACTAAAATGTTTATGATGCTAGATTCTAATAGAAAAGTAAAATACATGTCGTAATGGCAGTACACAAGTCAAAAAGTAACTCACACAACTTGAGTGACAACACAATTATCTAATTTTGACTGCTTTTGTTGAAGAGCTCTTGAAACCGAAGTTGATCCAAATGCCTCATGCAGGAAAAATAATGAAGTATATGTTTATTGCCACAACATATTCAAGTTCAAATCAGGTCCCAGAATCAAACAACTTGAATCTAATTTATGACATTTGGAAACAAATGTATTCATCATCCACCATTGTCAAAAAAACAAGACAATGAGTGAACAAAATTCCAGTAGACTAACTACATTCTTCTAGTTTCAAAGGTGATTTTTATGGACTTCCAACTATTGCAAGTAATATTGGATTCTTCATATATTACTCACACCATTAGGTAACACACAAAATATGCACAAACTATGTTCTTAGCAATTTTCCTAACAGTTTTAGCATTATAATGTAATCTGATTCAACTACCTCTTGCAATCTCTTTGGAGGAGAAACCTTCTCAGATTTAGCTCCTCCATAGGAAAATAAGTTGATGAAAGAAAGTAATAAAAAAAAAGAGTCAATAACTGAAGAGGACAACTTGCATAATGAAGCCTTAAATCCTTAATAACAACATATGTTGACGATCTTATAAAAAGATTTTAAATAATGATGAATATAGTATGTAAAAGTTCAAGCAAACAAAAGCAATCATCAAGCTTCCTAAAACAAATAAAGATTACTTCAAAGTTCAAACTTATCAAAAATCTTATACAAGAAAGGGCAACACCTAATCTGCCACTAAATCAGGGATATTATTACTTCCCTAACAAAAACTAATCACCCCACTAAACAAGGTAACATTAAAGGTAAGATTTGAGAATAAAATCTCTTTATTAAAAAACACAATCCCTATAATTTAGGACTAATTAAAACAGAATCTCAACTTATATCTAGAACGTGATTCCCTAAAAAAAAAATCAGAGCAAATATAAAACTTAAAGTCAATGACACACCTCATCTCCCGTTGAGGCTTGAAGTATTGTGTCAGACATAGACATGGAGTAAAAATGATGTCTCCAGCTTTTTAAATCATCTTCCATAAGAGATCCTACCTGAAAAAATTTCAAAGAGAAGGTAATACCAGATACGTTAGAAAAACAAATAGACACTCATTAATGCAAAGTGATTGTATCATTGGCAGGATTCCAATTGTGATCAAACAAGACAAGTCGATTACCACCAATTAAATTGAGACAACAACCACCAACCTTTTGCTTAAGAGAAAGACAAACTCATCCTGGAAGGAGTTTGATCAGACCATGCATTTTAGTAGCCCGGATGCCCAATAAAAATTATGAAAAGGAAAGCACTTAATCTTCAGAAAGGGAAAAAAAAGAAGAGAAAATCTTATACCTTTAACAGATCATTAAAGCAATTAACTAACTTCTGTCTTTTGTTGATTGAAGTGGTTGCATCCAGCCTCAAATATAGATACCTTCTTTCCCGACACCTCTTTTTAAAAATAAAAAATATCTGCACTATATGTACTTGTGATTTTGAGATAAAATCATAAAATCTCTTTCAAATAAAGATACAATGTACCTAAGGTTGGATAACCAAATTGGTAACTAATTTTAGTAACTGAAAGTTTTCGAAGTGTAACACTAGGCATGAAAATTATAAAATGAAGAACAATTACAGTAGGATTTTTTTTTCTTCCTCCTATGAACAAACAAAATAGGGATGGACTGACATCATGAAGAGAAAATGTTTACAAATTGTGTACTGAAAACATGATTATCATTAAATAGTATCTCTTGAAAGCCAAACATAATCAATCAATATATACAAGAGATCTGCATGTTGTAACTGATATGAACAAAAGCAAAAATATGAAATAAACAAATGCATAATTGAGAAAAAACAAGGATATAAAAATCAAACCTCTTTGTTGTTATAAGATTCTGCTACCAATCTCAACTGTTCCATTAACTGTTAATAAATTACATGAACCAAATTTAACAAATTATTTTTAGAGATACCTGCAAAACCTAATTGATCAAACCCAAATCTCATAAACTAAATTCCCCTTTACCTAAGTACAGTGCAATCTTCTAAATCAAAACCACAATTCATGCTTGTTGACAATTATATAACTAAGTTAAGCTAATATTGATGTAGAACAAGTGGCTGAATCCTACATGGCTTTGTGGGACCATCATAAATCCAAGAACAAGTTACTTTAATTGAAAGGAATCGATGAAATCTTCAAAAGTCAAAACCTTTGGTGTTGAGGAGGCACGACCTTTTTCGGCCAAATTCCATCATTTAGGCCCTGAAATCGCAGTTCTTTCCTTTTTGAGAAATTTCCTTTTTAGTCGTAAGTTGACTTTGACAAGCCAGAATCGCTTACCGTTAATTCCGGCTTGTTTAGGGTCATTAGTATCTTTTATTTATGCAACTTTTGTGATTTCACTATTTTAGGCAGTTTTCGCTATTTTAGGCAGCTTTTGATATGTAATCCCGTTTCCTGTCCAACAAGGATTCGGGTTAGGGTTTTCATTTTAAATAGCCTTGTAAGCCGAAAGACTCATTCAACTTATCATTCAATAAAATTTCAGACTTGTTTCTTATTTTCTTTCTGGTGGATTGCAGTTTCAATATAACTTAGATATCGATCTAGTTCTTTTACGTTTTCACTTTGTCAATTGGTATCAGAGCACGGATTAGCCGATCTCGATGTCAATTAACGGAGTAGGAGACAGAAACCCTACTGACGGTGATCGTGGGGTGGAGGCCTTGTGGGCAGTGGTGAAGGAACAACGACAATAGCTAAGGGAGATTGGTGAACTGCTTGTCGGGATGAACCTCAACGCTAACAACAGGCAGCCGCAACCGGATAACAGAGTGCGAGTTGAGGGATTTGCCCGAGGCCAACCTGTTAACAGAGGAAGTCCCCCTCGTCATCAACCTGATAGCGAGGATGACTCCGAAGATGAAGGAGATGGAGGATATGATGTTATTCAACCAGCGAGATGATCTAGAGAGCATGATGACTACCGGTTGAAGGCAGATCTTCCAAGCTTTAATGGAAATCTGCATGTAGAAGATTTTCTTGATTGGATCATAGAAGTAGAGAGGTTTTTTGAGATGATGGAGATTCCAGAAGATAAGATGGACAGATTTGTCACCTTTAGACTAAAAGGAGGGGCTGCAGTCTGGTGGGATCAATTACAGAAGAACCGGCAGCGACAAGGAAAGGTGATTGTGAGGCCCTGGTATAGAATGAAACAACTAATGATGGGTAGGTTTCTGCCACCAGACTATGAGCAATATTTATTCTAATTGCTTTAAAATTGCTCACAGTGGGCCAAGTCGGTGTTTGATTACACGATAGAATTTTCTAGGCTCTCAGAGCAAAATAATTTGAGTGAAACAGAGGGGCAACGCGTAGCCAGATATCTCAATGGGTTAAGGCTATCACTTCGAGATAAGATCGGACTGCAAGTGTTGTGGACTGTGGATGAAGTTCACAACATGGTGTTAAAGGCCGAGTTACTGGAACGTAGAGTTGTAAACCCTGGTTTTCAGAGGAACAATCCTGAGTCATCATTCCCTAACAGAGACAAAGGTGTTCAATCATCAGTTCCAGCGAACCAACCAAAATGAGCTAATGGAGAATAGGGTAGTAGTAGTAGCAATCAAACAACAGCGCCAACCAACAGGAATGTGCCTAGAAATCCAAATTCTGAATCCAAATCTCTATGCTAGACCTACACCAGGAACTTGTTACAGTTGTAGAAAACCTGGTCATCATTCAAATGCATGTCCTGATCATCGACCAGTAAATTGGGTAGAAGGATGTGAAGAAGATCCAAATATTCCTGAGTATGAAGAAGAATACGACTTGTATGAGGGAGCAGAATTCGCTGAAGAAAATGGTGAGCGGGTTAATTGTGTGGTGCAACTGGTGTTGTACGTACCAAAACAAGAGGACATCAGTCAACGTAACAATATATTTCGATCTTGCTGCACAATCAGTCAGAAAATTTGACCTGATCGTGGACAGTGGAAGTTGCGAGAACTTTATCGCAAAGAGGTTGGTGGAACATCTGAAGTTGCCAACCGAGAAACATCCCAGTCCATATACAATTGGCTGGATCAAGAAGGGACCGACAGTAAAGGTAACTGATATTTGTCGTGTTCCAATTTCTATTGGTAAGATATATAATGAGGAGATAGTTTGTGATGTGATTGATATGGATGCTAGTCATGTGTTGTTGGGTCGGCCAAGGCAGTATGATATTGATATTACTTATAGGGGTCGGGATAACATAAAATTGCTATGGCTCCTTCCAAACGTCGGACAGTGCCTAACAAGCCCTCTATAATAGAGAAACAGTCTTTCTAACCGTGACCGGATTCGACATAGAATTCATGATAGATGTTAAGAATGCACATGAGATCTATGCTTTAATGGTTAAAGCTCTTGTGGCATAATAGAAAGAAACATCGACCGTAACTGTTCCTGAGAAAATATAGCTTTTCTAGAACAATTCAGGGACATTACTTCGGAAGATTTGCCCAACAACTTACCACCATTAAGAGACATCCAACACCATATAGATCTTATATATGGGGAGATTTTGCCTAATCTACCACATTACCAGATGAGTCCAGAGGAGAATGAGATTCTACGGGAGAAAATAGTAGAATTATTACAGAAGGGTTTCATACGCGAAAGCATGAGCCCGTGTGCAGTTCCTGTATTGCTGACACCAAATAAGGATAGGAGTTGGTGTATGTACGTGAACAGTCGAGCTATCAACAAGATAACCGTCAAGTACCGATTCTCGATTCCCTGCTTAGATGACATGTTGGATCAACTGAAGGGTTCAAAGCTGTTTTCGAAGATTGATCTAAGTAGTGGGTATCACCAAATTCGGGTCAGACCTGGGGATGAATGGAATACGGCGTTCAAAAGCAATGATGGTTTGTATGAGTGGTTGGTCATGCAGTTCGATTTATCAAATGCACCCAGTACTTTCATGCGGGTGATAAATCAGGTATTGAGGCCTTTTGCTGGAAAATTTGTTGTTGTTTATTTTGACGACATTCTTATTTATAGTAAGACTGAAGAAGAGCATGTTAAGCAGTTGCGAGAGGTATTAACGGTTTTATAGGAAAATCAACAATTTCTTAATCTGAAGAAGTGCAGTTTTATGACCAGTAGTTTGTTATTTTTGGGTTACGTGATGAGTTCAGAAGGAATTCATGTGGATGAAGAGAAGGTGCGAGCAATCTGAGAATGGCCTGCACCGAAAATCATGAGTGAAGTTCGTAGCTTTCATGGCTTAGCTACTTTCTATCGCCGGTTTATTCAGAATTTTAGCACTGTCAGTGGGAAGAAGTGAAAATGAGTTTTGCATTAATCAAGGAGAAATTGTGTACTGCACCAGTACTTGCTCTGCCTTTTTTGAGAAGATATTTGAAGTGGAGTACGATGCTAGTGGTGTTGTGATATCCCAAGAAAAGCGACCAGTTGCTTTCTTTTGCGAGAAATTAAGTGAGGTTCGCCAGAAGTGGAGTACTTACGATCAAGAGTTCTACGCAGTAGTCCGAGCCTTGAAGCACTGGGAACACTACCTAGTACAGAGGGAATTTGTCTTGTACATCGATCATCAGGCTTTGAAGTTTATTAACAGTCAGAAGAACTTGGACAACATGCATGTCAGGTGGGCTAATTTTCTTCAGAAATTCCCTTTTGTCATTAAACATAAGTCAGGGGTTTTGAACTGAGTTGTTGATGCGTTGAGCCATTGTGCCACCCTACTCGTGACCCTGGCTCATGAGATTGTGGGGTTTGACTGTCTGAAGGAATTGTATGTGGAGGATGAAGACTTCAAAGGAATCTGGCTAAAGTGTATTGAGAAGCAGCCTGTCAGTGATTTTCATAAGAGTGATGGGTATCTGTTTCGTGGTAACCGTTTGTGTATTCCTAAGACGTCTCTACGGGAGAAGCTAATCCGTGATTTGCACAGAGGTGGATTGAGTGGACACTTGGGTCGTGACAAAACGGTGGCTAGCTTGGAGGACCGATATTTTGTACCGCAATTGAAATGAGATGTTGGGAATTTTGTGCAGAGGTGTTATACTTGTTAGGTGTCTAAAGGCCAGTCACAAAATACTGGTCTTTATATGCCTTTACCTGTTCCTAACAATATATGGGAGGACTTGTCTATGGATTTTGTGTTGGGGCTACCCCGTACCCAGCGATGAGTAGATTCGGTCTTTGTGGTGGTTGATAGGTTCTCAAAGATGGCTCACTTCATCCCTAGTCGGAAGACCTCTGATGCTTCACATATAGCCCGACTATTTTTCAGAGAATTGGTTCAACTACATGGGGTGCTACAGTCAATTACTTCTGATCGTGACACGAATTTCCTTAGCCACTTTTGGGTGACCTTGTGGAAGATGTTTAATACTTCTTTGAAACGTAGCACTAATGTACACCCACAAACTGATGGACAAACAGAAGTGACGAACAGGACCTTGGGAAATTTGGTTCATTGCATTTGTGGAGATAAGCCGAAACAGTGGGATCATACATTACCTCAAGTGGAGTTTGCCTACAACAGTGTTGTACATAGTGCCACAGGAAAATCCCCTTTTGCTGTGACATATGTGTCACCATCAAAGCATACCGTGGATTTAATTCATTTACCAAAGGGTCCGGGAGTTAGTGTTACTGCAGAAAACTTGGCTACTCAGACTCAAGCAGTGCAAGCTGAGGTGAGACAAAAATTGGAAGAAACCAATGCGAAATACAAGGCAGTTGCATACATGCATAGGCGTTAGAAGGTGTTTGAGAAGGGAGATTCAGTGATGGTTTTCTTGCATAAAAAGAGGTTCCCATTTGGGACTTATAACAAATTAAAGCCCAAGAAGTATAGCCCGTATCAGATTCTGAAGAAGATCAATGATAACGCATATATGGTCGACCTACCTGAGACCATGGGAATTTCCAATACTTTCAATATTGCTGACTTTTTCCAATATCATGCGGAAGAATCTCTTTATCCTGAACCTAACTCAAGGTCGAGTTCTTTGCAAGTAGAGGGGACACTGATGAAGAACAAGTGGCTGAATCCTACATGGCTTTGTGGGACCATCCTAAATCCAAGAACAAATGACTTTAATTGAAGGGAATCGACATGATCTTCTGCCAAATTCCATCATTTAGGCCCCGAAATCGCAGTTCTTTCCTTTTAGGAAATTTCCTTTTCAGTCATAAGTTAACTTTGACAAGCCATAATCGCCTACCGTTAATTCTGACTTGTTTAGGGTCATTAGCATCTTTTATTTCCGTAACTTTCGTGATTTCGCTATTTTAGGCAGTTTTAGGCAGTTTTTGCTATTTTAGACAGCATTTGATATGTAATCCCGTTTCTTGTCCAACAAGGATTCAGGTTAGGGTTTTCATTTTAAATAGCCTTGTAAGCCGAAACTTGTAAGCCGAAAGGCTCATTCAACGTATCATTCAATAAAATTTTAAACTTGATTCTTATTTTCTTTCTAATGAATTCCAGTTTCAATAGAACTTAGACGTCGATCTAGTTCTTTTACGTTTTCACTGCGCCAAATATCTTCATTTGTAACTGCCAGAAACATAATATTAAGATTGTTTTTTCTTAATCTCATTTTTATATATAAAGGAAAAAAAAATGGCACCAACTCAAACAAATTCATGAAACAATCATGAAAATTTTCTGACCAATATATATTGTTGCATGGTAAAAATAGATTTTGGTTAAAAGTATTAGCAAAAACCATATACAACCATAACATATCATGCTTCATGGTGTACTCAATATTTTTATTAGCATCTTCCTACAACGTCCTTTTTGGTGTGCCAGTGTATCGGGTTTATTCAACCAAAGAAGACTCAGGTCCAAAGCTCTAAGTTATTTCTCTTCCAAAAATAACACATATCATATTTTTCTTATAAGCAAAGCAAACAATATTAGGCAAGAAGCAAAATATTCTACCAGCATTCACGAAAACATCATACACTAATTACAAAGATTGTTGTGTAACATTCATACAAAACCCTTATTACTGAACTTTCTCATATAGTTGGCTCCATTTCACTAATTACAAAAACTTGATATAACATCTTTAATTGAAATCGTAACTTTTTATAACAATCACGATCCTTAAAAGAAAAAGATTAAGATCTTGTATTCAATAACACTAATAATAGCCTCACCAAGTGGAAATCTAATATCATTATTGTCATCTTGAATTCTAAAACTCTATGTATTTTAATTACCAAAAAAAAAACCATAAAACTCTATACATTTCGGTGATATAAAAATGAAAATTAAACAATTTGCATATAAATTACACATTGAAATCTGAAGATTGAAAATGAAGAGCTGAAAATGAAAGGAATTAATGAATCAAAGATCTGAGAAAACGTACTTGTCCTAATTAATCGACCAACAAAAATAAAGAACTAAATTTTCATGGATGAATCATACAGTAGAAATCACCTACCCATAGATCCACAACAGGTAAATTAATACCCTTCTTCATCTTTATAACACATATTTCACATACAAAAGACCTACACTCATTATTCAAGAATTATGTTAACAGTTCCCGAAAAGCACAAGTTAAGGAAGCTTAATTTCCAGCATTAGAAAGTACGAATTGACTGCATTTCACATATCAACAAAATCAATATCAACTTTATATTGGTAAAATTGATTTCTTAATCAAGAGGACCCATTGATCAAAAATAGGTTTACATAATCATTTTCAAATTCATCTTTTCAGATAAATTCACAGAAGTATGAGCACACAAATCACTTTATGGTAACATATATTTAAATTCACCATAATTCATCAACAACTAGCAACTGATGAAATCAAACAATATGAAAATCGAAAGAAAAACTAATAATTTAGTATAAATATTAATCAAGGGGATCCATTGATCAAAAATAGATTTACAGTCATTAATAATCAAAAGTCAATTTCTCAATTCATTTTTATAGATAAATTCACACAAGTATGAGCACACACAAATTACTTCATGTTAACATATATTTAAATTCACCACAATTCATTAACAACTAACAAAAAATGAACTCAATGGTACGAAAATCGAAAGAAGAAGTAAAAATTTAGCACAAATGGAGTCACATACTCTGATAGAAACACTGTCTTGCAACCTACAACATCAACCTCATATCTTCCAACATTTTCCTGATACAAATTTGGGTTCCGGTTCTCAATGAAGATACAAAAATAATAACAATAAAGAAACAAAAAAGATAAAAAAAGTTTGGAAATATAGGAGTTTACAGGGATATGCTTCAAATGCAAACCCAGCAAGAATGACAACGAGATTGATATCAAATGGAGGCTGTTCGTTTTGCTCCTCAGTCTTAACCTTTTCAATCTTAACATCTCTTCTTTCGTCAGAAGGTGAGAATGATCCAGAAGCTTTCATATCTTTATCTAGAAATGAATGGGTAAAGCTTTATTTGATATCCATACCTCTTTGGTTGTCAGTAAAGATATCATATAGACCCATAGACTTGTACTCCTCAACACCATTGAAAAAATCTTGGATCGTCATCTAGAAGGAGAAAAAAAAAGATTAAAAGAAATGAAAAGGATGCTATAAATATGATCGACTTTTGTGGAGAGTTACAAAGATAATTGAAGAGGAAACCTAACCTTTTTCGTCTTGCTATTTTGATTTTTCTCAATAAAAATAAAACCCAAATGACGAGAAAGTTATGGTGGTGGAGTTGGTGATGACGGAGATTGCAATCTGCAAAAGGAGGTGGCGATCAGCCGGTGGCCACGGAGCAGACATGGAAGCCAAAGAGATAATTTGAGAAGAAAAACCTAAGAGCCACAATGGAATTCAACTGAGGAATGAGTTATATATTGTCTTAGAAACTTGAACCGGTTCAACTAGTTTTTCAAAAAAAATAAAATTAAAGCAAATCTGTTGGATCAAGTTCTTGAATGATCCAACGGACCGAATGCATCACTATTCATGGCTATGTGATACAACCATTTTTCCCCAACTGCATAGCAGCCAACCCCATATATATGTTGTAATTTATTAATATGGATTCTTCCACAACTTTTGTTACACCTTTTGTTCCACTGTTTGATTGCACGTGGAAGTAAGTTATTAAATTGCTTTCAACATAAGTCAAATTAGGTTGTAAGTTAGATAGAAAATTACAATTAACATCCCTTTGATTTATTGTCTATATAAATGTTCATTCTTTATCAATTGACTTAATGAAAATTATCATATCAATACATAAGTAATCTTTACTCTCTCTCATCTCTCCTTTCTATTTTATCTTTGATATCTCCCAATTATATTTATATGTTATTATTTATTCTATCAATTTGTTCTTTATTTTTTAAATTTATAATACGTTATTAGTACGAAAAATCTATTTTGTAAAAAATGATCACCTAATGGGTGATTTACTTACATCTCAACATCTTTAAAAGACAACAAACATAAAACAGTAACAACACGCAATATATACGTGGAAACCCTCCAAATGGGAAAACCCATGAGCTGTACAGTGCGCCACACTCAATCTTCAAAATCCACTATTGAGAGAAAGTTTACAACCTAGGTTGATCTCCCGTCTAACCCTCCAGTTACTAACCCTTTCACTCTACCAAACGGGCCTTAATAGTGATTTTGGATCACCAACCTTGTGCACTAATCACATAGCCACAAGATTAACCAACAATGAAGAGATAATACCAACCTAAGTGAATATGCAAGAGTATTCTATATGCAAAAATGCTAGGTCAAGACATTCATGCTTATCTAGGATTAATTATGACAATTAAAGTAAATCCTAGATATCAATGTTCTAAATGCAAAGGCAAGAAGAATTAGCTAGAAATGTAAAACCGTCCTAAATTCTAGCTATCACAAATTAATGCATCTCAACCAACAATCAATACACAAGCATGTCATAAAAGCAATTAAATATACAAGCAAGCATTTAATATGCAATAGAGACTAAAACTCTAGGTATAAGTTACCTAGTCAAGAAGAAGATGATGCGCCATGCTTAGATGATCTTAGAATGAAGCTAGATGATCATGATATGAAGTTGGGTTGAATAAAAATGAGTGTTTGGGAGTCCCTCTCTCTCTAGAAAAGCTAGATCATACAAAAATGACTTATTTGACTCTTAAGAACCAAAGAGAAGAGAAGAGAACACATATATATGGTACCCTACACAAAGTGACGTCGTTTTGGACGAAAGACAACCAAATCCCGTCAGGACCGCGGTATAGGTAAGTGTCCAGACTGCAGCACAGAGAGTGGTGCATCGCCTGGACAACACCGCTTTGTAGGCCGTTGTGCATGCAGGTGCACAGACCGCAGTCTGGACAACATGCAACGCCTGTGAAACTCCGCTTGGGAGACCGTGGTGCATGCAACAAGCACATGCCGCAGTAGCCACAACGTGCAGCCTCTGGTAAACACCGCTGTGCAGACCGCGGCGTAGGCACTGCACAGAGAGCGGTCTGAACCGCGGACCAAAGGAGACAAATCCTCTTTTTAAGGCATAAAAAATGCATTCAACACTCAAACAAGAATTAAGACACACAAGGCACACAAGATGGCAAATAAGCATGCATGCAAGATAATAAAGGAAAATGCATGAGTGTGTTTGCACACTAATACCTCTTCAATAAAAGTTAAGCAAGTGATATTATCTTTGATGCTTGAGCTTGTTTACGAACAATGAAGCCCTAAACTACCTTTACATATTGATCACCAAATATGGTTGTCAATGAAATAAGTCAATCAAACACCGAGGAACTTACACTAGAACCATAAATCAGTCTCTGATTGGCAGCGGAATCAATCAATAGTGGAGCCAATTCCAGAGCGAGCATCCCCCCAGCGAATCCAATTCCAGTCCTATTCATTGGGGATGTAGGTCCAGCGATTCGAGATAGAGACCCAGTTGAGCGATTTTTCCACGTAAAGGCAAGCTGACAAATAGATTTATGTACCTCAGATCCAGTGGGATCAGGCACTAAAAAGAAAATAAAGACTCAAATACGCCAACTCATTTAGTATACTCAATGATTTCACACTCGTAACCATCGAAAAGGGAAGCCGAAGAGCTCCAATCCCTTGATTTCGTAGCCATTGCCGGGGAAGAGTCAGAAGACAGCAGGTCGGCATTCCTATCCGACGAGCCTAGTAGCTAGTAGCTCTCTTCTTGTAGCTAGCCGCATTGCTGGTATTAAATAAAAGAAATCTTACCCCGGTCCTAAGGGGACTTTCTTTTCTAGACCAAATGAGGCGGGACGGCTATGGTGGGACGTCTGATTCATGGGAGTGGGAGCCAAGGACACGGCCGGTACTATCACAAGATTGAAATTGTGTGGTGAAAAGGTATATGAAAAAGATACGTTGGAAAAGAAATTTACGATTTTCCATTCCTCAAATATAATATTACAACAGAAATATCGAGAACACAGATTCTCAAAATAGTCAGAGTTGATTGCATGTCTTCTGGAGTCTAGACCCCACACGTCTATCACCAAGCACCATCCTTACATACCTATAACACAATATGCATGTTATACATACATACAAACATATATATACATACATATATTGTAATTTATTAATGTGGATTCTTCCACAACTTTTGTTCCACCACTTGATTGCACGTGGAAGTAAGTTATTCAATTGCTACGTTCATAAGTCAAATTAGGTGGCAAGTTAGATAGAAAATTACAATTAACATCCCTTTGATTTATTGCCTATATAAATGTTCATTCTTTGTAAATTGACTTAGTGAAAATTATGAGATCAATACACAAGTAATCTTTACTCTCTTGCATCTCTCCTTTCTATTTTATCTTTGATCTCTCTCAATTCTATTTATATGTTATTATTTATTCTATCAATTTGTTCTTCATTTTTTTTTAATTTATAACACGTTATCAATGCGAAAAATCTATTTTGTAAAAATGATCCTCTAATGGGTGATTTACTTACATCTCAACATTTTGGATCTATATTCAGTTTCGTATAACAAGATGACTTATGTCGTCAACGGAACCCATATATATAGTTCTAAACTTGTTTATTTGAAATCATTCATGTTTATGCACATTTCTTACATCTCAACAAATTGAATTTGTATTTTGTTCCGTATAACAAGATGGCTTATGCCATCAACGGAATCCATATATATAATTCTTGATTTGTTTATCTAAAATATTTTAATTTTATGCTCATGTCGGGAGAACTCATGTCCCTGAAATGTTTTAATTTTATGCTCAATCGGGTGAACTCATTTATGTTTGTTCACACTAAATTAAATTTACAATTTAATTTACAGAAAAAAAATATGTAAGCATGTCTAAACTAACGAATTTTAAGTTTAACGCAATCAAGGTATCTGGAGAAAACTATATGTCATGGATCATTGATGCTGAATTGTACTTAAAATCCCAGGGTCTATACTACACGATTGATGATGGAATCAATGCTACTGAATAAGATAAATCCACAGCCATGGTCATAATTCGTCATCATCTGAATGAGGATTTAAAAGCTCAATATATTACTGTCACAGATCCTGAAGATCTGTAGCAAGAGATAAAAGATCGTTATGGTCACCAGAATGATGTTATGTTACCTAAGTACGAAAGGTAGTATTTACGGTTCCAGGACCACAAATCAGTCTCTGATTATAATTCTGATTTGTTCGTAATCACCACAAAGTTGAAATTGTGTGGTGAACAGATATCTGAAAAAGATATGTTGGAAAAGACATTTACAACTTTTCATGCCTCAAATATAATATTGCAACAACAATATCGAGAACAAAGATTCTCAAAATATTCAAAGTTAATTGCATGTCTTCCAGTAGCAGAAAAGAATAATGAGCTACTAATAAAAAATCATGGAACACACCCGATTGGTTCTACAGCATTCCCAGAAGTGAATGTTAATACTGTCAGAAACCATACTCGTGGTTGTGGTCGTGGTCGTGGTCGTGGTCGAGGCCGTGATAATAATCTTGATCAAGACCGTGGTTATGGTCATAATCCTGGTCGGGGCCGTGGTCGTAGTTTCAAAAGAGGACGTGGTTATTCTGGATCAGGTGGTTATAATCAAAATATTCAGCATAAATGGAATACTTATGAGGCCAATCGATATAAATGAAAAGATATTCAAAATAGGCCTAATACAAATAACAGTGTTTGTTTTAGGTGTGGACGTTACAATAATTGGTCAAATGAATGTAATACACCTAAACATCTGGTGGATTTGTATCACGCATCGATCAGAGGAAAGGGAAAGAAACTGGGAACTCATTTCATTGAAGATTCATATCCTAAAGATATTACTCATCTTAATGTTACAGATTTCTTTCCAGACCATAAAAACATGCCAGTTACTTCAATTAGTGATGTGAATGTCCATACCAATTAAATACTACTTACAGTAGTATTATTTTTTTATTTTGTTCATGTAAAATATTTCTCAATACAATGTATACTTTTTGAATCATTTTATTTAATATACACTTTATTTTTCTTTATGAAGCGTACAAAATGAATCTAAACGATAAATTGAGAGTTATTAAAAAGCTAGAAACTGGAGATATATGTCTAGTTGATAGTGCAACAACTCATACAATTCTGCGTAGTCAAAAATATTTTATAAGTTTAACTTTGCTTAGAGCAAATGTTAATACAGTATCAGGTCCAGCGGATCTGATAGAAGGCTTTGGAAGAGCCATGGTATTGTTACCAAACAATATTTAAATTTGTATTGATGATGCATTATATTCAAGTAGATCCAGAAGGAATTTACTTAGTTTCAAAGACATACAGAAGAATGAATATCATATTGAAACTATAAATAAATATGATATTGAATATATGTGCATTACTTCACATAATTCAGGCCAGAAACACATTATAGAAAAGTTGTGTGCTTTATCTTCTGGTTTAGATTACACCATTATCAAAGGTGTGGAAACTTATGCAGTTATGAGTCAGAAGTTCTCAGATCCAAAAGTGTTTGTATTTTGGCATTACCGTCTCGGTCATTCAGGATCTACAATGATGCTTAAAATCATTGAAAATTCTCATGGACATCAATTGAAAAACCAGAATATTCTTTTAGCCCATGAGAATTTATGTATTACATATTTCCAAGGGAAATTAACAATAAAACTATCTCATTCTAAAGTTGGTTTTGAATCCCCATCATTCGTACAAAGAATTAGATGGGGATATATATGGACATATTCATCCACCAAGTTGACCATTTCGTTATTTCATGGTCCTAGTTGACGCATCTGTCAGATGATCACATGTTTGCTTATTATCAATACATAATGTTGTTTTTGCTAGATTGCTTGTACATATTATTAGGTTTCGGGCTCATTTTCCCGATTACTCAATTAAGTCCATAAGCCTTGATAATACTGGTGAATTTACTTCCAAGACATTTGATGAATACTGTAAAATGGATGGGATTGATGTTGAACATCCAGTTCCACATGTTCATACTCATAATGGATTAGTAAAATCACTTATTAAACGTGTCCAGGTAATTACAAGGACTTTATTATTACGAACAGAATTACCGATTTCTGTCTAGGGGCATGTTGTTTTACATGTTGTTGCATTAATTCGGCTTCGGACCACTGCTTATCATCAGTATTCACCAGTACAACTTGTACTTGATCATCAACAAGATATATCTCATTTACGTACTTTCGGATGTATGATATATGTTCCGATTATACCTACAAAAAGAACTAAAATAGGACCCAAAAGACAATTGGGAATATATGTTGGTCTTAATTCACCATCAATTATTAGATATCTAGAACCCTTGACTGGTGATCTTTTTACAGCACAGTTTGCAGATTGTCATTTTGATTAAACCAGTTTCCCATCATCAGGGGAAAGAAAAACTTATTCTGAAGAGAAGCGTGGACTTTCCTGGAAAGTTTCTAGTCTGATTCATTTAGACTCATACACATCTCAATGTGAGAATGAAGTATGTACGATAGTACATCTTCAAGCAATAGCGAATCAGTTACCATGTGCATTTACAGATGCTACTAGGGTAACAAAATCATACATCCCAGCTGTTAATGTCCCAGCACATGTGATTATTCCAGAAAAACAATTTGAACAAATGATAGCAAAAGAATCATCTATTGCATGCCAAAAGCGTGGTAGACCATTTGGTTCAAAAGATATTGTTCCTTGAAAAATAATACACTTTCTCTAATTTAACTCCAGGAGAGTTAAGTGTCCCGAAAGGACACAAGTTACTAAAACAACAGAATCCTATGTGGAGGAAGGAATCTCTGAAAAGGTACAAGAATATAGAAATGATGAAATTTCAATAAATTATACAAGAGAATTATGGAATCGCAAAGAAACAATCATTGACGATGTATTTTCATACACAGTGGCCACTGAAATCATAAATGATGATTATGAACCTCATAGTCTCTATGATTGTAGACAGAGGTCTGATTGGTCTAAATGGAAAGAAGCAATTTAAACAGAATTGACTTCATTAGCCAAACGTGAAGTATTTGGATCAATAATCCAGACGCCTAAAAATGTCAAACCTGTTGGGTATAAATGGGTTTTTATACGGAAATGTAATGAGAAAAACGAGATTGTGAGATAAAGATACGACTCGTAACACATGATTTCTCACAGAGATCTGGCATCGATTTTTGATGAAACATACTAATCAGTGATTTATGTAATTACGTTTTGATTTCTGATAAGCATGGTTGTCTTGGAGAGACTTGAAATACGTCTGATGGATGCAGTAACTGCTTATCTATATGGTTCAATGGATTCAAATATTTACAATGAAAATTCTTGAAGGATTTAAAATACCGGAAGCATGTAACTCAAAATGTCGTAATTTGTATTCGATAAAATTATAAAGATCCTTGTATGGACTAAAACAATCTGGACGGATGTGGTATAACCGTCTCAGTGAATATATGATGAAATAAGGATATATTAATAATCCTATATGTCCATGTTTTTTCATTAAGAAATCAGAATCTGGATTTGCTATCATAACAGTTTATGTTGGTGATATGAACTTAATCGGAACTCCTGAAAACTGCTGAATACTTGAAAAAGGAATTCGAAATGAAAGATCTGGGAAAGACAAAATATTGTCTCGGCCTTGAGATCGAGCATAGATCAAATGGAGTACTTGTCCATCAATCAGCATATATTGAAAAGATCTTAAAAAGATTCCATATAGATAATGCTCATCCATTAAGTACTCTTATGGTTGTTAGAAATCTTGATCCTAAAAAGGATCCATTCCGACCAAAAGAAAATAGTGAAAAGATACTTGGTCCCGAGGTACCATATCTTAATGTAATTGGTGCTTTATTATATCTGGCTCAGTATACTAAACCAGATATTGCATTCTATGTGAATGTACTGGCTAGATTTAGTTCAGTACCAACTCGAAGGCAATGGAATGGGATCAAACATCTTTTTCGTTACCTTTGTGGAACAAAAGATTTAGGATTGTTTTATACAAAATCTAACAATTTTTCAGGTTTACTTGGTTAAGCTGATGCCGGGTATCTGTCTGATCCCCACAAAACTCGTTCACAAATGGGATATGTTTTTACATATAATGGCACAACAATATCATGGCGCTCCACAAAACAGACTTTTGTTGCTACATACTCTAATCATTTTGAAATCATTGCACTTCACGAAGCAAGTCGAGAATGTGTTTGGCTAAGGTATGTTATTCATCATATTCAAAATACTTGTGGATTTTCATTATCTACAGAAATGCCACACAGACTTTTAAGGATAATACGGCATTTATTGCTCAAATTAGAGGGGGGTATATCAAAGAAGATAGAACAAAACATATTTCTCCTAAATTCTTCTTTACTCATAAGCTTCAACAGAGCAGACAAATTGATATTAAGCAGATACGATCTACAAAAAAATTTACGAATCTGTTTACCAAATCATTGTCTACATCAACTTTTGAGAAATTGATATATGGGATAGGCATGCGTCGACTTTGTAAATTACAAGATTAATACTGAAGTTTTTATGAGGGGGAGCGTTCAGTCAGGGGGAGCAAAATTTTCAATAGACATCTGTAAACTATACTCTATTTATTTTCGATTAGGTTTTATCTCACTGAGTTTTCCTAATATGGCTGTTAATGAGATAGTTTTTAAATGTCTAACCCCACTAGATCCAGAAGATCATTATATATATATATATATATATTGTCTAGGTTTTGTTCCATTGGATTTTTCCTAGAAAGTAACAATACAAGTTATGAAAAATCCAACAGGAAGTGTTGTAATTTATTTATGTAGATTCTTCCACAACTTTTGTTCCTCCTTTTGTTCCACCGCTTGACTGCACGTGGAAGTAAGTTATTCAATTGCTTCCTTCATAAGTCAAATTAGGTGGCAAGTTAGATAAAAAATTACAATTAACATCCCTTTGATTTATTGCCTACATAAATGTTCATTGTTTGTAAATTGACTTGGTGAAAAATTATCAGATCAATACATAAGTAATATTTACTCTCTCGCATCTCTCCTTGCTATTTTATCTTTTATCTCTCCCGATTCTAATTCTATATTATTTATTTATTCTATTATTTGTTCTTCAACTATTCTTTATTTTAATTTACAACAATATATATATATTCCTTGCTATTTTATCTTTTATCTCTCCCGATTCTAATTCTATATTATTTATTTATTCTATTATTTGTTCTTCAACTATTCTTTATTTTAATTTACAACAATATATATATATATATATATATATATATATATATATATATATATATATATATATATATATATTTAATGAGTCTCTCGTATGGGACCCTTTATTTAAATTTTGGTAATGACCACCATGAAATCATATTGATTTAAATGAATTTTGATTTGAATTTTTTTGTGAATGATAAGTTCATTGAAACCTACATATGAATAAAATTTAAACAATTTTCAAGTACTAAAACTATTTATTCCAACTTTTTTAAATATGAATGTATTGGAAAAATGAGTGAAATATAGGAAAATTCAAGAAAAATAGTTCTAGTGCTTGAACAAATTTCAAATTTTATTCGTAGGTAGATTTCAATGAAATTATCATTCACAAAAACATTCACAAAAACATTCAAATCAATGTGATTTCATGGTAGTTCTTACCAAAATTATAATAAATGATCTCTCATGAAAGACTCACTATATATATATAAAATCAAAACTTCCCGAGTCAACTTTCTAAGCCTAGAGCTTTTATAATTTAATAATTTATATCATTTACAATTTTACAAACTACAATTAAACCCGTAGGACTAAGAAGAAAAAAACAAACAATTGATTGCTATAATTTTCACATCATCTGTTTCAACCCAGGAAAGTATCATTTTCTCCCTTGATGTTTACCCTATTGTTAAGACGAGAATAGGGTTTGGTCAAATTGGTCGGTATGCCCATTTTGTTTCATTTTCCATCCATTAAATGTATTATATACCCCTTCTATTAACATTGCTTCATTTAATTATCATTTTACCCTCAAAATATTCATTAAATAAAAAAATAATAAAAAACATAAAACAAAAAATAAATTGAAAAAACAATTAAAAAAGATGAATCTCCACCGTCTATCTCAAAGATGGACGGTGGAGGATCGTTAACCACTTAATCAAATCAATAAATATAATTAAAATAAATAATAAAAATTAGAAACAATTTTAAAATAAAATAAATAATTAAAAATATTAACAAAACCCTAACTTTATTCTCTCTCTATCTATCTCTCTCTCTCTCTCTCCTTCATCTCCTTCATCTTCTTCAACCCACCACAACTCACCAAACACTAACCCGAGCCGCCGCCGCCGTCCAAACACCCTACCCTAGCCCGCTGAAACACCACCCACACCGTCCTATGTCTTCTTTCTCGATCCCTCTGTCTCTCTCACTCATTCGGTAGATGGGTTTACGTTTGGTGAGTTTTTGGTGGATGGATTTGCGTTTGGTAGATGTTTGGTTGTTGGGTGATTAACGATCGCCGACGAGGGTGGCTTGGTTCGATGGTGTTCGTGGGCGTGAGGGTGTCGGTGAGCAAAGAACTTGTGGTAATTGTGGTGTGGGTGTTGGTGCTTAAAAAATCTGGAGATCCATATTGAAAAAAATCTGACGGTGGTTGTGTTTTGTTCAGGGTTTTGTTTAAAAAAAATCCTCGTTGGTTTTGTTTAAAAAAATTCCAAATCTGCTTTTGGTCAAACAATTAATTTTCCTAGATCTTGTTTAGTTCAAAAAAAAATCCATATTTTGTTTAGTTCGAATTTTTTTTCCATATCTTAAAAAAAGGTATCTAGATCTTGTTTTATTAAAAAAAAATGTTGGGAGATTTTTGGTTTAATTTCTGGGGTTTTTTTTTTTGTTAAGGGTGTGTTTTGTGTTAGATGATAGTGATGAAGATGAAGATGTTGAATGGTGGGTGTAGTTGAGGGTGGGGTGTGTTTTGTGATAATGGTGATTTCTGGAAAACTGAAGAGGTGGTTGTTGGCTATGAAGAAAGAGAGAAGCGACGGCGACACTGGTCGTGGACGACGACGACGCTGGCTATGGACATCTGGGTTTAGGATAAATCAATTAATGATATTAAATGATATTAAATTTAATGATGGACGGTGGAGATCCACCATCAAATCCATTTAAAAATAAATAAATTTAAAGAGGGTAAAATAACATTTTGGAGGGCAAAATGACATTAATGTCATTCTCATTTAACGGTCAACGTTCAAATTGGACAGTATAGATGATAGAAAGGGGTCTTTTAAAGTTTCTTTGATTTTATAGGAAAAAATGGTCAATATAGTCAAACTATGTCCTCGTTTTAACAATAGAGTTTGGGGATGATAATTTCTCGGTTCAACCGAATGAACTTTCAACCTTTGAATACGCAGCAATCACCTCACCGTCATCAATTCTTATCACAGATACTGCACCCTAGTCCTAGTTTTGTACATTAATGTTACTCATAGTTAATTTAATAGTTTGAAATTATATAAAAAATACATGAGGAGTGAGAGAGAGAGAGAGAGAGAGAGATCAGAAATGTGGGCTGTTTAAAAATTTCGGGAACAGAAACAGTAGCCAGCTTTCAGCAAAAATTTCCACATGAGCAATTGTGTAATTTTCTGATTTGTCTGAGGCTGGTAACTATCTAATAAAGAGAAATGTGGGCTGTTTAAAAGCCCAGTTTCACAACCATTTTTAAGCAGCCCAGATTCTTAAATGGGTGTGTGTATACAAGGGACTTTACTGAATAATTCAAAAATGAACACAATCATAAAGAAGAAACTAATAAAACTCCAGCTTTGTCAATGAAAATGGAAGCAAGTTAATGAAGTAACGAACCTCAATTGAATATCTGTATTTCTTCAACTTTGGTCAATACAAAATGATTCATCTATAGCTCAACTTAGACTTCCTGATCGGCTTAGTAGTACAAATCTGCAGTTAATTAGAGGATTATCTACAAGTTTAATTTACACTTGATAACATGTCAATATTAAGTTTTGGGTAATGCATGGACATACTATTAAACGGACAACATTATCAGCATCATTTGGTATTTGGACATGACTAATTTCAAATACAAGTCACTTTTTCTTGTCATGTATAAATAAATATACATATATGATATATCTCTAAAGCCTTGTATAAAGTTGTATTTACAGGAACAGGAATATGCTCCGAGGACCTCTCAACTCTCTTGAAAGTACAGAGAATAAAGTAGACTATTCACTGAGAACACATGAGCATTACCAGTATTTGTTTCAAACCCTAAATAATTACACTCCTATATATTCAAAATCTAAATCATCATGAAGAACAAACATTTTTATTTTATTTATTTTTTTTCAAATTTTTGGACTTTGACTGCTCCACTTTCCCATCTATCAAACAGCTTATGAGATCCCCAAATCCAATCCAAACGAACCTTTTTCATTTATTCATGATTTGTTAGAATATTAATATAATCAAAGGACCTTGCGCTTTTTTTACATCCATATATGATATATCTGCCATTGAGATACCAAGAACATGGAATGTCACCCAATTTGGACTTTTAAGGAAGTAATAAATTGATGATAAGGTTTCTGTGAATGTTACACACCCAGAACAATAACACACTCAGTCCATTTTATATCATCTTTAAAGAAAGTGAAGATTATAATCAAAACAAATCACTTCTATTTAAATATATATAATATATTATAGGATTTGACATGTGGAATTTTGTGTTGTAATTATAATCTGAAATATATACTCTCAGAAAAACACATAATCTGAATGCTGATCAGAATCAATTTTATATGATGTGGCACAGTATATGCTGCAGAATTATATGGTCAGAATATATACTAGATATAGATTTGACATTGAAAAGCATGAAAAACAAAAACAACAACAACCACTATATGTGTAAACTATCCATGATAAAACTAGATATATATAGTTTGCGATTTCCATGCAGAGAATTTCAGGTAAGATATGAAATAGAAAATTTGATCCAATTCCAATCCAAACTCATGTCATCAAGAGGATATGTTTAAAAATTTGATGCTGGTATGCTAAAAACGTGACAAAACCCCCTCCTTATATTTCCTTTGTAATCACAACTTTAAATCCCCGGAAACAGAAAATTATCATTCATTGTGTTAGCAAGGGACTTGAACCCAGGAGCCTAGGACTCAACCAAAATTCTGATACCATGTTAGTAAACGGCAGACCTAAAAATTGCTGATAGGAAATTGTCCAACAATAATATTTAAGTATTCTAACACGTTGCTAATTGAATCCTATGCTGCGAATTTGTAAGTTCTTTTCTTTCTTGTTATCAGAGTAATTGCAATAGAATTAGCTAAATTTTGCTGAAGTTTCACATTAATATGACAAAGCCAAGAACAGAGTAATGCAGGGCTGCGCATGCATAGAAAATTCAAAGTCATCTAGTAAGACAATGACTTTGTACTAAGTTGATGATGAAGAAGTTTTGCAACTCAATCGTACAATGAAAGTTGAAACTGACCACAATATATAATTATCCAACTTTTGGGCAAGTTAGTCAAGTATTCGATCAACCACCCTGATAACGTATCCCAAATAGTTTTATTTTTTGGAGGATCAGATCAAAAGTCTCAAATTCATTTACACCAATGGCTTCTAATTCTTTGGCAGCAATAACATATATTCTTTAGCCTTTCACACTATATCATTAGATAAGATCATTCATTCAATTAAAGTTTCTTTCAAATGTGCAAAGTGATATATAACATCACATCCTAACGTCACTAGCAAAAGTATTACTACTCTGGAGTATAAGTATAGGACATAATATAAGTCGTAGATTCTTGTAACTGATTTGAACCATTTTGAACTTCATAGATGTAAGAGACATGTGCATGCCGTGTGAATTTAGTAAATGCGTGAGAATAAAAGTTGATCACATAAAAAAAACGTTTATGTTAAGCCAAAACACGTCAATTTTGTCTGAATTATACTCAAATACAACTCATTTTGTCTTGTAATAATACTTAGAATTGATTTAACACCATTAATTGTAAAAAGTTGTCCTTCCTCCTAAGATGTACATTTTTTCCCTACAAAGTTTAATTTTACTATAATTAATGATTGAAATAAAAAATCATTTGATGATCTTGAATTTGTGGCCTTTCATAGACTTCAGAGAGTGCAATTATCATCTCTTTTTTATTTATTTTTATGTGAAAAACACAAGTCCTACTCCTACTTCTCAATAACTCAAAAGCAATGGCCCATTTGAAAACAAATACAATAAAAGTGACAAGAAATTAATGTGTGCATATAGACAAATTGTGATGCGCATGAAACTTGGAAATAATTGTTGGACTTATATATCTACTCACATTATTTCAGAAAATGACTGGTGATCTAACAGACTCTTTAGCACATTCAAGCATGCATTGACACAGTACAGAATCTTTTATCAATAATTGGAATTTGATTGTCTGCTCCATGACCCTTTTTTATAATTAAGGCATTATACATGTGCTCAATCTCCTTGCCATTAGAACATAGTCGGATTTAAATGTCTTAATGTTGTAAAGGTAATTAAATATATCGAGCTGTTATTTTGAACCCACTTGAAAATAAATAAGCATGACCTCATTTGTTGCAACATCAATCACCAGGCATGTTAGCATTATATAACGAAATATAATTAGATCTCGTATTGTATGCATAAGTATGAATAAACGCGTATCTGGAAACGCAACAGAAAACATTCAATTCGTAGTGACTTAATCCCGAATCCATAATCATACGATAACCTGAAAATAAAACAAGGAAAATAATTAAAACAATAGATAGTCTTCTCTCTTTTCACCTTCCTTAGATTACCTAATGGGGAGACAATTCTGTTAAACGTTCATTGTGAGTGAGAGTAGGGACCCCCTATATATAGTATAACTTCATATAATCCTAACCCATAAAGGATTCTCAAAACCCTAATAGGATGGCTAATCCTAATAGGAATACTAGGTCACACATATACAATAACCCATACCATATCCTACATATGTTTAATGTAGCTAAGGTGCACCGAGCATAACAAATATTGATCACATTAATAACGGGCTTTATCCGGTCAACTCTCACTTACTTAAACATTCCAATCAATTCGGTTTTTTACAAACTCAAAATATAATGTAATATGTTGCTCATAATTTTATAAAAATCTTACATTCACCCACTTGAGCTACATCGACATTATTATTTTAGTTTTAAAAATTCATTTCAGAAAACGACTCTCCGAATTGACAAACAATTTTATGTGGCCACAAAGAATGTTTAAGAGAGTAACATATTCCTTCCCCTTGGTCCAATAGAACATCAAGTATCCAACTACATAGATCATTACATCTTTAGTCAACATAAGACCATATGTAATCAAAATACCCTTAACTCTACCTACCCGGGTAAAATGGTATGTATGTGTGGTATGGAAATTACATGCAGATGTGATCATCATGCCTATTTCCATATAGGTCCCACTTTGCATTATACGAAGCAGCTTAAGACGAGCAACTTAATGTCCTAAGCTTTTTACACTCTTTGACCAAACACTTTGATCATGAGTTCAACCTCCCTTAAGACGGGCAAAAACTTTATGTCTTAAGTAATGTTTCACTCATCGGTGGAAACTTTATACCTTATGAGTGAATTGCCCCCTCAAACTAAAAGCTTGAGATTTCTTGCCATAACCAACCATCCGTGTGCACACAATAACAAGTATGGCAAACATCTTAACATGCATATACAATACATTCTCGAGAATATGAAACAAACATGCATAGAATAAATGCAGTTAATTTAATTAAAGACAACTCCCACTAACCAAACACATCAAAAATTTCAATCCAATGCAGGATACAACATGCTCCACAAAACTTTTGGAGTCAAATATCTTGGTTAGTGTATTAAGAGTTATTTTACATATGGCCATTAGAAACTCGCAACTCTTAAATCTTCTCTCACCACAATATTCATATGGTTAAACCTCTGAGATCTCTTAGCATATTCAGAGAAGATAAATACAGTGAAATTATCACAATCTACCTCAAAATATGATTTCACAATCAAAATTCTTTAGAGTTGCAATATATAAAGCCACATATGAGCATGAAATAATTAACCTCTACAAATACTATGACCCCCCCCCCCCCCCCCCCCATAATCATACGATAACCTGAAAATAAAACAAGGAAAATAATTAAAACAATAGATAGTCTTCTCTCTTTTCACCTTCCTTAGATTGCCTAATGGGGAGACAATTCTGTTAAACGTTCATTGTGAGTGAGAGTAGGGACCCCCTATATATAGTATAACTTCATATAATCCTAACCCATAAAGGATTCTCAAAACCCTAATAGGATGGCTAATCCTAATAGGAATACTAGGTCACACATATACAATAGCCCATACCATATCCTACATATGTTTAATGTAGCTAAGGTGCACCGACCATAACAAATATTGATCACATTAATAACGGGCTTTATCCGGTCAACTCTCACTTACTTAAACATTCCAATCAATTCGGTTTTTTACAAACTCAAAATATAATGTAATATGTTGCTCATAATTTTATAAAAATCTTACATTCACCCACTTGAGCTACATCGACATTATTATTTTAGTTTTAAAAATTCATTTCAGAAAACGACTCTCCGAATTGACAAACAATTTTATGTGGCCACAAAGAATGTTTAAGAGAGTAACATCTTCCTTCCCCTTGGTCCAATAGAACATCAAGTATCCAACTACATAGATCATTACATCTTTAGTCAACATAAGACCATATGTAATCAAAATACCCTTAACTCTACCTACCCGGGTAAAATGGTATGTATGTGTGGTATGGAAATTACATGCAGATGTGATCATCATGCCTATTTCCATATAGGTCCCACTTTGCATTATACGAAGCAGCTTAAGAAGAGCAACTTAATGTCCTAAGCTTTTTACACTCTTTGACCAAACACTTTGATCATGAGTTCAACCTCCCTTAAGACGGGCAAAAACTTTATGTCTTAAGTAATGTTTCACTCATCGGTGGAAACTTTATACCTTATGAGTGAATTGCCCCCTCAAACTAAAAGCTTGAGATTTCTTGCCATAACCAACCATCCGTGTGCACACAATAACAAGTATGGCAAACATCTTAACATGCATATACAATACATTCTCGAGAATATGAAACAAACATGCATAGAATAAATGCAGTTAATTTAATTAAAGACAACTCCCACTAACCAAACACATCAAAAATTTCAATCCAATGCAGGATACAACATGCTCCACAAAACTTTTGGAGTCAAATATCTTGGTTAGTGTATTAAGAGTTATTTTACATATGGCCATTAGAAACTCGCAACTCTTAAATCTTCTCTCACCACAATATTCATATGGTTAAACCTCTGAGATCTCTTAGCATATTCAGAGAAGATAAATACAGTGAAATTATCACAATCTACCTCAAAATATGATTTCACAATCAAAATTCTTTAGAGTTGCAATATATAAAGCCACATGTGAGCATGAAATAATTAACCTCTACAAATACTATGACCCCCCCCCCCCCCCCCCCCCCCCCCCCCCCCCCCCCCCTTAACACTATCTATTGATACATGTCAAATTAGTTTGAAATCCGTAAAGTCTACTAATGTAATAATATAATCAATACATATATATTAAGTTTACATCAAACTATCATTTGCGGATACATACATGACCTTTTTCATATGAGAACGCTCCAATTTACTTGAGAATTTTTTTTAAAAAAATAAATATGTAAGTTTATCACTTTTACCAAGAGGTACCTCAAATCATACTAACCCTTCAAGTTCTCTATTAATATATTTTCTCAATATCATTATCAAAATTCTAGAGATCAAAATCTTAATGTCACATACAAATGACAACATATAGCACATATAAAATAAACTTACTCTCACTGACCCTCAGTTATGTCTAATGGACAAATAAAACTTTTAACCAAGTCATAAAATGTCAATACTTATTAAACTAAACACCATTGTCTGGAACCTTGATTAACCATGCCAATGAAGTCTTAAAAGTATGCAAACTTAATACCCGTTTTCCAAGTAAATCCTTCAAGCCATAAATCTGACAATATGACTTTCAACCAATTAGTTTGCAACTATTTGACAACTAAGTCAAAACCTTAACTCCAATGACGTCCAAAATTGTAATTCAACAAATATGACATTTATTCAATATAAATATCACAAAGCACAAGATTTCTTCCTTAAACGCAAGTCTTTTAAATTATACATTCTTAGATTTCTTCCTTAAACGCAAGTCTTTTAAATTATACATTCTTAACAACATCACTCCCCCCCCCAGAATGTATAATGTCCAAATACAATTATTCTCATAAATAAAATAAGACAAGTTCTATGAACTATTCCCAATAGTTTCTAATCATTGCAGTCCTATCTTTATATTTTAGGGGTCGAAAAATAAATAGTACTTTTTGGAGGTAGCATTTCAACACTGTCACTGCATTAATAATTTATGTTTAAAAGGCACCTATTATGGTGAACGGACAAAAATACCCTCAATAGTTGTTCCACATCAGATTTCTTTTCATTCATTTTACAGTGATAGTTTTGAAGTAGAGAGAATCTCGTTGAAACTCAGACAATCACTCGAACAGCGACGGAGTGACGCTACGCAGACACATTCTGGGGTCGAGCTCCCCACCGCACTTTTTTTTTCTTGTCAGTACTTAATATGTTCGAAATATAATTACAAAAGACTCAGAGCCTTTAGTAAAAGTCTCGAACCCAGTAAAAGTCTCGAGCTTTTTTGGTAAGGGTTCGAGCTTTTTTGGTAAGGGTTCGAGCTTTTTTGCCAAGTGTCCGAGCTTTTTTTACTGGGTTCGAGTTTTTTTACCAAGTGCCCGAGCTTTTTTTTAACTTGGTAAAAGGCTCGAATCAAGTAAAAAAAAGCTCGGACACTTGACAAAAAAGCTCGAACCCATAAAAAAAAGCTCGGGCACTTGGTAAAAAAGCTCGAACCCATTGAAAAAAGCTCGGGAACTTGGCAAAAAAGCTCCAATCTAGCTTTTTTGCCAAGTGACCGGGCTTTTTTTTTACTTGATTCGAGCTTTTCTGACAAAAAAACTCGGAGACAAATAAAAAAAACTCGAAAGAGTATAAAAAAACTCAGAATCATATCAAAATAGCTCGGACACTAATAAAAAAGGCTCGAAGTATTTTAAAAAAGTCTCGAACAGAATCTGGAGACTAAATGTTCATACATGTTCATACAAAGATTGAGACAACAAATCATAACGAATGGATACATTGTTAAACCACACAGAAATATATGACAATGTATAAAAGAAGATCACAAACATATGTTATTTTTTTGAACATAATCTGGAGAGAGATGAGTTTTTTGGAGAGAGATGAGTTGTAGATCGATTTTTAGACAACTATTTTGGAGAGAGATGAGTTATCGTTTTCAAAGTGTAGATAGAAGCACAATGAAAATAAAAATATATTATTTAACGGTAATTTGGGTAGTTCACCATAATAGGTGCCTTTTAAACTTAAGTTATTAAAACGGTAACATCATTATAACACATACAAAAAATGTGACATATCTCACCATTTCCACTATATTTTATGAGATCACTTTTAATTCAATTAATCAAAAAACTTAAAACTGAGAATTTAAAATGATCAAAATGTCCTACGAATCAATTATCTCAATTCTACCTTTGGTCATGTGATTAAAAGATTATATCTAAACTACAAGAACAATCTTCAATCTAATTCTAAAACCTAAAAAATTCTAAAACCTAAAAGTAGAATTTAGAATTCGAGAGAGCTCGAAGACCCATAAAGATTATTATTTACAGAAATCACCATATAACTCGCTATGTGAAATCATAAGTAAGAATCTATTATCTTGAATAAGCTTCAAAATATTAATTTAAATTCTCAGTCTTATTATAAAAAAATTTACTTTGCTATACAGGACCAAAATCGAAAATATCATCCAATAAAACTCTTAGAGGTTAAAGATAATCTAAATATTATCATGAATTCATATGAATTCAAATAAAACCTCTTAACCAATTGACCCTTATTAAATACCGAGTTTATTGTAAGAATTTATAATATAAAATGTATCACAAGAAATAACCCACTAAGAGCTTAATTGAAAATTAATCAAATAATTCAAAACATAAATTAAGGGGTATATTTTCTTGCGATAGCAAATTATTTTATGTCCTCGGTATTTATTTTCTTTGACTTGTTATATTGAATTGTCAAAATTTCCAGACTACTTCCTATGGTGTTTGTATCATATCACCTTTATCAAAATAACAAACAAAAGACATAACTTCATATAATATATTATTCTCCATCTATTTATAAGGCACTAAACCTTAACAAACTTTCGACAGTAGGTCACTAAACTTTATTTATCATTTAATCCTCATTAAGGTAAAAACTAATTGGAGCGTCTCATCTAATCCACCAAAAATGTCCATCAACCAATATCTTAATGACATGTATTTAAAACTAGTAGAGGTATTTAAAAATGAATTAAATCACAGTATATTCATGTTCATATCGATTTCCATAATCATTACAAATAATGATTTAACTTTCATAGAAATCCAACACAATATCATGATATGTCTTTTGGACAAAGACCACAACGCACGTGTTAAAACTTTCCTACAAGTGATTAACTTCTTTGGGAGATGAGTATCACTCTTTATTCTTCAATGCTCACAAAACTTATACAAGTGATGACTCTCTTAGGCAGATGATCAACACAACACATGTATAGTTTTACTTCAATGCAGTTCAAAACCTTAATCATTGATAATCTAACAAATATTATGGAATCTTAACAACTAGTTCACTTCGTGAATACATTGCCATCCAACCCCATAAATATTTCAAACATAATTGATTATATCATTTTAACAAACGATCATTATAAAATCTTAATGGTCGGTCCACTACGTAGAAATATAATCATCCATCTTTATAATAATTTATAATACAATCAATTAATGTCCTCAATGAAATAAACAAATTATAATGAAATTTTAATAGTTAGTCTACTACGTAGAAAAGTAACCATACAATTCCATAATAATTTCATGGGTTATACATTTGTAAAACATGAACTACAAATCTAATATCATTACACCCAACATAAATTTATATATTTCTCTTAATCAATTCGATACGGTCACACATAATTTTATTTTAAATTATGAAAAATAATGAGAAATATATAACCTTCTTAAATTTATGTTGAATAGATATTATTTGTGAGCATATAGAATATATAGGCATCATTAAGTGTTGGGTAATTTCATTCAATTAAATGAAAATATATTAGAGGCAATTTCCAAAAATTTCAAATATTTATATCACATTATATAAATGAATACCTCAAGATGATGAACCTCCTACGGAAAAGAACATCACCCATCACATGCATATAATTTTATCATTGCAGTTCTATAGAAGAATACCTCAAGATGATGAATCTCCTACGGAGATGAACATCACCTATCACATGTGATAACCCTCCTACGGAGATGATTAAAACATGCATTTCATCTTTGCATTTCAAATTTAATAATTGATAACCAACGAACATCTCAAAATCTTAATGATTAGTCACTACGTGAAACATAATCATCAAATTCACGAGAATATTCTATCAATTATTAAAACTTATCTAATTAATAATCGTTAACCAACTATATTCTCAAAAACGAAATGACTAGTCACTACGTGGAACATAATCACTCGAGTCACGAGAATATTCAAATCGGATTATTAATTTTAACCTCATCAATAATTGATAACCGACGAATTTCTCAAAATCTTAATGATTAGTCACTACGTGAAACATAATCATCCGACTCACGAGAAAATTCTATCAAATATTGAATCAAAATCATTAATAATTGATAACTGACGAATTTTTTAAAATCTTAATGATTAGTCACTACGTGAAACATAATCATCCGATTCATGAGAAAATTTTATCAATTATTAATTTTAAACAAGGTAATAATTATTATGAAAACTAAATGATTAGTTACTACGTGAAACATAATCATCCGAAATCATAATAATTATTTATGAACTGTAATTATTTTCATAAAAAAAAATTGGAAAATTTTCAAATTGTCTCATGTTTTAATAAATTTCAAATTGGCCCCTATATTTATCAAAATATTAATTTGACCCCAAATATCTTTTGAAATTATAAATCTGCCCCAATACATACCCAATTACATATGGACACCTTAATGTTTGAATTAATTCTAAACAGGCCGAAGAAAAATTACCTAACAGTCCAATATTCTATCTAATTTAAAAATGGACCTAGGAAAATATCATAAAAGTCCAAAACTATATCTAATTCTGGACAAGTGGCCCAAACCAAAATCAAAACAAAACCCTAGAAATCTCTAGATTCTTCATGGCTGCCGTTCGTCCATGCTCGGACGGCCACCAGAACGGCGGCAACAACAACGGCAAGCCATTCATGTTTCACATCACGAGATCCACAAATATTTGCGGATCGATTCGATCCAAGAGAGAACCACAACACAAGAATCTCTTGAACCACGGCGGCCTTCGCCGTTACCAGAAAGTCGACTGAACGACTCTTGCTGTCACCGGAAAATCGAAGGCCCGAGCAACCCAAACAGAGCCGCGCCGGAGCGTGAGCGTGGCAATTCTGGTTGGGATCCATCGACCCGTTTCTAACAGCTGATCTGGTGCATGAACCATCGACCCGCGTCTGTTACAAGATCATTCGACTAGCGCATTCTGATTTTCCCATGCGATCAGATCTGCATCTTATCGAAACCCGCCGTTGATGCAACCCAGTTCAGCCAACAATATTCGTAACAATATACATAAAATAAGTCTTGCCTTGTTTGACCATTCTTTTAATAAAATAATCCCATAGTTTAGCCAATTTAGATGGTTCATACAATCCATTCAGATATCAGAGGAAGCTTTATGTTTGGCGGGTCGCGGTTTGAAGAATATTTTTTACTGGCTTATTTATTAATTGTTCTGTTTCTGAGCGAAAACTGAAGACTGGCCACAGTTGGAAGTATTTCCACGTATGTGATAGCACACAATATCTTACACGCAAGATCAAAACAATCGCAAAATAAAACATAAATTTACTTCTTATTATTATTATTTTGTTATCAACGTGTTTGATCTTTAATATAACATGTTATATACATTCTAAAAAGTAAACATAGATTTATTATATTAACAATAATTACTTCAATCCGGTACGTAAAACACGGATACGATCATAAAATATTCAACTTATGTAATAATACAAGCCGTTGTGGTACCACTGTTAGCATTATATAACGAAATATAATTAGATCTCGTATTGTATGTATAAGTATGAATAAACGCGTACCTGGAAGCGCAACGGAAAACATTCAATTCGTAGTGACTTAATCCCGAATCCATAATCATACAATAACCTTAAAATAAAACAAGGAAAATAATTAAAACAATAGAGAGACTTCTACTCTCTTCTCACATTCCTCAGATTGCATAATGGGAAGACAATTCTGTTATACGTTCATTGTGAATGAGAGTAGGGACCCCCTATATATAGTATAACTTCCTAGAATCCTAACCCAAAGGATTCTCAAAACCCTAATAGGATGGCTAGTCATAATAGGAATATTAGGTCACACATATATAATAGTCCATACCATATCCTACATATATTTAATGTAACTAAGATGCACCGAACCCAACAAATATTGATCATATTAATAACGGGTTTTATCCGGTCAACTCTCACTTACTTAAATATTCCAATCAATTCGATTTTTTACAAACTCAAAATATAATATAATATAATATATTGTTCACAATTTTATAAAAATCTTACGCACCAAGCAAATCCATTTTGCTTATGAAAGCAAAATATGTTTTTACTTTCTTGATTTGATGTATTTGTTCTCTCTAAGAAAACAAAAGAAATTCCATGTTATTAGATTCTCATGAGTCATGATTATCTCTATTAATGTTCAACTTTGCTATGTATTTTCAACCACAGCTGTGAGTGAGATGTCTATGTAGCTTCTTAAACATGAAAAACAAAATCTAAATTTATCGAACCTAACAAGAATAATATCCTAGGAAATCTACAATTAGCAAAAATGGTCAAAATCATCAACTGAGATTTTTAATTTTCAAAGTTGTAAATATTTTTAGTACAGTAGAATATTTGTGTTATCATTTTCGACTTGATTCTAGTGGCATCATGCATTCATGCCCTATATCTTCGCATCAGAAAATCAGATTTCATACGACATAATATCTACAAAGCTGTTGAACGGTTCAATTGCTTCTATAAGACTATAACTATTTAACCAATTTGTTAAATAATTAATGTGCACAAAATTCATAAAAAAAAATTATCATTCAATTTAACATAAACTAGAATTTGTGTTGCCTGTTAGTCCAATGATCTTATCTCTATCATCTCCATTCAAACAAGCTATTGTGACATGTATCATGTGATCATGGTCATTATTAATAAATTAAACTGTATATTAAGAATTTATTTGTTATCTATCATGCACAAACGTAATTCGAGTATATGTAAAATCAAGAAATTAATTAAGTCTGTATTTGAAAATAAAATTTGGTTTAATCATTATGGACCACTTATTTTAAAAGGCATTCTTCTGCAAAGTTGATTAGGTCGTTGATAAGATCATGATCATAAAGAATTTTGTTAATTTAGTTTATATATATAATTGATGGTTATTATTATTATTATTTAAAGGGTAATAAGGTTTATCGGAACTGCCTAGACCACTCGATAATTATTATTTTTTACAATAGTGATATGTAATCAATGCTGAAGAACATCCTCTCATACATGTTTTGTTTTATTTTGTACCTAGAAAATATATCTAACATACTTACATTTTGATCTCTTTTGTGTTTTTCCTTTTTTAATATCACGTGGTGTGATCTCTCTTGTTAATTACGTACTATAGTCTAAATTTAATAAAAAGTTTTGTACTGCTGGCTGATTTTTATAACATAACAAGAAATGCATCTTGAAAGTCAAGTAATTCAAATAGAAAAACATTATACATATTATATATAAATACAAATATAATGCCCACTCTTTGAACAAACCACAAACGTCTAAATCAAGCCTGGAAAACTGAGGTATCAGATAAACTTAAAGAAAAAATTTGTTTCAAAAGTGCCGCCATTGAACAAGTCTCGATCAAAGCAACTAGTAATTTGGTGTGGAAGACTGTAAAATACATTGTTGGATTGTTGGGTTGGAGGTGACATTTTCAATTTGAATCTACGAAATCTGAGGTAAATCTTGAACAAGATTAAATACCGATAAAAACAAATTAAGACTATATAACAAGTGAATTAAATTGAATTTCAAATCGAAGAAAATAAAGAGGGTAGATTTGCATTTGAATTTTTTAAACAGTATTGAAAGAAACATGTAACCATCATATTACCTGATTAGATAATCACATGATTATAAGAATACAAAAGTGTAAAGCTAGTTTGTCTAATGAAGATGATGATAGGATAAGATTGGAAGTACTTTTTTGTCAAAGGAACTTAATTTCCATATAAAAACAGTTTTTAATAAGAAATTTGTGTTCTTCTATATATTTGTCGGTGTTGTAAAAGTCGCTAGACGCTAAGTCGGGCGGCGACCCACCGCCTAGCGTCTAGGGAATTAATCGGAAACTAATCGGGGACTAGACGGATGGTCGGAAATCGGTTGTCGGTCAGTCGACGGTAAATCGGAGGCTAACCGGAAATATATTTTTGTTATATAATTTTTTATATTAAATTGTAATCGAGTAAATGTCATTCTAATTCATATATTTTCATGTATTGAAAAGTTATAACACATTACACCCTAACACTTGTATAGTTGTATATAAATTATAAAATATAAACTATTAAACTAAACAACATTAAAATAAAAAAACAATTGTAAATTTGTAATGTATAACATTACAGTATTAGTGTATTACACACTAATATTAACACACACTAACACACGTGTACGGTGTAACTCAATAACACACAAACACCACACAACTTTATCAACTCACCAACTCACCAACTCACTAATTCACATCAAACCACACCTCTTTCATCTTACATCATTCTGAAATCAGTTCTAAGAACTAAAGCAGACGAAGAATTGAAATGGCGAAGTGAAGGACATGGACGATCGGCGACGGGCGACGACGGGCTATGATCGGCAACTGGCGACGAAGGGCGATGACGACGATCGGCGACAGAGTGAAACAGTGGTCACCGGTCAGCAAGAGAAGAAGAGAGTGGTCTGATTTCGTCTGACTTGTTCCAATTTCGTCTCCAACTTGGTCCGATTTCGTCCGACTTTGACCGATTTTGACTGAAAACGCCTAATACTCCGACTGGCTTCGAATCACGGCGGCAAAGCACCGCCGAGCGACTAGTCGGCCCTAGTCGCCGACTTCTGCAACACTGATATTTATAATGGTTTTCTTATTAGTGCGTATATATATATATATGTATATATATATATATATATATATATATATATATATATGTATATATATATGTGTGTGTGTGTGTGTGAACCATTGATTATGAAGAAGTTTTGACAAGTACACTTTAAATCAAAGTATGTATATCTAATGATACATATCAAATACACTGACGAATTTATAGTATTATGTACTTACTTGAAAATTTATATATATATTCTTAAAAAAAAAAACTCCTATAAGATAAATCATCCAACAAATGCTTTTGATATGTATTTGCGACCAAATATATATAATATATTTTAAAATATAAAAATACCCTTTAAAACTATAAGAGACCGAAACATATATACAATCTTAATAATACAGATGTGAGGGATATAAGGAAAGACAAATTCTCGATTCGAACCACTATACCTTTCTTTATATCGTTGCTACAAAATCAAATCTATACTATTTATTTGATCAAATTCTATGTGGGACTGAAATGTCCTTCGATTATTTATAAAAGGGTACCTTTGGTATCATGGAGATGATTTTAAATCAGTTTAAACAGAAAAGTTAAATAGTCATATAATTATTTTTTTTCCACGACTTTCCCCATAATGTTTTGCTGAAGTAGGAGTTTTCAAGTGATTATACGAAATCAAAATCCTATTATTTAAACACATTTTTTTTCCGAAAATATTCTCTCTCTTTTTTTTAAATGATTACAATATTCCAAGATTGGAGGTATGACCGAAACTAGATGTGTAAGGGATGTATCACTAAGTCAACTTTATCTTACCCTTCAAAAGAGTTGTTAATTAGACTTGCTTTAAAAATGATTATAAATAACGTAAGTTGTAACTTTTAATTAAAAGAAAATGAAAAGCAAGAAAAAGGCAGCAATGTTGCATATAAAGTACAAACCAAAGTATTAATAGTCACAAAAGTATTTTTTCTAAGTTGTAAACAGCAATTCTCTTTTCCTAGTCGAGATGGGTTGTCTTTTTTATTTATTTATATATATTTTCTATCAAAGAGTTTGATAAAATTTATCCATTTATATATATGGATATAATTTTTTATGCTTTTAAGGTGTGATCCATGTCTGCCTCGGATTCTGATATCCTTTTGCCTTTATTCATCTTACGCTAGCCATACAAATGATACAAATACTCAACTTGGTTGTTTCTATATGATAAGCAGATGTTGTTCATGTTTATTTAAACACTCTATCGTCATGTCTATTTCGATTTGATCATATTCGTTTATTTTTATTAATATATATAAAAACAGTACAAAATCATTCATAATATAACATTATAATCCGTAACACCTAGTAAAATATTCTATTTCCATCACCAAAAAATGAAAGTGAAGATTCATACTAAATTTAGAAGAAGGTCACAACGAATTGTTTACCTTTCTTCGGATCGAAAAGAATGTATCACAGGTCGGATAGAGTCACCTGAATTGGAACTCTAACTCAATTAACAGTATGTTTTTATTTTACTCTGTTTTCTCTGTTTCTCACTGTATTGTATTATACGTAATAATAATTCACAGACAATTATTCACTATTGTATTAACTGCTTGCCTTTTATAGGCTAACAAGAGCAGTTGATATCTGGTAACTGCTACTGCAGTTATCTGGATACATTGGGTTGGACTTCATGGGCCAATGCTATGGTATTGGGCTTGGACCCATCTTGGGTGTACCCAATTAAAACCAACATCTCCCACTAGCACAAGTAGGGTCCAACATAACTCCATTAGAAACAGCACATTTATGATATCATCATAAAATTATAAAAGAGTATTCATATATATAAATATACCGTGTGACCTATGAACAATCAATATAAATAAGAGGAGCTTTGGAATCTCAATTGTAAATCCATTATTTACAAGAGATACAACATTGTTCATTTGTTATGTCCTAGATTTAATTTCTTAGATTTTTATCAGTCCAAAAAGCATACTTAATCCCTCAAGAAGCTATGCTATGCTTGACTTTATCACACTTTTCATGTATTTACAATTGTATCTCCAAATACAATTGGCTAGCCGGTAAATACATAATTAAGATAAAAATTTATTAAATCTTCTCATTCCATCTTTGTCTTTTAGTCTCCAAAACAGCTGCTACCTTAGACATGTCTCATAGGCTGGATTATTATAACCATAGAAATAACATGCTAAAGGTGCTAACACTATTCTGTCACTTCAAGACAAAGTGAATAGTCATAAGGACATCATTTGAATTTTTTTAATCTAACTTCAGTGGAACTTACACAATGAGGAAGCATGGATTCATTCTCTCATTTTCCATATCGGCCACAAATAGCACACACGGTATGAAACACGTGTTACAACGATCTTCATTCTAAATATGAATGGCTATGTCTTTTCTTAAATCACTGTACAGATTCAAGTTCAGTCACACACCATGCGACTAACCTGAGTTCTTAAAAGCTCGCCACCTTTTAGCGCCATATTAAGATCTCACATATGGCTTAATCAGGCATCAATGATAGTAGGGTCTATCTTGATCGGTTCTAAGATATTTATATGTATATTTGTTAAGAACCTCATCTTGACATAGTCAATGCGACATTTTCATATATATATATTTATACAAGCTCCTTTAAGAATATATTTCTCATATATCCCTTAATATATATGTGTCTCATCTCAGCTTGTTTCTCTAAACAACTGAGGCGACCGCACGTGTAAGAATGCTGGTCTCAACCTGATGACATAATTATATGTGAAATATAACATGCTAATACAATTTCAAACAGAAATCAATTTTATTTATAACTATAATAACATCGTTTAGTATAGTGATTCAATCTATCATTATAATCTGCGCAACCCTAATGACTTGGCATGTGACTTATAAACATCTCTAGTCACAGCTTTAGTGAGAGGATCAGCTACCATCTCATGGGTTGAAATGTATTGAATCATTACTTCTTCTTCAACACGATGTCTTTGACAAAATTAATTTTGTCTCTATGTGTTTGGATTTACTGTGATACTTGGAGTCTTTAGTATAAGCAATTGCTGCTTGACTATCACAGTAAATGGTTATTGGCTTCCCTTTGTCCTTAGAGACATCCAAATCTTCTATAAATCTTTTGAGCTAGATAGCTTCCTGTACTGCTGCCGAACAAGTCACAAATTCGGCCTCCATAGTTGACAGAGCAATACATGTCTGTTTCTTGTTACTCCAAGAGATAGCACCATCACTGAGTAGGAAAGCATATCCTGATGTTGATTTTCGCTCATCCAGATCATCTCCCCAATCCGCATATGTATATCCAATGAGACGTAAATCTCCACCTTGGTAACAAAGGGAGTAATCAGCAGTACCCTTAAGATATGCCAATATTCTCTTCACGGCAACCCAATATTTCTTTCCAGGATTGGATTAATATCTACTTACGAAACCAACCGCATAGCAGATATCAGGTCTTGTACACATCATAGCATACATGAGACTGTCGATAGCACTGGAATAAGGAACATTTTTCATTTTTTCAATTTCTTGTGGAGTTTTAGGACACATGTCGAGACTAAGAGTTTGTCCCTTTGATATAGGTGTATCTATAGGCTTACAATCAGCCATGTTAAAACGTTTAAGAATTTCCCTTATATAAGGCTCTTGCGACATAGCAAGAAGTTTCTTCGAACGATCTCTTGTAATTTTGACTCCTAAAATATAGGCAGCCTCACCCATATCTTTCATCTCAAATTTTGAAGATAACCATTTATTAATGGTCAACACAAACTCTTTACAATTTCCAGCCAATAAAATATCGTCCATATATAAAGATAATATCACATTTTTGAACCCATAAGACACAACAGTCTGATGGAACCATAGGTACCATTGTCTGGATGATTGTTTCAAACCATATATTGACCTTTTGAGCTTACAAACTTTACGCTCCTGGCCTTTTGAAACAAAATTTACAGGTTGTTCCATGTAAATTTCTTCATCCAATTCTCCATTGAGAAACATTGTTTTTACATCCATTTGATGCAATTCTAGGTCCATATGTGCGACGATTGCCAAAATGAGACGTATTGAAGCAAACATAACCACTGGGGAAAAAGTTTCTTCATAGTCAATACCCTATTGTTGAGTATAACCTTTTGCGACTAAGCGCGCTTTATGTCTCTCTACTGTGCCATCCGCCTTTCTTTTGATACGAAGAACCCATTTATTACCAATGGCTTTTCTTCCAGGCGGCAAGTCAACCAAGTCCCTGACATGGTTACTTTTTATCGAATTCATCTCCTCTTGCATAGCTTTTATCCATAATTCCTTATCAGGTGAGTTGAGAGCCTCATTAACATTTTTAGGCTCATCAGAATCATGTGAAGCAATCATAAATGCTTCCCCTTCAATCTCAAAATGACGACGAGGAACATTTCCACGATTTTTTCTACGAGTTGGTGAATCCAAAAATGTTGTCTCAACAACTTTATTACTCCCACTAGGATCATAAGGTCCAAGTAGATATGTATTTATTTTAAGTGGACTATCACTCCCACCAGGGACAGAAGTCCCAAATAGATCCACATTAACTTCTAGTGGAGTATTTAGATTTGATTCATCGTTTTGATTACCCAATTCGTAGAATCGGATATCTTTATCAACTTCACCTTTATTAGGAAATTCACTCTTTAAAAAATTCACATCTCGTGATTCTATCTCAGTCACACTTCCATCTGAGTTTTCACCTATAAGTACATATCCCTTTGAATGCTCAGAGTATCTAACAAAGATACATTTCTTTCCTCTTGCACCCAATTTTCCATATTTGTCAAATGGATCATGTACGTAACCCGCGCATCCCCAAGGTCGCAGATATGTTAAGTCAGGTTTTCTACCTGTCCATAACTCATAAGGTGTGGAAGTAACCGACTTTGTGGGGACTCGATTAAGTACATATGTGGCAGTTAGCAAAGTATATCCCCAATAGTGTGCTGGTAGATTTGCTTGAGCCATTATAGACCTAACCATTTCAAGTAATGTTTTATTCCTCATTTCCGCTACACCATTTTGTTGTGGAGTCCTAGGAATAATTAGTTGTCTTTGAATACCTTTTTCATCACACAATTCCTTGAATTGATCTGAAAGGTATTCGCTTCCTTAGTCAGTACGTAATGCTTTAATCCTTTTATCTAATTGATTCTCTACTAAGTTCAAGTATGATTTGAAACAATCCAATGCTTCAGACTTATGAGAAATCAAGTAGACATAACCAAAACGGGTTAAGTCATCTATGAATGTAATAAAGTATGAGGCACCATGCCTTGCTTTTACACTCATTGGACCACAAATGTCAGATTGAATTAATTGTAATGGATTTTCAGCTCTAGTTCCCTTTCCAAATGGTTTTCTAGTTGTTTTTCCAGCTAGACAATTTTCACAGATAGGTAACTCTATTTTATTAAATGAACCAAAGAGGCCCTCTCTAGCCAATCTGTTCATCCTATCTTGGCCAATATGACCTAGTCTAGCATGCCAAATGTTCACTTCAACATTGACATCATTAGCGGAAGCAATTAATGAAAAACAACCATTATCATAATTAAAACCGTCCAACTCGGTATTTAATACAATAAAACCATTCAACAAATATCCAGTACCAATACGAACAGAATTATAAATAATATCCATACAACCACCATAAAAGTTAAGTTCGTAACCTAAACTTAAGAGGACAATAACTGAAACTAAATTTCGTTGAATCTCAGGAGCATATAAAACATCATGGAGATAAAGTATTTGACCACCCTGCAACATTAATTTGCAAGTGCCAATACCCTTCACTTCAACTCTCGAGTTGTTCCCCACGTAAATCCATCTAGTCCCCTGACAGATCCGACGATATTCTATAAATGTTGTTCTGTCTCTAGTTACATGGTCTGTGGCTCCTGAGTCTACAGTCCACAAAGGACAAGATTCAGCAAGTAAAACAGAACTAGAAACCAAAGCATAGTTATCAGTTATTAAGTTGGGTCGTACCTTTTTCGGCTCAGTGCACTCAAGAGCAAAATGACCCAGTTTGCCACAATTGAAACACTTCAACTTGGCTTTGTCCTTCTTAACACCAGCACTCTTGCCTCTTTTCTGATTTCTGGTCTTATTCTTGTTGAAATTCTGTTTAGGACCCTTCCCCTTTTGCTTTTGAAAGTTCCCTTTCTTTCCTTTGCGCATGAAGCCCTTAGCATTGCGCTTGCTGGACTCAGCCATGTAAAGCTGACCGAAAGCTTTAGCTGCCTCCATGCGCTCTTCTTCCAGTTCAACATGACGAGATATATCATCAAAAGTCTTGATATTATCATTGTGGGTCATGTTAATCTTTATGTTTTCCCAGCTATTAAGAAGAGACCGGATCACAGCTTGAATCTGTTGCTCATCAGTTAAAGTATAACCTGCAGACTTCAATTCACGTATCATGTTTGACATCTCTCTCAGGTGCAACCTCATATCATGATTTTGGCACTTCCTGTAGGTGTCAAACTTAATTGTAAGTCTCCTAAGTTTGGTAGTAGAAGTACCACCAAAATTGTCCTTCAACGCAATCCACATGTCTTGCGCAGTGTCATACTCTTCATATATACACATGAGAGCATCAGTCATGCTACTTAGCATCGTTATACGAGCTAGACTGTTTTTCCTTTTCCAGGTCTGATATGTTTCCATATCTCTCCTGTGTTGGGCAGTGCTACCATCTTGTGGTTCTACCATAGTGTTCGTAAGAGTTTCCAGAGCCTCTTGCTCTTCAAGGATTAGCTGAATTTTTTAGTGCCACATCTCATAGTTGTCACCGTTCAGCTTCTCTCCCTTGTTCAACTCAGTAACAATTGACTTAGATGCAGAAGCCATTTCCTGAAATTTTATGTAATACATAGTCTAATTAATAGTTATTCTAGCATGTTTTTCTAATAATTTCACACTTAGCACAAATGCTATGCAGCAAACTTACACTAAAAAATATAATAAGAGGAATATTGGGATAGGAATCGAAACAAGAATCAAAGCTCTTGATCATCATCCAAGTCCACAACATTCACTAATTTATATTTATTAGTGTCATTTGCACAGAATCAGTTCTAACGTTGTCTCTTACAATTTAGAACACCCATTTTGAATAAGCACAAGTATATTAAAAGTATGCTCAATCATGTATACAAATATCCCATTTCATTAATTAACAAAGAGTTTATACACATTAGGAGTATTTACAAATATATACTTCCCAAGAATTACAATCTCAATCAGTAATTCTAAAACTCTCTGGGATTTCATACAAGATTCGCTCAAAGTGTGCAAAGATACTTTGTTTATAATTTACAAATAGGTAGCAATTATCATCCACCCTAAACCTTCTAAATGCAGATATTGCATACCATCCTTCACTAACTTTACAATGTCTTTGTGTTCTCAAATTAGCACCCGTGCTATAGGCCACATGCCTTTTGAGGTTTTTATATACTTGAATATCTCGATATTCTAATATAGTTGTTAATGATTCACTGAAGGTGGTAAATTTATCTGATTCTAGAGAGGCTAACATCTCAATGTTTTTATGTCGTAGTTCATCTGGTAAAACCTGAAGAAGTGCGTGAATTATGTCTTTCCATATAAGTTCTATTCCACCATCACTCCAAGGCCATTCAGAAACTATGAGATCCCCAAACCTTAACAACTGTTCATATAAACTAGTGCTAAAATCCATTTTATGATCTTCTAGTTTGTTTATGAACTTAGCAAGAGACTATTCGAAATTCCTATATCTTTCAATATTCACTTCATCTATCTCCATTCTTGGAGACTGTTGACTTTCATCATCCTCGAGTGTCCCAGGTATATACTCATCAATAGTACTTTCCTCTGTGGACATTTCATCCGACAATTGTGAATAATCTTCTACCAATTGCAGTGAATTTTCCTCTACCAACAGTGGTGAATACTCCTCTTGAGGATCAGAGTCATCCGACAATGGTGAATTATTTTCAACCAATTGTAGTGAATTTTCCTCCACCGACCGTGGTGAGTACTCCTCTTGAGGATCAGAGTCATCCGACAATGGTGAATTATTTTCTACCATTTGTGGTGAATATTCCTCCACCGACAGTGGTGAGTACTCCCTTTGAGGATTGGATTCAGATGAGCTATTATTACTCATTTCCTCAATCTACAGAGAAATGAAAAACAGATACCATTAATAATTTGTTAGTAAAATTTTGAGAACTTATAAAAATTTATCAAGCATATTTAACTCCCACTGGAGCAAAAATTAAGTCAATAGAATTAATATTTTTTTTTTGCCGAAAAACCACCATGGTCGTCGGAAAACCGCCTATTTATGGCCGGAAAACCGCTTTAAAAAAATGGACGAAAAGTGACCGGAAAACTTCACTGGAAAGTGATAGAAAAACTTCACCGGGAAGTGGTCGAAAACCGTTGCTGGAAACTGTCGCCGAAAACCGTCACCGAAAACCGTCGTGGAAAACCGTCTCCAGAAACTGACTCCAAAAACCGCTACCGGAAACCGCCGTCGGAAACCGTCGTCGAAAACCGCTGCGATGGCCGGTTACCAAGTAACCACATCAGTGCCACGTGTCCTTTAATTACATGACCACTTGTCAAATTCTTCCTAAACCTTGACATGTGTCATAAGATGGATGGTCCAAATTCAACAAAGCAAATTGAATTGAATTTGCCCACTTTCATCAGGTGTGCGTGTAACCCACGCGCCACCTTTCTTTCATCGTCAGGTCATCAGACCACCATCATTAGATTCCAAATTTTGTTATAATTCCATTAATGCCCTTATGTTTGGAAATGGGATCTGAGGTGAGTCACACTCTCCGCTTCTAAGGCGCGTGTCACTATTCACTTTCTTCAACCTCATAAACAAATTTCTGGAAATTTTTTGTTTCCGATCCAGTTTTCAACTGCTTCGTTCTCACTCGTTACTAAACCAAATTTTACGATCCGGGTATCTATAGAAAGCTTGGGATCTCTAGTTTCTAACGATACCATTTTGACAATAAATTACTGCCATTTTTACCATTTACGACTCCCTCAAAGTTTCAGTTTTAGGGCTCTATACCTTAATGTTTATATGCATAAAATTAAGTCTCATGGCATATTAACATAAATTGAAACTAACTTTATGGAGTCATAATAATTGTATAATAAATTCAAAACAAAATTATATGTTTTACTTGTTCAAAAACAAAAATTCACAGTTTTTGACGTCGATTTCTGGATTATGTCAGAAAAGCCAACAAGGATTGGATTTCGGCTATTGATTCAAAGAGAAAGAGATTCAGAGAGAGTAACGAAGACAAGTTTTACGTGGTAAAACTCCGATGACCGGAGAAACGTCCACGGGTGGTTGAAGGATCAACCAAGCCAAAATCCACTATAAAAATATGATGTTTACAAGCTCTCGATCTCTCGTTTTTATCTCTGTATTTGCTATGATTGTTGTATGTTGTATTGCCTATATCTTTTGGAACCAGATTAAGGGTCTATTTATATGTTTATAGAACCATAATCTGCTTTGTACAAGTAATACGAGATCTTTGTATTTAATTGTGATTCGGTTACTTGCTTGAGGTTGATTTATCTTCTTTCCTGTTTCGGAGTCTCTTATGGAAATTGAGTGGGATTCTAGTAGTGAATTTCAATTTGGACTTGTTTCCTTATAAGAATGTAGTCTTCGTAAAGAAATCAGGTTATTTCCTGATTGGGGACTCTTCTAACTTTATGTTCCATTTTATTTGGGATTCCTTCCTGATGGATATCTTCGCGTATTTAATGACTTAATCCGTGTGAAATAAGCACCAAGTTCTTACTCGGGTCGTATTTATTCCTGAGTAAGAGCAATACCTGATGGTCTCGAGTAGCGCTGTTTGAGCCCGAGTGGAAGCGTTTTTTAACCAGTAACGAGTGTTGTTAACTGATCCCGAGTAGGTTTCATTCAATATATGCTTACTCGGTCTTTCTTCTCTTTAATGATACCTCGTAGGATATTTCCTGAGTGTCCATTTGGGCGTCCACCTGGCTATTTTCTCCTTCCTGTCAATGACGTGTATGCTTGGTAAAATTCACATACGACAATACCCCCTTAAAATATTTTTGCCAAGTAAATTTCATTCTGGGCAAGAGTATTTTAATCATCTTAATTTTTACTCGTCAGAATAGTCGTCTTGTCATAATGGTGTGTCTTAATGGTGATTGTAATTTTGATTCGCTTTATCACGTGAGATCTTAAATGATGGCGACGTTTTGAAGTTCTGACGGTCGAGGGCTACTTCCTGTTTTGACACGCGTCCCTCGTCTCTTCGTTTTTCAATATCATTTATGAGAAATGATTTTTACGTTTCCCCAAACACCGCCTACGACATCGAGTTTCGTCATAAGTTTTATCCCGCCTTGAAATCCTAGGGTTTTGTGCCAACTCTTCTTAAATTCTTTGGTGAGAGATATCGTTGGTTTATTCTTAACAATTTTCAGCAGAAATTTCTTTAAACTCAGATTTCTTTATCCAGAAGTTCGTGATTCTCCATTTGAAGATCTTACATCAATCTCAATTCAAGGTTAGTTTTAATGGGGCCATCTGCCCGCCATCGTCTCTTTAAAATCGCTTTTGATGCATTAGAACGTGGGGATTTCCAGTTAGTTTCTTGCATTAAACGATTACTGGGGGATATCCCAATAGATAAACCTCCATTCTTAGAGGTTGATGTTTATGGGCTTCACCCTGACGTCACTTTCATCCCTGTATCGAGTTCTCCATCTAGTTCTGATTCTGATATTTCTGACCACAAGGTATCTTTTCGAAGGATGGGTAAACATCAGAGCAGAAGTAAGGTATACAAGCACGGCTTGAGCAGCGTTCAGACCTGGGAACAGACTGTTAACGAGGGTGACGTTGATGAAGTGTACAGGGCTTCTCGCCTTTCATTTTCTGATACTCGCCCGAGTGGCTTTGATACTGAGCCGAATGTGGTCGGGCCAGCTGAGGTAGAAAAATACAGCTCCCGATTCAACTTGCCCGACTTAGTCACTTTGGTTCCTGCGGGGGATAGAGCCGTATGGAATCCTACTGAGGGTATGGTCACGATTTATGGATCCATGCTTTGCTGTGGTGTCACACTTCCCCTTTAGCCTTATATTGCCTGGTTTTTGGCTGAAGTAAGGATAGCCCCAGCTCAGTTGGCCCCGAATAGTTACAAAGTCTTGATGTGCATGTGGCACATGTTCAGTCGAATGAACCTTTCGCCGTCTTCCCTGAATGAAATCAGACATTTCTTTACACTGAGGCAGGTTAGCAAAAACGGGGACCTATTTTCTTGGTCTACTCCATCAGACGGTTGGGTCCCCAAAGAAGAAAAGGTGAATCGGGAGGTCGATGCTTCTGATGACCCAAAAAAGAAGGGTTTTGTATGGGGATTCCCTACATCCAATAAGTTCTGGAAGAACATTTGGTTTTTTACTGGAGGAACTCCCGGGCTCAACGTCACTGTTGGATCCGGGGATTCCCGAACAGTGTTGAGTGTTCCCCGTTTCTTCTGTTCCCCCGAAGAGTGGAACAGAAAAAAAAATTGATTATAATGATTCTGAGCTGAAGAAGCTGACTCGGGCAGCTATTCGTACTCTGGAGAAGAGGAGCAAGAGCTACCTTTTTAAAAAGAAGGATTTGATAAAGCTCGGCTTCTTCAGACAGATTTTGGGCCATCGCATGCAACGTAAGTAACTTGGCCCCCTTTCTATTGTATTTTTCTGGGTTTAATTTTCTTTTCTGACATAATTTTTTTTTTTTTAGTGTTCGATACGGACGTTGTCAGCGATCTTCAGGCTCGCCAGGTGAAGGCGATTCTGAAAGGGAGTAGAAATGAAGCTTCCTGTCAGGGCGATAAGGGTATTGCTCCACCCAAGCCTGATGAGGAAACCGACACTGCTGAGGAACAAATTCCCGAGTGCGTTGTTCAGAGTGCTCAACTTCCTACTCAGGATTCTGCTGGTCCAAGTGGCCAGAGTGAAGGCCCGTGTGAAGAGCCTGTTGGACGATTTGAAGCCGGCAATGGTGGTAACGTCTTGACGGATCAAGTGCCTGCAGGTGCCGAATTCTTTGAGTCTTTTCGGGACGATCAGCAGGAAGATCCTGCTGCTGATCTTAACTTCCACCGTTCTCGGGGTGAGAAGCGAAAGGCAGTTAGTTCGCCGTCTCGTCCTCTCAAAGTTCCTCGGGTAGTCTCATTTATTGACTTCAGTGACAAAGATATTACGGATGAGATTGACCCTAGTGTTGGCGCTGGAGCATCAGTAAATGCAGCCACTTCAGAACCGAGTAGGGCTTCTTTTACCCCCAAAGTTGGAGATATGGGGGCTGAACCTTCGGGGGTTCCTTCTCCATCCTTAGAACCGAACAGGGCTTCTCCTGCCCCCAAGTTTGGAAATCTGGGAGCTGAACCCCTCAGGGGTTCCTTTATTCCTTTCTCCTCATGATATGATACAGGGGATGTCCTCCGGTCGAGCTTTCATCAGGGAAGACCTTTGGAGCAGCTTTCGGGATGGTTCCCTGACCGAACGTCTCCAAAATGTTTTTAATGGTGAATCTTATGTAAGTTGAATCCGACTCCTTTATTGTTTTGCTTCTGCCATATTTCTAAGTATATTCCTTTACAGATGGTGGCCGAATTAGCTGAGCTTATTCAGACGCAGCAACATCAAGCCGATCGAATAAGGCGTCTAGAGGCTCAGCTGAAGGCGAGTGAGGAGGGTCGTGCTAGATCCGAGAAAGCTTACCAGCAGGAGGTCGGTTCTGTATAAATATTTACCGACCATTGTCTGGCGAAGCAGGTTGAAGCCGAGGACAAGGCATCTCTGGCAGAGGAGAAGGTTGCATCACTTCAAAATCTTTTATCTTCTGCTGAAGAATCCATGCTCAAGGCGGAGCAGGAGGCGAAGTCGGCATATGACAAAAAAATTGAAGATCTGGAACGCCAAGTGCTGACAGTTGAATCCCTTTCCCGAGAGTCCAGGTTGAAACTGGAAGTCCAACGGGTGGATCGTTTTAAAAGATCCCCTGCTTACGATGCCCTACTTTTTTGGGAATTTCAACGTGGGCTAGTTTCGGCCGGCGAGTTCTTCAAAGTTAAGAATAGGGCGACCGAGAAAGCCCGAGCTAATTGGGAGCTGTCAATCAAACATCACGTGGACCTGTCCTTGGAATCTCTTCAGATTCAGATGAAGGAATGGAGATCCTACTGTCCTAGTCAAGGCAAAGAGCCTCATCCCATGCATTTAGAGATTCCGTCAGAGTATTCTCTCTCGACCTTTTATGCAAGTCAATAGTCGGTTGAGGGTGTAGTCCCAGATGTCGGGCCAGTCCCGGGTGAAGATTACAGCCAGTGGATGGATGATACTGTCGACGATATCACTTGGCCGTCTAATGAGAGCCTGCTTCGTGAGTACGAGATGGTGCCAGATCCGAGTATTGGCAAAGGCTCGAAATCCTCGCAACCTTAATTTTGTAGAATTGTAGAAAATTCTGATTTTTTTTTTACTTATACAGAACCATTCTTTTAGAAGTAATAAAATTATATTTTATTTTAAATTTAATGGTCTTGATCTGTTCATTGCTGATTGTTGCCGAGTGCTGTATTAAACTGGCTAATGTTCGGGTAACTTAACCGAGTATCCTATTAAACCGGTTATTACCCGAATGACTTCAATTGCCAAGTATCTTATTAAACTGGCTTCTTCAATGTTCGGGGGACTTAACCGAGTATCTTATTAAACCGGTTATTACCTGAATGACTTCAATTGCCAAGTATCTTATTAAACTGGCTTCTTCAATGTTCGAGTAACTTAACCGAGTATCTTATTAAAATGGTTGTTACCCGAATGACTTCAATTGCCAAGTATCTTATTAAACTGGCATCTTCAATATTCGAGTAACTTAACCGCGTATCTTATTATACCGGTTGTTACCTGAATGACTTCAATTGCCAAGTATCTTATTAAACTGGCTCTTTATTATTAACCGAGTCATCTTGAAACAGACAAGTTTACACTTGTGTTTCATACCTGGTTGCTACCCGAACGTTACATCAAGGCTCACCATGATCATATGTTCGAGTCCTTACGCAATACCAAGGACGTCTCCCCAGTTTTTATGCGCAAGGGTTTGCCGAATCGTTGAGCTCTTTTTTTTAAAAAAAAGAAATTGCTTCAACACAGCTACGCATTTCACCGGAATTTCTCCCTATAGCGTCCCGAGTATTTTTCCAAAGTCCGGTGCATCAGGTTTGCCTTTTTACGAATGTCATTTTGACCCTGCTCGGCTGGCATGCTCCTACGAGCTTCTCCGCCCATTTGGGATTTGATGGTCCCGAGAATTCTATTTGCATGTTCTTATTATCATGCTTTTCTTCCATATGTTCTTATTATCATATGCTTTCTTTTGGAAATCCCGAGCTAGATGCTTTTCTTTCGAAAATTCCGAGTAGTTTTATTTATTACTGTAAAAATCAACAAATATTCAAATTACAGTTTAATATTTATCCTAACTAATATTGTCCTGACTAGAAAAAAGAACATGTAATTTTAAGGATAGAAAATCTTCAGATATTGGGCATTGCATGGTCGGGGTAAAACCTCTCTATTGGGTCGAGCAATCCAATAAGCTCCATGGCCAGCTATCCCCTCGATCTTGTATGGACCTTCCCATTTATCAGCCAGGGATCCTGCGGCTCTATTTTTTGTGTTTAATGACACCTTCCTGAGCACCAGGTCTCCTAGCTGGAATTTCCTGATCCAAACACGAGAGTTGTAGTGGCGAGCCACTCTTTGTTGATATGTTGTATTTCTTATTCAGGATTGTTCCCTCTTTTCTTCTAGCTCATCCAAACTTTGTAGTAGCATATCAACATTTTGTTCTTCATCGTATAGCCTGACCCGTGGTGACGCATACGATGTTTCTATGGGAATAACAGCTTCTGTTCCAAATGCTAAAGTGTATGGAGTCTCTCCTGTTGAAGTCCTCACTGTCGTCCGATATGCCCATAATACTTCGGAAAGCTTTTCAACCCAGCTTCCTTTTTTGGCATCCAACTTTGCTTTGATGGTGTGCTTGATAATTTTATTTACTGCTTCTGCCTACCCATTTGTTTGAGGGTGGGCTGGTGTGGCATAATAATTAGCAATCTGGTACTTCTCGCACAACTGTCTGAACTTCAGGTTATCAAACTGGGTGTCATTGTCAGTGATTATAGTGTCCGGAACTCCAAACCTATAAAGTATGTTTTTCTTTACAAAATTTGTGGTGTTAGCTTCTATGATATGCACCAGCGCTTCAGCTTCTGCCCATTTTGTGAAATAATCGACAGCGACTATGGCCTGCTTTGCTCCACCCCCTGTCCCAGCTGGCATTGGGCCGATCAGGTCTAGGCCCCACATGGCGAATGGCCATAGGACGGTGAGGTTTCTGAGTTTTTTTGGGGGTTGTCGGATATCGTTAGCAATCCTTTGACAGGTATTGCAACTTTCCGACCATTGTTGTGCGTCTGAGAAAAGCATAGGCCAGTAATAGCCTTGTCTGAGTACCTTATGCGCCAGACTTCTACCCCCAGTGTGGTTCCCGCAAACTCCTCCGTGAATCTCTTGAAGTATTCGATGTGCATCTTCTTCCGGTACACATCTCTGGAGAGCTCGGGAAAACCCTCTTCTATATAATTCTTCTCCGACCATGGTATACCTAGTCGATCGATACCTGATGCGCTTTGCTAATACCGGATCTTCCGGGATCACACCTTCTTCCAGGAACCTTCTCAGCTGGACCATCCAACCGTCTTGCGGTGTTTGGATTTCTAAAATTTCCAAATGCTTAGGTTCAGCTGTACTCGGTTTAAGGAGGTGTGCAACTGGAATGATCTTTGGCCTGATTGAGGTTGTTGCTGACGCTAATTTAGACAATACGTCAGCCTTCTCATTTTCTTCCCTGGGGATCTGAGCGATCTTGTATTCTTTAAATTTTAGGAGGAGATGTTTCGCGATGTCACGGTAGGCTATCATTCCTTCATCTTTGGCCTGGTACTAGTCCATAACCTGGTTGACAACAACCTGTGAATCTCTAAATATCTCAACTTCATCTGCCCCGAGAGCTATACAGACTCTGAGTCCAGCTAACAATGCCTCGTACTCGGCTTGATTATTGGTTGCTTTGAAATCAAATCTCATGGCACATTCAACATCATCTTCTTCTGGGGTGCGAACCACGATTCCTTCCCCGCTGCTATGAGTATTTAAAGAACCATCAACATACAGTTTCCATGGGAAACTCTTATCCAAGAGTCTTTTTGCTTCCAGGTTTGGTTCTGTGAACTCGGCTATGAAGTCTGCCACTGCTTGTCCTTTGAGGGAGGTTCTGGGGATATAATGAATATCGAATTCGCTTAGCTCGATTTCCCATTTGGTAAGTCTTCCTGATATTTCTGGCTTTTGTAGAATTTATCTTAATGGGCAATTGGTGAGAACCTGGATTTTATGGGCCTAAAAATACGGTCTCAACTTTTTTGCTGCTGATACCAATGCTAAGGCCATCTTCTCTGCCTGTGAGTACCTGGTTTCAGCAGGCAAGAGTGTCTTGCTGGTATAATACACTAGTTTCTGCACTCCATCTTCTGTTCTGACTAAAACTGAACTTGCTGCAAGCTCGGTTATTGACAGATACAGCTGAAGTATTTCCCCTTTTTACGGTTTTGAGAGAACTGGAGCCTGTCCCAAATACTCTTTTATTTTTAAGAATGTCTACTCGCACTTTTTATTCCACTCGAGTCATTTCCCTTTTTTGATTATCTTGAAAAAGGGTGAGCACCTGTCTGTAGCCCGCGAGATGAATCTTCCCAAGGAAGCTAAACACCCTGTTAAGCGATGTACTTCTTTCAATGTTTTAGGTGAGGTCATTTCTTGCAAAGCCTGGATCTTCTCGGGATTAACTTCGAATCCTCTTTGGTGGACTTGAAAACCCAAGAATCTCCCCGAATAGACTCTGAATAAACATTTGTTCGGGTTTAATTTCATTTGGTATCTTCTTAGAACATCAAATGTTTCTCGGAGGTCTCGGGCATGCTCATCTGCCGAGACGCTTTTAGTCAACATGTCATCAATGTACACTTCCATGTTCCTTCCTATTTGCCGAGTGAAGATTTTGTTTACCAACCTTTGATACGTAGCACCCGCATTCTTTAAACCGAAGGGTATTACTGTGTAACAATATAAACCCTGATCCGTTGTGAATGCCGTTTTTTCTTCATCAGCTTTGCTCATCCGGATCTGATTATATCCCGAGTAAGTATCCATGAAGCTGAGCAATTCGTGACCCGCTGTGGCATCCACCAGCAAGTCTATCCTTAGAAGTGGGAAGCTATCCTTTGGGCATGCCTTATTTAGATCCGTGAAATCTACGCACATCCTTCATTGTCCATTTTTCTTTTGGACGAGGACTACGTTGGCGACCCACTGGGGGTAGCTGACTTCTCTGATTGATCCAGTTGCCAGTAATTTTTCCACCTCTTGTTTGATTGCTTCACTTCTTTCAGGATTGAACGGTCTTCTCTTTTGTATTACTGGTTTTGCATTCGGGTCAACTGCGAGGTAGTGGGATATTACTCGGGCATCTATTCCCACCATATATTCGTGACTCCAAGCGAACACATCTTTGTACTCCTTAAGCAGATTGGTTAGGTCTTGCTTGACTTTTCTATCCAAGTTAACCCCGATCTTGATTTTCTTATCCGGTTCGTCTTCTTTAAGTACTACTTCAACCAATTCTATTTTGGGCTCATTCGAGTTCTCTATCGGATCCAGTTCGAATGACAAGGACTCTTTACACTGATTTAGCTGCATTATGGTGCACACTTGTTCAGCATCATGCTTGTCTTTGTATACTGATAGGTTTGCTCTTCGGGCCATCTCTTGGGATCCCTTGACTATCCCAACCCCTTGTTCTGTTGGGAACTTGATCATTAATGCATAAGTGGCGGTTACAGCCCTTATTTTATTCAGGAATGGCCGACCCAATAATGTATTATACGGCCAATTGTCTAAGTCAACTACCACAAAGTCGAGCAGGACAGTCCTCTGGCAAGGTGTTGTTCCAATCTTCACGGGCAGTTTCACCGTCCCGAGTGACCTGACTTCTATCCCTTCAAACCCCCTTAATGGAGTATGGAAAGGCTGTAAATCTTTTCGTTCTAGCCTTAGCTGGTCATAGACGGCCACATTGAGGATGTCTGTTGAACTCCCATTATCTATTATAATTCTCCGGACTTCCTGATGGCCAATCCGGCCACTTATAACCAATGCGTCATTAGGCCGAGCATCGATGCCATGGGAATCTGCCTCTGTAAAGACTATTGGGTCCCATCCTTCCTTCACCCTTTTCAGGTCCGGCTCAACCGAGTTTACGTCAAAGTTATTCCTTGCTTCTATTGCTTCTCTGATTTCCTGAGTTCGTTCTAGGTTGCTTTTCCCGGTAGAGGGTCCTCCGTAAATCATAAGTATTACCTGATTGGTCTCGGGACTGGGCCATTGATTTCGTCCAGAGTTATCTGCCTTAACTTCTTTCTTAGTTTCTGATTTCTCATCTTTTTTTAAGATTACATCCCGCAAGTGCTCTTCCCGAATAAGAGTCTCTATGTAATCTCTGAGCTGGAAACACTTTAAAGTCTCGTGTCCAGTTTCCTTGTAAAATCTGCAATACTTAGTTGTATCTCTCCGGGCGAACTGAGATTGTCGACGCGGTTCTCGCACCATATTCTTTTCTTCCAAGATGGCTAAAATTTCTTCTTGTTTTTTTCAAAAAGGTGTGTAATTGGTATATCTGCCTCGGTATTTCTCTGTGGACCGTTCGGCATTGAGCCCATTACCCCCATCCTTGTTTTTCTCCTTGCCGTTCCCTTTCTGTTTTTCCTTTTGATTCTGCCCCTTGGATTCGGTAGTCTTCTGTTCGGGCTTTCCTCCATGCATATAGCTTCCTCTTGTAGCTAACTCTTCCTCCTCGGCCAGAGCGTATCCTCCTGCCATATCCATCATGTCGGCATACCTAGTCAGCCGTGCTCTTCTCAAATCAAAGGATAGTCGTCCATTCTGCAAGTTATTGGTGAAGGCAGCAATAATTGCTTCATTATTAGCACTGCCAATTTCTGATACTGCTTGGCCGAACCGGCCCAAGTACTTTTTTAATGACTTGTCCTTCCCCTGCTTTATTTGAGAGAGGTAGGCCACCGACTTCTTACTGTAAACATTGCTCAGGAATTGCCTTGAGAAGCTCCTGCTCAGTTCGCTGAAATTTCTGATGCTCGCCGGGGGTAGTCTTCCGAACCATCTTGACCCTGTGTCCCCCAGTGTTTGCGGAAAGTTGAGACACAATAGGGGGTCACTGCCGGCATATTGAGCCATGGCACTTTTATAGCGTCTAACGTGCTCCTTAGGATCTGTATCTTTTTTTAATTGCTCCACGTGTGGCATCCTGAATCCTTCTGGGAAAGGGGTCCGCAAAATCTCCCTGGTGAATGGACTGTCAGAGTCATCGATCGGATAGATCGTTACAGCCATAACGTCTGACTAGTGCCTCCATCTGTCGGCTGTTATTCTCGACTTCTTGAGTTAGGCTCTGGATCGTGACATCTCTGTCCCCCATCGGACTTCCCCGACGGTTAAACCGTTCAGACTCTTCACTCTGATGTCAGTCCTCTCGTGTGACTCCATGATAACGTTTGCAATGGTGTTGATCACTTTCTTCTGATGATGACCGACCTCTACGCTGGTCGTATTTACGATGTCTGGCACGTACTGTTTGATTGTGGTCCAGCCTCTGGTAATGTTCCTCTTCAAGTGTTTTCTGTCCAGCCGGGTTGATTGGGGAAGAGTTCCTTCTGGTTTTTGGCTTAGTTATTCTTGGCCTAACCACCACCGAACGGAGCCTTACAGGTGGAGGATTGGGAGTATGTGCTCCTGTAGCCAGTAGATCAATCCCTTCCCTTGATGCGTCTGTCACCAATTGCTGCAAGGCCTCTTGGAAACGCAGCGTAAGATCTCTGTTGGTTTTCTGTGTTTGCTGCAGGATCTTGTGACGTGTTGCCAACATGGAAATCGCCTGGTGATTTTTAGCCATTCCCTGAACTACTTCTGCTTCCTGCCATCGCTTTTAACAAGTTCGGAGGTTCAACCCCCTTCTTCTAGCCCCAATTGTTGATGTCGATTTCTGGATTATGTCAGAAAAGCCAACAAGGATTGGATTTCGGCTATTGATTAAAAGAGAAAGAGATTCAGAGAGAGTAACGAAGACAAGTTTTACGTGGTAAAACTCCGATGACCGGAGAAACGTCCACGGTTGGTTGAAGGATCAACCAAGCCAAAATCCACTATAAAAATATGATGTTTACAAGCTATCGATCTCTCTTTTTTCTCTTTGTATTTGCTATGATTGTTGTATGATGTATTGCCTATATCTTTTGGAACCAGATTATGGGTCTATTTATATGCTTATAGAACCCTAATCTGCTTTGTACAAGTGATACGAGATCTTTGTATTTAATTGTGATTCGGTTACTTGCTTGAGGTTGATTTTTCTTCTTTCCTGTTTCGGAGTCTCTTATGGAAATTGAGCGGGATTCTAGTAGTGTAGTTCAATTTGGACTTGTTTCCTTATAAGAACGTAGTCTTCGTAAAGAAATCAGGTTATTTCCTGATTGGCGACTTTTTTAACTTTATGTTCCATTTTATTTGGGATTCCTTCCCGATGGATATCTTCGCGTATTTAATGACTCAATCCGTGTGAAATAAGCACCAAGTTCTTACTCGGGTCGTATTTATTCCTGAGTAATAGCAATACCTGATTGTCCCGAGTAGCGTTGTTTAAGCCCGAGTGGAAGCGTTTTTTAACCAGTCCCAAGTGTTGTTAACTGATCCCGAGTAGGTTTCATTCAATATATGCTTAGTCGGGCTTTCTTCTCTTTAATGATGCCTCGTAGGATATTTCCTGAGTGCCCATTTGGGCGTCCACCTGGCTATTTTCTCCTTCCTGTCAATGACGTGTATGCTTGGTAAAATTCACATACGACAACAGTAAAACATACTGATATATATATATATATATATATATATATATATATATGTATATATATATATGAATTTATCAAAGGCAGTAAAGAAAATTATCAAATAGTTTTCTAACAATGAATTAATTAATGTCATTGCATGTCATAAATATATTCATGGATTACTACATGAATCCGAAAAATAATAATTATTTACATACTTCCTCATTATCTTAAAGATATAACAGTGATAATATAAGTATGAAAATATTTCAATGTCTTTAAAAACCTGAATACATTCAACCTTGCTCTGATACCAATGAAGATTCATACTAAATTTAGAAGAAAGTCACAGGGAATTGTTTACCTTTCTTCGGATTGAAAAGAATGTATCATAGGTCGGATAGAGTCACCTGAATTAGAACTCTAACTCAATTCACAGTATGTTTTTATCTTACTCTGCTTTCTTTGTTCCTCACTGTATTGTATTATACGTAATAATACTTCACAGACAATTATTCACTATTGTATTAACTGCTTGCCTTTTATAGGCTAACAAGAGCAGTTGATATCTGGTAACTGCTACTGCAGTTATCTGGATACATTGGGTTGGACTTCATGGGCCAATGCCATGGTATTGGGCTTGGACCCATCTTGGGTGTACCCAATTAAAACCAACATAAAGTAAAAGAAATGCTTTTGTTTTTTAAATACCATGCTTAAGAATATCTAAATAGTATGTCGATTTTAAAAATTAATTTTCGAATGTAAACCAATTGTTTCTTGCTTGGAGAAGGTTGGATCAGCTGTTGCTAAGTTGGCTTCTTTCAATAGTTAGCGAGAACTTGATTGGACAAGCAATTGAGTGTACATCTTCTCTTGAAGTTTGGAAAACACTTGAGAAAATGTTCTCTTATCAATCAATGGATGGAGCCATACAGCTGAGACAACAGCTTGGTAGCTTGAAGAAAGGCTCAAGTTCGATTGTTAAGTTTGTACTTAAAGCCAAGAATATTGGTGATAGATTAAAGGCTGCTGGGGATTAGGTCTCAAATTGAGATCTACTACTGAGTGTTCTCAATGGAGTCGTTCATGAATTTGATGTTAATAGCACAACAACATACAATATCTCTTCATGATGCACAATACATGCTCATTATTTATAAGCAATGAATAGAACACTTGAATTCAGTTGCTCAAATTGATGTGAATCCCTCTGTAAATCTGGTAACAAATAATAATAATGGAGGCAGAGGTAAAACTAACAACAGAGGAGGCTTCAATTCATGAGGAAGTTCAGGAGGTAGAGACGATGGTCATAGAGGGAGACGAGGAAGAGGTAATTGGAATGGAAATAATAAGCCTACATGTCAAATCTGTGGTAGGATTGGACACTCTGCTCAAAGGTGCTACAATAGATTTGATCGAAATTTTCAAAATCCCTCTAGATTCTCAAGGAACAAATCATATGAACAACCAATGATTCAATACTCATGAGAGTCATAACACCAACACAAGTAATCCACGGGCTAACTACAATCAGACTTTAGCTTATATTGACTGTAGGTAAATTACGTCCAAGTGGTAAAAGAGTCTGGTAATTAATTGAATTAATTGACCAGATAAAATACCACATGATAAGTTTGTTTTTGAATTAAAGAGATAATTCAAATTAAATTCAAACTTATCAATTAAACGATAGATAGAGATAAAAAGATATTAAATTTAAATAGTAATTTAAATTTAAAGTGTATCTCATCTGATAGAGTTCTGAACTCTATAAATAGCAAAGAGTGTCATTTATTTAATTCATTCAATTCAGAACGTACTTTTACAGAGTATGAAAAAAACACAGAGTGTTTTTATTAGTTTCTATTTTTGCTGGTCTTCTCCGAGTTACAGCAAATAGCACGGTGAGTCGAGTGTATTTTTTTTTGTAATCATACACCGATCGTATGAAACAATCCCGGTATCCATTCCGTTGCGATGATCTTTGATATCCAACATTGGTATCAGAGCAGTATTTTAGGATTGTTCATACGTTTAATTTTATGTATAGTATTTATTTTATGTATATTTAATATAAATGTGTTCTCTGACTTCTGCTCTACAATTATTATTGGGTTCGTATATGGATTAATCTTTCAAAAAGGAATATTTTGTAAATATTTGTTTGGCCATCTGATCAAAATTTTTGTAATCCGGGCATAATGGCAAAACAATATTTTTTTTGTTGACGCTTACTGTTGAAGAAATTAAATTGTATTGTTTTAAAGGCCTAAACAATTTGGTTCTTATCACTGTACCTATTGAAGTTTTTTTTTAATGCGCGCAATAAGTATTGGATTTGCACAGCAGATGTTTCTGATAATAAGATTAAAAACAAAAATTGGTATTTGTGATCCCCACACACATATAAATAATTTCTTTGATAAATAAAAAAAATCTACTTCAATGTTATTTCTCGATAAACGTGTATAAGAATTGTACATGATTTAAAAAAAAAAACATGTACAATAAACTGATACAGTGATACGTGTAGATTTTATTTTTTTTGAGAAATATGCTTTACAAATTTTAAATTATTAGTACAAATTTTTTTAAAAGAAAGGTGCACAACTATTTCAGTTTTGTGTAGAAATAGTTATGAAAAGCTTGAAAAAAATATTTCAAAAAGGGAATTATGCGCATATTGAATACAACAACAGTTCCAAAGAAAATATTTGCAACCTCCTCTTTAGTGAGTAACGAAAGCCGGAAGAATGCCAGATTATAATAATATATATATATATATATATATATATATTTCGTATATATGGAAACTGATCAGATTTATTTCGCTGAGGAAAATAAAGAAAAAACTGTTTTTTTTGAGAAGTTAAGGGAGTTCAAAATGAATTCTGAAATTTCTCTTTATGAAAATATTATGGTTTTTATGAAAAGAGCGGATAAGTTATGGTCATTTCAAAATGTTACTTCCTATGATAATTAGATCTCAATTGCGAAGATATTGCTGAAAGCTCTCCCACAAGAGCTGCAATATCTAGAACCTATTATTCTTGATAATATTAATAAAAGCAATATTGTTTTGCTTAATGATGTTATTGATAAGATAGAAGTAGCAGAGGAACGCCGTGTTATGATGAACATGAGGCGTACTGCAGCTTTGAGCATGTTTACGAACCTTCGTAGCGCAAAGCACATTGGTCATTGCGCATGCGAAAAGGGTCCATGGTTTGGAAAAGTGGCAACTGCAAGGGTTAAGAAGTCAGAGAAATTATGTATTCTGAGTGATAGTAATTTCTACAATATGCATGATAGAACTAAGTTCAAAGTTTCATATTTCAAGAATAGTTATTAGATTTAAATTATAATTTTTTTATTGTTTATTTATGTTTATTTAATTTTTCCTTTGAACTTATTGAATCATGCTTCATTGTTATTGATTATAATAATATTTATTTAGTGGGAGTTCTATGAATTGTTAGAACTGTTATAATTGCGCAAAATACACTAATATTATATATTAGTTTTAATATTGGAATTAGATGATGATTAAAAGCCTCGACTGATTTTCGAATCTATTCCTATATATTACTCTATTATATTTCTTAATGTAAATGTTTGATGCAAAAATAAATATGCTAGCACTAAAGAAAATTTATCCTTTTGTCTAAATTACAGAATATGTCTTCTGCTACCAAAAATATTGTGGCCTAATTAAACAAAGGAGAGAAACTGAACGGTGAAAATTATGATATTTTGCACCGCAAGGTTCAGTACATCCTTACTGAGCAAGAGGCTCTTGAAACAATAACCAACACCATGGTTGAACCTGCAGCAGGAACTACTGCTCAACACAGAAGGGACATGGAGGCTTACCAAGCTTGGAAGAGGAAAAATAGCATAGCTCGCATAACGTTGCTGAGCAGTATGGTTGATGACCTTTTGTGTGAGTTTGAGGAGTATGAAACTGCTCAAGAAATGTGGATTGCTCTGAAGGACAAGTTTGGTGGTACATCAACCACTAAGTTTAGGAGGCTCACAATTAAGTTCGACACATATAGGAAGCGCCAAAATCATATGATGAGGCAGCACCTAAGAGAGATGTCAAACATGATATGCGAATTGAAAAACGTCGAGCATGTCCTGACTGGCGACCAACAGGTTCAAGTTGTTATCTGATCTCTCCCTGATAGTTGGGAACACATGAAGATAAATATGACGTATAATGATAGCATCAAAACTTTTGATGATATCTCGCGCCATCTGGAACTAGAAGCTGAGCGCCTTGAGGCTGCCAAAGCTTCTGGATAGCTTTATATGGCGACACCAGACTTGCATAAGGCTTCAGGCCCAAAGCGCAATGGAGGAAAGAAACCTTTCCAAAATGGAAAAGGTCCTGGTGTCAACAATAAGAAAGCTGGGGTCAAAAAACATAAGAGAGGCAAGCGTGCTGGAGTTAAGAAGGATAAGGCTAAGGCAACTTGCTACAACTGTGAAAAACTAGGTCACTTCACTCGTGAATGCACTGAGCCGAAAAAGGTAAAACCCAATTCCATAAATAAATATGCTTATGTTTCTAGCACTGTTTTACTGAATGAATCTCGTCCTCTGTGGACTGTAGACTCAGGAGCAACAGACCATGTAGCTAGAGATCGGGGAGCATTTATGGAATATCGTCGGATCCCACAGGGAACGAAGTGGATATACGTGGGAAACAACTCAAGAGTGGAAGTCAAGGGTATAGGCACGTGCAAACTAGAGTTTCGCAATGGCAAAACCCTCTATCTCCATGATGTGTTGTATGCACCAGAGATCCGACAAAACTTAGTCTCTGTTATTAATCTTCTTAGCCTAGATTATGTTTTAAATTTTCATGGGAATAATTTGAACATTTATTTGAATTTTATTAAATGGTTTTATGGTTTTGGATACTGGTTTTAACAATTAATAATGATAGTAGTTTTTCCTTGATATCTGCTTCTGATAATATTGATGTTTATACTTGGCATGCTAGACTAGGCCATATTGGGCAAGATAGAATGAGCAGATTGGCCAAAGAAGGTCTATTGGGCTCACTCACTAGAACAGAGATGTATATTTGTGAGAATTGTCTAGCAGGAAAAAATACAAGAAAACCATTTGGTAAAGGAACTCGAGCTGAAATTCCATTGCAATTGGTTTATTCAGACATCTGTGGTCCAATGAATGTAAGAGCGAGGCAAGGAGCTTCCAATTTCATTACATTCATAGATGATTACACACGTTTCGGTCATGTCTATTTGATTTCTCATAAATCCGAAGCATTGGATTGCTTCAAAATATTTATGAATTTAGTTGAAAATCAATTAGACAAGAAAATAAAAGTTTTGAGAACTGACCGAGGACGTGAATATCTTTCCAATCAATTCAGGGAATTGTGTAATGAGAAAGGAATAGAAAGACAATTGATTTTCCTTACACTCCGCAACAAAATGGTGTAGCGGAAAGAAGGAATAGAACATTATTAGAAATTGTTAGGTCTATGATGGCGCAAGCAAATCTACCAGTATCATACTGTGGAGATGCTTTATTGACTGACCCTATATACTTAATTGTGTACCTTCAAAATCAGTCACCTTCACCCCATATGAGTTATGGACAGGTAGAAAACCTGTTTTAACAAACCTGAGACCCTGGGGGTGTGCGGGTTATGCTCATGATTTATCCAGTCAATATGGAAAGTTGGGTGCGAGAGGAAAAAGGTGTATCTTTATTAGATACTCTGAGCACTCCAAAGGATACACACTGATAAGTGAAAATTTTGATGGAAGTGTGACTGAATTGGAATCACAAGATGTCAATTTCTTGGAAAATGGATTTCTAAACAGAGGTGTGGTTGATAAAGATGTTTGATTCTTTGAATTGGATGATCTTAACGAAGATGTAAATCTAAACACTCCAATTGAGGTAGATACAAATTCACTTGGGACTACTGTCCCTAGTAGGAGTAACACAGCTGTTGAACCAGCTTCTATAGATTTACAAACTCGGAAGAGTAACCGAAGAGCTATCCCACGTCGTCGTTTTGAGATTGAGGGGGAAACATTTATGGTTACTTCACATGACAGTGATAAACCTAAAAATGCAAATGAAGCTCTCACCTCACCTCACCTGCTAAGAAATTTTGGATGAAAGTCATGGAAGAAGAGATGGAGTCAATGAAAAATAACCATGTCTGGGACTTGGCTGATTTGCCTTCCGATCGTCGAGCCATTGGAAACAAATGGTTCTTCGCATCAAACGAAATGTGGATGGTATGATTGAGAGGTACAAGGCGCATCTAGTCGCAAAAGGATATACTCAACAAGAGGGTATAGACTATGAAGAAACATTTTCTCCTGTAGTAAGGTTTTATTCGATACTCCTTATTCTAGCAGTCGTCGCACATATGGACCTAGAATTACATCAAATGGATGTAAAAACAGCATTTCTCAACGGAAAATTGGAGGAAGAAATTTACATGGTACAACCTGAAAATTTCATCTCAAAATGTCAAAAACGCAAAGTTTGCAAGCTCAAACGATCGATATATGGTTTGAAACAATCCTCCAGACTGTGGTATCTTCGGTTCCATCAGGCAGTAATGTCGTATGGATTTACAATGACTGAAAAAGACCATTGTGTCTATATGAAAAGGTCTGAAGGCAATTTTGTGATATTGTCACTATATGTGGACGACATACTGTTAGCTAGAAATGATAAGAGTTTTGTCATGGCCATTAAAGAATGGTTATCTTCAAATTTTGAGATGAAAGATATGGGTGAAGCTGCCTATATTTTAGGAGTAAAGATTACAAGAGATCGTTCAAAGAAACTTCTAGCTCTATCACAAGAGCCTTACATTAGAAAGATTCTATAACGATTCAATATGGCTAACTGTAAGCCTATGGATACTCATATCTGAAAAGGACAAAATCTTAGTCTCGAAATGTGCCCAAAGACTCCGGAAGAACGAGATAAAATGAGCAGAGTTCCTTATTCCAATGTCATTTGGAGTCTCATGTACACAATGATGTGTATAAGGCCTGATATATGTTTTGCAGTTGGGTTTGTGAGTAGATTTCAATCCAACCCTGGGCAGAAACATTGGCATGCAATCAAGATGATTTTAGCATACCTCAAGGGAACTGCAGACTATTCTCTATGCTACCAAGGAGGAGATTTAAGCTTAGTCGGATATACAGATATCGATTGGGAAGGTGATCTAGATGAGCAAAAATCAACATCAGGGTATGCATTTTTGCTCAGTCGATGTGATATCTCATGGTGTAGCAAGAAACAGACATGTATTGGATTGTCTACAATGGAAACTGAATTTGTGGCGTGTTCAGCAGCAATACAAGAGGGTGTTTGGGTCAAAAGATTTATTGAGGATCTAGAGATTGTTACCGGTGCTTCAAGACCAGTAACTATTTACTATGATAATCAATCATTGCTTACACAAAGGATTCGAAATATCACAGCAAATCCAAACATATAGAGACAAAATATAATTTTATCAGAGATGTCGTAGGAAAAAAGGAAGTGATTAATCAATACATATCTACACATGAAATGGTAGCCGATCCATTTACCAAAGCAGTGACTAGAGATGTTGACTTGTCACATGCTAAGTCTTTAGGGCTACGTAGATTGTAATCATGATGATTTGTTTGAATTTCACTATTTTATATGAATAAATCATTTTTCCTTGCTAGCATATATTTCACACAAATGTTGTTTAAATATGTCATCAGGTTGAGACCGGCATTCTTACACGTGCGGTTGCCTCGGATACTAAGATAGTATGCTGAGATGAGACATATATATATAAGAGAATAAATTAGAGGATTTATTCTCATGGAACTTATATATATGATTATGTCGCCTTGACTATGTCAAGATGAGGTTTTTGCATTTGTTTTGAACCGATCATGACAAAGCCTCACTATCATGAAACATGATTAAGCCATATGTAAGTACATAATTGGCGCCTAAGTAAGAATTGGAGAGCTTTTTGAACTTAGGTTATGCGCTGAAGATAGCGACTAGACTCATATCTGTACAGTGAATAGTTCAGACATATACATTAGATTGAAATTCACTGTAGCACGTGATTCATACCATGTGTGCTTTGTGATCAAAAGGAAAATGAGAGAATGAATCTCTGCTTCCTCATTGTGTAAGTTCTTTGAGGTTTGATTAAAACCTCAAATAGTATCCTTATGACCATTGACTTTGATTCAAGGTGACAAAACAATGTTAGATTCTTTAGCGTGTTTTTCTATGGCTATGGTACTATTCGGTCTATGAAACACGACTAGGATAGCAGTTGTCTTTGAAACTGAGATACAAGTGTTCGATGGGAAGACATAATGTTTCTTCATTAATTTTTGGTATTCTTGTCGACCAATTGTATTGTCTATGATAGAATACAATTGTGAATACGTAAAGATTTCAAATGGTCAAGTATGACTTTGCATACTGAGGGGTTAAGTATGCTTGGACTAATGAATGAAAATTAAATCTGGGACACATATGAACAATGATTTTGATATATGAAATATCAAAATTGTATGCTCCAATACTTTTGTAGAATATTGTTCATCGATCACACTGTGTTCGAGGGGAAGACATAATGTTTCTTCATTAATTTTTGGTATTCTTGTCGACCAATTGTATTGTCTATGATAGAATACAATTGTGAATATGTAAAGATTTCAAATCGTCAAGCATGACTTTGCATACTGAGGGGTTAAGTATGCTTGGACTAATGAATGAAAATTAAATCTGGGACACATATGAACAACGATTTTGATATATGAAATATCAAAATTGTATGCTCCAATACTTTTGTAGAATATTGTTCATCGATCACACTGTGTGTTTGCTTGTATGAATGATCTGTGAGTAGACCCAAAAGTTAGAGAAACATGACTCTGTAAAGTTTACATTATTCCACTTGTGCAAGTGGGAGATGTTGGTAAATTACGCCCAAGTGGTAAAAGAGTGATAATTAATTGAATTAACTGACCAGATAATATACCACATGATAAGTTGGTTTTTGAATTAAAGAGATAATTCAAATTAAATTCAAACTTATCAATTAAATGATAGATAGAGATAAAAAGATATTAAATTTAAATAGTAATTTAAATTTAAAGTGTATCTCATCTGATAGAGTTCTGGACTCTATAAATAGCAAAGAGTGTCATTCATTTAATTCATTCAATTCAGAACATACTTTTATAGAGTTAGAAAAAAACACAGTGTTTTTTTTAGTTTCTATTTTTGTTGGTCTTCTCCTAGTTACAGCAAATAACACGGTGAGTCGAGTGTATTTTTCTTATAATCATACACCGATCGTATGTAACAATCCTGGTATCCATTTCGTTGCGATGATCTTTGATATCCAACATTGGCTCACCATAATCAGTAATTGATCATCCATGGTATATTGACAGCGGTGCCTCAAGTCATGTTTCCTCAGATCTTGATAAGTTTTCAACATAATCTTCTTACATATGCACTGAAAAATTGGCTATAGGTAGTGGAGATCAGTTGGAAATTTTGCATATTGAAAATGCAACTGTTTTGACTCATAATAAACCTACAAGGATATTATTCTTGAATAATGTTCTTCTTATAGCAAAGAATCTATTGAGTGTTTTCAAATTTATGAAAGATAACAATGTTACAGCTGAGTTTTATGATGATTATTGTCTGATAAAGGACAAGGATTCAAAGAAAATTATGCTCAAATGTTTGCTTAAGGTTGGATTGTATCATCTAGAACTGATTGGTGATGGAAAGAAAGATCAAATGTCAAGAGGTGCAATGATGTGTTTCTCATATTTTCCAGTTTCTGTTTATAATAATAAGCATGTTGTTGATGAGAGGTTCAATTGTATAACTCTAATTCAACCAGTACACTGTCTTATCCTTGTGTAAATATTGTTATAAAAGATTGTGTACATGATGCCTTAGTGAGAAATAATAATAGTGCAATCTTATGGTATATGAAGCTAGGACATCCAAATAGTCAAGTTTTGAAGTAAGAACTGAATGTATCTTGTAGCTCTATACCACTTGACTGGTGTGATTCATGTAAGCTAGGTAAAATGCACCAGCTTCCTTTTCTAAGATCGTTCATTAAGTTTAAGTCACCTCTAGAACTAGTATACTCAGATTTATGGGGTCAATCACCGGTGGTATCCATAACTGGACAAAGATAGTATATTTCCTTTATAGATGATTTTACCTGGTTCACTTGGTTTTATCCTATTACTCTGAAATCTGAAGCTCTTCCAACCTTTTTAACGTTTAAGAAAACGGTTGAACTTCAATTTATCAGTAAAATTCATATTTTTCAAAGTGACATGGGCATGGAGTATCATGTTTTTTCTATATCTCTTCAACAATTTGGCATAATTCATAGATTCTCTTGTGCCTACACACATCAGCAAAACGGTGCACTTGAAAGGAAGCACAAGCACATTGTCAAAACTGGTCTCACCATGTTGGCACAAGCTCAACTGCCTTTTAAGTTTTAGGTAGATGCTTTCAGTACTACTGTTATGCTCAAAAATAATCTGTCCACTCCTGTTTTGAAAGGGAAATCACCTTTTGAAGTTCTTTGTCACAGAAAATTGAACTACTCATACTTCAAGACCTTTGGTTACATTAGACTTTATTGTAAAATCAAATTTGGATTTCATTCAGTCAAGTGTGTGGTCATCGGATACAGCACACAACACAAAGGTTACAAGTGTCTTGATGCATCTGGCAAAATCTAGGTTTCCAAGAATGTGATGTTTCATGAATTTGAATTTCCTTATCTACAATTATTCTCTTCTCAGGTATATGACAAGATGTCACCCAATTTTGGACCTTCATTGTCTATTACCAATCTTGTTGATGTTGGTAACAATGTTTCTTTCACCAGGTCCTATTATTTCTTCATCAATTCCTACTACATGTAGTCCAGATTCCTCACAAGTAGCTATGGATCAAGTGCCTCAGGCCATATCTGTGCAATGTAGTACACTTTCTACTCATAATATGGTCACCATATCAAAGACAGGTTCCTTAAGGCCTAAGGTATACTCAGTCATCTGTCAATCTCCATGTCAGACCTTAAGTTTAGAACCTGCATCTGTAAAAGCTACTCTTGTTGATCCGAATTGGAAGCAAGCCATGGTTGATGAGTATAATGCCCTACTCAAAAACCACACATGGTCTTTAGTACCTGCAGCTGAAGGTATCAATATTATTAGACATAAATGGGTGTTTCGTAGAGGTGGGTACGGTTTGGTTCGGTTCGGTTTTAGGTCAAACCAAACTGAACCGAAAATATTTCGGTTTGTGAAAATTGAAACCAGTTTAAACCGCTTAAGAACAAGTAACTGAACTGAACTGAATTGGTTTTAATCGTTTCAATTCATTCAGTTTTGGGCCTAATAGACCTTTTGGGTCAAATGTGTTTTATTCCAATTTTTTTAATTTGTTAGGCTTTCTAGATGCTTATTTTGGTCCAATACTTAATGATTTTCACTTTTGGATTGCTGATTTAATGAATTCTTATAATCCATAGGCCATAGCTAAAAGACCAAAATAAAATATAACTTTTTTTAAAAATAAAAATATAAAAAATAAATTTCTTATTTCATTACAAACCCAGATAACATTCAACACTCAAACTTCGTTGAAATCCCGAACCCAGATATCATTGTGTTAACTGTTAAGAAACCAAATTTCCAATTTCTCAAAGAATCTGGATGCACTCCCAGCTACATTTAGCATCAATATCTATCAAACAATTTAAAACTCATTAATCAATGACATTAAACCTTATTTTCTCTCCATACCCAAATATTAATTGACAGTTCTTCACATCCCAGTTTGGTAAAACAACTAGTAAAAATAACAAGAATAATTATCTCACAAAACACAACAATTCTTCTAAACAAAAGTAAATCCTCACAAGACATATCCATTGGATACACATCTATAATCACAATCCATGACACAAAAATCTTGGTCGAACTAACTAGTAAATCAATCTGTGTGGAAAATCCTAAAAATTAAAACAAATCAAAGTAAAAAAAAAATCAAAGTTACAAGACCCAAAACTATAAAGAAAAAAAAAAGCATAACCTGGGTTGATCAAAGAGAGAGGGTGTGGTCAGAGAGAGAGAAGGGAAGAAGAAGATGTTACGAAGAGTCAGAAAACAATGAAGATTGAAGAAGAGTAAAGCAGCTGTGAAAGTTAGAGTTTAGAAAATAGAATGGAGAACTAAAAAGTGTTAGGTTTTTTTGCCCTTTTATATAACGGTTTTCGGGTCAAACCGGTTTTGTAAAACCAAAACCGATTCAAAACTGAATTCAATTCGGTTTCTCAATTTTAACCCGGTTTGAACCGAATTTGTTTGGCAAACCAAACCGAGCTGTATTTTTTTATTAGATTCGGTATCGGTTCGGTTCGGTTACGGTTTTGGTGCCCACCCCTAGTGTTTCGTATCAAATATAGGCATGATGGTTCTGTGTTGAAGTATAAAGCACGGTTAGTGGCTAAGGGATGGGTATCGATTTTCATATATATTCAGCCCAGTCATTAAGCCATCAACAATACGTGTTGGGTTTACTCTAGCAGTCACCTTTGGTTGGCCGATTCAACAACTAGATGTTAACAATGTGTTTCTTAATGAGGATTTGCAATAGTTTGTTTACATGGAACAACCAGCTAGCTTCATGGATGTTAATCGGCCACATCATGTTTGTAGACTTCACAAAGCCTTGACAGGCTCCTAGTGCCTGGTTTCACAAGCTGAGAGGTGCTTTATTGGAATGGGGTTACTCTGCCATTTCTTCTGATGTTTCTTTGTTCATCAAAAGAACCGCATCAGATGTTGTCTACATTTTGGTCTATGTTGATGATATTTTAGTTACAGACAACAATTCATCATTGATTGCATCAATCATTTCTGCTCTTAATTCTAGATTTGCTCTAAAAAATTTGGATCAGGTCAATTATTTCCTTGGATTTTAGGCCTATAGAAATGCAAGTGGTCTCCATCTTACTCAGACTAAATATATACATGATCTACTTTCGAAAACCTCAATGTTGAATGCCAAACCCAACTCAACTCCTATGTGTTACATATACTCGTCCTGACATAGCCTTTGCAATTAACAAGTTAAGTCAATTCCTGGTAGCCCCAACTGATCAGTATTGGCAGGCTTGCAAGAAAGTGTTGAGATATCTTAAAGGTACATCATCTGTTGGTCTTCTTTTTAGACCTGCTAAGGAGTTGTTTATTGAAGCCTTTTCTGATGCGGATTGAGCTTCGTGTGTTGATGATTGTCGCTTCACAAGTGGTTGATGTGTCTTCCTTGGTTCGAATTTGATAACATGGTTCTCTAGGAAGCAGAATGTTGTGGCAAAATCGAGTGTTGAGGTTGAATACAGGTCTTTATCTCGGACTGCATTTGAAATTCTTTTGTTAAAGTCACTTTTCACTAAACTTGGCTACTCCATTTTGGGCAATCCAATGTTGTGGTGTGACAATACTGGTGCAGCTTCTCTTGTTCAAAATCCGGTGTTTCATTCTCGAATGAAGCATATAGAGATCGATGTTCACTTTGTTCATGAAAAAATTGCTTCAGACCTACCTTATGTTCAATATATTACCACGGAATTTCAGACGGCTGATCTTTTCACTAAAGCTCTACCTATTTCACGGTTTCAGTTCTTATGCAGCAAACTGAGCTTACAGATCAAACCACCACTCATTTTGAGGGGGTATGTGAAGGATAATATCATGTCTAGTGTAGAGAATAGGGGTGGCAACAACATGTCAGTCAAAGCTGTATCAGTCATTAATCTTGTGACTCTTAATGTAATCTAATGAAGGGTTGATCAGAAGATCTCAACCGCAATTCTGCAATACATCAAAAGTAAAGAGTTGACCTATGCAAACAAAGAATCAACCATTGATCAAAGCTTGGAGAGCTACAAATCAATGGTTGAAGATTGTGCTGAGTCTAACAGATTTTAGTCGCCAAAGTTTGTTAGTACTATAGCTGAGCAGGCAGAACAGTTGGCTGAGCTTAATTCAAGGGAATTAGTTATGAGTTAGTTATAATAATCTGGAAGCTTGTTTTGTAATATATAATCAGTGTGTATACAACGATTGTTGTATTCTATGATTTTAGTGATTAAAAATAAAAAATGTTAGAATTGTTGTTTTGTTAGTTATTACTTCAATGAAGCATTTTCACAAACACGTGTTCATTTTAAGTTGTTTGTTTGTTTGAATATTCACATATTGAATAAAAACAAACGTCATCTAGATAGTTTTTCTTTTCATGCTCGGATGAATATAGCTCGACTCAAAAAATATTTATTTTTGTTTTTTTTTTAATATAAATACTACCGGGACCTAACGAGATTGTTTGATTGGGTTTTTGAAAAAAAAAATTATAGTTATTTAGTTGGTAGACGTTTTTTTTTTAAAGGTCTATTTGGAGAAGTACCTCCCCATGAGCTTTTGTATAGTAAAGGTTTACATTTTACTAGCATATAGATGTTCGTAGACGTTTTGAGACAGTAGAAAGCTCAACCAAACAAGCATTAATTAGACTTTACAAGCACGGCCTCACTATCGGGGAAATGTTACATATGGACTACAACTCTCACAATCGGAGAGATGACTGCTCCCACAAACCGGAAGAAAACTCTTCACGCATGCGTGTAAAATACGTATGGTGGGACTCAAACCGCTGACCATTAGGTGTGGTGAGACTCAAACCCCTAACCACTAGGTGTGAAAAGAAAGTGTAAAACCATCTCTATTAAGAGGTTGATGTCAAATATATATATATATATATATATATATATATATATATATATTATAATAATAAAAAAAATATTGACTTTCTCATATTATTAAGGAATGAATAATAATATTGAACAAAAGTAACATTTTATAGTCCATTGCCGACTTTTAAGAGGTTAGAACTTAGAAGTCACTCCCAAAGAGCCACGTGGCCCTTCACTTACATAAGTACCATATGTATAATAATAATAAATTAATTAAGAATACATTTTCAATTTAAAAAATCAATTGACTAACAAACCCAAACATGTTTGTTCCAAAAATATTAATGGATTGGTTCTATGAATCTTCATGCGTTTCTTTCATTTTCTTTTTTCTATTTTATTTTTTATTTAAATTCGGTGAGCAGTCTGGTTCTCTGTTAGTTCAGGTGTTCATAACTATATGCTATTATTAGTTTTGAAGAGATTCTTTAAAATAAAATAAAATAAATCTTGATAACTAAATCTCATTTGCTGTCGGAGGCAGGCCGGATCGAGTCATTAGAAATATCGTTGACAAAAAATTAATATGAGAATTTATATTCTATATTATATTTTATTTTATTATGTGCTGTCTATCCGGAAAATATTTATATCAAAGTTGAGTATCATGAACGACCGAAAAAAATAAAGTAATAAATAGATTTAAATAGATTTTTGAGCAAATCTCCACAAGGGAAAATAAAAAAGCATAAATCTAAGAAATTCAGACGGCTTTAAATAATTATTATTACAGTGTATACATCTGGAGTACTGTCAACGATTCCTTACAATATAAATTAATGCCAAGCCAATGTCAGCGAGTACTTTATAGTGTGAATTAATTTACTATAGTAATTACATTAACTCCATAACTATCTCACTGTATATCAGGTATATTGAAGAATACAAAATCAATGGACCACCAGGCACCAACCTCTTAAATCTATCTCGTAAACCGAGTTTAATTTGATAAACATACCCCGAATTAATTGCTATATAATATAAAACGGGGATAATTTTAATCTCTATATTAATCAATGTAATATCAATTAGAAATTGGCATACCAATTAGGGTAGGCTACTTATTAAAAAAAAACGAACTTCGACGATACAAATAAAATTACATTAAATGAAAATTTAATTTTATGTATTAATCAATGTAATATCTTCTAAACAAAATACATAAACTTTTTAGAAGATAACGAGTAAATAAAAAATAAACATTGAATTCGATTGATGTTTTTTTTTCAAGGAAAACTATATTAATCAAAACAAACATAACAAATTAAACGGGACATCATCCTGAACACTCCGGTCCACACACTTAGGGTAAGATTCCATCTAAAATTAGTCATCCACAATAGTCAAGACCATTTTCGAAAGATTATGAACAACGACATTCGCTTTTCTATAAACAAACTTAACATTGTGCTTAGTTAGGATAGTTTGGTAATTAGAATTGTTAATTAAGGATACATAAGAATCTAATCCCGAACCATTAAATGTAATTATTACACTATAACATAAGGTAAGTGAATATAATTATTTATTAACTTTAAACTTTTTTCAAAAAAACTAGTCAAGGCTACATATCAAATGCCTCCACCAGGCTTTTAAGACTCATCAAGATCGTAATTTATTTATTTTTTATCTTCACATAATTGATTAAGACGACACCATTATTTTTTATCTTCACATAATTGATTAAGACGACAACAATGGTGGAATAAGAACTCTATTTATTTATTTATTTATTTAAAAAAAAAAAAAAACTACTCTGATATTGATTTATTTATATTGTTTGAAAACCTCTAATATTGATTTATTTATATTTTTTGAAAACCTCTAATATTGTTTTGTTATTATTGTAACACTTGCCAAATTAAATGTGTACATTAATAATATTAATATATATATAGACTTAATGTATATTAATAATATTAAATCAATTATAAAACAATTTGAATGCAATTAAGTAAATAAATAATATTGTATAATGATATACAGCTAAAAGATGTAGTACGGTCACTTTTTCATTTGAAGTACAACTACTGTTGTGTTAGATATGGCTTGAATTTCCAATGGCTTCTAAACGGGATTCAACCAATGTGAAGACTTCCTGGAGACGTGGGATACGTTTGGAAGTAGGAGATCAAGTTTGAGGGAGGTTTGAAGACCAAAGAACTGAAGAAAACAGAGTCTGGTAGGTACCGCGGTCTGGACCGCGGTGCGGACACGTGCACAGACCGAGGCACATGGAGCGGTAGAACGCCTGTGAGTTTACGCGGCGCGGACCGCGGCAGAGGCAAGTGCACCAACTGCGGTACTCGAAGCGGTGGACGACAGTGATGCCTGTGGTGTAGGGGGTGGGTGGGCAACCACGACCCGAACCCCATCAATGGTGGATTTTGCCTAAATAGAAATGTTGCACGAAATAGGAAATGTGTTTTCTTCTGGAAGTTCTTGTGTTAATCAGATTAGGAAAGTCCCATACTTAAAAGAAAATGATTTCTTTTAAACAGGAAGACTTGTCATAAATAGGAAATAGTATTTATGTGAAACAAGTAATTCTTGTACATTTAGGAGTATGATTTCCTTTTATATTAAACTCTCTGTAATTCATATAAATAGACCCTAATAGCAAGACTATTGTGTGTGGAACAAATTAGCAAATATAGAGAGATCTCAAGAGAGCATTGGGAGTAACTAGGTTTGGGGTATTTTAGAGAGAGAATCATGAGAGTGTGGTTGTAACAATTTATCACATAGTGGATTATTTCTTTTGTCGTCCTAACGCCCGTGGTTTTTTCCCGATTTGGGTTTCCACGTAAAATCTTCTTATGTTGTGTGATTGGATTTATTTTCTTCATCTTAATTCTTTATTTTGCTATTCTATCTAGCAACGCTTCTGCATAATATTCCGCCAACAATTGGTATCAAAGCTTTGGTTGCTTGATAGTGATCTTAACAAACTAGAGATGGCAAAGTTGGTGAGATTAGAGGTTGAGAAGTTCGATGGAAAAATTAACTTTGGCTTGTGGCAGGTTCAAGTCAAAGATTTGTTAATCCAATACGGTTTACACAAGGCGTTAAAGGGCAAGCCGACCCCTGAGAACCCTGAAGGATCTAGAGGTTCTAGAAAAAAAACGGTCGGTACTAGTTCTGGAAAACCGGTGATGAGAGATGATGAATGGGAAGATCTAGACGAGAGGGATGCAAGTGCGATACAATTGAGCTTATCCAAGAATGTTCTTGCAAATATTCAAGGATTATATTCAGCGAAAGAATTTTGGGAGAAGCTTGAAGAATTGTATCAATCGAAGACCATCTGCAACCGATTCTACCTGAAGGAGCAGTTTCACACTCTACAGATGTCCAAAGGTACGAAGATTTTCGATCATCTGGGAGAGCTCAATGGGATAGTTTCCGAGCTAGAGTCGATTGGAGTGAAGATTGATGAAGAATACAAAGGATTAAGACTAATCCGGTCCCTTCCACCATCCTATGTGCACATGAAGCTAATCTTGATGCATGGGAGTTCAACCATATGTTTTGGAGATGTAGCAAACAAACTAATCTCTAAGGAACAAAGGCTAAAGAGTGAAGGTAAATCTTCTGATAACTCTGCTTTGTTAGTTGATAGAAAGAAGGGAAGCTCCAAGAAGAAAGACATTTGTTGGGCATGTGGTCAATCTGGACATTTAAGGAAGGATTACAAAAATAAGAAAACATGTGCGACTAATGGCTCCAAAGAGGGGGATCCAGCAATCGCCTATCTTGAGTATGACGACTACAGCGATGCCCTCTAAAGGGGTATATAACATCCTCATGGCATGACCGCTAGTTTCCATGAAAATGATGTTTTGCTGATAGCGGGTCCACAATTTACGCACGGGCATTGGTTAGGAAGTGATGCAAGGTGTGTGATGGAAAAGGATGTCGATGGCTGAACGAACTCCTTGGAAGCCTAACGTGAGGAGTTGCACCACAATTTCAGCAAGGTAAATTTTGACATGTGCTGGTGAAATCTTGGGATGGGTGTTCCTAAGTGATTATACTTCGTGGTGGGTATGTTGATTCTCGGTATTGAGAGTCGTAGCTATGGACAGAAGTTTTGGAAATTCTCGCCATAAGGGAGCATTGTTAGATATGGCTTGAATTTCCAATGGCTACTAAACGGGATTCAACCAATACGAAGACTTCCTGGAGACGTGGGATACGTTTGAAAGTGGAAGATTTAGTTTGAGGGAGGTTTGAAGACCGAAAAACTGAAGAAAACGGAATCTGGTAGGTGTCGCGGTCTGGACCGCGGTGCAGACACGTGCACAGACCGCGGCACATGGAGCAGTAGAACGCCTATGAATTTACGCGGCGCGGACCGCGAGGGGAGGCAAGTGCACCAACAGCGGTACTCGGAGCTGTGGACGATAGCGATGCATGTGGTGTAGGGCGTGGGTGGCCAACCACGACCCGAACCGTATCAATAGTGGATTTTGCCTAAATAGGAATGTTGCACGAAATAGGAAATGTGTTTTATTTTGGAAGTTCTTGTGTTAATCAGATTAGAAAAGTCATGTACTTAAAAGAAAATGATTTCTTTTAAACAATAAGACTTGTCATAAATAGGAAATAGTATTTATGTGGAACAAGTAATTCTTGTACATTTAGGAGTAGGATTTCCTTTTATATTAAACTCCCTGTAATTCATATAAATAGACCCTAATAGCTAGATTATTGTGTGTGGAGCAAATTAGCAAATATAGAGATATCTCAATAGAGCATTGGGTGTAATTGGGTTTTGGGTATTTTAGAGAGATAATCCTGAGAGTGTGGTTGTAACAATTTATCATATAGTGGATTATTTCTCTTGTCGTCCTGACTGCCGTGGTTTTTTCCCGATTTGGGTTTCCACGTAAAATCTTCTTGTGTTGTGTGATTGGATTTATTCTCTTCCTCTTAATTCTTTATTTTGCTATTGTTTGTTTGTGTTATATCTAGCAACGTTTCCACGTAAAATTTCGCCAACGTGTTGAGACCTGAAGAGATTAATAAGATTGTACATGCGCGAGATTAATTAGATTCTATAAGCACGGTTCGGAATACTACTCACTATCGGGGAAAAGTTACACATAGACTATAACTCTCACAATCGGGGAGAGAGCTACTCACACAAACCGAAAGAAAACTCCTCACACATATTTTTAAAAAATATTCATTGTGAGACTCGAATCCCTGACCATTAAGTGTAGAAAGAAGGTATATAAACATCTCTACTAAATGATGTGTACGGTCATTTGAATAAAACAAAAACAAAATAATTTTGTAGATAATAAGTGTCTTGATACAGTTGTAGTTCGTTTTATGTTAATAGTTAAGACTAAAAAAAAGCAAAAAATAAATGATAAAGATAGTTAAAGAATCGAGTTGAAAACGGAGGTTTTCACTCACGTGAACGGCGTTTGCTTGCTGGCCTGAGTACAAAACGTTGGGCACCAAATACAAAATTGCGGGGCCATCTACTAATTTTATACGAAAATTGGAAAAATATTATATGAAGAGGAGAAGAGCTGACATGTTGATTGGGTTCTAGATAACAATCAACTTCCATCTCTATGTAATACAGTTCGGTTCAATTTAATTCAAATCATTGCCTTGTTAATTTACAGATAATCTTATAATTTTAATGATGCTTTACACAGCTTTAATTAATAGACCTTGTTTTTAAATCTATTACAAGTACAAATTCTATTTTTGGGCGATTTTGAGTGAATCTTTCATCATGAAAAAATTTGAATAAAATTTACTATGTATTTATGTAGTATTTATACTTTTGAAGTTAGAATGAATTTAATTTAAAAAAAAAATCAAATATTAAATTTATAAGCGTTGGTAACATAAGAAAAATAAAATAGGGATTTGTTTTACTTAAGAATTAAAATTTATCCTTTGTTTAAACTTCTTATTTTATTTTATAGTTTTCTTAAAATTTACATTTTATTGAAGTTCATTTTACATTAAAAAAAAATACAAATTAGCTTATGTACTATAACCATACTATATTACAAGTTGAACCTTTTTTTATGTACAAGTTGATTGAACTAATTAGTACTCACAAAATAAATTTGTAGTGATTAAAATGTATATTTTGAAAAATTAAAAAGAAACAATTACATATATAAAGTAATAATTTATTTTATCAATTTAATTATTTTTTTTATTCTTATTATAACAAGAAGACAAGCAATATTTATATATATACGATACAACTAAATAATTATATATATAAAAAGTTATAATTAAATTATAGATTTCAAATAAATTATGAATTGAACGGTCGGTCAGATCCTCAAAAATTACATATTAAAATTGATAATATTTGAGTACTGACAATTTATTTTAATTGGTGGAAAAAATTATTTACAGTGTTTGATATTAAATATATGAAGTTGATGGTAAATTTTTCAAACAACAAAAATAAAAGAGTTCAGTACTCAAGTATTTTCCTATTAAAATTAGTTAGGGATTTATTTAAACGATATTAAAAGTAAAATAATTTTACAAACGTAATTTAATTTTATATTTATATAATTATATATATAAAGCTGATAAGCTATCATCACAGAAAATTTGTTCCCAAATGAAAATAATTAAATGCGTGGAAGTGGCAGACAGAGGATGTTGATAGGATCACAACTTCAACAGAGTTATTGAAACTCAATCTGACGTCATCAAAATTATTATTATTATTTCCCATTTTAATTTTAATTTTACCTCCAATATAATTTTATTTTCCCAAAATGTCCCAATTCTTCTTCCTATTTAAGCCTAAACCGTCCCCAACTGTCATCAATCCACATACACACACACCCCATATATAACAACTACGCAGATATAACACCGGTCACCGGCGAAGATGATAGCTTGCTTGGAGAGATACGTGCACGAGACCGACACCGAATCGAGACAAGACGACGACGTTTCCAGCATATGCAACACTCTAGACCTCCAAGGCAGCATCGAGTCCGGCGGCGGCTCTACCAGTTTCGCCTATAAAGACTTCGGCGGAATGTATTCCTTCGAGCCTTTAGCTGTAATCAGACCGTCGTGTGCTGATGACGTGGCCAGGGTGGTCAAGGCTGCCTCAAGGTCGTCAAATCTGACGGTGGCGGCGAGAGGAAACGGCCACTCCATCAACGGTCAGGCGATGGCCCACCGTGGCCTCGTACTCGACATGCGCTCCACGGAGGTCAACCACTTCAAACCTCTTACAGTCAACGGGGTTTACTACGTTGACGTCTCCGGAGGGGCATTATGGGAAGATGTTTTAAAACGATGCGTTTTGGAATTTCGAATGGCTCCCAGGTCGTGGACTGATTATCTCAGTTTAACGGTAGGTGGTACGTTGTCTAACGCCGGCGTTAGTGGTCAAGCCTTCCGTTACGGCCCACAAACGTCGAACGTAACGGAGTTAGAAGTCGTAACGGGAAAAGGGGACGTATTGATTTGCTCCGAAAATGAAAACCCAGAATTGTTCTTTGGTGTTCTTGGTGGTCTAGGACAATTTGGAGTCATTACAAGAGCTAGAGTTGTGCTACAGTCTGCGCCGGATATGGTCGGTATTTTATTAATTTCTCATTATATTTTGTCTCTTGCAAGAATTCTTTGCCTGATTTTTTATTCGTAAATTGCATGAACGACACGGGTACGCTACGTAATCCGGTTGTTTACTTTATTCTTTAAAATTAGGTGAGATGGATAAGGGTAGTGTATAGCGAGTTCGATGAGTTCACACGGGACGCTGAGTTGCTGGTGACTCTGCCAGCGAAGGGTGAGTCGTCGTTTGATTATGTGGAAGGGTTCGTGTTCGTGAACAGTGATGACCCGGTCAATGGTTGGCCTTCGGTTTCAATGGATCCGGAGCATGGGTTCGAATCCGATTACATACCTCCAACAGCTGGCTCAGTTGTATACTGTCTCGAAGTGGCTCTTCACTACAACAGTGAGGACAACCTATCAGCTGTTGACACGGTAACCAATTTTAATTTTGTATATCATGCAATAATCTGCTGCATCGCGTTACATTGTAAATAAGATGCAAACCAGTTTGAGATTGGTTAAGTTTGGGATTGATGGGTTGATTAGTTGGTTTAGGACAAGAGCTGCGGCCGTCGTGATTGCTTGAAGATGTCAAGATGAGTAGTGACTAGCGAGTTAAGTTGTGGGGCCAGGTTATTGTGTCCAGTCAGCAGTGATGACTGAATTTTGACCTAGTTGGTTGCTAAGTAGGTCCTATTGGAAGATGTTGACCCTGGATTAATAGGTAGGTCCCATGCAGGACAGCGAAAAGTCAAAACACTGCAGACTTCACGGACACGTGTCGGAATCACAAAGAAGAAATTTATAAAAAAAGGGAAGGGAATTATATGGGTCGCGACTTGAAAGTTGAAACTGACCATACAGTGTAATGGTATCTTCCATTGGATTTTCTGACACATCATAAGATTCCGTAATTGCCCGTGTTATGGGTACATAATTACAGGATATGACATTGCTCTCTGTGTTATATAATACGTACGTATGTAATGTATTGTTTCTTTTGGTGGGGTCACTTTCGTGGTTATTATATTTATATAGTGATGCTCTAGACTCTAGTGCTGCTGATCACAGTGATTTTGCTGACGAGCTTCGGTCCCCACACTTGGCACAAATGGCCAAAAACCCATCTTTTTCTGGAATCTGTAAAATCAATAAAAATACTAAATGGTAAACCTGCTTCTTCTAATTAGTTACCGGTATTCCTGGGCAGGTTGTGAGTGGATTGCTGGGACGACTAGGATTCAATAGGAATTTGAAGTTCCAAGTGGACGTGAGCTACGTAGACTTCTTATTGCGTGTGAAGCGCGTAGAGGAACACGCGAAGGCGAGTGGGATTTGGGACTCTCCTCACCCTTGGTTGAACATGTTCGTATCCAAGTCAGACATAGCTGAATTCGATCGTGCGGTGTTCAATAAGATCTTGAAGGATGGGATTGGTGGGCCCATGCTAGTCTACCCTGCGCTACGAAGCAAGTAAGTATTTCCCACTCCTCCTCCTCCTCCTCCTATATTGGTGGTTGTAATTGTGTTGTGTGTGTTATTCATGTTAGATTAGACTGGTGTTATTATCATTGCTTGCATGGCTGTCACGTGTAAGCCTAGTCACTCTTTTGAGTTACTCACTCTGTGATGACGAGGTTTTGGACTCAAGTGGTCTCAGTGTCCACACGTGCGGAGGAGTGGGTCCTAGTGGGCCCATTGTCACTTGGGTGAAAAACAATATCGTTGAATCACACCTGACTCTTTCATTCTGATATGCTGACCATATTAAATCCGGTGGTTAAGATTTTGGGGTTAGGTCAAATATTTTTTACTACCATAGCTCTGTCATGTGGGATCCACAGAAGTAAATAGTTTTACGTTTATTTCGCAAACTTTAAAATCTTTAATTTTATTATCTTTTTGTTTATAACTTAATTAGTCAAAAGCATTTATAAACTGCATTTTATTATGTGTATTGTACTGTTGTACTCTTATCTAGTTATCTCACACCGTCTTTACGTCACAGTTAGGTGTTTGTTGCAGCTGTTAATTGTATCGTGTTAGCGTGTAAGCAAACGTAGACAAAGTAAGTGTACTTGTGGGACAAAGATATAGTGGGCCCTGCATCGTCATAATTTATGTTTTTTATATATTAGACCTGATTCTGTAAAAAAGAAGGCAAAATTGAAGAGTAAAAATTGAAAGGATGAAAAGGGCATATTCGTCATTAGAGGGTTACTCTATTTGTGGAAAATGATATTTAAAGAGAGGTAACTTTCATGGTCAGTCTGTCATTTGATAAACGGCAGCTATATTTAATTATTTATTCGCCAACCCAGCTATAATGACACCTTAATTTGTCTGGGGTCAATGTAACGATTTTTTCTTTGACCATTTTGTCCCTGTGCTCGCCGGATTCCTAATCCAATGTTTGTAGGAGAGATAAATTTTAATTTTGTAACCAAGACAAGCACCAATGCACCATCCATATATATGCTTTAACATGTTGGTTTCAAAACTAATGGATGGATTCATGCTCTTAATTAATGGTATGTTTAATGTATTAGGTGGGACAATCGTACGTCCGTAATGGTACCAGATGAGGAAATCTTTTATCTCGTGGCATTGCTTCGATTTACATGTCCAAACCCAAAAGCCCCGTCTATCGAAAAATTGGTAGCGCAAAATCATGAGATTATACAATATTGCAATAAAAGGGGATTCGATTTCAAACTATACCTCCCTCACTACAAGTCACAGGAGGAATGGAAGAATCATTTTGGGAATCAATGGACTAGATTTGTTGAAATGAAGGCTTGTTTCGATCCAATGGCCATTCTTTCCCCTGGTCAGAATATATTTTCTAGGTTGCCCCAACCATAATTAGTTTGTCTTCTTCATGTAATTTGAAACCGATCAATTGTAATTTTGTTGGTAATGTTAAATAGGGTTCCTTTTACTTTTTAATTGGTGGGTCATATAGCTCATTAATTAAATCCAATCATATGAGATGATAAATTTTTAATGTTTTAGAGCAATGTAAAGGAAATATCATATCATCATCAATCATCATTTTCTATGTTATTCATTCTTGAAACTAGTGAACCACAAAGACAAAGAAAAAAAGAAGAAAAAGTAATATTCCGCAAATGAATGATTTGACTATCATGACTCTTGAGTGATTATTGTAGTAACTTAACGATCATGCTCCTGGATCCATGACATCAATACTTGTCAATACGCTCAATTCCATCAATGTCTATATCATGCAACTAGTGTAGTGTAGTGCCCATAAGCCAATCAATTTAGACCGTTCGTTCAATTTATATTTATGTCTTATCTCTATGATGGGCTTGATGTTTCAGTTCAAGATTACAAATTTGACTTCAACTTACAAAAGAAAAAAATTGGGTCAAATCTTTTTGAACACAACGAGTTAAAAAAAAAAAAAAAGTGAACCCACATTAGGGTCCTAATTAGGTATCAGATTCTCTTTTGATTAGCCTCGGGTGTTGTTTGTTTGAGTTCATGCAAAAAACAACAAATCTACTTGGTTTCTCCATTAATTTTTCACTTTTTGCTTTCTTTTTTCTTTTCTTCTCTTTTACTTTTATTTTTCCTTCTAAAAAGTAGAGAAAAGTTGGGAAAAAAAAAAACTGAGGTAGGTCCCCACAGAGCGCGCAGCTTTAGAAGGCAATTATAAGAAGCAACCAATGAATAAGAGTTTTGCTGTTTGAATTCCATGCAGAGTATCCTATACGTTGTTTCTTTGGTAAACGTGTCATGCACGGACGCTACTTCCAGTGAAAATTGATCAATAATGTCCTGTTTATGCGTGCATTACTGAGACTCCAATTAATCAGATACACTAATTACACTTCAATAATTAGTATACTTTAACTGTTATTAAAACCCAACTATGCTTTCAAAACCAAAACCCAAGTGAGCAGATAAGATTCGGATTTGGATTAAGAATCTCCCTTTTTGTTACATAATTCTAGTACTACTTTCTTGGTGAAAAAATTAAAAGGAAAAGAGAAAGTAAATGATAGAAATCCCAATTCATTTAGTTAAAAATAGGGAGTTTGAATTCATGCTCTTTCGATGATTCCTCCTGAATTATATTATTATTATTATTATATAAATACTACATTTAATTGGAAGTACATGAATGCTAAAAGCATCCAATTAAAAGTAGACCAATTAGGTTTAATTGATGTTTAGGTTCCAAGGACTATGTGATTGTTATAAATTATCTTCGAGGTTAATTACATTCAAAATTGAAATAATCTTAGAATATCTCAAATGATATAAGGAAGTTTGGATCCTCAAAAGTTGTCACCTCAACATTTGATGATTGTTTTCAGAGATTGCTAAATTTGATGATTGTGTAACGTACACTTTATCTAAATCAAAAATCTACTTTATCTAAATCAAAAATCTACCCCCATCACATATTTTTCAATGTTCTCGTTCATTTTTATTTCATTGTTTCCACTCTTAAAGTTATAAAATCACATAGAAAATTCGTCAAACATCTTGAATACATTGTTATTGAACAACGTAAAAAAAACTATAAAAGACAAGAGAAGGTATATGATATGGGTACTGATCAATTCATAATGAAGAGACGAATTTTACCTGATTGAAATTTTTATGGTCGAAACAATGATAAGAAACATAGGTCATCAAGAGAGAAAAAAAAACAAAGAAATAATAAAATTACAACAACAGTTATTTTGGGTTAAGTTTGTATTTGAAAGTCAATTTTAAATTTGATTATTGGAGTGGTAATTTGATTATTGATAACCGCTAAATTTTAGTGAGCCTGTTCGTGTTTTTTTAGATAAATAATTAAATTTTGATTACTCTTTTAGTTTTGAGGATACCATTAGAAATGCTCTTATGTTTAGCTAAAACTTCATAGTACCCTCCATAATTGAAGGTTTTGAATTCTTGGTCGGAGATTAAACTCAATGTAGTGAAATCTGCTTCACAAGTAATTGATCAGATTTGATAAATAAATTATCTAACCGCTAAAATTGGACATATATATAAAAACATTTATATTAGATATTGTTCACACTAAACATAAACATATACACATATACAAGCATACTTAATTTGTGTATGAAAAATGTGATCAATTTCCAATAAAATGGCTTTATGTTTCAAGTAAACGCCAAAGAAGAGAGATGTTGGAGTCCAGTAATATTGGTGTCCACAAATCCAGAAGCTGGAGCCGGCTGCTTGAGCTTAATTACAAAAAGTTGTTTAATTTTTAGTGGACTTTACAGTTGTAGCCATGATTTGTCATTATGTACTGGCTTCTTCTGTTCTTCAACTCTAAATAAAGATAATAAACCTTTTTCTGTCATACAAATATGGTCCCATGTCCCCATCTCACTATAGCTAACTCTGTACAACTGTATATGTGCGAGCAATGCCATATATACTATTTTTTCCCAAAACAAATGGGTATTTTACTATTTTTAGATATGTGCCACAGGGTATTTATATAATTTTGTTTTTATATGATTAACTCTCGTTATATACCGTCCTTTAGGGTCCATGTTAACATTTTCCTCGATCTAAATTGTCTGGCAAAAATGTTTAGGTTCTATCGGAATCTAGATCTTAAACCAACTGTAAAGTACATCAATATATATATATATATATATATATATATATATATATATATATATATATATATATATATATATATGTATTCCATAGATGATAAATATCCCTTATGGAATGAAAACATTCATCTTTATAGATCATGTGAGTTTCTCATCCTAGATTGTGTAATGGGTGCTCCAAATTGAATCCATTTCCAGTTACAGAAAATCATACATTCTTCTTTTCGTTTTAAGCTCCTTTATTTTATTTTTTTCTTTTTGAGGCCTATTAAGAAAATAAGAGATGGTGATATGTTTTTGTTTTTTTTACGGTCCCTACAAGAAAAAAGGCAATTCATGATGGAAATTCATGATGGTTCTAGCAAACATCATGCGTTAATGATAGTTTTTAAAAACCATACGTCCAGATAATGGTTTTTAAAAACCCTCATTACTCCATGATGATTATTAAAAATCATCGTAACCTTATATGCTTTCAAAACCATCATTAACTCGTATATATATATATTGTCAAATAACCCATACCTTTACTTTTCAGGCGTCCATCGATATCGATCAATATTTCTCTCAAGAACCCTAGCTCTCATCTCTCAAATCGATCAAACCTCATCTTCTCTTCGACATTGATTCTGGTACTTTGAATTTATAATTTTGGTCGATTTGACTTAGATTCGTTTCTTTGGTTTTCGATCTAGGTATTGATTGAATGTCGTTAAATTGCTCTGACAGATGTAATGGAGGATTGCTACTAGATTAGGTGCACAATTTCGGTTGAAAATTTGTGAGAGCTCTTACAACACCCCCCCCCCCCCCCCCCCCCCCCCATCTCTATTCCATTTCTTATTCATTCAGGATGCTCGACCAGTGCTCCCCTTCTCTCTCTCACATCTCTATTCCATTTTTTATTCATTCAGGATGCTCGACCGATGCTCCTTTGTCAAACCAGAACAACTCTAAACGTTACAACTCTAAACGTTAAGGAAGACTAGTTATGTATTTTTTTTAAAGAAAAATTATAAAGTGTTAATTGTTGAATTATACAGTTGTTTCTCTGTTTGTTTCTTTTTTTTATGTTGTTCTGTTCTGTTCTATTTTCTTGGTGTGGGTTGCTTTTGCTTGCTTTGTTTTTGTTCTTGCTGCTGTCACAATTGTAGAGTATACTGATACAATTTAATAGATAGAAAAGATTGTTGAGGAACGGAGGAGGTTTACTATTGTGATTGCTTTAGAGGTGCTCTTTCTCACACGAACACACACACCAAAATTGTAATAGTTAATTCATGTTTTACTTTTTATTGCGTTCTCAAACCTATTAAATATGTTAGAGCTAATCTTCCATTCCTATAATTTTTTTGTTTTGTTCATGCCTAACAATGTGTTTTTAGTATTTCTTAAGAGCGGTCCATATCTCTAAATAAGTAAATATCTTACTTATTTGTAAGATATTCATGTTTATGTGTTGCCCTCAAATTTTTATGTCATTTGATTTTCATTGCGGCTACTTAAAGATACACTTGAGTGGTCAAGTATCCTTACACCTGAAGAATTATAGTTCTCATTCTACACTGTCCTTTTAATTCAATCGATTTAAGCCACGGAATACATATTCACTAATCCCTGCTACATGCATTGATGTTATTAGCCTCAAATTAGTTTGTTAAAGAAGGAAACAACTATGCTATTCTTTTGGATTTAAAAAGATAGTGTTGGTACATTCATGTTAGTGTTCAGGAACCTTCAAAGCTTATTGTATGCTTATGTGTAGCAGGCATGTGTTTGTGTCAAAATTTGTGTCGTTGTACGAAAAAAATTCTTGAAATTTATTTGTGTAGAAAGCTCATTTTCTGAGATTAATTTTATTAGTTTGATACCAAGTTCAGAATTTGTAATGTTCTTTGATCACCATCCAACATAGAATAACTATGATAAGACAATACTTGATGTGTTTTTAACGTTTCATGCTGAAATTTAGTGTTGATAGTTGGATTTTCCTTGATTTTTGTTGCTCAATAGCCAAATGAGTATGGTTTGCATATAATTGACAATATTTAGTTTTATTTTATTTTATAAAACTCTTTCGTATTCAGTGATCACATATGTGAATTGTGAGTGTTTGAGTATAGCATTATTTGTGAATTGTGAGCGTTTGAGTATAGCATTATTTGTGAATTGTGAGCGTTTGAGCATAGCATAATTTGTTACTATGAATCCTCCAAATAATTTTTCATTTAATTGTCTGATAATGGGTTGCTTAGATCTATCAAGAATTCTTGATAGGGTAAAATTTCTATATATATATATAGCAGTGGAAAATAAATCTTTGGTAAGTTAGAGAGTACAATTATTGTGGTTGGTTCTCTAGCCATGGATTAAGTTTTTTAAAATAAATATTTAACATTACAATAATTTAGGGTTCAAGAATTTAGCTAGAGCCCGGAAAGTAAATAAGTGAATGAGATTCTTACTATTTTTTTCCTCTTGTTAAAAACCATTCTGGAAAAAATGATCAGAGAGCATGTTATATTGTTGAATGCTTGTAAGGATCTGGACAAAATCAAATTCTTCTCATGCCTTACAATCCCGGGTAAGAATGTTATATATGGATTTTTATTTAACATAATGCACCTATCCAAATACTAACATAATATGTATTTTTGTGCTAATTTATTAATAGATTTCATTGGGTTTTGGTTGTCATTGACAAGGCAATATTGACTGTTTATTATCTGGATTCTCTTATAAATGAGGTGGAGATATCATTGAACATAATTATACCGTTGTATGTGTAATTTCTGTTATATAATGAAAGTTATTCTCAAATTTTATTATTTGGTTGTTTAGCTAGGGAAAAAAATATATCAATCTATACTAAGTTATGAAAATAATTTTATGTAGTGCAATTCAAAAGTATCAGGCCAACTTGGGAAGTCAAAGTGCAAGGGTGATGCAATGAGAAGTTGTCAATGTATGTAAACTTCCTTACTAATATGTATATATTTTAATTTATTTTGTTAACTATAATTGATTATGATGCTTGTGGATATAGGCACCTAAGCAACCCGGTAATTTTGAGTGTGGGAATTATGTGATGAGGTTCATGAGAGACAATCATCATCTCCAGCATCTACACAGGTTAAGGTTTGATGGTGGTAGATGATGATAATGATGATAAATCTTTTTTCTTTTCTTTTCTTTTCTTTTTCTTTTTAAGAACCAGATTGGGTTTTCTGGGTTGGGTTCATGGATGTGTGGTGAATCGGTTTCAATTTGGTTTCATTTCGGTCGATTAGGTTTAGATTTCGTATCGGGTCGATTTGGTTTCGAAAATCGATTTTGGGTGGGCTATTGTGTGGTGGTGGTGGTTAGATTTCGGCAAGGGCGAAGCCAGAATTTTGACTTTGGAGGGGCCAAGACAAAAACTAATATTGTAGGTAACGCAATCTTTAAATAATATTAATAAGAATCTCATACAAGAAAAAGTGTGGAATCCCACATCTAATACTTCAACAAAATGTGATACCATTTGGTTTTAAAAATAATGATATAAATAAATAAATAAAATAGATATAGACATTAACTAATTAAAATGTAACACGTATATTTTATAACTAGAAAAATGTTTATAACTAAATCAATCTTTTTTTTTCATAATTTTCATTTCAATTATATAATTAAAGAGTATATGAAAAAACATCTTTTATTTTGTTGTAAAACCTAGATCTATTCGTAACGGTATGCCGTATACATAACTGAAAATAATATTTTAATAGTTTATGGCTTATAAAATATAAATGTCAGTAGCTTAATTAAAATATAATTATATCATTGATATATTTAATTCATAATTATTTACATACTTATAATTTAATTTTATAATATTCATGTCAAACCAAATTAACTTATAATAATTTTGAACAAAATTTAAATAATAAACTAATAAAATAAATTTATCAAAATCATATTAATAATTAACCTAACAAAATAAATAATATAAGTCATCACTATAAGAGTTTAGTATTTACTTCGTTTGTTTTAATGACATCTAAAAAATTAATATTATATATATATTACACACTGATTATGTAATAATGTATGAAATAATAAAAAAACTAAAATATTAAAATGGACAGGTTTTGTTTCCTATTTTTATGGTCAATAAAATTATGGAAAAAAAATTATTAGTTAATTTATATTATTAATATAATAAAGAGACAATTTAATATTACCAATAGTTAATATATGGTATAACATATAGTTTTTTTTATTGATTTATGTTTTAAATCCAGATCTTTTTTTTTAATTCTTTTATTTTTAATGTTTTGTAAATCTTTTATTATTATTATTATTTTCAATTTTTTGTTGTTGTTTAATTCTTTTTTTATTATTATTAATATTATATGGATTTTTTGATAGCATGACAAGTCAATATGATTAGATATGCCACGTCACAAGAGTCAGGAAAGATCAATCCAATGCAATTAATAGATGATCTCAAAGCCAAATCGAGATTACCCAAGATGGTCGGGGAAGCTAACCGATCGGGCATAAATAACCTGGTCGGGGAAACTAACCGATCGGGTAGAGATGACTTGGTTGGGACCATCCGATCAGGATAAAAGATGTTTGGTTGGGACTAGACAATTGGTCAATTGGATAACACGTGGGAGACATTAAAGGCAACTACGATTCAAATACGAAGAAGAATTGTCTTACTTAAACAAAGAATCTAGAATCACACTCCAATAAGGAAATATCCTTATTTCCTCTTCAGTGTCAGAGAATTCTATTCAGAAAAGACCTCAAAACTTTCAGAAGGATAAACACCAAACAAGAATGAGTTCAAGTCAAGCAATAACTCAGCTCTTCTAGAAGACTACACACCGATCAGGAAATAAGTCCTAAACGGATCATTCAACCTGAATCCTACGAAAACTCTAATTCAATACACAAGATCTCCAAAATAGGAAAGAAGACAAAGACGACTCCAACAAGTACAATCATGATTAAATATTACTGTACTTCCTTATTTGTATAACAATGATTAGGGTTCTATAAGCATATAAATAAACCCATAATCTCATTATAAAAAAAGACATATACAAAAAAGATAGACAGAGTCATATAGAGAACAACACATAGAAAATATACAAGAAAGAGAAAGAGAGAGATACGTCGAAAAGGAAAGATTGAGTGTATAATCATTATATTATAGTGAATTTCTTCTCACCGTCACCGGTAACAGTGGATGTTTCCCCATGTTGGGGTTTTACCACGTAAACTTATGTGTGCATGTTTTTTCTTCTCTTTCCTATTTTTGCCATAACATCTTCAACAATTTACAAAAACCTGTTAGATACGTGATCAATCCTACATGATCCAAAAATCACCGTCAACAATTAAATTTAAATAAAAAATAAAAAAAATATTTCCAGCGTCCGTCTCAAAGATGGACGATGGAGATCTAACTTTTTTTATTTGTTTTTTATTTTGTTTTTTGTTTTTTGTTTTTTAATATATTTTTATTTAATGAATATTTTGAGGGTAAAATGGTAATTATACAGAACAAATGTAACAAAATGGGCATAAAATACATTTAATAGATGGAATAGGTAACAAAAGAGGAATATAATACATTCTTTCTATTTAAAGGGGGAGACTGACCAATATGGTCAAACCATATCCTCGTCTTAATAATGGGGCAAATGTATATATATATATATATATATATATATAGTGGTTTTCCAGTCAGTGCGCACTAATATAAGTTATATCAGTGTGTTGCATGCGGACCATTGATTATGGAGAAGTTTTGACAGGTGCATACGCTTTAAGTCAAAGTATGTAAATCTAACGATTCACATCCAACGCAATGATGAATTTATATCAGTGTGCACTAACTTGAAAAATTATATATATAGCCCTTTTTTGGTCAGTGCATACTGATATAACTTACATAAATACGTTGCATGTAGACCGCTGATTATGAAAAAGTTTTGACAAGTACATACACTTTGAGTAAAAGTGTGTAAATCTAATAGTTCACATCCAATACATTGATATATAAATAAAAAATATATGGGATATAATCATTTTCCCCCCTAGAGTTTGCTATTAGTTCCATTAATGGCAAGTCTCCCCCTTTTATCAAGTTTTCCATCCAAACTAACGTTGACCGTTAATTGCAAAAAATTAAAACATCTTCAAACCTGTGATCAAAAGCTACAAGCATTAACCAGCTGAGTTACTCAAACTCATTGTTGGTAATTAATTAATTTAAATATATATAGTTATATAATTATATAATTTATGTAAAATAATTTAAATATGTTAATATAATTTAAAATAAACTCATATAAGTAATTTAAAATAAATCTATATACATATATGTAGTTTAAATAAAATTGTATTTAATAATAATACATAAAAACAAATTTATGAAAAAAGAAAAAGATAATAGGAAAACAAAAGGAAAGAAATTCAAAAAAAAAAAATCTTTAAAAAAAAAATTCCTTTTCAAAATGTATATTATTTATATTTGATATAAAATTCAGAAAATCAAAGCCCATAAATTATAAGGGGGAAAAAATCAAAAACGAAAAAGAAAGAAAGAAAAATAATATTAAAAAAACAATCCTTTTTATGAATTGTTTTTCTTTTTGTTTTCTTATTATCTTTTTTTTTGTCCGTAAATCTATTTTTAGGTATTATTATTAAATATAATTTTATTTTAATTATATACATGATTTTATTTTAAATTAGATCCGTAAGTTTATTTTAAGTATATAAAAATATTTAAATTATTCTACATTAATTATATAACTAGTTATATACACATTTAAATCAACAAATCACTAGCAATGATCTTGAGTGGCTCAATTGGTTTAGACTTTAATTTTTACAATTAATGGTCAACATTAGTTTGAATGGAAAACTTGACAAAAGGAAGAAAATGACCAATAATTTTAATTTAAGAAGAGAGACCGATCGGAAAATAAAACGTTTAATATAACAAATTGTTAGAGGGAGGGGGGGTGATTTTATATATATATATATATATATATATATATATATATATTTGTGTTTTATATATCAAATCTTATATATATAAAAGCGGATAAAATTTTGAAAAGGCCTTATTTCCTTCCGTGTTCTTTTCCGATTCACACCAGATTTATTCCCCTTTTTTATCCTTTTCCCCTTTTAATGTGTCTTTCTCTTATTCATTTTCTTTTCTTCAAATGATCAGCTACTTCTTCAGATTAAATAAAAAAGAACACATCATAAAAAAATCGCAACCACAAAATCAAAACCTTCAATCACATAATCACAAAAACAAAACCTTCTTCAGATCGACTACTACTTCATTTGGTTTTTGTTGAGAACAGGAGAAAGCATGTCCATTTCATACAAAAAATGGAATCACAAAATCAAAACCCACAATCACAAATATACAAACATGATCTTGGAATAGGGAAGCGAAAATAAGCAAATAAATCGCACCATCACTGCCACTACCACCATTAAAAACTAAAACCTCATCCCCCAACATCATCAACAACAAATATGCCTAATTAATTCTTATCTGAAAAAAAAATAAAAAAATAAAAATCAAACCTCAATCAGCTATTCTCACGACCTAAACGAACCCAGCAGCCCCACCCACCACCAAAATCCAGTCCAAAAATCCATCGCACCATCAAAATCAAACATAGCCACAAACCCACAAAATCGAACCCCACAAATGGAAATCGAACCGAACAATTCATGGAAGTAGAAATCGAACAACAAAACCAACCCAGTTCAGACCGAAATCGAACCCTAAAATATCTAATCAACCACAAAATCGAACCATAAAACCAACCCAGAACTCGTTGCCACAAAATCAACCCACACCAAGCAACGGAGAGAGACGTTCATGAGAGAAAGAGAGGCGGTGATGAGAGAGACGATGGTGAGAGAATGGTGGGAGAGAATGAGAGGCGGTAGTGAGAGATTGTTTTTTGAAGGATGAGTGAGGAGAGAAATCGATGGTGAAGAGAGAGAAAGAGGTAGTGATAGTGTGATCAGATAATGGTGAGAGAGAGAGGTTGGTGGTGGGTTTAGGTGTTGGATTTTTTTAAACTTTAATCTTTTAAAAAAATCAATTTCAAAAAGAAAATTGTTTTAAAAAATCAATTTCAAAAAGAAAATTGTTGTTTCTCATTTTTTTTATTAAAATTTTTCATGATAATAATCAGTAATAATATTAATATTATTAAATTTTATTAATAATAAAAAAAAATTGAATAATAATATATGATAAATGATAAATTTTATAAAACCCACACTCAAATAAGTATTCAAAGATTGGAGCATTAATCAGTGTCACATACTACGATAGTAACGAGTATGGACATTTATGTTTATAAGATAAAATTATATAAAATGATATTTTTTTAACCAGTTCAGTTTGATATTTTTTATGTTATTTGTTATATTTAACTGTATATGTAATATGTTCATTTTGTATTTTTAATGTTATTTGTCATATTTAATTGGATATGTAATATAATTGAGTAATACTAAGTTTTCTAAATTTCTTATCAACCGGTGTTCGTCATTGATATGTTAACGTCATATAAAATATGAAATTATCAGATGAATGATGAGATACTGACACGTCACTTACGAACACCTTTTAGTAAGAAATTCTAATTTGAGAATGCTAACGTTACTCGATATAATTATAATATTTTTTTTTTTATGCTTATGATGAGGGATTGTGGGAGTAATACGTGGCAATTGTATTTTTTTTTTTAATATATTACAAGTTCAATAGCAATATTAGAAGTACCAACATTTTTTTATTATAAATATGTTGTAAATAAGTTTATATTCATATATATATATATATATATATATATAATATTTAAGGTTAACGCACTTGCCTCTTTCACTAGTATTCAAATACATCTGCTATGCAGCAGCCCTCCGCGCTGGAGATTGAAGATTTGATGGAACTTGGTCACTTGGAAACTAATCAATCTGATTGGTGTAGTGTACAATAATGGGCCTCATATTGTTATGACCCAGTATTGGGCTCACAATCTTGTTTCAGTTAGTGGGCTCAAGCTTTAAATTGGAGTTCATTTGAAAACTATTTATATATTGAATTCTGTTTATGCTTTTGCTTGTTGGGCCTATATTTTATGAAGATTTTCATCATAGACAATTGGGTAGACCCTGCTCATTAAAAAATATATATCGATATTTACACCCTTTAAAAAATATATGTACACTCCACGTTAATATGTTTTTAAAAATCTAATACCATAAGTAATATAATCATGAAGACTAAGGGGTCATTTATTTTTTTCCACTTAAAACTTAATGGGTTTGAATCATAACTATTAAGTTGTTTTATTTGTTTTTTTAAGTGGTCAAACTACTTAAAAATAAAATTAAAAAACTTAAAATAAAAAAAGTACAAAATCCAGACTTTCACTTAATTGCAAATCACCGAATTGCATTAAATGCAATTCAAAATCTTTTCTTCCGATAATATCCCCAAATATAATATATTCCAATTTTATCATAATTATATATATGTATAGAAATCTTTATTTTAATATATTACTTATTTTAAATAGTTTTAAAAATAAAAAAAACCATATTCACTTCTCATATTGACGTTTAATATCAATATTTCATTACGATATCAAGGTGATATATGTATGTGTGTGTGTATATATTAGTGCTTTTGTGACTTTTCCTATTGTCCATTTTATTTTTTGGAAAAAAAAACATTTACTTTTATTAGTAAAATTGAAGTTTGTTTGTAATCGAAGTAGAAGATTATGATCATATGTGTTTATATATCATTATTATTTTTGACTTGTTTTTATTCCATATTATATGTACACTTGTTTAATATGGGTATAAATGTAAAATTCCTTATTTTCATACAATTTTACTTTTAAAAGACAAACATGTTGATAATACATTCAAATGTGAAGAAAAATAAACAAATATATCATTCAAGTTCAGATTTCAGTCCTTATTCAGTCTTTAGAAAAAATCATGAATGTTCGGTCTTCAAACAAAAAAACAAACAACCCCTAAATAGTTTGTAATTACACCCACTAATTATTATAATATTTCAAACAAAAATTTGATTTATTAGTTTCCTATTCTGATCTTTTATGGAAAAAACTAGTTTCCTATAGTGATTTGATATTAATATATATCATTAAAAACTCTTTCGATTTTTTTAAACTCTGGATTATCTTTTAAATAATAATTTCAAATATATTTCAATTATAAAAATATAAATTGATTGCTAAGAGTGTCTCCAATATAAAATTGGTGTGCATACCGATGATTGTTTACATGACAACAATGTCAATGTACTTGCTTCCTATGTAGATAAGGATATAGTTGATAGACGGTCAATTCAAAATTTAGTCTCCAATGTTTTTGTTTAAATCACATTTATTTTAAATGACGTTTCCATTTTTGTCCTTTTTATTTTTATTTATTTTTTGAACAAAGGTATATGAAAAAATAATATCAACTTTAAATACTTGATGAGTCAATAGAAAAACTAATTGTACAATAGGCCGTCTAAAAGTAGACGACCATATTGATAATTTTTTTTTTCATATCACGTCAGATTGAGGTTGAATATGCACAACTGTATTGAAGATACATTTATTAACAGACCGTTTATTTATCTATTATGGCATTTTTTTTTCGCAAGCCACTCTTGCATTGGAGATGTTTTAAGTATGGATAATGAATCAAAATCATCAAAAAATGGTTGTGAAAAAAGTAAATTTAAAATTAATTTTTATTAGAAGAAATTATGCATTGTTTACTCTATAATATATGTTTTTTTTTCTTTCAAGCATGTTTTAATTTTTTTATTTTATCAATATTCGATATTAGTTGTTATCTAATTTCATTAAACACTTTTCTACTTCCAAATTGATTGGGACATGATACATACATTGCATCTCTAAGACTTCCACAAACATAAAATGGATCTTCAACTAGAAAAAGCTTAAATCAAAGTGATTTTTTGGACATAAAACAATTAAGAAAAAATGGGGAGAGTTATTTAACATGAGGAGTGAAAAAAACAAAATAAAAATGGAGTCGGTTAGCGAAGCAAAAGAATAGTGGTATAATAAGAGATTATTTCAAAATCTTCAATAGTAATAAAAATGATTAAATAACATAATAATATGTATAATATGTGTAGGTGTTGTACACATACAAAAATACAATACAGTATAATTAAAGAAAGTACATTTTTGGTATCAAGTCGAGTTTACTTACAAACTATAAATTTAAAAAAAATTATGGGTATGATTATGAAACGGATGTACACCATTATCGCCACCCTTAAAAAAATGTATATTATAGCTAGACCTGGCAATAAGTCGAATCACACATAATACTTGTCGAATGGTAAATGGGTCGAACTCAATTTTATTCAACCCAACCCTACTAGTTAGCTTATTGGGTTTTAAAATATAAACTCAAACCCATTCGTTGATTTAATAGGTAACCCAAATCAGATCTATTTAACCCTTTATTTGTTTATTACTTTTAGTAATTAATAATTGTTCAAAGCATGAATGAACCAACAAATAACGTTAATAATTATGATATAATTAATCGATGATGAAATATTCATAATCATCACATTAACAAATATACCTTAATGAATTATGATAATTGATGGATGAAGCTCACCAGAATATCAATATTTATCATTATACTAGAAGAGAAGACATGAAGAAAAAATACTGGTTTATAGGTTAGTTCCTAGTTGTTTAGGTTTTCTAAAGTTTATTATTAATCAATTTAGAAAATTTTAGGGTTTCCAAAAAAAATTATCAATCAATTTAGGAAATGTTGTGTTTTATTTTGTAGGTATAAATTGGGTGTAAAATAATTAGAGTAATACTATATAATCCAAATAAATTAACATAAACGATATGATAAATTAGTTGTCATCTCTACACAAATAATGTGGTGATTTGGTGAATGATATGACAATAATAAATCACATGCCATATCATTTAGGTTGGCTTTTGGGCTAAATTTTTGGATTGAATAGCATTAGTGAAATAATTATAATAAAGTAATGGTAATCATCCCACTTACAATCCCATATTTTTTATTTTTTATCCCAACACATATGCCAGTTGATATGTCATTTGATGAGTGGATATACATTAATTGTAATTGATCTCACTTACCTATGTATCTACTTAATAATTAATGTGTATTCACTCATCAAATGACAACTCAGCTGTCACATGTGTTAGGATGAAAATTGTAGAATTGTAGGTGGATATATAACATTACTGATTATAATATTATCGTATGTAGTATTAACCGGTGCACAAACATTTTATTACTATATATAGAAAATAGTTAATGCATTTACCGTAATTAAATAATAAATAGATATGTGTTTTTATTTATATTTATGAAAATAAATTAGTTGTTAACATGTATTCTTATGTCACAGGTTAACACTACCTTATTATTATAATAATAATAATAATTATTATTATTGTATGGGTCATGGGTTTTAAAAGGTTTTGAGAGATAAACTAAAACCCGACATATTATTTTTAAGTGATGATATTTGTACCCCTGAAAATCTATATATACACTCATTTTTGTATGCACACCCTATTAATTTAATAAAACAATAAATATAGTCATTGATATGTTTTTTTATTTCTATTTATGAAAATAAATTGGTTGTTAACATGTGCCTCATATTATCACTACCTTGTTATTATTATACTTATTGGATGGGTCATGGTTTTTAATAGGTTTTGAGAGATAAACTAAAACACGACATTATTTTTGAGTGACGATATTTGTATCCATGAAAATCTGTATGTAAACTCATCTTTGTATGCACACCCTATTAATTATAATAAAACAATAAATATAATCATTAATATGTGTTTTTATTTCTATTTTTGGACATAAATCATGAGCTCATGTTAACACTACCTTAATATTATTATACTTATTAGATGGGTCATGGGTTTTAACGGGTTTTGAGAGATAAACTAAAACCCGACATATTAATTTTGAATGACGATATTTGTATCCCTGAAAACTGTATATACACTCATATTTGTATGCATACCCTACTAGTTTTTTTCAAAAAAAAAACTATATGTTGTAAACCCCTACACATTACTAAAAATTCCCTGTCCTTTAATTTTGGAGAAAAACATTACAGAATAATTTAAAAATAAAATTAAAAACATGGGAGGAACCACACTTCTAACTCTTTTTTTTTATAAACAGGAACTACAAAATTTTACGTCCATCTTTTCAAATCTAGGATGGAGTAACTGGTAAGACCAGTATGTTGTGTCCTCCATTTTTTTTAGTTTTTATTTTTAGGTTTTGAGGTTTAAAGATCCCTCTTGATTTTGATATCTGTTTTCATTAGTCTTTATTAATTTTATTGTACTTTTTAAATTTAGATTGGTTAGGACACTTGAAACCTTTGTTTCTATCAAAATTCATAGACATTTTTGGTTTTTAAAAGATTGACATAGAGAAAAAAAGTGACCGAAGAAAGAAACATAAAAATAAAATAAAAAATCTTGATCAGAAGGAGAGAAATTAAGAAAGCAGGCCTGATTTTCATTTCATTACCAGGAAACAATCACATGGGCACGACCCTAGGATCACTCCTAAATGAGCATCCGCAATAGTACAAAGCCGTGGGAGTAGCACAATGATAAATAAGATTCGTTCCACGGGGATTGATGAATCGATTACCACAATTGATTGATTAAACAACTATTTAGACAAACAAATATTTGATTATTCAATTAGGCTACTAGCACTAATTAAATATAAACTACTCCTAAAGTGCAACTAATGAAACTTAACAAGCAAGCAAGCAAGCAAGACAAAGTCACACACAAGCAAGTGATTGTATTACTATTAAGAACTTAGGCTAAGACCTTGAATCCACCTAACCAATCTTCACCAATTTATAAACACACCATTATGAATAAATTATACAAATGTGAATGTAGACTCGTGACACCCTATATTAGTCTCAACTCTCTCTCGAGTAATAGAAACAACACATATATGCACCAATAACCTATCTCTCGATGGTCATCCGAAATACACACAAGTTCATTAAGTTTAATGGTTCACTAAGTGAGTCATAGAGACTAGCCTTAAGTATTTCTACATTACTAGACATTTCATCGAGCACGTTGTGTGCTTCTCCTCTCGGTGCAACACACAAAAACCAAATACACATTAAATGCTAGCTACACACTCAATGTTAATTAAAGCATGGAATACATATACATAAACACAAGCAATATGAATAAAGTGGTGGTCTTCATTAGTAAATCATGGTAAAGGCTTCATATTAGCCTTAGCCAAGATGAGTTTAGTTCATAATATAAGAAATTGCTACAAAAGATGTGATTTTCCTACAAGCCATAATCAAATACAAGTGCTAAATAATAGAGAGAAAGGTTAAGAACAAACTAAGTGTAGATGTCCTCTCTCTTGGTTGGTTGAATGTGCTTGACTTGCTCATTCTCTTGATGCTCCTCTCTATGCTCTAAGGTTGGGTTTTTATGGTGGGAAATGGTGGGAAGGTTGGGTATTTGGTGTTTGGTAGGGTGGATTTGAAGTTTGGATGATAGATTGGAGGGTTTTTTTAGTGATTTGGTGAAAGATTTGGGTGAAATATGAAGAATTTGAGTGAAATGTGGTGTTTTGGAGGTTTTGGATTGTAATGGGAGGAGTTGAAGCTTAAGGATCGTGTAAGAGGTGACCAAGAAGAGTTGAAGTGAGGTATATATAAGGTGTCGGAATTAGGGCACGAAAACCTAAAATTTTTGCTGATGTGGTTACTTTGCACGGTACTTGCGCACTACACTTTAACGCGCTAACTACGCAACACGTCTGAACCAAATGCGTTGTTAGTGCGCACTCCAGTTTAACGCACGAACTGCTTAACTTTTCTGGAACAAATGCGATATACGTGTGCACTCCAGTTTAACGCACAAACTGCACAAAGTTGTCTTCTTTCTTCACCAGCTCTCATTCAGCCCCGATTTCTATCAATTTTGCACAAACACCCTTGGAATCTATTATGATCTGCATAAACTCACTTAACCATTAAATACATCGGTTTTACCCAGAAAACGAAGGCAAATGATAGGTAAAAGGGCTACACCAAGTGTAGAAATAAGAGTTATCAAATACTCCTGACCTATCTTTTGCTCGTCCTGAGCAAAACCGAAGCAAACAAAAACATTAAGTTAACCTAGTCAGAACTAAACTAAAGGGACACTACTTTCATATGCAATTTCCACTGAGCCAACTAAAGATGTGATGCGACGTTGGCCGACCCATATTGTAGTAAAGAGGGATGACAAAACATGTAAACCAAGGTGCTACAACACTAGAGATTACAATTCCGGATTTCTTTGTGGAGTTAGCTTCAAAAGCATCGAACACAAGAGTCATTAGATAACATTTCGTCTTGACTCTAAGTCTTTCAAGATTTCTTTTTTTTTGTTCACACCGAACCTAGGCTCACTCATCAAACATATGCGAGTTAAAGTTTATGTACAATTATTTTTTTCAAAATTACACGCATATGGAAAAAATTTAGGAACGCTCATAGTTTCATGCAAATAGACCTCATGAATGGAATCAACATTAAGAACTCCTTTGTTTTCAAGCTAGACTTCATAAAGATCAATTAGGACTTCTTTTTAAGTGCAAGTGAGGTTGGTGACAGATGGTGATGAAGAGGTTTGGTGGGTATGGTTTTATTGGTAAAGACAATGATCATGTTAGAGTCTTTCCCTTGATTCCCTTTGTATATTCCCCTTTTTAACGCCTAGGCAATTTATCTACTTTAAGAGTTTTGTACACTTTAGTGGTTACTTTACATTTATACAACTCTTTACATTAGATTTTTAAGACTCTTCTCATTTTTTTTCTTTTTTTTTTCTTTTTTTTTAATGAAGTGGTGCAATTTACACAATGAGTCTAAGTACACACTAATTGAATACATTTTGGTATATTACTCTTTGGGGCTTCCATCTTCCTTTCCTCACGACATGATCATTGTTATAGGAAAGTCAATAGTTTGAGTCTAGTGTGGTGTAGATGTTACATGGGGTGGATATGGTGATTGGGTTTAGTGTGTAGGTTCACATTCTTAGGATATTTAGGCACACACGCAAGGTTTAGGAACGTGTTTGGGTAATTTTAAGTGGCTAACATACATTGCCTACATCATCTCTATAGGTACGAGTCTAGTAAGAAAACAAGATAAATCATATGAGGCCGACTTTTCAAAAAATTGTTCTTTAATGTTCAATGCAATGAGAAGAGGTCCTTGTTCTCATTCTTAATATCTACATGATGAGTGTTTAGAGAATATAATTGAAATTCACTCTTGTGGATGCAATATTTAGGCAATGAAGCTCACATTGGTAGTCTCCACTAATGATCTAGACATCTCAGGCGCGCTACCTCATTCACTAACTTACAATGAGTCCGGTAGGATGCGTGTAAGCGATGTGGTTCAGCTTTGGAAAACACGGTTCTAGAGTGGTACATGACATAACAAAAAATTCCTACAACGGCTCAGACCAAAAGCATCTCAACAAGCAACACTTGTTACTCAAAATTTTGCCTCGAAATTGGTAGAGATTTGATTCAAAAACACGTAATCATGCAAAATAAAAAATAAAAAATAAAAAATAAAAAATAAAATTTAGGATATAGCACACGAAACAATCAAGCAAGACGTAAAAAAAAACAAAAATCAACAAAAATCAGCCACTGAATGGCCGCACCCCCAAACCTAAACAAAACATTGTCCTCAATGTTTGCACATATGTAAGTATCGGACGATGTTGGCTTAGAAACGGGAAAAAGGCCAAACGTACACAAGACTAAAGACTAGGCACAATACAACGCCGCACGCCTAAATCTAAACATAAAAACACAGTAAATAAATAAATAGAGATTAGAATGGAAATATGAGCACAAGATAATTAAATAAAAACTAAAAAAGAACAAAAAAGTAAACGCAGGTGTAAAGTTCTCATTTGTTGATTGGCTTATTTCGTGAACAAATCATATTTTTGAGGTATTATGTAAGGGTAGCTTAGGCTCTCAAGACCTCAAGAGGAGAAGCACCGAAGGTAAAATTCTTGTGCTTACTTAATTTGAAAAGATAGTTGCACACACTCACAAATTCATGCATAACTTTAATTCTTATATGTTGAGTGTTTTCTTGTGTGCATCTTCATGACTCTTATTGATTTATTTGCATCTTGTAATTAAATGTTTTATGTCATGTTTAGCATTAGAATAGGATGCATGTTTCATCACTCTTGAACTTGTTGAAATTGTATGTTTGAGTGTTGAAATTAGGTTGTGCGCTGGTGGTGAGCTACTCGACCAGCGCACCTCACCAGCCCAACATTCCAGTGGAACGCCGCTAGTCGTGCGCCACTGAGTTGCGCTGCTGCACCCGCGCATAGTTAAAAAAAGTGGGTGTACGTTGGTGGTGTGCTACTTGTCTAGCGCAACCTCACCAGCGTAAACATTTCAAAGGATTTGCTCTTGTGTTACGCTACTGGGATGCGCCACCCGTCCAGTACCTTTTGTAAAAATAGTTTGTGCGCTGGTGGTGCGCTGCTCGACCAGCGCATGTCACCAGCGCACACAGAAGTAGCTAGAACATTTTTTCCAAAACGACCTCACTTTGTTTGGATCTTATATATATATATATAACTCAGTGCTTTAAGGTCGTAAAAGACTTCAGAATATCACATATTTTTCTTAGAACACATTTCAAAGGAAAAACTCTTCCAAGAACTCATTTTTAATCACTCAAAGCATTCCCATGTGCATCCAAACTTCATCTTGCATCATCTAAGTTCATTTAGAGTGCATCAATGGATAGGGTTGCTTCATCACATCTTGTTTGGTAAGTTCTTCACTATCTTCTTACAAGTTAAGTGTTTTACTTGCTAAACCTTCTCTTTAATTATTTGTATGCTCTTAGAACATTTTCTAGATACAAATTAGAGATTGTTGTGATGTCATGATTGAGTGTTGTATTGTGATAGCTTCATAGGATTGTTTGATCTATGTTTAGCTAAGCTTCTTGAACATGTCATTTAGCTCATGATATCTAGGATTACATTAATTGTCATCTCATTATTCTAGATAAGCATATAGGGTTTCCTAGTCATGTTTGTTCATTGAATATCATCATATATTCACTTAGGACATTTTATCTCTTCATTGAGAAGTAAAACTGGTGTTGCTTCCGGAAGTAGGTAGCTTAAATCACAAGCAAGATTGACTATGTTCACTTATACTGGGATTAGGTAGTTGTAGTGGATCAAACCGGGATTAGATTGTAATTCCATTGCCATTAGTGGATTCGAGGTTCTAGTGTGGCGCACTCATCATCCCGTGGTTTTTCCCATTTGGAGGGTTTCCACGTATATCTCAAGTGTTTTTACTATTTCCGCATTTATTACACTTGTGGTATTTTTGTAACTAGATAGAGACATTTTCGTTTTCGTAAACTTGACATTTAACGAAAATTGGGTAAATTTATTTAAAATCTATTCACCCCCCCTCTAGATTAATATATTACACACCATAATATTTGTTTCAATTGGTATCAGAGCAGGTTCCTAGACATACATAAGTGATCCTTGCTCATTTTGGTGTGTGTTGCATTTTATGTGTGTATTGATCATTCATACATTTGCATTCATATCATTCATTCATTAAACACAATGAGTGGAAACGGTGGCAATGAGGGAGCTTCCAGCACTAGACCTCTACTTCTCACCGGGTTGAATTATGCTTCATGGAAAGGAAAGATGGAGTCGTATATTTGCCAAATTCATGACAGGGCATGGATGACGATTGAAGATGGCTACACTCCACCTATGATGACTCCTGCAGATGAAGGAGATGATGTACTCAAACCAAAGGCACAGTGGAATGCACAAGAGTTTGAGGGTTCAAAGTGGAATATGAAGGCAATGCATGCCATCCTATGTGCAATGGATGATAACCAGTACAAATTGGTTCAGAATACTAGGATAGATAAGGAGGCATGAGATATCCTAGAAGTTGCACATGAGGGAACTGATGTGGTTAAAGAATCAAAGCTTCAAGTTCTCCAAACGCAATTTGAATTGCTCAAAATGGATGAGAACGAGTGCTTCAATGACTTTGAAGTAAGGTTGATAGACATTGTGAACCAAAGTCATCAACTTGGTGATCCTTATTCGGATTGGAAGGTCAAACAGAAGATTATGAGATCTCTACCCGATAGATTTGAGTCTAAGGTGACGGCTTTGGAAGAGAATAGTGGTTACAAGGACATAAAGCCGAGTGAAGTTATTGGGAGGCTTCTAGCTTATGAATCTAGGAAATGTCCTAACCCCACACCATCGAAAAAGCAAAAAGACGTTGCTTTGAAAGCCTCCAAAGTTGAGAAAGAGGAGAGTGATGACTTAGATGAAGAAATGGCCTTGCTAATGAGGAAGTTCAAGAAATTCTACAAGTCCGAGAAGAAAGGTTTTGGATCCAAGGGTCAAGATTTGAAGAAAAAGGCTCCCTTCAAAAGGTTTGAGCCTAGGCAAGAGAAGACCGAGAAGAAATGAGTCTAATGCTATGAATGTGGTGGAATAGGTCATTTTGGCCCGGAATGTGCAAATCACAAGGTCAAGAATAAGGGAAAAGTGATGGCTGCCACATGTAGTGAAAGTGATAACTCTAATGAAGGAGATGAGTCTTCGGATGATGAAGAACTCATAGCTAACTTCATAGCATTTACATCCTCTCTTAGGAGCAAAGATACTAGTGAAGAAGAGAATGAAAGTCAAGAGGATAACTACTCAAGTGATGATGAATCTTCATCACAATCCATAAATGGAAGTGTGGATAGGATGGATCTCAAGGACTACATGGCTAAGTTTGAGAGCTCATGGTTAAAGAACAATAATGAGATCAAGAGATTAAAAGAAGAAAACCTAGACCTTTCAACTAAAGTTGACCAACTAAATGAAGAGTTGGTGAGATCTAAGAGGAGTGAAAAAGGGTTGAAGAAAGGGGTTGAAGATGCTAGAGATTTGTTGGCCAAGATGAACTCTAGCACCAAAAAACTTGACCATATGCTAGATGTTGGAAAGAGGCCAAGTGACAAGAAGAGGCTTGGGTTTGAAGATGACAATGTGTCATCCATTCCAAGTAAGACCATCTTTGTAAGAAGCATGAACTTCAATGAGTCCTCTTCTCATCAATCACCTAGGAAGAAACTTGACCTATGAGAGTGTTCAGGTAGTGCTCAAGTGAAGGTGGCACCAAAAAGCCTACCTCAAGTACATCCTACAAGGGCTCATCAAGCTAACTTCCCTCAACCGAAAGCTCATAAAGGGAAGATACCTATCATGCAAGCTCAACCAAGGAAGCAATCAAGTCTTGCTCAACAACAAAGAAGGAAAGCTTCTCATCAACAATCAAGACAACCACAAAGACATGGGAAGGCTCCAATGCATCCTCAAGGATATGGTATAATTCCTAACTTTATTCCCATATGTCATTTTTGTGGTATTGATGATCATATTAGACCAAATTGCTTTAGATATATCAAATTTTGTAGAATTGAAAGCATGATAGAGAAGAAAAATGTCAGAGCCATGATGCATGTCACTAGGAAAAATGGAACACTTGTGCATGATCCTAGGATATCTAGAGCCATGATGCATGTCACTAGGAAAAATGAAACAATTTTGCATGATCCTATGACACTTAGAGCCAATGTACCATTGACCACTAAGAAGAAAAATATTGCACCTAGGTGGATTAGAAAGAATGAACACCTTTGTCATGTTGCACAAATTGCCTTGAATGCTCATTCTTGTGATTTTTGGTATTTGGATAGTGGGTGTTCTAGGCACATGACTGGAAATAAGAGTTTCTTTGAGACTCTTGTGATGGAAGAGGGAGGAAATGTCACATTTGGTGATGGATCCAAAAAGAAGGTTAAAGGAAAGGGAACCATTTCCATTCCCGGATTACCCTCATTGTCCAAAGAACCATTTCCATTCCCGGATTACCCTCATTGTCCAATGCTTTGTATGTTGATGGTTTAAAAGCCAATTTGATAAGCATTTCACATCTTAGTGATGAAGGACTTTCCGTCTTGTTTAGGAAAAATGATTGTTCTATCCTATTGCCAAATGGACAAACATTGTTAAAAGGTATGAGATCTAGTGACAATTGTTATTGTCTTAAGGCTAGAGGTATCTCTTGCAATGTGTCCAAGGATGAACAAATTGAGTTGTGGCATGAAAGACTTGGTCACATGAACTTTAGGGATTTAAGAATCTTAGATAATTTCAATGTTGTGCGAGGTCTTCCCAAGCTTGGGAAAAAGGTTAATGGTGTTTGTGGACCTTGCCAACAAGAGAAGCAAACCAAAAGTATGCACAAAAAGAGCAAGTATGTAACCACCAAGGAACCTCTAGAGCTTCTCCACATGGATCTTATGGGTTCTATGCAAACCAAGAGTTTAGGTGGAAAGAGATACATTTCTGTATGTGTAGATGACTTCTCTATGTACACTTGGACCTATTTCCTTAGAGAAAAATCTGAAACTTTTGACAAGTTTAAAATGCTTTGTTCTAAAATTCAAAATGAAATGAACTCCAAGATTAAAAGCATTAAGAGAATTAGGAGTGACCATGGGAAGGAATTTGAGAATGCCCATTTTGAAATTTTTTGCAATAGTCTAGGCATTTCTCATGAGTTTTCGGCTCTTAGGACACCTCAACAAAATGGAGTTGTAGAGAGGAAAAATAGGGTTCTTCAAGAAATAGCCTGTGTGATGTTGCTTAGCAACAATGTCCCTAGAAATCTTTGGGCCGAAGCCGTCAATACGGTATGCTACATAGGAAATAGAGTCTTCCTTAGGCCCTACACTAGGCAAACCTCCTATGAGTTATGGAAAGGTAGGAAGCCAAATGTTAGCTACTTCCACACCTTTGGAAACAAATGCTACATTTTGAATGACCGTGATCAACTTGGCAAATTTGATGCTAAGAGTGATGAGGGTATCTTCATTGGATATGCCTTGAATAGTAGAGCCTATAGAGTTTTTAATCTAAGAACTAGGACGATAATGGAATCATTTAATGTTGTCATTGATGATACTAGGCTCAAATCTAATGATCATGAGGAGGAGGTAGATTTAGTTGATGACTCCCCTTTGGAGAAGGGTGTTGATGTCTCTACTGTTGAAAAGACTAACATTGATGATGACATAACACAACCTATTGATAGGCTTCCTCCCTTGAACTCAAAAGAACCTGCTTCATGGGTTAGGAAACTACATGACAAAGATGACATTATTAGAGAGGTTAGTGAGGGTGTTAGGACTAGGCATCAAATGGCTAATCTAATTAGCTACACTTTTTACACCTCTCAAATAGAGCCCAAGAAAATTGATGAAGCTTTAAAAGATGAATTTTGGGTTCTTGTCATGCAAGAAGAGCTTAACCAATTTAAAAGAAATGAGGTTTTGACTCTAGTTCCTAGGTCCAAGAACACCAATGTGATAGGCACCAAGTGGGTATATAGGAACAAATCCGATGAGGATGGCAACATTGTGCGAAATAAGGCTAGTCTTGTAGCACAAGGGTACTCTCAAATTGAGGGTATTGACTTTGAGGAGACATTTGCTCTCGTTGCTAGGATTGAGTCCATTAGGCTTCTTTTATCCATTTCTTGTTTGCACAAGTTCAAATTATATCAAATGGATGTTAAGAGTGCCTTCCTCAATGGCTTCTTGCAAGAGGAAGTGTTTGTTGAGCAACCCAAATTGTTTGTGGATCCTCACCACCCTAATCATGTATATCACCTCAACAAAGCTTTATATGGGTTGAAACAAGCACCAAGGGCTTGGTATGAGCATCTCACCCAATATCTCATAGACAATGGCTACACTAGGGGTAGTGTTAACAAGACTTTATTCATCAAGAAAAATAAATATGAGCTCTTTATAACTCAAATATATGTTGATAATATAGTCATTGGTTCCACAAATGACACCAAAGTCCAACAATTTGTTGAGGTCATGTCTCATGAGTTTGAGATGAGTCTAGTTGGTGAGCTAAGTTACTTTCTAGGTTTACAAATTAAGCAAATGAATGATGGGATTTTCATATCTCAAGATAAGTATGCCAAAAACCTAGTGAATAAATTTGGCATTGAAAGTGCCAAACATTGTGATACACCCATGAGTACCACTTTGAAGCTAAGCAAGGATGCTAGTGGTAAGAGTGTGGACCAACCTTTATATCGTGGCATGATTGGTAGTTTGCTCTATTTGACCGTAAGTAGGTCTGATATCTCTTTTAGTGTGGGTGTGTGTGCTAGGTATCAAGCGGATCCTAAGGAGTCTCATCTCTTTTCTGTTAAGAGAATCATTAGATATGTGAATGGGACATCCAACTATGGGATTTGGTACTCTTTTGACACTAATGCTAGTCTTGTAGGCTTTAGTGATACAGATTGGGCAGGAAATTGTGATGATAGGAAAAGTACATCGGGCGGTTGCTTTTTCCTTGGGAACAACCTTGTCTCTTGGTTTTGCAAGAAGCAAAATTCGATTTCCTTGAAGCAAAATTCGATTTCCTTGTCCACGGCTGAGGCCAAATACATTACTGCTGGGAGTGGATGCACACAACTCCTTTGAATGAAGCAAATGCTAGTCGACTATGGATTCAATCAAGGTACTATTACTCTCTTTTGTGATAGCATGAGTGCAATTAATATCTCAAAGAATCCGGTTCAGCATTCTAGGACTAAGCATATTGACATCCGTCATCATTTCATTAGAGAACTAGTTGAGAGCAAATGCATTGTACTTGAGCATGTAAGCACTAATGATCAACTAGCGGATCTATTTACTAAACCCTTAGATGCTACTCGATTGAAGACTCTTAGTAGATCTATTGGGATTTGTTTAATGGAGTGATGAGTTGTGGTTTTTTGACCCCATAAGGGGAACTCAAGCAAAGAGAGCTATTGTATACTTGTTTCATCCCATTTTTCTTAAAAATGTTTATGCTCCTTTATTGATTGCTTGAGTAGCTTGGGTAGCTTGGTTGCACTTATTATAGTACATTGTATTTTCTTCAATAAGTGTGAACTTTGCTTTGATTACAATCCATGTCATATTTATGTTCAAACATGTATTTTTAGACTAGGAGATCTACATAGGAAGTACATATTAAATGACCTATAATTATCTCCATAACATGTTGATTCTTTAATGACATGGTAATGAAAAATGATAAAGCATGAATTGATGATTGCAATTGTTGAATGCAATATATTGTGTGAAAAAGCTAGTGAGAATCAAATGTTGTATCAATGTCTCTCTTTCTTTATTAGTTGAACATGACTATTATCATACGGGTATCCTCCCGAAAATATCAAATAGGGTGCAAAGTTGCTCATGCCATGTTTAGCTTTTAAAGTTGGATATAATGCCTTTAAAACTTGATATCTACTCGACCAGCGCAACATTCCAGTGGAACGCCGCTTGTCGTGCACCACTGAGCTGCGCTGCTGCACCCGTGCATAGTTAAAAAAAGTGGGTGTGCGTTGGTGGTGTGCTACTCGTCTAGCGCAACCTCACCAGCGCAAACATTCCAGAGGATTTACGCGTGTGTTGCGCCACTGGGATGCACCACTCGTCCAGTGCCTGTTGTAAAAATAGGTTGTGCGCTGGTGGTGCGCTACTCGACCAGCGCATGTCACCAGCGCACACAGAGGAAGCTGGAACGTTTTTTCCAAAACGACCTCACTTTGTTTGGATCTTATATATATATAATTCAGTGCTTTAAGGTCGTAAAAGAGTTCAGAATATCACACATTTTTCTTAGAACACATTTCAAAGGAAAAACTCTTCCAAGAACTCATTTTTAATCACTCAAAGCATTCCCATGTGCATCAAAACTTCATCTTGCATCATCTAAGTTCATTTAGAGTGCATCAATGGATAGGGTTGCTTCATCACATCTTGTTTGGTAAGTTCTTCACTATCTTCTTACAAGTTAAGTATTTTACTTGCTAAACCTTCTCTTTAATTATTTGTATGCTCTTAGAACATTTTCTAGATACAAATTAGAGATTGTTGTGATATCATGATTGAGTGTTGTATTGTGATAGCTTCATAGGATTGTTTGATTTATGTTTAGCTAAGCTTCTTGAACATGTCATTTAGCTCATGATATCTAGGATTGCATTAATTGTCATCTCATTATTCTAGATAAGCATATAGGGTTTCCTAGCCATGTTTGTTCATTGAATATCATCATATATTCACTTAAGACATTTTATCTCTTCATTGAGAAGTAAGACTGATGTTGCTTCCGGGAGTATGTAGCTTAAATCACAAGCAAGATTGACTAGGTTCACTTATACTGGGATTAGGTAGTGGTAGTGGATCAAACCGGGATTAGATTGTAATTCCTTTGCCATTAGTGGATTCGAGGTTCTAGTGTGGCGCACTCATCAGCCCGTGGCTTTTCCCATTTGAAGGGTTTCCACGTATATCTCAAGTGTTTTTACTATTTCCGCATTTATTACACTTGTGGTATTTTTGTAACTAGGTTGAGACATTTTCGTAAACTTGACATTTAACGAAAATTGGGTAAATTTATTTAAAATCTATTCACCCCCTCTAGATTAATATATTACACACCATAATATTTGTTTCAGCAGACATAGGTTAAAAAAGAAAAAAGAAAATAAGAAAATAACAATAATAATAATAATAATAAAACAACGACAACAACAAAGTGGCAAGTCATCACAACCTTCAGTTTTGATGACTTATATCCTTCGTACCCAAGTGGCAAGTCATCACAACCTTAAGTTTTGAAAATTTTGTTGATAAATTTAGCAGTGATCTCCACAACCACACCTCTCACCAAATCCTCTCCGTGGATAAAAAATGAGACGGAACCATGCCGACATAGAATTCTTTGACAAGCGTAGCGTTTGCCACACCCGGCATCTTCACAAACTCCTCCCATTTTTTATTCTTTACAATACCAGGAATGGTGGTGCCAATCAAATTTGAGACGTGAATCCCCCTTTCGCAAATAAAAGCTAGATTTATGAATTTGGCAAGCCGTTTCTTGATGTCCTTACTCTTGGCACATGGACCTCTACGTTTTGTGACAACCCCCTTAGAAGTTCCCTCATCCGGTTTATTGGCTTTTCCCATTCTTTTCAAGGAATTCACAAAAATTGGGCAGAATTTCTGCAATAACTTGAATAAATTTCACACCCCAAACTCCATACAAAACTTCATCAATTTCAACACTTTACCAACCACACTTAGAGTAAAATAAGGCTAAATGAGGCTTCACTCCCCAAGTCTTCTTCTCTGTGCCGAAATATACAAGACCACCAAGAGCAACCACGGAAAATCAAGCATCCAAAGCTCCACCAACACTCAAAAATTTAAATAAACAAAACCCATACAAATTTCTGTAGAACAATGCTTACAAACTGTTCTAATAGAGAAAATCTACTATAAATTTAAAAAAAAAACCCAAATTTCATGCCCTATATATGCAAAATTTATCCAAACCAAGCCCTATATGGCGTGAGAGACTAAAAGAGATGATTTGGGGGAGATTCCATTGAAAAAATAATAAAGATTTAGGGAACATGACTTACCAAAATGAGCCATGGAGTTGAGAGAGAGGAGAGCAATCTGTTGTTGAAATATGTTTTTTTTATTATTGAAGTGTGAAAATTTGTCTGCTCTACGAACCTATGTAAGAAGCCTCCAACGCCTATGCGGGTTCTTGCACTGTACAACTTAACTCTAAAAACGTGCAAATTGGACAGTAGGTGCGCGCGGTTCGTGCGTGATTCAGGCGTTGTACACTTCAACGTAACTCTGGGGAGTTTGCCTCTCTTGCCCTTTTTTGGACTGATTCGCCCTTCTAAGTTCCTTAATTCAATATTTCCACTGCACACTCATGAGACTCCACAACCACATCATTACATGGGTTTTGAAAATAATAATAGCAGTAGTAATAATAATAATAAATAAATAAATACTAATAATAATAAATAATAGTCCAAATAAAATAAAAAATAATTTATTTTTTTTAAACTTGACACGTGTTTAATTAAACCAAGCACCGATTGAGTTTCTCATACCCCAAACCTAAATTGTGCAATGTACACATTGTGTCCAATTTTTTTCAAAAAGAAATTACAGCGCACAATTCAAGCTTGGCCGGGAAAAACTCAATCTCCTAAAATCTAACCTAGAGAACTAGAAATTAGCTTATGAAAACAATTAAATCTAGCTACTATTTACAGGATGGTACCTCCATTTGATGATTTCTCAAGCGGGTTCTTTGAGAAGAAGTCTTTTTCGGCTCCTTCAAAGCACTTTCCCAATAAATGTCCATTCACTTTGAACCTCTCATTTGCTCCATTTTCAATTTTCACGGTTCCGTATGGAAACACTTGAGTGACGGTATAGGGACCTGTCTACCGACTTTTGAGCTTCTCGGGAAATAAACGGAGTCTTGAGTTGAAAAGGAGAACTTGATTCCCCACTTGAAAGTTTTTCTCCACAATTCTTCTATCATGCCACTTCTTGGTCTTCTCCTTGTATATTCGGGCATTTGCATACGCCTCAAGCCGAATCTCATCAAGTTCATTGAGTTGGAGCAATCTCTTATATCCTACCTCCTTGCATATCAAAATTCAACTTTTTGATTGCCCAATATGCCTTGTGTTCAAGTTCAACCGGAAGGTGACATGCCTTACCGTAGACAAGCTTATATGGAGACATGCCTTACCGTAGACAAGCTTATATGGAGACATGCCTAACGGGGTTTTGAATGCCGTCATATACACCCAAAGAGCATCATCAAGCCCAATCTTTTCACCGGTTTCCCACCGTCTTCTCTAAAATGCTCTTGGTTTCCCGTTTTTGACACCTCCGCTTGACCAATTGCTTACAAATGGTAAGGGGGTAATGATCTAATGCTTCACACCATATTTCTTCAATAAAGTTTCAAACAACTTGTTGCTCCATCACTAATGATTGCTCTTGGAGTACCAAATCTTGTGAATATGTTCTTCTTTAGGAATTTGGTGACTGCATTGGCATCATTCTTAGGTGTGGCTATAGCTTCCACCCACTTCGACACGTAGTCCACCGCCACTAAAATATAGTGGTTACCATAAGAGCTTGGAAATGGCCCCATGAAATCAACACCTCATACATTAAACAATTATACTTCAAGCATTACATTGAGTGGCATCTCATTCCTCTTGCTAATATTTTCGGTCATTTGGCACCGGTCACATGCTTCCACAAAACTCCTTGCATCTCGAAATAATGTAGGCCAATAGAATCCCGATTGGAGGATTTTCCTTGCAATTCTAATTGCTCCAAAGTGACCCCCACACTCCTTAGAGTGGCAATGCATGAGAATATCCTTCATCTCTTCCTCGGGTACACATCTTCTAATGAGTCCATCACTACAAACCCGGAAAAGAAGTGGCTCGTCCCATAAGTATGACTTTGCATCGGACAAGAACTTCCTCTTTTGGTGGAAAGTTATCTCCACCGGCAAGACCTCACTTGCTAAATAATTTACAAAATCGGCAAACCAATGAGTCATTAATTATTGGACCACTAGTAAATGCTCATCCGGGAAGTGCTCATTGATAGGGTTTGAGGTTTCTATTTCTTCTTCCCTCTCTAGTCTTGAAAGGTGATCAACCACCAAATTTTTCGATCCCTTTTTATCGCGGATCTCCAAGTCAAACTCTTGAAGAAAGAGCACCCACCTTAGTAGCTGTGGCTTGGAGTCTTTCTTTCCCATTAAATATTTGATTGCCGCATGGTCCATGTACACAATCAATTTAGAGCCCACTAGATAAGATCAGAATTTGTCAAAGGCAAATATAATGGCCAAAAGCTCTTTTTCCGTGGTGACATAGTTCACTTGAGCTCATTAAGCGTTTGGCTTGCATAGTAAATTTCATGGAGCTCCTTATCCTTTCTTTGCCCCAAAACGGCTCCCACCACTCAAATGCGAGAAGACACTCTTCATCCAAATTAAATGGGGTGTCTTTCACTAACAAGTTGCAAAGGGGCTTTGTGATTTTTGAGAAATCCTTGATGAAGCGTCTATAGAACCCGGCATGTCCAAGAAAGCTTCTAATGCCCTTAATTGAGGTGGGAGGAGGTAGCTTCTGTATGACTTTTATTTTGGCTCTATCTACTTCAATCCCCTTGGATGAGATCCGATGGCCTAACACAATGCCCTATTTAACCATGAAGTGGCACTTCTCCCAATTTAGTACCAAATTGCTTTCTTCACACCGTTGCAAAACTAGTCCCAAGTTCTTCAAACAATTATCAAAAGAGGATTCGAAAATCGAGAAGTCGTCAATGAACACTTCTATAAACCTCTTTACCATATCCGAGAATATTGTCATCATGCACCGTTGGAAAGTGGTCGGTCCAACGATGCATTGCATAACCCAAATGGCATTCTTCTATATGCAAATGTGCCATAGGGACAAGTAAAAGTGGTCTTTTCTTTGTCTTTGGGAGCAATAGGGATTTGGTTGTAGCCGGAATACCTATCAAGAAAAAGATAGTAGTCATGACCAGCCAACCTCTCCAACATTTGATCTATGAACGGGAGTGGGAAATGGTCCTTCCGAGTGGCGTTGTTCAACTTCCGATAGTCTATACATACTCTCCACCCGGTGACGGTTATTTGAGGGATAAATTCATTATTTTCATTTGGAACCACCGTCAATCCTCCCTTCTTTGGGACTACTTGCACCGGACTAACCCATTTACTATCCAAAATTGGATAGATAATACTCCCATCTAGTAGTTTCAAGACATCCGCTCTAACTACATCTTGCATGTTGGGATTTAGCCTCCTTTGATGTTCCACCGATGGCTTGTGATCTTCTTCCATTAGTATTTTATGAATGCACAAAGTCGGACTAATACCTCTTATATCTGAGATGGACCATCCAATTACCCTCTTGTGATCTCTTAAACTCTTAGCAACTTCTCTTCTTAAAGTCTTGTCAAAGAATCTGAAATGCTAACAGGAAGTGATGGTGATTCCTCTAAAAATGTATACCTCAAGTGAGAGGGTAGTTGCTTCAACTCTAGTTGAGGCGGTTTCTCAATGGATAGGGGTAGCTTTGGCTTCCCAACTCCGAGTTCTTTAAAATGGTTCCTATTTCTCAAACTCTTCAAGGGTAGGGAGCTCAAGTGCAAGGCACACTCCGCTATGTCTGTATCCGTATCATCTTCACTTGCACCATGCACAATGCACAATGCAAGACTCTTGAGGCTCCTTAGAACTCTTCTTTTGTAAATATTCTCAAATCATGGGATCCACCACTTCAATTCTTGAACAACTCTCGGCCTCTCTAGGCATTTTCATGGCTTTCCTCAAATCAAATTCAACATTGTCTTCCCCAACCCGTAAAGTCATTATGTTATCCTTCAAATCAGTCAAAGCAACCGCCGTTTTTAAGAATGGTCTTCCCAAAAGCAACGGAATCTCAACATCTTCCTTCATCTCAAGGATAACAAAGTCTACGGGGAAGTACAAACTCTCCACTTTCACTAGTACATCTTTCAAGACCCTTATTGGGTATTTGAGTGATCGATCCGCCAATTGAAGTGTCATGTGTGTTGGTTTCACCTCTCCAACATTCAACTTTTCAAACACTGAAAAGGGTATGAAATTGATGCATGCTTCAGAGTCGATCAATGCCTTCCCGAACTCCGATGTGCCAATAGTGCATGGAATGGTGAACTTCCCGGGATCTTGCAATTTTGGAGGCAACTTATTTTGTAGTATTGCACTACACTCTTCATTTAGAGGCACCATTTCAAAATCCTCAAACTTCTTCTTGTTTGCAAATGCTCTTTCAAAAACTTGGTATACTTGGGCATTTGTGCCAAGGCTTTGGTGAATGGTATGTTGATATGAAGCTTCTTGAAAATCTCCAAGAATTTGGCAAAATGTTGGGGATCTTTATGCTTCCTTAATCGTTGTGGGTAGTGAATGAGAGGTACATATGCCTTCACTTGTGGTGGTAGAGGTAAATCATGAGAAGTATTTGGGAGCACATTAACTTGGTTTTCCTCTACCGATGGGTCTTCAAACGTCTCTCCATCTTCAACCGCAACTTCTTTTCCTTTCCTAAAGTATTTAGGAAGCTCAACTTCCTTACCACTTCTCAAATTGATTGCCTTGTTATATTGGTCATTAGGATTAACCACCGTATCACTTGGCAAGGTTTGGGGAACTTGAGACTCTCTAGCCAATTGACCAATTTATGCGTCAAGAATTTGGATTGCGGCTTGTGAATGTTGTGCAATTTGATCAACTTTGGTATCGAGTTTCTTCAATGCCAAGTCTTGGGTCTCCATCCGATTATCAAGTTTAACCATGTACTTGGACAGCAAGTCTTTAATTGTCGGCTTTCTCTCGGTTAGATATTGGTGAGGTTGATTTTGGAAGTAGTTTTGTTGGTTAGGAGGGGCTTGTTGTGGTATGGTGAATCCGGGTGGTTTGAACATTGGTTGGTGTTGTTGGGGTTGCAGGTTGTCTTTCCATGAGAAGTTAGGGTGATTTCTCCACCCGGGATTGTAGGTGTTGGAGTAAGGGTTATTATTTGGGTTAGTGTTTTGGTTGTTGGAGTTGTGGTAGGGAAAATTTTTGTTGTAGTTCACTAGGAGACTTGTTCCATGGAACCGGTTGCAAATGGGTTTCCCGCTTGGCAATCTACACTTGCATGAGGCCCCGAACACCAATCACAATTCTCCATATTCACTTGGGCTGCACTAGATCTTGCCAACTTGCTAACTTTGTTAGATAAAGCCTCTATTTGAGCTTGTATTACGGTCATTTGATCGACCGCCACCATGTCGGGTGCATTCCTTGGTACCTTTCGGTCATCCCCCCAATAGCTATTTGCAACTGACATTTCTTTAATTAAATCATATGTTGCATCCATTGACTTGTTCATCAAAGAACCACCCATCGAAGCATCCATAAATTGACGAGTGGTTAATTTTATACCCCGATAGAATTTCTCTACAATTGACCATTTCGGCCTCCCATGATATGGACATTTCCTCAATAACTCCTTGTATCTCTCCCATGATTCATACAAGGATTCCGATTCGAATTGGGAGAATTCATGAATTTCATTCATCAATTGTGTCACCTTTTCAGGAGGGAAGTACTTTGTTTAGGAATGCTTGGGCCAACTCATCCCAAGTAGTGATCGATCCTGGTGCCAACGAATCATACCAAGCCTTAGCTCAGTCCTTTAATGAGAAAGGGAAAATCCTCAACCGAATCGCATTGTCCGTAGCCCCGTTGATCTTAAATGTTGAGCAAATCTGGTCATAATTCCTCAAATGCCCGTTGGGGTCTTCACTTGGTAAACCACCAAACGGTCCCATCATTGTTAACATTTGTAAGACATGGGATTTGATCTCAAAGTTGAATTTAACATTTCAGGAGTTGAATTGACGATATTTTAGATACCCTTGGCATCACATAATCACTCATGACCCTGTCATCTTCTCCAGTTTGCTTGTTTTGCCCCCATTGGGCTGTAACTAGTATGGGATCTTGATCCCCCGATCCTTCTTCCATAGCTAGTCTTCGAATCCTTTTATTTCTCTGGGTTGTTCCCTCAATATCCGGATCGAACCTCAAATCCTGTAAATTGTTGCTCCTTGTACTATGATGCATACAAAAGCAACCGCCTATAATCACAAGAAAATGAACACAAAGTAATATGTCTAAATTAGTAATGAATCAATTAGTAGTGATATCAATAAACCGTTCAATCCCCGGCAGCGGTGCCAAAAATTGATCACTCCTAAATGAGCACCCGCAATAGTACGGAGCCGTGGGAGTAGCACAATGATAAATAAGATTCGTTCCACAGGGATTAATGAATTGATTACCACAATTGATTGATTAAACTACTATTTAGACAAACAAATATTTGATAATTCAATTAGGCCTAGAGTTCAACTAATGAAACTTAACAAGCAAGTAAGCAAGACAAAGTCACACACTAGCAAGTGATTGCATTACTATTAAGAACTTAGGCTAAGACATTAAATACACCTAATCAATCCTCACCAATTTATAGACACACCATTATGAATAAATTATGCAAATGTGAATGTAGACTCGTTACACCCTCTATTAGTCTCTACTCTCTCTCGAGTAATAGAAACAACACTTATATGCACCGATAACCTATCTCTCGATGGTCATCCGAAATACACACAAGTTCATTAAGTTTTATGGTTTACTAAGTGAGTCTTAGATACTAGCCTTAAGTATTTCTACCTTACTAGACCTCTATCATACATTTCATCGAGCACGTTATGTGCCTCTCCTCTCGGTGCATCACACAACAATCAAATGCACATTAAATGCTAGCTACACACTCAATGTTAATTAAAGCATGAAATACATATACATAAGCACAAGCAATATGAATAAAGTGGTGGTTTTCATTAGTAAATCATGGTAAAGGTTTCATATTGGCCTTAGCCAAGATGAGCTTAGTTCATAATATAAGAAATGACTACAAAATATGTGATTTTCATATAAGCCATAATCAAATACAAGTGCTAAATAATAGAGAGAAGGGTTAAGAATAAACTAAGTGTAGATGTCCTCTCTCTTGGTTGGTTGGTTGAATGTGCTTGACTTGCTCATTCTCTTGATGCTCCCCTCTATGCTCTAAGGTTGTGTTTTTATGGTGGGAAATGGTGGGATTGTTAGGTATTTGGTGTTTGGTAGAGTGGATTTGAAGTTTGGATGATAGATTGGAGGGTTGTTTTAATGATTTGGTGAAAGATTTGGGTGAAAGATGAAGGATTTGAGTGAAATGTGGTGTTTTGGATTGTAATGGGAGGAGTTGAAACTTAAGGATCGTGCAAGAGGTGCCCAAGAAGAGTTGAAGTGAGGTATATATAGGGTGTGAGAATTAGGGCACAAAAACCTAAAAATTCTGTTGATGTGGTTACTTTACGTGGTACGTGCGCAATACACTTTAACACACGAACTGCGCAACACGTCTGGACCAAATGCGTTGTTCGTGCGCACTCCAGTTTAACGCATGAACTGCGTAACATTTTTGGAACAAATGCGCTATACGTGCACACTCCAGTTTAACGCACGAACTGTGTAACATTTTTGGAACAAATGCGTTATACGTGCACACTCCAGTTTAACGCACGAACTGTGTAACATTTTTGGAACAAATGCGTTATACGTGTGCACTCCAGTTTAACGCACGAACTGCACAATGTTGTCTTCTTTCTTCACCAGCTTCCATTCAGTCCCGATTTCTTTCAATTTTGCACAAACACCCTTAGAATCTATTATGGTATGCATAAACTCATTTAACCATTAAATACATCGATTTTATGCAGAAAACGAAGGCAAATGATAGGTAAAAGGGGCTACACCAAGTGTAGAAATGGAAGTTATCACCCTAGATTTTGCAAAACGTTTATTGGACCGCGACCATCAGATTTCGATTACTATTCTTGTCGAGAAGGTATTCTTTGGTAATGAATTGACGAAATAGTACTAGTACCTCGTCTTCTCATTCAATATCAATATTAACGATAACTTTTATTTTTAAAATATATAAATTTATATGTAAATACAATTTGAGAGGAATGTAATTTATTTTTTTAGGTTTTAATTTTAATGACTCGATGTCCTAACCCAAAAAAAGCTAGACCCTTGATTGCTTTTAACCGATGAGTTTTTAATTTTGATCAAATTAATGGGTTGGGAGTTGGGTGGGTCTTGGGTGTAATTCTATCGGATTTAATTACAGCAATGACCTTGTCTTTAAACTTTAAAGTCACATTCACACAATCTGTTCCTCCTCGTGACGTTGCCATCATCCCTCTACACTTTCTTTCACTAAATTGTGTGTATTCTATTTGTTTATATAGTTATATGTAAACACCTTTTTTTATTTTCCACATGTGACATTTAATTTGAATGACCCCATAGTTGATATCACAGAATTTATTCCTCCCATGTCATTGTCACATACAATTACAAATGCCCTCCATAGGCCCACATAAATTTTTATAGAACCAACAAAAAAAACCGTTGTATAAATGTCTCGATAAGATATGCTTGTAAAAACGCTACACAAATTATAATGCCTTGCACTCTCCAAAGTCCAATCCCATCACCACTGCAACATTGGTCTGCTGCTAATTTAGACTCTATATATTTTTTTGATAAAATGTATGCGTGCATTCAATCAATAAGAAAATTAGGAATTCGACTAACATGCAAGGAATTTAGTTACTATAAATGATGAATATTGATAATGAATGTACTGTTACAAGATATATTAATTTGTTTTATTTTAATCTTATATCAAAATGATTATTTGTAACTACTCACATAACTATACAATTTGCATGGTCCAAATATGATAGACAAGGTGGCAATTGCATGTGAAAAGGATATGAGGAATATGTGCCATTAAAGATATTTTAAAATAGCATTGTTTTTCTTAATATTATATAAATTTAAGGTTTTTTTGAAGGAGGGATGACTTGAACCATAATCTCGTATCAAAGTTTTATCAGTGGACTAAGCAAATCTTGTGATTCTTAATTACTCTATAATGTCTGTTTATCTAATATATAATATAAAGCATTCAAAAGATTTACATTTTATCCCATAACTTTTGCTTTGTACTCACAAAAGCATGCACCTTTTTTTATTCCATTTCCCCGAACAGAAATCAACATGTACATGAATATGTAACATATATATATATATATATATTAATTTTCTTATCGGTACGTACTGATATAACTTATATCAGTAAGTTGTATGTGAATCACTGATTATAAAGAAGTTTTTACAAATACATACGCTTTGAGTCAAAGTATGTAAATCTAATGGTTCATACTCAACGTATTGATTTCATCAGTATGTACCGATTTGAAATTTATATTATATATATATATACATATACATATACATATACATATATATACATATACATATATATATATATATATATATATATTGAGTCTCTCATAATTAGGGATTTTATTTTAATTTTGGTAAGGACATGATGAGAACACATCAATTTTAATATGATTTTTTTATGGACGATAAGTTTATTGAAATCTACATTTAATTAAAATTTGTGAGCTTTTCGAGTACTATATCTATTTTTCTATATTCCGTTCATGTTTCCGACATCTTCTTAATTAACAAATCATGATAAATAGCTAAGTGCTTGAAATTTTTTCAAATTTTATTGAACTGACCATTTATACAAAACTTCAGACAAAAAATCATAAAAATATATGTGATTTTATCAAGATCTTATAGGAATTAAAATAAAATATCCATTATGAAAGACTCAATATATATATACAGAAAATTTCAAGTCAATACGCACTGATATAAATTCGTCAGTGCGTTGGATGTGAACCATTATATTTACATACTTTGACTCCAAGTGTATGCACTTATCAAAACTTCTCCATAATCAATGATCCACATGCAACACACTGATATAACTTATATCAGTGCGCACTGACTGAAAAACCAATATATATATATATATATATATATTCATTTATCATTAACGAACATAACAAAGGATATGAGTCTCAAAGTTGTAAAATTAAAAATTTTAGTTAGGTAAATATTACTTGACATCATATAGTACTGGATTTATTGACTATTGTATACGATGATAAATGTTTAAAAAAAATGAAGATTATTAGTGGTTGCCACTCAGGCATAGCTTCTGGATAATTACAAAAAAATAATTAATTACATCATACTCTTTCTAAATAAAAACCTTGACAAAGATATCTTAACCCTAATTCTTAATTTTTTTAAATAAATTAAAATAAATAAATGTTTTTTTTTAATATATCATTAGCCAATGCGGTTTGATAGCTAAAGATATTCATTATAACCTGCTAATGCCTCCGGTTTAAATCGTTGTCACCATAGATGATTTATAAAAGCTCTACTTTATTACAAAATTATATCACTAAAAGTTCTAGCAGAAGAAATTCTTCCAGATAGAGCCTTTAGTAAACTAGTGATAATATTGCGTGTGGTGATCCGCTGCGCACCACGGCACCAGTGATTTAGGGTTAGGGATGATAAAAGATATAGTCAATGGTCGGCCATTTTTGTTAAGGAATTTGAAATTTCCACATCTTTTGGTGACCATCGATTCAATTCATGGGCCCTACATCATTCCACATCTGGAACACCAGTGTGACCTTTGTGTCTTCTTAATAATACAGATCCCTAATCACTTTAATTATCGAAGTCTCCCCATTAATTAACAATGCATAAAGTTATTGATTTGCCAGCCCAAAACATGTTAAATGGTGTCCCAAGAACTATATACGTATTTGGATTTTGAATTCAAAAATTAATTAAGCTTATGTAAGTTTTTAGAACTATATATGAAACCTAATCAAAATAAAGTAGATATATATAAGTATATAACCGATCGTGTACATCCCAATGAACAAAATGAATATTAAATTCTAATAACCATACTTAAAGTTACTATGCATAATATAAACTATAAATTGTAAAAATTAATTGCACCAAAGTACCAAACACGTTGCCCGAATGGGGACGGAGCCAAAAGTACAATTTTGGGAGACCAAATTGCAAAAAAAATATTAAAATTTAGTAATATCTTTGGAATTTTTTAAAAGATATTTGGAAGGGGGTAATGGTCCCTCTCAACCCCGATTTACTCCGTCTAAGGTCATGAATAGTTATAAATATATATGAATTCAAATGGTATGTTCGGATGAAGTTGGTAAATGGTGACTAATAAGTAACAAAATGTTATATCGTGTTTATCATTTATTGTAACTTAATTACTTAATGGTAGTGGAAACTTGTCCCCTTAGAGCATAGGTTAACAATTAACCATTTTTCTAAAAAATAAATTATTAATTACATTTATTGTTTTAATCGGTGTAATAAATATACATTTATAATAAATGATAAATATTTTCTAATTTTAGTAAATTTTTAATTGTTACATGTTAACACTACCTATTATTATAATTGAAAATTTATAAATCAAAATTAGAATGAATTAGGAATAAGAATAAACCCTACACAACTATAATGGAATTTTTTTTAGAGAGAAAATAAAAAATAACCACAACTATTATGAAAAAATTGTTTTTAACCACATACGCAAATTTATTTGTTAATAGCCACTTTTAAAAAAAAAATCAGTGAAATGTTCGTAAATTACAAAAATACCCTTGGATTTGATTTTTTTAAAAAAAAAAACTGAAACCAAACTGGAAAACATGACTAAAATCTGGAACCAAACTTGAAATCACGGCTAGGAACTTGAAACCTTAAACTTGAAACTTGAAACTTGAAATCTTGTTTAAAAAATGAAATTTTGGAACTTGAAATCGTGCTTAAATTGAAATGTTGAAACTTGAAATCTTGATTAAATTGAATGTTGAAACTTGAAATATTGATTAAATTGAAAGTTGAAACTTGAAAGTTGAAACTTGAAATATTATGGGTTTTTAAGTTTTTCGTTTTCAAATTTTAAAACTTGAAATGCTGGCTAAATTGAACTGTTCAAACTTGAAATGTTCTGGGTTTCTAGTATTTCGTTTTCTTTCCTTTTTTTCAATAGATCTAATCGTCGGCGGAGGGGGAGCTCGACGACGTTGCTGGACGGTCGTGAAGCCCAGGCGACGGCACTCCGGCAAGACGTCGATGATATGTGAGAGAGAAAGGAAAGGAGAGAGAAAGAGATGTGAGTGAAAGAGAGAGAGAACGAAGAGAGAGAGCTGCGGGAGAGAGAAGAGAGGATGGGTGAGAGAGAGAGGAGGCCGGCGACGGTTCGCCAGACTCCGCAAGGATGCCGGCGACGGTTCATCGGCGGGAGAGAGAGATCGGGGAAAGAGAGGAATGAGAGAGAAAAAAATGAGAAAAGAGAGAGAAAGTGTTTGGGGATGGTTTTTATATGGGGGTATTCAAGTAATTTCTCAAAACAATAGCTATTAACAAATAAATTTTCGTATATGATTAAAAATAAAATTTCATAATAGTTGTGATTATTTTTAACAATTTCCACGTATTTTTTTTATACATAGACACAATCATATTTACTTATAAGAATTTTCACCGTACATTTTCAAGCATCTCGGCGATTGACCCACTTACAATAATAATAAAATTCTAAAGTAATCAACCACATAGATTTTCATTAGCAGAGATATTTTTTTTACATCCCAATTATTAATTTGTTTTCTTAAAAAAAAAAAAAACAATTTCAGCAACATCTGTAGCAGATCAATGGTGGTCCCACGGCTGTCTTGTTGAAGGACCACTTGTCTCCGTTGATGAAAGTCTCTGATAGACTGAGCTTATACAATAAAGGTACATCGGGCCATCGGGGTTCGTGGGTCCCACTAGATCAGCCAAGTTTAGAAATTGTGTCCGTTGGATCTACTTACTTTTTTTCTATCTCTTCATTGACCATCGCGTCAGGTTTACGATTTACGGTCTTTGGTCGTATTTATTATACACGAATTAAATATTGATGGTCTGGGCAGTACGGTAAATTTTCAACTCTTATGACTGTGGATTCTCTGCAGTAAAGAGTAAAAACATAATCTATCGAATATCGATTGTTCGCGCGTGAGAGAGAGAAAGTTGGGATAGGGAATTAATAATTAATAATTTTAATAATTTTAATCAAGCATTAAATACACGTAACAAATCAGTAAACCATGCCTAATTATTTCTTAAAAACGGCACAGTTGAGAGAGTTTTTTTCTTTTTCTTTTTTACCTCCACTTGAACCGGTAAATAAACAAGATTAGGTTTTAGATAAATAATTAAATAATTTATAAATCAGTATTCAAATCCTATCAACAACAACAACAACAAAAAAACATGAAAAATAAAATGCTTTCTGTTTATATATATATATATATATATATATATAGTAGACAAAGCAGTTTTGAGTTTTGACTTTTTCGTTACTTTCCTGTTTAAATAATTGGTTTTTATTTTTTGAAGGTAATGCTTTTATAATATATATATATAGAGAGAGAGAGATTCTTAGTTAGTTACTGAGATAAAAACTAATAATTGGATCTAAATAAAAAAAGTTTGAAAAATAAAAAAAATTAAAATGTTTTATTTTTCGATGTTACCCATTAACAATGCGTATTGGAAATTCTTAACTTTTTTTTTTTCGAAATGTTATGGACTTTTTACGTTTGTGTCTATTAAAAAAAAAAACCGAAATGTTTAGTAATGCAACCACACTAGTTAGCATGACCCTATTCCTAATTACCTACACAATGAGAAGAGTAAATAAAATTACAAGTAAACTAATGTCAGCTTAATTTTTTTTCAATATAAGAATAAATGAAGTATTACATTAATACGGCATGTAACTACACTTTAGCACTAGACATGGCCACGATTCGGTTCGAACCATGAAACCGAATCGTAACCGTGTGAAATGAATCGTAACCGTAACCGGAACCGTAACTGGAACCGTGGGGGAGGCGGTTCGGTTCCAGTTCCTCCTCTGAAAAAACCGACATGGAACCGGCGGTTCGGTTCCGACTGTTCGGTTCCGGTTCGGAACCGCCGGTTCCAGCAAATATATATATATTTATATTTTTATTATTTTTTTCTTATGGTAAATTGTAAAAAAAAAAAAAAAGGAACCGAACCAGTGGAACCGTGGGCATGCCTATTTAGCACGACCTAATTATTGAGAACAATAAATAAAATTAAAAGAAAATTAGTGTCAACTTTAAAATAATTTTAGTACAATAATAAATGAATGACTGAGTTTGTAAATAGGGCAATTTAAAGCATTTCCAATAAAAAGGGACTACATGCATTTCTGTAAAGAATGTCACCGATATCAAAAGAAATATTTGTTTCTTTTGTGGCATTGAATGCATACTTTTGTAAACAATCTAATAAAAATTGGTCTCAAATGCTTATAATAAATTTAAAACAAACCTTATTATGGACATGTTCGATTATATTACTCTTGATTTCAAATGATTATGTTTAAAACACAACTTAGTATAAACATATTCGATTATTTTATTCCAAAATAAAACAAATATTAATACGATTATTGATGTTTCGATAAAATAGTTATCCAACATAATTTATGGAAGTAGAAAGTCACATTCATAACATATAACTATAATTGTGTTTTAGCTCGTGTTCTAGGTGTTGTATTTGAGAACTATTTTTATTTTTATTTTTATTTTTTCACAATGGTTTCACGATCCATATATTGTATTAGTAGAGATGCACTCATGGGTCTTCTCTGAATTATTTATTATAATTATTATTTTGAAACATTTCTTTGAATTATATATATACATATATTAAAAAAGGCTATGTATCTTTGCAACTTAATGGGTTAAAATTGGTATTGTAATCGATTTGGCAACTCCAAGATCCTTGGAAGCTCGCTTCGTTTCTAAAAAGATATTTTCATTTTTATTTTTCCGATGAATAAGAATTAACGAGGGTTTGGAGTGGAAGTTCTTGTTCAATTTCAAATAGTGTTTTTCGTATTTTTCAATGGCAACCATATTTTAATCTATATAATCAATAATCATCGCATGCTCAAGTTTATGTGAGGTTCTACGGTTTATGCTCTGAATACTGGCATCCAACTACAACCATGTAGATTGCACGAGGAGTTAGCATCCCTCTACAACTTGATCAAGCCATAAGGGATCAAGTATATGGGTTTTATGCCCGAGTTCTTTTTGTGGACATTGGCTAAACTTCGAATCAACCATCGTTTTTTAATACGGAGAGAGATGGTCATAGAGGTTTCTCTATGGATGTTAATTGTTAATTATGAAAATCTTTTAGAAAGATGTACCAAGTGTAAAGCTTTTAGTCATAACTCTGCTAAATGCTAGCAAAAGAACAAAGAGATTAATTATGACAGAGGTCAATCTCGATCGATAAATCAAAGGTAAACCTATCGGCCTATCACGAAAACCAACACCATTGATGTGGCTAGTGGTATAGATTAAAAAAATCATGATCAAAAATATGATACCACAAACAATGATTGTTCAAGCCACCATAACGGGTAGGTTGCCGTGGAGGAGCAATCTTTCAAAATAATCCCACAAAATCAGGAAACTACAGAGGAAGTAGAATTTGTGCATATTCAAAAATTGGGAAATCATATAGTTAACATGGAAGAAAAAGATGGTAGCATCCAATCTCCACGTTTATTTAAATTAAATGTGATTGATACTCTTTAAGTAAACCGGGAAACAACCAATTTTGAAGTTGACAATCAAGAAGTTGATCCAATCCATGAAAGGCGGTTTCGTTGATGACCAACACATTTAATGCACTTGCAGAAGATCAAGATTTAATTGAGCGTGAAACAGCTTAATGATCTCCTAATAAAAAATGCAGGAACCAATGTTAATATTTTCAATGATTTGAATACAAAGTATTTAAATTTGGAAGATAATAATGAGAATCCTCAATGTACTCTTAGGAATATATGGATTACTAACACAGGGATTCTCGATAGTCCAAAGATTAGAAGTGATCTACAAGTTTCGGATGAGATTTTAAAAGATAAAAGAGGAAATATTAATTTAGATAATATATCAGAAGACCAAGAAATTCATGTTTTAAATTTTAATCATGGTCTAGAAGATCTTGTGTTTGACAACAATTGGATTCCTGCGGTGACCAAATAAAAAATAAAAGTGAAGTTAATTTTTAAAATTTTATATAGTTCAAAGTCTCAAATGAGCAAGGAAAGTTCTAAGTGTCTCTTTGTAGCTGTGACTAAGATTTGTACCGGTTCTACGATCCAAACAAAATTAAGCATTGTTGCTAATTGGGTCGCACATGTTGACACAAAAAGGAATAATAACATTGGTCTAATTAGTTAGGTTCATATTTTTTTTTTGTATTTTGTATTTTGTTAAGGTTTGCGTGCCTTTTTAGATTGATATGTTTTAGGACATGCATCTCTCTGCTTTCGTTTTTCTTTTTCTTTTTATTATTAATAAAAAAACTCTATAGAGCTTATTATATATATATATATATATATATATATATATATATCGGCTCTCTCATAAGGATCCGTTATTTTAATTTCAGTAAGGGCCACCGTGAAATCACCACAATTTTTATGAATTTTGATCTAAATTTTACCGTGGATGATATGTTCAGTGAAATCTACTTATAAATAAAATTTGAGAAATTTTCAAACAATACAACTGTTTTTCTTGAATTTTCTTACATTTCACCCTTTTTCCGATACCTTTATATTTAATAAAATTGTGATAAATAGTTGTGATGCTCGAAAAAATCTTAAATTTTATTCATAAATAAATTTCATTGGACATGTCATAAAAAAAAAACAGATCAAATTTTTTAAAAATTGATGTGTTTTTATAATGGTCATTACCAAAATTAAAATAAGGAATCTCTTACGAGAGAAACGTTATATATATAATTTACAAGAATATCAATCGATGCTAAACCCTTCTGAATTGTATACGAAGTTGCAACATTTCCCATAAATGTTTCTGCTAATTTCTAATGGTTTGAAGGGTTCAACGTCTTAAAAAAAAACATTTAAGTGACACATTACAATTTCGTGTACAATTCAGAGTTCTATACTTGTAGCGCCAATTAGTCTTAAAAAGGATTAGTAAAATAATACTGGTTTGAGTGGCGGATTCCTTTCATTTACATCCCTATTTATCGACAACAGACCATTTAGATAACCAAACAGCGAAAGCCCGAACGACGTCGTATCCTCCCGACAAATATCTCCATCACATGTAACTGAAATTTCAAATTAGAAAAAGAATAAAAAATAAAAAGAATTGTTTTTTTTTTCTTTTTTCTTGTGCAGTTTGCTGTAAGTGCCAATTATGATCATTTCTCAGATTATATTTAGCATCTCTAATATATATATTTTATATTTTTTCTCACAAAAAACGAAAAAAGAAAAAAAAAAGAAAAAGAGAAACATCCTTAAAACAATCAGTTCACAAGATCCGACCAGATCCACACCCATTCTCTCTATCTACATGTACATATATGTATGAGTGTATATATCTTTCGATTCATTTGCCTATTTACCAAATTTATTCCCCACTTTGCCCCCAATTTTCTCTCTCAAAATTAGGGTTCTACTGGACTCGGCACAATCCCTTCGATTTGGATCTAAAAAGCTGAAGTTTTTTTTTTTTTTTTTTTTTTTTTGTAGACGAAATGTGTCAGATCATGAGCTAGGGTTTTTGTTCGAGGAAGTTTCGCCTTTTATTTTACCTTCAAGTGTATGAAGATTTGGTGTTGCTTATGCTTCACCGAAGACGACGAATTCGAAGATAGTGACACAATGAAAGAGGGCATTCCCGTGATTGAAGGCGATCCCGAGGGTAATATCGAGAATAGCGAAGACGTTGAAATGCAATTAGGGCTTTCGCTTGACTTATTCCGTAGCCGCGACACTGCCGACGAAGTAGAATCTTTTAGGTCTTTGGAGGACATGATCGCGATGCGTGCTCCTCTCGTTGCTGATAATTCTGGCGAACCGGCTGGTAGGAGGGTTACCAAGTGGTGGCCGCTGATTCACGGGCCGAGACGGTATGAGGGAGAGAGTAGCAGTGGTGTTGTTGGTGGCGGCAGCGGCGCCTCTAGTACGGCGATTGACGATTTGCAGCATAAGCGTGCCAAAGTGTTAGCTTCTCCGTGAGTCACTCGCACTTTCTATTTATGTTTTGTGACCGTGAAATATGAAAGACAATGCAAGAGCGGAGTAACTATATTTATGGTTTTTTTATTTTTAATTTCATAATTATTTAGTTTTTTGCTTTGACTGCTGAATTTGCTATTGAAATCACTAGTTTAATAGTGCTGGTGCCTGGTGCGGATACTTACGAAATGCTATTGATGATAAGTGTTGAATTTGTGCTGTTTTTATCTGATGTAATGCTATGTTGTTTCTTCTATTAGTGATGTGTATGTTGGGCAGAATGTATGTTAGAAGTTTCATGAGAGACTTTTACTGGGAAATGCTTGCTCAGTTTTTCATATTTTAATGGTTAGTTAATTATAACAGTATGTATTCTTTGCAGCAAGTTTTATTACTCAGCTGCAATGTCTTCAGATGCTGGGAGTTCTAGTTCATCAGCGGATAGAGACTACAATATTAGCCATGGCTCATCAGTTCCTACTAACAATGAGATGATTTTCCATAATTTTGTGTGGAATAAAGGTGGTGATGATAATTCCCTCGACTCCAATGGTGGAAACGATGATGGAGATGAGAATGGTACTTCAAAACTAGAAGATTTAGAAGTTCGGATGGACCTTACAGATGACTTGCTGCATATGGTACGTGCATTTTCATTCGATTTTTTCATCACTGCCCCTTTTTATCTTTATTACAGGTGTCATTTTCCTTCATTCTTTTCTTCCCCAGGTTTTTTCTTTCTTGGACTACGTCAATCTTTGTCGAGCTGCTATGGTTTGTAGGCAGTGGAGATCAGCTAGTGCTCATGAAGATTTCTGGAGGTGTTTGAATTTTGAAAGCCGGAAGATATCTGTGGAACAATGTGAGTTTACATAATGGCTATCTTCTTAGTCCTTTTCTTTCTTTTATATTCGGGGGGGGGGGGGGGGGGGGGGGGGGGATGTGTGGGGTGGGTGCAATTAATACAGTTTAGGAAACTTTGGGAACCGGGGTATCAAATTATGTTTGAGGCATGATTACAACTTATGTTATGGGGTTATTATATTCTCTTAAACTGTTTGTTATTGAAACTAAGTAGAATTTTTATAATTGTTACTTTTAATCTTTGACTTTGCTGGTAATAGGTGCTAGCTTATTAGACCATATTTGCATTTATTTATGTATTGAAATGCACCAAGCCTAAATGAAAACAAGATTTAATATTGAAATGTTGCGAGTCAAGGTGGTTATATAAGCCTTGTGGATTGTAAACATGCGTTTTTCATTAAGTGGGCACATCAATAGTCAAGGATTGGTTGGTACTGCACATTTTATATTGGTTTGTGAATTTAATGATTGGAGAGAGAATTTGCATGCAGTGGACTGGTTCAGCTTGCAGAGCAATTTAAGGTGTCATTATTTTCCACAATTTGGTGTGAATAAAGATGTGCTACTTCTGTAGTTTCCATAACAGAGGAAAATGCTTATGTTTTTGTGATTTTGATCAGCTGCATGTCGCCTTTCTGTTCCTTTTCTCACATGGAATTCACAGGTTTTCTGGCTGGTTTTGACTGTAGAAAATAATATGCAATTTAGTGGGTTTTACAAAATCTTTTTTCTTTTAATTTTTATGAGGTCATTGGGAAATACCTGGTGAAGTCTCTTTCTCTTTCATAAAATAGTAAAAACCGTGACAATATGTTCCTGTGTATAGTTACTCTTTATAACATGGGGTGGTTTCCCTGGTTTGAAATTAAAATCATTGCTACTGATCTATACACATGAAATTTATAGAGTGAGCAACTTTTCATGTGTTTTTCAATTGACTCAATTGGTATATAAACCTTAATGTGAGTGATTTCAGAATGAGTCTTTCCAATAGTGTACTTACAATAGAAATCTTATGGGTGATTGAAATGTAGTATGCTTGTGGCTTCAACAAGTGATTTGATTCGCTTGATAAATTCTTGTTGCTATGATTGCAATATGGTATTACGGCATGTGGAGTTTATCTAGTGCTCTTACGATTAAAAAGGAAATATATATATACAATTCCACCTTTTTAGTTTATGTTTCATCATATGGAAGTTGTGATGTGCAAATATTGTCTTCATTTTTTAGTTTATTGCAAAATTGGAAGTCAGCTTGCTGATTAACGAAATAACGATTGCTTTTTCAGTCGAGGATGTGTGTCATCGATATCCAAATGCCACTGAAGTGAATATATTGGGTGCTCCTGCTATCCACTTACTTGTCATGAGAGCAGTCTCTTCGTTAAGGTAAATTCTGTCTTTACGTCGGCTATATGAATACTGACTGCCAGTTGATATTTATTTATCTTTTTTCTTCTGAGTTCTCAGAAATCTTGAAGCTTTAACGTTGGGTAGAGGTCAACTAGGGGATACTTTTTTCCATGCCTTGGCAGATTGTCAAATGTTGAAGAGTTTGATTGTCAATGATTCTACTTTGGGTAATGGTATTCAGGAGATACCAATAAACCATGATCAATTGCATCATCTTGAACTAATAAAGTGCCGAGTGATGCGTGTATCTATCAGGTGGAGAATTGTTATGTTTTTTTAACCAAATTATTGTTTCCTGTCTATATTGTCAATTTTGTTGCTAAAATATGATCTTTTATAGGTGTCCACAACTCCAACATTTGTCCTTGAAACGTAGTAACATGGCGCAGGCAGTGCTTAATTGTCCTCTTTTATGTCTCCTTGATATAGCCTCCTGCCACAAGTTGTCAGATGCAGCTATACGTTTAGCAGCAACTTCATGCCCTCTATTAGAGTCTTTAGACATGTCAAATTGTTCATGCGTGAGTGATGAAACACTACGTGAAATAGCCCTCAGTTGTGCTAATCTTCATTTTCTCAATTCGTCATACTGCCCAAACATATCACTTGAGGTCAGCTCTTTTCTTGTAGGTGGCTACCGATTTTTTATTTTGGTTTTATTTGGACCTTTATTTGACAAGTCTTGCTTTCTCTTTGAAGTCTGTGAGGCTGCCCATGTTAACAGTTCTTAAGCTTCATAGCTGTGAGGGCATCACTTCAGCTTCTATGGCTGCAATATCTCATAGCTATATGTTGGAGGTTTGAACTCTCTCATTTATTATTGGCATTTCCTGGATATCTGTAGCCTGTGAGTATTCACCTTAACATGACAAATTGATGTTATAAATATTTGCAGGTTTTGGAGCTCGATAATTGCAACCTATTGACTTCTGTTTCCTTGGATCTTCCTCTCTTGCAGATTATAAGACTTGTACATTGTCGCAAGTATGCTCTGCTGCTCCATCACATTTATTCTTTACCACTTTCTAACCCCTAAAAAAATTTGCCTCAGAATTTTTTGTGGCAAAATTTTTCTTCTCTCTTTATTTCTTCAAAGAAAACAATTTCTTTTTCCTTTGCAGGTTTGCTGATCTGAATTTACAAACAACCAAGCTTTCATCTATAACAGTGTCTAATTGTGCTGCTCTCCACCGTATTAACATCATTTCAAGTTCTCTTCAAGTATGTCTTTGAATTGAGAGACTAGATCTTTTTCTTGTCTTTTATAATCTTTGATCTGTGGCAGAATTCTGAGTGGTCTCTTGGATATGCAGAAATTATCATTGCAAAAGCAGGATAACTTGACAACGTTGGCATTGCAATGCCAAGATCTGCAAGAAGTGGACCTTACAGACTGTGAATCATTGACAAATTCCATTTGTGAAGTTTTTAGTGATGGTGGTGGATGTCCTATGCTCAAGTCTTTAGTTCTTGATAATTGTGAGGTTTGTGAATTAGGTCTCGCTTCCATTTGTAGTTTTGATGATTTTGTTATATGTGCAATTGTTTGCTAGTACCTTTGGGTTCATCCCTTCAATGTATATCTTTGACCTTATGTTCATTAATAGCTGCCTTTGTTATTGTCATGATATACATGGTTTAGAAAAGTTGTTATCCAATGTCTTGAATTTGTCTTCTGCGTTTTATATGTTGTCTTAATATTTTAAATAGCATTTTTATGATTTATTTTAATGTTGTTGAGGCATAAGATAATCACTAAGAAACCTTGTTATATGAGGTTTGCTGCTCTTCAATGGAAACTTTCATTATATTAGTATTAGGCCAAAAAACTTTAATGTTTTCACTTTGGGAGAGGCCCACACTGTTCTGTTCTTGGGTTCTCACTTACTACATTTTGTATTTGTTTGGGAAGAAGTCTTCATTATAGTCCAATGATCTTTAACCAAACAATGTGGGTTTTGATTGATACCTCACTTCATCCTTATTGACCTTAACTTGCTTAAGCATTTAAAGTATTTGCAGTCTAACCCCTTAGCGGACCACCCATTCGAGTGTGAATCTCGTTAGATGGACTCATTTAACTTCGTGAGGTAGGTCTCTGTAACCTATTGCAATAACCCACTCTGTCCCTTATATAAATATCTGCTTTTGCCTAGCATTCTATCAGATGACATTGGATTCCACAATTTCACATTATCCATCTTGGATTTAACTTGCTCCAGGAGTCTTGGAGTTATAACTCAAGTGGGAAAGCTTTGGGGATTTGATGGGGGAAAGGCATGGGTGGATTTGGGAAAATGATGTGTAGATTTACATGATTCAGGTTTATTGATGATCTTTTGTTGGGTTAAGCAGTCACAATGGGCTCATATATTTGCATTTACTTTTCAAAAGTTATAGGAACTGTTGGTTGTTTCTGAAATCTTTTTGTGAAATGATTATATCTGACTCCTAGTGTGGTCAATGGCAATTAATGGACATTGGTTTGTATGCTATTCCAGGATTTTGTTTCTTCTTCTTCTTCTTCTTCTTCTTCTTCTTCTTATTATTATTATTATTATGTTTTTACTGATTGATGGTGATTCTATAGTTACTTTTAATGAGTTAATTGTTCTTAGTAGCGTTCTTATCTCTTTTCACAATGTGTTTATCTTACTTTGGCCAGGGTTTGACGACGGTGCAGTTCTTTAGCACTTCTTTAGTCGGCCTTTCTCTTGTTGGTTGCCGTGCTATCACATCTCTTGAACTCAAATGCCCTTGTCTTGAGAAAGTCTATTTGGATGGTTGTGATCATCTTGAAAGAGCGTCCTTTTCTCCGGTAAGTGATAGTAATTGCACTGTATCTTTCCTTTTTGTAGTACATTTTGTGTTTTTTTGTTTGTAATTTCTGTTTGAGTGTTATTTCTTTGATGGTGTGTCAGATGATGTAAAGTTTTGGATAGTTTTATTTGATAACATGTATTCCCTTCTTTATTGAACTACCACATTGCTCAAGTCATTTAACTAACTTCAATTTGAGTGATCACTTGTAATATCAGTCAGTTTTATTTGGTGGGACCAGCAGAATACATAGAGTTTTTATGCTATTGATCAATAACTGCAAAATTGAAAATGCTCCTATACCTTCCTTCCTTTTCCAGGTTGCTCTTCGGTCACTAAATCTGGGAATATGCCCCAAGCTGAACACTCTCAGTATTGAGGCACTGCATATGGTGGTTCTTGAGTTGAAAGGATGTGGTGTATTATCTGAAGCATCAATTAATTGTCCTCTTTTAACATCTCTTGATGCTTCGTTTTGCAGGTTATGCTGCATTCACTCATTTCTTTACTGGCCCTTTTTTCTTGTGTCATGGCTAACGTCTCGCTATTTTTTCATGCAGTCAACTCAAGGATGACTGCTTATCTGCAACTACTTCTTCATGCCCATTGATTGAGTCATTAATATTAATGTCATGCCCATCTGTTGGGTCTGATGGACTTTATTCATTGCGCTCGCTTCCAAATTTGACAATTCTTGATTTATCATACACCTTTTTGACGAACTTGCAGCCCATTTTTGAGTCTTGTTCACAACTAAAGGTAATTATTTTTTCTTTCTGAAAGTATGTACGATTCTTCTACTGCATTGTGACTTGTTTGCACTCCCTATGAAGAACGTACATGTGCCACCACCTAGTGGAGTTCTCTGCTAATTTTTTTCTCATATTGTGTGAATTGTGCTATTTCCACTGATACTGCTGTTGTATTTTCATATACATATTTTTGTATTATCAGATTTTCTCTTTTAAAGTTGGTAAATTGTGGCCTTTGGTTTTTGTTTATGTTTGATCATTTATTAAAATACCATGTAAAATTCTAAAGTTTGGCCTAATCACCCTGGATTATTGATGCATAGAAATAATTTTCAAAGGATAAGACATGAACCTCATTTACAATACCTTATCAATCTAGTCTTCCCAATGGAGAGATACTATATGGCCACTAATTACTATGCATTGATTTGTTTCTGTTTCAGTGATGATGTCCAAGTGTCTGTGAGCTGAGTGATTTATTTGTATTGACTATTGAGATTATTTTTCATTGAAAAGAGTTTCCACTGAGGACCTACAGCAAAAGAACTTAGCTTCTTTCCACTATAATCTGGAGTTCTTCATTTTTTAGCTTGAACACATAATGCTGTTTGAGCCTTTTGTTGAAAGAGGGTTTCTTTTATATTATACATGCTCTTTTTTTTAATACGGGCAAAGAATTTACTTGGTTAGCTTGCCTTTATTGAAGTTTTATGTTTCTTATGCTGCCCTCGTCTTGGCCTCTTTTCTTATTTTTTTTTTGCTCTTCTGGAAGGTGTTAAAATTACAAGCATGCAAATATCTGGCTGACTCATCATTGGAGCCGCTTTACAAGGAAGGTTCTCTGCCTGCTCTCCAGGAATTAGACTTGTCTTATGGGACCCTTTGTCAGTCGGCTATAGAGGAGCTTCTTGCTTTTTGTACACACCTCACTCATGTTAGCTTGAATGGTTGCATAAACATGCATGACTTGAATTGGGGTTCTACTGGTGGTCTGCCTTTTGAGCCACCTAGTGTATATAGCTCCTATGTAATTTTTTCTCATGAAAACATCCATGGGTCAGCTGAGCAGCGGAATCGTTTACTGCAGAACCTCAATTGTGTAGGTTGTCCAAATATTAGAAAAGTTCTTATTCCACCCCAGGCACGCTGTTTCCATTTGTCATCTTTAAATCTTTCACTGTCTGCCAATTTGAAGGAAGTTGATGTTGCTTGTTTTAATTTGTGCTTTCTCAATTTGAGGTACCCAATTTCTTCTCTGTTGATTTTCTCAAGGGGTATGTCTATTTAAATGATTCTTATTTGCTAATATGTTTTCATTTCAAATTTTCAGCAATTGTTGCTCTTTGGAAATTTTGAAGCTTGCTTGTCCAAAATTAACTAGCCTATTTCTTCAGGTATGCAATTTATGCCCAATGATTGAAATTTTATTTCTTATTTGTGCTTTTCAGTCTATCTTCAGGGATGTGTTTAAACTTTCTCATATGGTGCTTGGAAATCTTCACTTAGGTTTTGGTCAGGGATTTCATTTGTGTAAAATTCATATGTATGGATAATCTTTTGATTAACTGATATATTTTTAATATATCATGTGATTAGTTTAGTTCACTTAATTTGGGAGTTGAAAATCATCGATGGATAAGTTCTGCAAGGCCCTTTTTTGATTGATTCCTATAGTCTGAAATTGCTAGGGTCACGCACTCATTTGGAAGATTTATTTTATTCTTCTTCATGGGAGCCTACCCCTCTTTGGGAATTAACTTTTTATTCACGTTGGTAAAGGAGTTTATTGTTTTTTTCCATTTAGTTTGACTGCAAGGCTGAGTTTATCGATTCATTTTTGGTATCTATTGTTGGGCCTTGATTCAAGTTCCAGAACTTCCTCACATAAAATGAGGCATGAGTTCTTCATCTTACCATGGACATATATGGGTTTGAGAAAGGCTTTATTGGGCATCTAACTTTTAATTGTTTTCGTTGGGGGCAATTTGTTCTCAATTATGTCGATTTTAATTAAGTTGTTATAACATTATTGTTTGGTTTTATATGGTTTCTTCTTACTGCATCGTAACAATGGTACCATGCCGTTTCAATCTAATGCTGTTTCCTTATTTTTTGCAATTGGGGTTTTGCTAGTCATGTAACATTGATGAAGAAGCTGTTGAAACTGCAATATCGCAATGTAGCATGCTTGAGACTCTTGATGTTCGCTTTTGTCCAAAGGTGAGACCACCCTTTCTGTTTATTGGGACCTATGAAATTGTTGATGCTTATTAGTAAAACACTTATCAGTACCTCTTTTCTTCTCTACGAAAGGAGACATTGATCTGTATTTCTTTATTTTTTAATATGTTTTATCTGTTGTGTGTGATAGATATGCTCAATAAGCATGGGCAGGTTACGCGCAGCATGCCCTAGTTTGAAGCGCATCTTCAGCAGCTTGACACCTTGATGCGATGGGATTTTTTTCTTTTTCCCACTTACCTGTGGTTATATTCCTTTATTGTCGATGGCAACCAGCTTGGTATTTTTGCCATAATCTGCTTTTCTTGTTATTGTAAATGGTCATCTTTTATGTCGTCAGTTTTTGTTTGGGCATTAAGTATCTGATATGGCTGTCCTCATGTAGTTACATAACAATAAAATGTAGTTGACACATTATTTGGAATGAATTTTTCTTTTTTGATCTATTACAATTAGGACTTGAATCAACAATCTCATTAATATAGTTCTTAGGTGTGAGGGGCATGCGATTGTGCCACTGACACAGTTTGGAATGCACTTTTTAGCTAGTATGATGTTACTTTTACCTATTTCATGCAATTCGGATAGTTTGTAACATGGTGGATGAAGATATTGATAAATCTACATTATTCTGTTGGATTGAAGAGAACACGTTAGAAATGAAACTAATGATTTGTGTTTCACGTATTTGAAAGGAAAAAAATGTTAATGTTTGTCATTTTTGTTTGATATTAACTAAAAGTTGAGATTGCGGTGGCCTTTATTTCATTATCCACAATTTGGGGCTTGTGAAATGATAATCTGGCCGTGTTGGAAAATTTGAAAAAAAATATGTGCATTAAGATTTGGAAGACAAAGATATGCAACAATCTGTAAGGCATCAGTCAACCTTAATCAAAACTAAACATGTAGGCAGACAGAAACATGTTTGTGTAGATATTTCACACAAAATCACAGTATCAACTCCAACTGTTTGATCTCTGGGTCGAAGATTTCTGGGTCCGCACCTTCATCTAGAGTTCTGTAGGCATCGGCTATAGCCTTTCCTTTGTCTAACACTTCAGAAGGGACAGTGTGGAGCAGGCTGTAGAGAGAACCGTATCAGAAAAATAAAAAAACACGGTAACAAGCTTCTAAAATTGCACCAGCACATAAAATTACCTGTCCAATGCATTAATAGCAATACCGATGTTTGCCTTCATAGATTTGACAGAGGCTCCTTCATCATTTCTTGATGCTCGGAGAAACAAAGCATCGAGCTCTTCCAAGGCTCTACAAATGTTAGATTAATCAAGTCAAAAGTAGTTTTAATACTATTGCAAACTTGATACATAATGCTGTTATACCAGCTGTTTGGACTAATCAATCCCATCTAACTCCAACAATAACAATAAAACATCTAATGATTTTCTCAAAGTGCAGCTTTTTTCTAATAAAAGATCTCATGTAATTCTTAATTGCTTGGACAGAAGGTACAAACATTATCATCCTACTTGTTCGATTTCATAGATCCTCAGACGAGACTTAGCTTGGAACATCATGTCATGCCTGTTAGGTAACCGAGGTATGGCTTTCTAGATGAATGGCATATAGCTCCTATGATCCAGAATTAGGAAACCAGAATGCATAGTGAAATTATGAATCCACTTAATAAATAATAACAAAAGCTGAATTTTGATGTCTTACAAGTTGCAGAGAGATTAGGAAAACTTTATAATACCTTAGACATTGATCAACATCGTCGAAAGCACTTTTACCATTTCCAGCATCTGAAGCATATTGTGCTACCTGAAGTTCCGAAGAAAATTTCCAAACCTAAGGAACTCATGTATACAAATACTGCCATAAAGCAAATCAAAATGAGAATGTAGAGCGATGTTTTTGACATTTTAGTTTCACATAGCCTCTAACATAAAAACAACAATAATATAATGACATAAGACTTACTGGTAGATAAAAATGTTCGAAAAAACGTGTATATATATTAGGCTGATTGATTATCAATTGGTGACACAGTCATACTTTACAGAGACAACATTAGATTCCTTCAAAGGATTTTCTTAACACAACATATTCTATTCGGTTTCATATTTTCTAATGAAAACGGTGAGACACTAGTCTTCCAATCAGCGCAAGAGATGCCAGTCCGAGAATATTTTCTTCCACATTATATCAAACTCTTTGCATATAACATTATTCTTGTGCATTTACTCATGCAATTTTGTCCTCATTTAAATTATTATTCAGTTATCATCAATGCTTAAAGATCAGATGGTTGCATATGCTCTCATTTGACCCAGAATTTAATGTGTACCTTTACCCAGTATTAGGCGACCATGAATAGCTCAGCACCTCAGAAAAGTTGTAATACTTGACCGAGTTGACTATTTCTTCACTTTAATTTGCTCTTTAGTTAGGATTTTATGGCTAAAAAAAGGGCTATTTACTCTTTTATATATACCCGAATATCATTGAAGAATCAAAGTTTCACTGAGTTACTGTTCTTCATTACTTAAGCCTAAATTTTATGTAAGCTCTTTTACAATGTAACAGTGCTCCACCATATTTTGATATCTTGGAATTCTATCTTTTCAATTATTTAAAGATCAATATTGAACCCTCAACTAGATTACAACATTTCAAACGAGCCTCCAACAATTAAGAGAATCATAGTGACTCACGGACTACAAATGTAATCAAAAAGTTTATCAGCAGAGAGCTTTAGACAATAACAGAGTTTCATTTGAAAAACTATGGAAATGTAACTAGTCCAGAAGTATATCAAATGTGTGAAGATAGTAAGAATATCCAGTAATTAAAGAAGATTATACTTACTGCTCGGATATTTACACGTAAAGATCCAGCTGGACCAGCACGTAGTTGAGATCGGCAACTAACATATTCTGGTTTCTCAACCTCTAGAGTTTTCTCTGCAGTAATCATATGATAAAATATCAGTACCACACCACTCTATAGTTTGCGTGTGTGCTCTAACACCAGATTGAGCTCATATTTTCCGCAAAACTTTTCGAGGCACATACTAGAAGTATAAGAGTTTCTAAACAAAATTAACAACATGATTTTAGAAGCAAGATAACTAAAACATAAATAAATTGAACCTCTATGGGAAATCACCTTTAGTAAATCAGTTAAAGAAAACTTGAGAACAACTATATAGAATAGAACAAAGTGGAAAGCCTGATCACAAGTCATAACAATGATACTAGCAATTCTTCTCAATCAAATGAAGATACAATAAACATTATGACGAAAGCTACCAAAATGCCATCAAAATATTCCTTTTGCGTGTTAACCAACTGAAAATTTTGATAAAGATTTCCTCTTAGATTTTCATAGATACATGGTTCTAGTGTCAGCTGGCCTAAATAGCAGTATGAAATGAATGCTAACGGAGCACACGTCCTAGTTAACATTAGGACATGGTTTCAGAGTGAACGAAAATTGAATCAACAAAAGCGATTACCTAAGTCTTTAATCTGCAGCTGTGTCAATATAACAGGTGGTACATAAACCTCTAAAGGATCAAGCTTTTTCCTGTAAAATTTATACGTGTTAGTCCCAACAAGCCTGTAGCTGTAATCAGTATGTCCAAAATCTCAACACCCACATTTGAGGACCATGTGGTTCAAGAACATGCCAAGTCATTACCTTTTGACATACTTATCCAATAAGTTTCCTGCAATAGCATCTGCATAGAAAAAAGACAAGAAATAATCCCACTGATTCTGCAATTTAAGTATAGTTCCAAAGTTCAACATTTGTTGTTCAATAAATTACTTTGGTTTAATTGATTGTATTTGCTAAACAAAACTAATAATACATAAAATTAAAATTGGAAATGGATTGAAGGAGGGCGTTACTGTTGGTGAAGAAGAGCAAGTTTGAAAGTACGAGAGAGAAGGAGACCAATCGCCGGCTTTCGCGCCATTCAGGGGGTGACAATGCGCACCTCACTCGCTGCAACTTGTTTGCCTCTGTCGACTGATAAAACGTTGAGCAACTAAAACGGCCGGTGTGAAATGTGGTGGCCATTTCGACAGAACATGGAACAGACCGATTGATAGACAAACTGCATTTCGCTGCATCGCAACCCCTTTACTCTTATCCGTTTTGTTTCTTCGCCAATCGAAATTACACGTTTACCCTTCTACAAAAAAAAATGATGGGTATAATCGGAATAGAAAATAAGAACCACGAAACCCGGTTGGTGGGGACTGTCGTCTGTCGGCAATTAAAATGCCGAGCGTTAGTTGTAAAGCAAACCGAAATGAAGTGGACATACTAACTTCGCAGTTTCATTTCTCTTACGATTTTTTTTTTGTTTCTCAGTTTGTAATAATGGCAACTCTCTTGTTATGGTTTGTTTTGGCTCCATTTCTGTTCGTCTCTGCCACCTCCAACACTCAAAGTAAGTAAGCTTCTTTCCTTCTTCTCTTCGCTTGCTCATGAATGATGTTCTTGATCTGGTTGGAAAAATCTGGTCATATCTTTGTTCAGCTTTTGGAGTTCTGTTTGTGTGTTAATTTGTTCCATAATGTAGCTATTATTTCTCTTCAGATCATTGATTACACTCTCAGGCATTGTCGATTTCGTCTTAGATTTGACTTTTTATGAGTAGATCTCTCTGTTTACTCTTTAATCTTAAAACGCTTTTGTATTATTTCTCTATTGCTGCTTTTTTTTCTTTTTCTTTTTTTAAAAATGCTTGGTTTGTTGAGAGATTTGGTTTTAAGAAAGAGCTGTGAGTTTCTACTCATTGACCAGCTAATTTATAATTATAGGTCTTGATTGTTTTAGGAAACTAGTTCAATTAGTTTGATTAAGTTTAAGGACAAGTAAAGAATATATTGAAGACGTTGTTCAAGAGAAGCTAGATGGAGGTCCCAACATGTAAGTGAGTGGCATAGTTTATTGAAAGAAGCTTAGCTTGGCTTCGGACAAGTCTTCCAAAATTTAACTTCATTTGGAAACTGTCACTAGGTATCTATGACAAAATGTAGCATGTAACTCTAGTCGTTACTCCAAAAGAATATATGTCTGCAATATATATTTCTCTTTCTTGGGTAAACTTGAAAATGTAAATCATGGTTTCTTTTCATTCGATTTATCTTCTTGTTAGGTTTTGGAGTTATTGCTGCTTATGTAAATTTGTTTTAAGATAAATAGATGGAAGTCTGGCTTTCTATAGAATGACAATCGATTAGTAGCTACCAACCTTATAAATACCTGAATCCATCCATAAATTTGTGTGTGCTGATGGCATGCAAGTTAAGTAGTGACTCACGATCTGGTCATTCTCGACAATCACAGTTCAATGTCATGATACAATTGTATGATTATGCCTAGAATGAGAGAGTTTTTAATCATTTGTAATATTTTTTGAATAACAGCAACAGTAAAAGTAACCAATAACCCTGCGGACGAGTTGGTGGCTATGCTCAACAGCAATAGAACGGCACACCAGGGATCGACCCTCAATGACAACCCCGGGCTGGCCTGCATTGCTCTGCAGTATATAAAAGCATATCAAGGTAAGTGTGATGTTGTAGGAGGGCCAAATGCCGAAAAGCCTGCTGATTCAGAATTTGCCAACACGTTTGCCCCCAACTGCGGTGTTGTTGCCTCATCCCTCGCTCAAATCACTGGCCGTCTACTAGCCTGCCAGTCCAAATATGCTCAACCTTCCGAAGTTTTCTCAGGTATCCTGATGAAAAACAGCAAGAGTTTAGATATTCTTTACAGTAAGAATCACACTGAAGTCGGGGCTGCTGTGAGTGGCAGTGATGGTGGATCTCCCTACTTCTGGTGTGTCTTGTTCAGCAATGGCAAGAATAATGCTAGCTTTCTTTTCGAGGGTGGCATGGCTAAAATATCTAAGCCCGGATGCTTCAGCGGTGCTAATGACGAATGCAGCAGCGCTGATAAGTTGTCACAAACCCGTCATATGTGGGCATATGCCGTTACAGCATTGATTGCAATGGCATATGCCTTTGGTTTGTGATCCTTTTGTTATTTTACAATTTTTGAATTGTTTTCCACTTTGTTTTGGGGCCTTCTTCTGTTGTATCAGAGTACGTGGCCTCCGTGATTTGATTTACATGTATCATTTTCGTTGTATGTTGAACATTCAATTCATGCCATTCATCTCCTTAATTAGTAGATCATTGGCGTAAACTTTTATGTTTAAAATAGAATCTGCGTTGAAAATTTGGAAGATTTTGTTAAAGACAGATGTTGAATTGCATCCAAACAATTGGATTCTGATATCTACAAAAATGGTCATGATATAAATATTATAATAACTGCCACAAAAGGAAAATATGTCTTTCCATAGATAAAATCACTCATGGTTTCGATATTGGCAACCAAATCTGTCTCTCATTTTCCTTGTATGGATAGGCAACAAATCTTATAATCATGGAAATGTTAAATTGCTTCACAGACATTATAATATCTGTTTTTTAGTCTGTTATCTATGATCTATTTCCTTGTTCATCAACATGAATCATCAAAGCCCTTCTCTTTTTTCTTCTACACACACCACCAGTGAAGAAGCAACTCACAACTCTGAGAACGAAAAGCCAGGTGGACTACTGGATATCGATCTCAACCGTCCGATCGATCCCCAGATGGTTGAAGATGGTGCAATCCAAATCAAACATGATCAAATATTCAAATAACAGAGGGTGGTTTAATCTTGGTTGAAAAAAACCAAGGTGGTGATCACAAAGCAATGCGGGGTTTTGATGATGTCGAAGCAAGCACTTGTTTGAGAAAAAGAAAAGGATTTACAGTAGAAGAAAGGGGAAAGAGAAAACTTGATTGTGATGATGATGATGGTTGGTTGCAGCTTCGGTTGGGGTCACTACCTGCTGTTGAAGGAACCTGATCGAAAAGAAAAGGGGTTGCTTCATGCTTGGTCGCTTGAAGCTTCATGATCTTCAAGGAGACACCATTGATTTCGAGTGTTTTCTTGGATTTCATCAAATATTTGACTTCAACAGTTTTATATCGAGTCCAATCTAATCCACTTCTTTTACTTTTAAAGTTAAGTACCATCCAATCATCTCACCTCACGTGACATGATTAACTAATCACATTAATTCTCATATTATTTACAAATTGAATGAAAAATATACCGTGCATCCGATAAATTCTATTTCTAGACTTTTTCAAGCTTCGATGGCACAAGTCGTGCTCCTTGTTCCATGGCTTTGATAAACATATAGAAAACATGAACTCAATGCCAATCTATTTAAAAGACTTAAAAGTGATAATAATAGTAGAGATACCATGGTTGAAAAAGTGATTAATCAATCTTGAGAGCTGAGTTCACAAAATATTATATACAAGTAGACACTTTTATATTTCAGTTGCTTATATGATACTATTACAGTGCACAAAATTTTACTTTTCTGAGATGATTTTAAAAACTAGTGTAGACTTCAAGTCCTTTTCACTTCTGAAATCTCACAAACTGAGAGTACATGGTGAGGCTTTAGGGAGTTTCCCTGCTAGCAATATCTTTAAGGATTGAATGTTTCATCAGTAATAATATCTAACATACGTGACAGAGAACACATTGTAATGATTTCATGTGATGTTGTGAGAAGGGAAACAGAGGAACCCCATCATCTAAAATGAAATTAAGGGAACAAACAAAGAATTTAAGATTAAACTGGCTTACTCTAATTATAATTACAAGAAATCAAATACAAGCTAAATTTGACTTTTAACACTAAGAAGTAGCTAAATATGCATCCAGACACTGCAGGACATGAGCATTCATAACTTAAAAACTTTCAACACTTTAGATTCCAAATAGAAGTGGATTGGTCCTTTTCAAGTTTCAGCTTTCAACTGTAAAATCAAAGCAAGAACCACAAGAATTATGATGATTCCACCAGAAGAACCCCCAACTCTATGTATCCAGTAAGGATCAAACCTGGTATAGCTCTGGTCTAAGAAAAGCGACAAAGCGATGGCCAGAATCAACACCAAGAGCAGAAGAGGCAGCCAAGAAACAAGGTTGATAGACTGCTCATCATCTTCCCAATCGCTATCCAGTTTTCTGTCGATATAGAGAGGTGAAAAAACAGCTACAACAGTCAAGACTATTGCCACCAGCCTCTCACATGAAGAAGCCCTGCCACTCCTGCTTGTAGCTATTGGCTCCATTCCTGAGAGTATTGTAGTTTAACCCAGCTTTACTACAACATACACCCATTTCATTTTTCTTTTCTCTTATTTTATCTACCCACCAGTTAATTTCTGATGGTTAAAATCAGTCACACTATTCTCTCTAGTATTTAACAAATATTCAATGATATCAGATGGTTAGAATACTATATTAAAAGAAAGGGCACTCTCTTTTGAACCCATCAACTCTCTCTGGGAATCTTTCCAGAAGTTGTACGACTATTTACTTCATGAAGCTCTTTAGAGGTTAGATTGGATGGATAAGAATAATGTTGAACAAGGATAGATTATTTTATTCTCCAACAACTAAAATATAAATTTGATGCTTGTCTGCATAATTGTTTGGAATCTGATGCTGCTGCTAGGAAGCATCCTATGGATTCTCAAAATTCATTTTCTACCATCCATGCCCATATAATTCATATAACAACGAAAACATTAAACCATGTAGCAAAAAGATTCTACAACCTTCCAATTCATTGACAAAAATTATGAGAATTCACACACAGAAATGTATATATATAGAATTAATAAAATAGTAATAGTAAACACTAAACAGTCTAATGAAAACTGTTTGAGGACTTGTCTTGGTTGCCGCGTAACCTTCTCATCCATTTGTTCTGTGATGTAGTGAGATTAGTGAAGTCCTGTGGAGCAGAGGAAGAAGGAGGAGTTTGCTGTGCAGGTCCTTCAGCTGCTACTGGAAGTTCACAAGGAAGCGCAGCGGCAGTGCTGGTAAATGCATTCAAAACTAAGAATGCAAGAATTGGAGAGAGGTCCAATGTGCCTCCTAGTGGTGGGATGATTCCACGGAATATGTTCAAGTAAGGATCACACAAAGTGCTGAAACACAAAACATAACGAATGAGCCTTTTAACAAACACCTGTCGAACACAGTTTAGAAGAAAAAAAAATGTGAATAGACAAACAAGTTAGTGCACCTGAGAGGACTGACAATGGCGGGAGGTGAGTTCGGGAACCAGGTCAGAACCAGCCTGACGACCAAAAGGGTGTTGTATAGATTGAGGAAACTATTGATTCCATTAGCCACCACTAACCCCGCCACTGAATCACCTGGTATAACGGCGGCGAAATTGTGATTCGACAAAGGGTTCACCATCTTCTTGCAACGAACCTGAATTCAAGTTCAATCAACAAAATCAGAAAACTCGCTGTCACGAATGTGTATTTGTACATACATAATACATTACAATTAGTTACCTGGCAGCAGAAACTTTGGTATTCAGATGACAGAGAGAGGAGTTTCTGGAGAAACGGGTTTTGAGAAGCGAAGGAGTGGAAAAATCTGGAAAATTTATCAGCCGCTGATTTGATAGAATTTTGAAGGTCAGTGATGATATTTGAAGAAACAAGAGGAACCGCGTTTTTGGCCATGGACGGTCTAAGAAATGGGCGCACAAATGGTGTTTGTGAAAAAGCCGAAGAGAGTATTACACAATTAGACACGAAATTGTTCTTCACTCCACATTTTGGGTTCTCTGGGGACGAATCGTCCAGTGCCATTTTTTGTGTTCGAGAGATAAAGAATGAACTGAACAGGATAACGTATTCAAAATGGTTTTTAGAGAGAGATATCATATCTCCACGTCGCAGTAAAAACGCAGCGTTTTGGATTCTCTATCGTAATCAGATATTTCCCTGAGCCGGTTAGGGTCGGTTAATTACCGAACCCGTAAAACCGGAAACAAAAAATAAATTGACACGTGGCATATCATGGTTGGATACAGCTTGACAAAAGGTAGACCCGCAATTCACGCTAAATGACAAAACCCAAGGATATAGTAATCTGACGTGTAAAAATATCATTTGAACACGTAGGAATATTCAACTACTACCTCAACTGCTTCATCTTCATCTTCAGCTACCTATATTGGTTCTCTCTCTTCATCCAACAATGGCGACTGATTTCCTCAGACTTTCTCTCTCCTCACGTCCAAGCCTCTGCTACACTTACGCCACAAAGCTCCACTACAACGGCGTACGTTTCAGTTTCCGTCGTCGTCGAGCAGGACGATGCCTGCGGAACTCGACTCTGACTGTGGTGAACTCTCTCGAAACCAGAACTCTGTCGACGGAGTCTCCGTTCGAGGCTCCGAAGCGGCGAGGAGATTCCACGGTGCTTCTCGACGTGAGCGGCATGATGTGCGGAGGATGCGTGGCTCGCGTCAAATCGGTCCTCTCGTCCGACGAACGTGTCGACTCGGCGGTTGTCAACATGTTGACGGAGACGGCTGCGGTCAAATTAAAAGCGGAGGTTGTTGCAGAGAGCGAAGAGATTATGACAAATGCTGCGGAGAGTCTGGCGATGAAATTGACTGAGTGTGGATTCGAAGCGAAGAGGAGGGCGTCGGGGCTCGGAGTGGCGGAGAACGTGAATAAGTGGAAGGATATGGTGAAGAAAAAAGAGGAGTTTCTTGTCAAAAGTAGGAATCGTGTGGCTTTTGCTTGGACTTTGGTGGCTTTGTGTTGTGGGTCTCACGCTACGCATATTTTGCATTCAATTGGGATTCATGTTGCTCATGGTAATTTATAATCGTAATCAAGTGCACAAAATGTTAGTTAAAAGTGCTTAATTTCAATTTCAATTTGGTTTTTGTGATTGGTTTTAGGGTCGTTTTGGGAGTTGCTACATAATTCTTATGTAAAGGGTGGATTTGCATTGGTGGCTTTGTTCGGACCGGGAGGAGGTTAGTTTCCAACAGGATTTTTTTTTTTGGTACATTCAACTCTATGATTTCAGTATTTGATTCACTAGCTTGTCAGCATTTGCATCGGTAGAATCTAGACTCTTTAATAAACTTTGACAGGTGTTTCCCAAGTTTATACTGTTTTTAGTAGTCTTGTCAAGGATAAAAATTGACTCGTTAGCGTAATATGAAAATATTTAAACTCACTGGATTAGGTCCTTGATTTAAAATAAATGAAATCTGTTACAGACTTGCTATTCGATGGCCTAAGGGCGCTCAAGAAAGGAACACCAAATATGAATTCTCTTGTGGGATTCGGAAGCATTGCTGCTTTCCTCATTAGTGCGGTGAGGCCCTTTCTTCAGTCACTGAATGTACAATATAAATTTTGTTAAATTTGACTATTCTTAAGTCTTTCACTCCTGTAGGTCTCACTTCTAAACCCTGGGCTTGAATGGGATGCATCATTCTTCGATGAGCCGGTGACTTGCTTTACTTTCTTTCTTTGTAGTTTATCATCTTGAATCCTGTTGTCGATAATTTTGATCCTAGGATAAACTTAGTATTTTTTTTAATGTGACGCAAGCCGGACGATCTTTTTTTTTTATTGATTTTATATTTGCCTGTTTCCTTAATTACATGTATTGTTGCTATATATATATATCCTTAAGGCTGCAGATGAGCCCTAATATCGTTTTTGAGTTGTAAATTCTCATGGAAAGCTCCTGTTTTTTAGTATGCAGGTCATGCTTCTTGGTTTCGTGCTGCTTGGACGTTCTCTTGAAGAAAGGGCGAGGATTAGAGCATCGAGTGACATGAATGAACTTTTAGTAAGTTACAATGAATGTCATATCTACAGTTTAAAAGAATAAACAAGATCCTAGTGTCTTGTTTCAAGAAATCAGGCTCAGTTGTAGTTTGTTTCAGTGTACCTGCATCTGAAAGCTTATATTGGTTCTAGGTCCTGCTGGGCTGTTGTTGATGTCAGTGAATAATCACACCATAATTTTCCCATACCCACTAACCCACCACTATATGTCAAAGCTTTTAAATTGCTTGAATGGAGATCATGTGCATGTCGTATAAATGATTTGACTGATCACTTTAACGTTATTTGTTGCAATAAACCTGAAGACTGCATCTTGTATTCTTGTACTTGCTAAGATGATCTTTGTTTTAAATTCAAAACCTTTTGCTGAAATAAAAATATGATAACTTCTAATTTTTTTTTTTTCAGTTTCCCAGTGCATATGGATAGAATACTCAGATTTAGTATCTCTCCCTTGGAGGACACATATCTGTATAGTGTATACTCCTTGTAGCCATTGCATTGCTACATCAGCTTTTCTGCATTTATAGTTGAAATATAGCGCTAGTGTTACCCAACTTGTAGCAGCTGTGTTAATGATTTGTCAGTTGCTGAAACATGAAGATGCTAGATTAGATATGTTTGGTGCAATTTTAGTTAACTTTTTGTTACAGTAGCCCTTTTTAATCTGTCTTCTTTATGACTTTTATGTTATATAATTTTCTGACTTTGATTTCACCATGGGCTGATTGTCATTGCAGTCACTTATATCCACTCAGTCAAGACTTGTAATTACTTCATCAGAAAGTGACCCCTCTGCTGATAGTGTACTTTGCTCTGATGCAATTTGTGTTGAGGTCCCAACTGATGATATTAGAGTTGGTGATTCAGTGTTGGTTTTTCCTGGGGAAACTATTCCTATAGATGTGAGTATTTCAAACTGCTTATGGAGTTCCCCATTGTTTAATAGTAGTTATGTGACTTAAATGTGGTAAATAATAAAAATTAATACAAATTTGCATAGCTATATGCAATACTATGTTGTAGTTCTCCTAAAATCATAATGACACTCTGTAAGTTGCCACATGAATTGACATTTTATTTCAAGCAAACGGTTACAAGTACACAAAGAAGTGCATTGAAGAATCACTAACAGTGTAGTGCTCTACTGTACTTAGTGGACTTTTAGTGGTTTTCACTGTAACCTCTATGTTTAGTGGTTTAGACCGTTAAAACCAAAAACCAAATGTTGATTTTACTACAATTTCTTTATTTGCAATTATATCAATGTCGAGTTAGATTAAATGTTCAAACCCACCCTGGCTGTACTAATATGGGAGTATAACAACATTTTGAGCAGATTCTGGTAAAGACTCCATAGAGTTGGTGTTAATATTGAACTCCTATAGTCAATGGTGTTCGTTTTTTTTATACTTAAGGAACTTGCTGTTGATGTGTTAATTACAAGTACAGTAAAATTACTGTCATAAAATTTTGTAGTTTTCACATTATGTGAACTCTTGTAAACTGAACTTAATTGCACAGGGAAAAGTTCTTGCGGGGAGAAGTGTTGTTGATGAATCCATGCTCACTGGAGAATCACTGCCTGTATTTAAAGAACAAGGTTTCACAGTCTCATCCGGAACAATAAACTGGGTATGATTAGGAGAGTTAGGTCTCCATGTTTAAATTACTTGAGAGAGAATCCATTACTATTCTCTCTATTTCCATACTTTTTGTTTTGTTTTGGAGTAAGGAACCACTGATTTTTGTTTATCCTTTAGGCATAAAGGTTACACATATATCTTGAAAAATGAAATTCATCTTCAGATGGTTGATCAATGAAAACATTGTGTTCGGCTTTAAATTTATTTTCTTGCTAAAGTGCTAAACAATGTTGGCACTTTCAGGATGGGCCTTTAAGGATTGAAGCCTCTTCCACTGGCTCCAACTCAACAATTTCCAAAATTGCTCGCATGGTTAGTATATTATGTTCTTTGACAACTCATTTGCTTATGTTATTATGTTGAAACTCGTTTAGGTATAAGGATTCTGTTTTACTATACTGCTCCTCTCAGATGGGTCTAAACTTAATCTCACATTATATTTTGAACATTTGAATAAGTTCATCTTTATATTAACTTTTTCTTCTTTTTATGGGTTATGTGTGCCAAGAATCAAGATTTTTCTATTCGTAATCTACTTTTTTAATAATGAACTTTAAACACTCTTTTTCAGTATGCTACATTTGTAGACTAGAAAAGTGAAATGTTTGGTGCATATTAAGCTTGGTGCTGTAACCTTCAGGTTGAGGAGGCGCAAGGGCATGAAGCGCCTATACAAAGACTTGCAGATGCAATAGCTGGTCCATTTGTATACAGTGTTATGACTCTATCAGCAGCAACATTTGCATTCTGGTAGGTATTGCTTCTTTACTTCTATTACCATAAGTTTCTAGTAAATAATTTAAAGGGGAACTGGAAGGAGAAGACAGAACTCTGATTAGCTTTTAAAGTGTCTTTGAACTTGTAGATGTTCTGAGAAACTGAAGCAAGAACTTTGAAACCAAATTGTTAGAATCTGGGATATGATGCAATCAATGATGATGATGAAAATGATAGTAATTTATCCCACTGAATGTTGACATGCTGAAACACATAATGTATTAGCTTTTTCATTATTGTATTCTTCCCAAGCTCTTATTCTTTTAGTTTTCTCAGATGTCTTGTCATTTGGTTGGGACAAGGGCACATAAGTTGCGTTTCAAATTTATGGCCTTGGAAGACCATATCATCATTGTCAAGTATTAGCCATGATATTTTCATCATATTATACCTCCCTTTCTCTGTGCAAGCCTTCGACTTCAACTAGATCATGCCTGTTTCCAATTGCTGGCCTTTATTTTAGTAACGGTCTTTAATAGCTACTCATTAATTTTAGCCTAACTTTTTATTGGCATGTTCAGGTACTACATTGGGTCTCACATTTTTCCAGATGTATTGCTCAATGATATTGCTGGCCCAGATGGCAACCCTTTGGTTTTGAGCTTGAAACTCTCTGTGGATGTCTTGGTAAGTTATTAGTTATGCTGAAATTACCTGCTATTCTAGGATTTGCTACTGTACCTTTTTATTGGAACTTGCAGTGTATAACATTAATCTGCTTTTCCAGGTAGTTTCATGTCCATGTGCACTCGGCCTGGCGACACCCACCGCTATCTTGGTTGGAACCTCTCTTGGTATGTCATTTAAATTGTTAATAATCCTGAGTTAGACAGCATATGATGTGCCACAAATCTAGAAGAGAAACACATTGTCTATATCATACATATGATACGATACTCACAACTTCCTCTTATTTTCCTCTTTCTTGCTGACACCTGTTTCATGCCTTGTGAACAAATCCCTTCCAAAACAGTATTATTGATCTTAAGTTTAAGAGAATTCAGTTTGTGTTCAATATGTATGCCATGAAGTAGTACTGGAACTATCTTGACAGATGCTAAAATGAGTCGGTGTGATTCATGGATTGGTAGCAAAATATACAAACATTCGACGGGCTCATACTTACACCGACACCTTTTAGCATCCAAGGTATAATCTTTCGGAAAATGATGATCTGTGGGAATTGTTTCCATTGGATACCCAAATTATCTACAGGAAATTGTAGCTTCAGCTACTTTAACATATTTACATGTTATGACATCAGAAGTAATATGAGACAGTTTGGTGATTGTCACACCTCATGGAATAAGATGAGTGCACTCTGGATGTTTAATATGAAGAATAAAATAATTGTGAACTCTTTACAAAAAGTCATAAACCTATTCTTTGTTTATGGATGCCTGACTTGACTGAAGCTCTAAGCTCCCATTTGTTACACAGGTGCAAAACAAGGACTTCTTATAAGGGGAGGAGATGTATTAGAACGCTTGTCCAGCATAGATTATGTCGCTTTAGACAAGGTAGCTTTAAAATTACTAAATTATGCTATTGAAACTTCTACGTTCCTTATCATTGAAAAAAAAAAAAAATCATTCCAACCTCATCCTCTTTTCCTACTTTCAGACAGGAACACTCACAAAAGGGAAACCTGCTGTTTCAAGTGTAGCCTCATTTGATTATGAAGAATCAGAAATTCTTAAAATTGCTGCTGCAGTAGAGAAAACAGCAACACATCCAATTGCGAAGGCCATTGTAAATGAAGCAGAATCATTGAATATAAATATCCCAGTCACAAGACGGCAATTATCAGAACCAGGTTTTGGAACCGTAGCAGAAGTTGATGGACGCTTGGTTGCGGTTGGTTCTTTATATTGGGTTAATGAACGTTTTCAAAGAAGAACACACATTACTGATCTAACTAGGCTGGAACATGCTGTAAAGCATCAGTTGTCAAATGGGAAATCGCCAATAAACTATTCAAACACAGTAGTCTATGTTGGGTGTGAAGGAGAAGGTATTATTGGTGCTATAGCAATATCTGACAATTTGCGCCATGATGCTGAATCTACTGTAAGCAGGTAATCTGCTACCCCAATCAATGTTGTATTGCTGACAAATTAACATGCTTACTGCCATCCCAACTCTACACTACTAATTTGATTTTTACATCTGGTTTCAAGTTCTCAAAGAAAGCAATTAATTGATTATTGTCTATCTGTGATTAGAAGACTTGATCATAGAAAGTATTCTAATTTTCCAACTATAATAAAAATTCAAATAGTTCTTTTCCTCCTCCACTCCCCTGTTTTTTTTATTATTCTGCAGTAAATCATATGCTTTTATCCTTCAAACACGATAATCATATTGATATTTTTTGTGTTAGTCAATTTGTCTTCCTCTTCTGTAACTTATCAGTGATGAGTGATGACATTTTTATTCTTAACTACCATAGAATACCAAAGAAAATTTCTGAGTATGTTCGATTTCTAAGCACTAGACTTAATATAGCTTTTGTTTTGTAGATTTTTACCTCTAAAGGATGTAATTGTTAGTCGATATAATCATTTGGAATCACCCTCTGTTATAGCCATCCATCTTTTTCTTTAATGTGTAGATAATCCTTTTATTTCTTTACATCAGATTTAACACCAAAGCCCTCTAATGGTTATTATCTGGTTTTTATCACTTCTGTAATGTGTAGTTACTGTAATTAAATTTTAAGTAATAACCAGAGAGAATTTAAACTCTGTTAATGGCTAAACGACCTTTTTCTAGTTTAATCTGATGTACTGGACCCGGACTGCTGCATTCTCTGTATACTATGTGCTCAAATGATCTCTGACTTGATATCGTTGTCATGCGATTTCCTTCCTAATGTTTGTATTTTGTTGCTTTGATTGGTAGGCTCCAGCTGAAGGGTATCAAAACACTCCTTTTATCAGGAGACAGGGAAGAAGCAGTTGCATCCATAGCAAAGACAGTTGGTATAGATAAAGAAAACATCAACTCATCCTTGACTCCGCAGCAGAAATTGGATGTTATATCAACTCTTCAAAGTGAAGGACATCGTGTTGCAATGGTAACCATCTTCAATTTAGATGATATGTTCTATAGAAACTGATAGTGCCATGGCTGTCCTTGCATGGTAGTGTCTATGATTTTCCTTCAGATATTGCATGCAGCGGGAACTCGACAATGATTTTTTGTTTGGATCTTTAATTGAGAATCTGAACTCTTTATATATATGGGGAAATGATGTTTTGGAAATTGTTTAATTCCTGGTTTGGTGATTTAGGTGAGAATGTCTAACGATTTAAATGAAATGGCCACAGATGCAACCGAACCAGTTCTTGAGCAGATTTTCTTTTTGTTTATAGGTCCAAACTATTCCAATTAACATGAGCTTAGAAGGCATAGGGTTTAGAGTTCAAAACAACACACGCATAGAAAGCATGGAACTATCAACTATTGCTTAATTGGGTTGAATGTTCAGCTGACATGTTTTTTTTTTCCCTTTTTCTTAAGGTGGGTGATGGCATAAATGATGCACCCTCTCTGGCTCAAGCCGATGTTGGGATTGCTCTGCAGATTGAAGCACAAGAAAATGCTGCATCCAGTGCAGCATCCATTATACTTCTTGGGAACAAACTTTCACAAGTATGTTTTCTTCGGATGGCAAATTCTTTTTCATTCTTGATTTAACTCGTGTCAATGGGTAAATGGGTAATTTTGTTTGAATAAGTTCGTTTCAACTCGGTAATATAAAACGGACTCCTAGCTTGTCGTTATGCAGCATATGACAAGTAGTGGTTCCATTTGTATTTTATATTGTACATTCTTGATCTTGATTTTGTCGTCTTCATTTTTTGGGGTCACGATTGTATTATGCTGGCCACTTGTCACTCCAAAGAGATCAGACATTACCGTTTTACTTGGAGAACCATTTGCATTCAAAAATATGATCAATGTTCAACAATATACATATGTATTACTATGCAGTATGTGTGCGTGTGTGAGAGAGAATGCTTGCACCATCTGCTTGCGTGATATTTTTCAATGATGGTTGGTGTTATGAAGGTATTGTGATGTACGTATGTGATTGGTTTTATTGGGCAGTTTCTTACATGATATGAGGATGAAATTGGAATACTTGAAAAGAGCTAAATTTTATCTTCCTAGAAGGATATAGATATTACTTTTACCTTATTTCCCATTGGTATCCTAGAGTAAATTGCATTTAAAGGGCTGATGGACCATTGAATGTTGAGGTTTTTCTGTTGTCATCATTTAGAGAATGAATATGCTGGTTACTAGAAACCTGCATGTTATTGTAATTGTAAAAGAGAGATTTTATCCCTTGTAGGTTGGAGAAGCACTGGATCTAGCACAGGCAACAATGGCAAAAGTGTATCAGAATTTATCATGGGCAGTAGCATACAATGTTGTCGCTATCCCCGTTGCAGCTGGAGTACTGCTTCCTCATTATGATATCGCCATGACACCTTCACTTTCAGGTGAGTTAAATTTTTGTCATCAGTAATTCAATATCTTCTGTGATACCTCCTCTAAAACATGGAGTTCAGAAAATGAGAAGCCATGGTGAGGTACATTTTGTCTTGGTCCTACTAATTATTGTTTCCCCTGTAAACTGATAGTTAGAGCACGTCATTTATTTATTGGTATGATCAATGATGTTTTGGTTCGACATGTACAGGTGGGCTTATGGCCCTGAGCTCCATCTTTGTTGTCACCAACTCATTACTTCTACAGTTGCATGGATTTGAGAAGAAGAGAAGGCAGACATAGCTTTGCTCACACGTAGCAATCCTTCCTGTCATATTTTTATGACAATGGAAGGTTAGTATATATAAAACATACACAAGCATACTGTATATTTACTATTCTGATCAGAAGCTGGGTATGGCCAAATAATGCCATGTTTTTTATTAAATATATCTATATATTTCCTGGTAGGTTGCAAATTGCAATTAAATAGTAGCATGACCGATGACGGGCCGTGCCATGATACAAGTACTGGCTAAGCTTAGATAGGTTTTTGTTTTTTTTCTCTCAGAGTTTTATTACAGGAAGAAAGCAGTCAAATTTTGACAAAGTAATTTACTAGTCAGCAAGACAGTCATGCAACATCATCCAGACATCAGCAAGCCCGCCCACAGAAAGAGAGAGAGAGAGAGAGTTATGATATGTCATGTCCTTCCTCCACTGCCCACATATCAAGGTAGTTGTTGCATTATTAATATTAAATCGGAATTGAAGAAGGATCTTTTTATTTATTTTTCTCTTGATTCTGAAGCCAAGGTTTTGTCGTCCTAAGTCCTAACCTGTAAATTAATATATATAATTTGATCAATGAGGTCATCAAGTCCATTTAATTAAGAGATAATAATACATTAATACAGTAACTTTTACATTGGGATACAAAAATTCACAGCCTATGATTAGCAATTGATATATAGTATCTTAGTGGATTGTCAAGTTTAGCGTGTTGATGGGAGCCACAACCAGAATACCTTAAATAAACACATTAAATAGGCACGTGATTGGGAACAATTGTCCTTCATGCAGCAACGCTTTACATGTGATTGGCAGGCCTACACTACCCTCTCACCCTCTCTATTTCTATCCAAATTCCTAAACCATTTTCTTTTTTATTTCAAACATTAATTATTAAATTGCTCATCAACAAATAAAAAATACAATATTAAAAAAAAAAAAATGAAAATTCAAACCCCAAACTCATGGAGATCTGCGGCTGTGATTTCAAATGTAAATTGATGAATAATTTATTCTTAAATAAAAAAATTATATCCACGTCGGCACCACATAGCTGGTCCCACGTTGCTCCAAATGATTGCATGTGGTGGACCTCAACACTCTAACAGTGACATTGCTATGTTTGATACTGGGATTATTACAAAAAAATTCGTGACCATGTGATTATAATTTTTATGATACATCTTTCTCTTTCAAAAACAATTTCAAGGGTTCCAAATAATCCAACCCACATTGTAGAAGCTGATAGATGCACTTCATAGCATCCACTAATAATATAATGTAATGTTATGAAAAACAAGTATCTTACAGAGTAAATTTCACAACCCCTTTGTTGTTCCATTTTTCAATCAATTATGAATTATCTCACCACTCCCATTCCCATACCGTTGTTTAAAAAAAAAACATAAATTAACCTTTGGTCTAATATCTAAAGGTCGAGTTATTATACCGTAACTGGTTTATTAAAAAATAATAATAATAATTTTCACTTGGTGATTACGTACATGCTGCATAATTCTTAATTACTAAACCTAAAGTATGCAACTGAAAGGCTTTTTTTTTTTCCCTTTTTGTGGGTAAACAATCGAGTTCTTTTTATCTAAGTTTGGTGCATTTTGGCGGGTATGATTATGTATAATCATTAATGTATTGATTATATAAGATGTGTGCTCTGCTTGTTAAGCTCCTGTACACACTATAGAGGTTGGGGTTCAAAAAAATAAATAACACTTTTTTGAAGTGATATTTCAACACAGTCATCAATATAATAACTTATGTTTAAAAGACACTTATTATAGGGAACGGACAAAATATCCCTAATAGTTGTTCCACATTAGATTTCTTTTATTCATTTTACAGTGACAAAGTTGTGAAGTAGAAAGAGAAAGTCTCTTCGAAACCCAAACAATCACTCCAACGACGACGGAGTGGCGCTACGGAGTTTCTTTTTCTGATCAGTACTTAGAATGCTCGAAATGTAATTATAAAAGGCTCGGAACTTTTAGTAAAAGTCTCAGAACCTTTAGTAAAAGTCTCGGAGTCTTTACTAAAAAGCTCTGAGTCTTGACAAAAATGCTTGAACCTAGTAACAAAAAAAAAAACCCGGGCACTTGGTATAAAAGCTCGAACCCATTAAAAAAAACTCGGATACTTGGTCAAAAAGCTCGAGCTTTCTTTAATGGGTGCGAGTTTTTTTGTCAAATGTCCAAGCTTGTTTTTTTACTGGGTTCAAGCGTTTTTGCCAAGGGTTAGACATTTTTTTGGACCTTATCAAAAAAAATCGGAGACATTTAGTAAATGCTCGGACACTTTAAAAAAAAGCTCAGACATTAACTTAACAAAAAAACTCGGAGATAAATAAAAAAAGCTCGGACAAGTATAAAATAAGTTCGAACACTAATCAAAATAGCTCGGAGTATTTCAAAAAAGTCTCGGACGGAATTTGGAGACTAAATGTTCATACATGTTCATGCATAATCATACAAAGACTGAGACAACAAATCATAACGAATGATGAATTTATGTATTGTTAAACCACACAGAAATATATGGAAATATATAAACAAATATCACAAATATATGTTATCTTCTTGTACATAATCTAAAGAAATATAAGTTTTTTTTAAAGAGATAGGGGTTGTAGATCGATTTTCAGACAACTATTTTGGAGGAAGGGAGAGATGAGTTGTCTTTTCAAAGTGTAGATTGAAGCACGATGAGAATAAAAAATAGTTTTTTGGCTCATCGTAATAGGTGCCTTTTAAATTTAAATTATTAAAACGGTGACATCATTACAACACATACAAAAAAAATGATCTATCTCACTTTTTTCGCCGGGGGTTGTATGAATCCATTAAAGGATCTTTTGAATGCATTGCATGTAATCAAAACAACGAAATAATCAACTAACTTTATCATTCACCTCTCAAAACTTAGTCTAACGTCAACCGTATCAAAGATATGATTTAAAAAAAAAATATCCTTGATACCCTTAATTAAATAAATTGAAGAATAAAAATTACTAAATCTCTATCGTTCATAACTAACAATAGTGAATGTCAGTATTAGTTAACGACAAGGTTGATTTGTTTATAAAAAAGTAAACTTCAGGGATTATGATGTAATTTTCTCCTTTTTAATTATTATATAAAACAAATTAAACATATTAAAATTACAGTTTGTTTGAGATTTTTATTTTTTTTTGTATTGTCCATGTCCATAGAAATAATGTGAATGAATTTGATTTGATTTTTTTTACATGACTAGTAAGAAATTCAATCAACTAAGTTAGCTACGGAACATAAAAGACTCTGGAGCTGGTCAATTGAACTATGCTAAAGTGTATTTGAGATTGAAAAGTGAATTAAAAAAACTTTTTTGATGTTAGTATTTAAATATTGAATTATATATTATTTTTTTATTCTTATAATTAATGAATATTGAATACTCTCAAACTGTAGTATGTGATTTTTTTTGTTGAGTATTAAAAAAAAAAAAAAAAAAGAAGAAGAAGAAGAAAGATGTGATTTAAAAGGGCCCAACTGATAATTATCTTAAATGATAAACTGTTTGTTGTCATTTGTAATTTTCCATTTTCAACCTATATGACCATATCTGCCTTCTTTTTTTATTTTATTTTTTGCCCTGTAATTTTGATGTTTGTTTCCATTTTCCAACATGTGTAAACAATTATTTGAAGATGCACCATATAAATAACCCCCTGCCAAACAACTTTTAAAATGTGGAATCTTTTTTATATTCAAATAAAAACATAATTGCCAAAACATGTTGTCAACATATAATAATATCTTTGTCACATAGCGTCGAAGAACGTATAAAATAAAGAAATATCAAAACAAATAACACCAATACCATAAAAAAGACATAAGAAAATGAACAATTATGTCTTCATTTGACTGTAGAAGGTAAAACTACTCTACTCCAACTAAAACTAAACTATGAAATTCATATATATCTCATAGAACCATACAAATAACTAAAAATCTCCAGTGAAAAAATTGATCTGTATATAAAAAATTATTGGTAGATCAATAATGTCAAAAGATTTACTTTCTACGTGGTATAAAAACAGATTTGATAAACAATCAATTCAAAACTTAATCTCCAATACGTCGATTTAAAACACATTTAGTTTTAATAACTTGTCCAATTTTGTATTATTATTTTATTTTCTTATAAGAAATAAATGAAAAATTAATATCAATTTTAAATATCTGCTGAATCAACTGAAAAATAGTTATGAAACGTGTCGTTTAAAAGTAGACGGTCATACTGATAATATCTAATTTTTTTTTAATTACGACAGCGTGGCTTGAGATTGAATATGCACAATTATATTGAATATATAATTTTTAATAGACCGTCTATTTATCTAATGTGACATCTTTTTTTCACATGTTACTAATGTATTGAAGATACTTTAAATGAATTATTTGAATTTCGAATCAAAATCATAAATGTGTAACAAAATAAATACACAGCTAATTTCAATGGAGATAGGGATGGTAGATAATATATTTATATGGCGATATAATTTATTTAAAAAAAAAAGAATGAGGTGGCAGGCAGTGAATGGTTGGGAAAATAAGAGAGACATGTTGCTTTAAGAGGAGCATACTGTGATTTGGGAAACATTTTAGATATTTTGTAAAGTTCGCTATTCTCAAATTCTTGCATTTTAAATTCACAACCTGTAATGTCTGTTAAAAAAATAATGAAATAAAGTAGAATTATTAATATAATAAACAGTGTGGGGGTAGAAAAGGACAATTGACAGGGACGTTGACGGAGTTAGTTTGGTGGGGGTCCCAGCTGGTGAATCATGGAGATAAATGACGTTCCCGAGGTGACGGTAACTTTTTTGGGGTCTGTGACTGTGAGTGGGACCCTGCTTGGCTGCTCATCATCTGCCTTCCTCTGACACTTTCTTTTTCTATTTTCTATTTTCACCCCCTCTTTTTTCATTTTTTACCCTACCTTACCTTCTTTTTTTTCTTCTTCTAATGCAGTACTGTAATATTCATTTCATTGACTTACCCACCTTGATTTTTCTATCTATATTCCGAGCCTCCTCGTGTTTGGAAAACGGAAAGAGTAGTTGGTCTCGTAGTATATTTTTTTCATGTAAGATTCCAATTGTATCAATAATTATAGAAATAAAAATTTATATGAAAAGTCATGTAAAGAAATTAAAATAAAAGATGTGATAATTTATTCATTTTCATTGCCTTATTTACCGCATTTATATAATAAAGATAAATTACTTATTAGATTGTTTTTTTGATACTTTATATACTTTTTTGAATTATTGTAAATTTAAGAATTGACAAAGAGAATATAATTTGAATTACTATCTTGTTTTCACTTCCCTTGAATACAAATTGAGGTCAATATTCAATTAATGATAAACTATTAGATTTGTAACGTTGAATTGATATTTAATGTAATTTATATTTTTTGAACTTTTATAAATTTGTAAGCGATAGTGAATATGAGAGATATTACTTGAATTCCTGATTTGATTATATAAGAGTATCTCTAATGTAAAAATGACTTGCATATGAATTATTGTTGATATGACAACAATATCAAGGATCTTGTTTTTTATGTGGCATAAATATGAATTATTATTGGTATGACAACAATGTCATGGAACTTGCTTTCTATATGGTATAAATACGAACTTTATAGGCGATCAACTTAGATTTTGTCTTTAGTGCTTCCGTTTAAAACACATTTTGTTTTAATGAGATGTCCAAATTTATTTCATATTTTATTTTTTATTTATTTCCTTACCAAAAATAAATAAAAAATTAATGTCAATTTTAAATGTTTACTGTGTCGGCCTAAAAAAATGATTGTTCAACAGGCTGTCTGTAAGTGGACGGTCGTATTGATAATGTCTAATTTTTTTTTTTACTAAGTCAATTTAAGGTTGAATGGTTGTATTGGAGAACGATTGTTTAAAATAATGACTGTTAATCCTACGTGGTAATTTTTTTTTTTCATAAACCACTCTTACATCGGAGATGTTTTAACTATTATGGGTTTTATCATTCCATCTTCTCAACTTTCATTTACCGAATATTCTATTCATATACCAAAACTTGATTTATCTATTTTTTCTATTTTTGGTGGGCGAATATGAACCAAACACGTAAAGAAACGGTATCTAATTCAAGGAAGTTAGTATAATAAAGACACAGAAAATTGTGAATAAAAGGTAATTAGTGTGAATTAAGACACTGGACAAGGTTGATAATGTAAAAGTTGAGTTTGAAGAGGGAAAGAAGCTTTAATAACTGCCAAACTCAAACCATATGTTTTCAACAACAAATACAGACCAAAACCCACCACCATAATCACTGATCACTGATCACTCTACCAATAAAAAATAAAATATTCACAATTTTCCTTTTTTTAAAAAACTAACCACTTTCCCTGAATTGGTAACTGGAAAGTGAAGTGGAGAGAAATAAATAACACACCTCCTTTTCAACCCATATCTACACCACATTAAATTAATGAATTGCTCTCTCTGTGGCCTCCTCTGCAAAACCACAGTTGAGCTGCACCACTGTCCACTGCGAATGTGAAAGCGACCCATTATTCACGATATAGCATGTAGACTCAGTTGTTGTTGCATGTACAATTTTAACAAAGCATTTCAAATATTAATAAATGTGAAAATTAAAATTTTGCAGTGTGAGAGTGAGAGATAGAGAGAGAAATGTTTTGCAGGTATCGTAGCAGAGCTCTGGCAGAGTCGTTTTTAACTTTATCCGTGAAATAATTCTCGCTCGCGTTTCACAGTTGTACCGCTTCTTTACTTCTTTGTATTCTGGTGTAGTGCTCATTGACGACTGTATAGAAACTGCCACAACGATGTGATGGAACAAGCAGACCTTTTTAGCTCCTCCTTCTCTCTTCAACTCTCTATTATCTTTCATCACTAGCACACAGAAAAGATAAAGAGAGAAACTTGAGCTCTCTCTATCTAATCTTCAACTGTTCAATGTCGGTGGTTGGAGGGTTCATAGGGAGCTAAAGTGGGTATGTTTTAGCTACTCAAGGCAGTTGGTGTAAATAGTAAAGATTTGAATCAAGGGTAGTAGTCATGGCCTTTCCTGTAGAGTTCGTCCTCTTGGTTTTTCTCTTCTCTTTGGGTTTTGGTTCTGTGGATTCAGATGATGGTGAGTCTTTGCTTCTCTGTAAAGCTTTCATTTTGTTGTTTGCTTACTGAGAAAATGTGAGCTTTTGTACTTATTCAGCATGACAGCATCAAATGACTTACTTTGAAGTATAAAGTTTCAGTTTTTGAGCCTTTTTTCCCCTTCTTTATATTGTTGCTAATCAGAGTTTTAAGTGCTAGTTTAGTCATGATTCTATTCAATATCTGCAAGTTTGTTAATGTTTATTTTGCTGATATTAGCAAGTTCTTGTTTTTATACTTCCATTGTATCATGCTTGTCTGTTGAGTGTTGTAAATTCATACTAATAAAGGGTTTGAGTCTTTTATTTATTATTATATATGTCAAAGTAACTTGTATTAGGGTTTTGGACATGAACTGTGAGTTTCATTGATTTATGTGTTGTTGGATGCTGAGCTGCCCTCTCATTCTGGGTTTAATGATGTTTTGATGAAATCTTGAAGGGGCAACATTATTGGAGATAAAGAAGTCGTTTAGGGATGTGGATAATGTTCTATATGACTGGACAGACTCGCCGTCTTCTGATTATTGTGTTTGGAGAGGAGTCATTTGTGATAATGTCACCTTCAGTGTCACTGCACTGTGAGTGTTTTTCATTGTATCTTGTGGGGTTCCTTCTCTATTCGTTTGCATTTGTTTCAACTACTTGTCATTCTCATTTACTGTTTCTTTGATGTCAATTTTTGATTTTTTTTTCTTTCCTATGTTTGGTTGTTGTTTTGTTATTGTAGGAATCTGTCAGGTCAAAATCTTGATGGAGAAATCTCACCTGCAATTGGAGACCTTAAGGACCTACTCTCTATGTATTGTACTGTATACTCTGTCTCTGTGCGTTGGTTTTGAAATTTAAGTCATTTAAATTATTCTGCTATGGTTCTGTTTGTTTCCCCAGAAAAATTTGAGGGAAGAATTTTTCAAAGTACATGACAAGTTTTTATGTTTTCTGGCATTATTTAAAATTTAAACAACTGTTGCCTAACCTTGGATTACACTGGAATTGAATTATTTGTGTCCTTTTTTCATTACTCAGTGATCTCAAAAGCAATCGCCTCACGGGGCAGATCCCAGATGAGATTGGTGACTGTTCTTCTCTAAAAATCCTGTAAGTTCAATGTCTGCAAGAGATTTAGATGAGTAATAATATAGTATCATTGTATACAATATAAATGTTTGTCAGTTTGGTTGATTGTTTGATGAAATTGTGTTTTTAGAGACTTGTCATTCAACTCATTATATGGAGACATACCCTTTTCAATTTCGAAGCTGAAACAACTGGAATTCTTGTAAGTACCCTGACAAGCATGCACTTCTCTCAATGTTTGGTTTTTTCAAGTAGTCAGTTTTCTCTATGGTTAATTTACTTCTGGTTGAACTTGCATCCTCCTCTTCCAGAGTTTTGAAAAGCAATCAGTTGATAGGACCAATTCCTTCAACTTTGTCTCAGATTCCTAACTTGAAAATTTTGTAAGTTTTTTTTTCTTCTCTCTATCTCTCCGATACACATAAAGAGACTCTTTTCCTATATTTCAATACTTTGAGCTATGGCTGAAATTATATAATTTCTGAATAATTGGTTCCAGGGATCTAGCCCAAAATAAACTCAGTGGCGAAATACCAAGGCTCATCTACTGGAATGAAGTTTTGCAGTATCTGTGAGTGAATTAATTTTTTTTTTTTAAGTATTTTCCCTTCTAGTGATGTTCAGTAGTGGATATTGATCCTGGCATTTACTATTTTTTCTGTTCACCATAGTGGTTTGAGAGGGAACAATTTGGTGGGTACACTTTCTCCAGATATGTGCCAGCTTACAGGTCTATGGTATTTGTAAGTTCCATTGCTTTTAGCACCGTCTCTATTTTTTCATCTAGTAAGTTAGGCTCTTTGTCAACCTTACTGAGTCTCTCTTATCATCTGCAGTGATGTAAAAAACAACAGCTTGACTGGGAGCATTCCTCAGAATATTGGCAATTGCACTGCCTTCCAGGTCTTGTATGTACCCTGTCAACTCATTGAGGATCTGTTATTTTTTTTTTTTAATGTCAAACCTGGTTCTTTCACTTACATATTTGTCATGTTATTGGCAGGGACTTGTCCTACAACCAGCTAATTGGAGAGATTCCATTTAACATAGGGTTCTTGCAAATAGCCACATTGTATGTGCTTCCAGTTTTCTTTGTCTTTCATTACTAGTTTAGGTTTCGATAAGTGATTATAAATTTGGTTCATGAAGTATCTCTTACTTTTGATTGTGGCTGCTAGATCTTTGCAAGGTAATCAACTGACTGGCAAGATTCCATCAGTGATTGGTCTGATGCAGGCACTTGCTGTGTTGTAAGTACTTTGAACTAATTGCTATATGATGTTCAGTGCTTTGGGAATTTGAATTGTCAGGAATGAAGCTCTATGATCTCCATTGATGTGCACATTTCTTTTTGTCATCCAGAGATTTAAGTTGCAACATGTTAAGTGGGCCAATTCCTCCCATTTTGGGAAATTTGACTTACACAGAGAAATTGTAAGTACGTTCTTGCCACTCTTGCAATCTGGGTATCTCATGACTACTTGAGCATTTTTATTATCTCATTCTGAACTTTTTCATGAACATTGTATGGATAATTTTAATTAAAAGATAAAATCTTGTAGGTATTTACACAGTAACAAGCTGACTGGATCCATACCGCCTGAGCTTGGGAATATGACGAAGCTCCACTACTTGTATGATTACCTTGTCACCATTTCATACTTGTTTCTGTTGTTTTAGACTCTTAGCACAGCTATTCTTGTGGGAACTGTTGTCGGTCGAGAACATGTTTTATCTCTTTCTCAATTAGTCCTCTTCCATTTGCAGGGAATTGAACAATAATCAACTCACTGGCCGTATTCCACCAGAACTTGGAAAGCTCACTGATTTGTTTGATTTGTATGTGTTTTGATTAAATTCTTTCATACAAAGCAGTTTTTGTGTATATTGTAAATGATTTACAATAGCATCATTATTGCAGAAATGTCGCGAACAACCACCTTGAAGGGCCAATACCCGATAAGCTTAACTCATGTACTAATCTCAACAGCCTGTAAGTTTTTATATGTGTCCACTAATCAGGTATCTCTTAAAAACATTTAACAACTTTAATGTATTTATCAATCATTGATTTGATGTCAGCAATGTGCATGGAAATAAGTTGAATGGGACCATCCCACCTGCACTCCAAAGGCTAGAGAGTATGACATACTTGTAAGTTCTGCCAACGGTCTAACCATACAGATTTTTCTGTTTATTAAATTCATCCTGTACGGTCTCCGCGTCATTTTATATTAAATTTTGGAATTGTCATATTGCCCAAGTATTCATTCATCAATCTTGTACTGGCACCAGAATCGTCTTTCTTATTCTTTGTCAACGGTTTTGATAGCTCTATGCATGTATTGAGCTCATTTTTGCCTACTAAGGTTCTGAAATCATGGACATGCAGATATTCACAGAATTTTGTTTTTGATGTTTTTTCCCTGACCTTCCTCAGGAACCTCTCATCCAACAACATCAAGGGTCCTATTCCAATTGAGCTCTCTCGTATTGGTAATCTGGATACTTTGTAAGTTTTTTGTGCCCTTTAAAGGTGAAACTGTTTTCTTCTTTTCTCATTTATTCTTTTACTAAAAAAAAAATCCTTTCGTTCAGGGACATATCCAACAACAAAATTAGTGGCTCTATTCCTTCTTCTCTTGGTGATTTGGAACATCTTCTAAAGCTGTGAGCCTTACTACAAATTGGTTTCTATTTCTAGATTATCTGCTTGCTGAGCCCAACTTTGTTGTGCTATAGGAATTTAAGCAAAAATCAGTTGACAGGATTTCTTCCAGGGGAGTTTGGTAATCTTAGAAGTGCTACGGAAATGTAAGAAATGTTTTACTGTTACTAGTATGGATGCCCTTGAGCTTTAAGACCCCTCTCTAACTTATGTTTAATTCTTTTGTGCTTTAGAGATCTTTCGCATAATCATCTCGCGGGATTGATTCCTCAGGAACTTAGCCAGATTCCGTACCTGTTTTCATTGTAAGTTTATAAAATGTAGCCCATAACAATTTTAGCCAAATTTACTGTTGTGTTACAATCCAGTAGTTGTTGCATAAAAGCTGATGCATTTTGTGGACACTTGACCTCTAAAATTTCTGATCGCCTTATTGATTTATTGTGATGGTATTTGGGGATTTAATAAATTTTATGAGGGCAAGATAGCAAACAATTTAATCTTTCAGCATTGAACATGAACAATTGTAGCCACAAAGACAGCTTTACTTTTGGTGTGGTATTCAGTATATATTTGGAGTTTTGTCTACCAAATGATTTGATTTCTCAATTTCAAGAAGTAAACTTATTCATGTCACTGTCTGCTGTTTCCATTATAACCTTTTTGTGCAAATTAATGCAGGAAACTGGAATACAATAATTTAACAGGAGACGTGATGTCTCTGATGAACTGCCTCAGTCTTACTGTCCTGTGAGTTATCATTCGAAATGTTCCTTTTCCTTTTTTCAATGTAGCTTGACTTCTAAGATGAAGGATTCTGATGTTGTAATGTAACCCACTAACACCAACCTTCTAACTTAAACTGTGCAGAAATGTGTCTTATAACAACTTTACTGGTGATATTCCCACAAGCAATAACTTCACAAGATTTTCACCTGACAGGTTAGAATGTCTTATATATATATATATCAAATTTCTTTTTGCTATTCATTGATTCAATAGTGAGTTTTATCCTATTCCTATCTTCACAAGATTTTCACCTGACAGGTTAGAATGTCTTTTTTTTTTTTTATATCAAAATTTCTTTTTGCTATTCACTGATTCAATAGTGAGTTTTATCCTATCTTCATAAATTGTTCTAATTTAGGATTGTTTGTCTTTTCAATTAATTGACCTTTACATCTGCAGTTTCATTGGAAATCTTGGTCTCTGTGGCTACTGGCTCAATTCTCCTTGCCGTGTGTCTCATCCGACTGAGCGAGGTGATTATTGCCTTTGAGATTTAGTCGTTTTACCTATGTCATTACGATGAGTATCCAACTGCCATAACTCTTTCAATATATCTAGTAAGATTTTGTCTCGATGGACTGCAGCATTAGTAATTACACCATATACATTTCAATCACATGCATACAAGCACTATAACACAAAATGCAAGAAACCAAAGAAGAAAAAAAATTGTGATTTTCAGGTCTTTTGTTTGATTAATTTCTTATGATCAAGATGATCTCACCAGAACAGTGTGCTTATATTCTGCATTTCTGCTTTGTTTGGTTATTAAATGCTGCTTTACTTTCTTCATGGAGGATGAACTAAAATATTTATCCTGTCCCATTTTTTTCATATCCAGTCACAATTTCTAAAGCAGCTATCCTTGGGATTGTTCTTGGTGCACTTGTAATTCTGCTTTTGATCCTGGGCGCAGCGTGCCGACCGCACAATCCTACACCGTATCCAGATGGATCACTTGACAAACCAGGTGCCTTCCGTTCTGTGTTAAAATCGTTGCAAGTCTTTAATTGATGCCATGGAGAACAACCTAGATAGTCTATGACTGAGCATGATATATATCTATTATTGAATCTGTCCAAGTTATTATGTAAAATGATTAAACAAATTTAATTTAGTTAATCTAACCTATACACTTGAAAGGTTGGGTGAATCTAACCTATACACTTGAAAGGTTGGGTGATTATAATTACTGCAGGTTAACCTGTGGCCTAAAAGACGATTATATATTCTTATCAGTTATTACTAATTCCTTTACACTTATTTAACAACAGTTAGTTACTCAACACCAAAGTTGGTGATCCTTCACATGAATATGGCACTTCACGTGTATGAGGACATCATGCGGATGACCGAGAACCTAAGCGAGAAGTATATAATTGGTTATGGCGCATCAAGCACGGTGTACAAGTGTGTACTTAAAAACTGTAAGCCAGTGGCTATCAAGCGACTGTACTCTCATTATCCTCAGTGCTTGAAGGAATTCGAGACTGAGCTTGGGACAGTTGGGAGCATCAAGCATCGCAATTTGGTCAGCCTCCAAGGATACTCTCTCTCACCCACTGGGAACCTTCTCTTCTATGACTATATGGAAAATGGCAGTCTCTGGGATCTTCTCCATGGTAAGTTAGAGCATTCCTAGAATTACATACTGCATTGTCTATCTGAGTTTGCAAAGTTTCATATGTTGAAAACATTTAAAGGTATTGGACTGTTACATCAATTTATGTGTTTTTACTTCAGGTCCTTCAAAGAAGAAAAAGATTGACTGGGATACTCGTGTTCAGATAGCACTTGGAGCGGCACAAGGGCTAGCATATTTACATCATGATTGTAGTCCCCGAATCATACATCGTGATGTGAAGTCATCTAATATTCTATTGGACAAGGACTTTGAACCTCATCTTACTGATTTCGGCATTGCCAAACGCTTATGTGTTTCCAAGACACATACTTCCACTTACATTATGGGAACAATTGGTTACATAGACCCTGAGTATGCCCGAACTTCCCGACTCACAGAGAAGTCAGATGTATACAGCTATGGGATTGTGCTACTTGAGTTGCTAACTGGAAGGAAAGCTGTGGATAATGAATCCAATCTTCATCACCTGGTTTGTCTTCTATCCATCTTATATATTATTTAAAATTTAATGTTGGCACTTTAAAGAAAGATCATGAGCTAGGTTTTCACATTAATCTTGGTTCATCTTCTAGTTCTTCATGTCCTGAATTATCTCATTTTGCTGTCCATGTGTCAGATATTATCTAAGACAGCCAACAATGCTGTAATGGAAACTGTTGATCCTGAGATAACTGCAACATGCAAGGATCTTGGAGCAGTGAAGAAGGTTTTTCAGCTTGCTCTTCTATGCACAAAGAAGCAACCATTGGATCGGCCAACCATGCATGAAGTTACACGTGTTCTCGACAGCCTAATGCCAGTCTCTGCACCACCAAAGCATTCAACCCCAGCTTCTTTGCTCTCATCAGGTAAAGTTCCTTGCTACAAAGATGAGTATGCAAATCTCAAGACTCCACACATACTTAATTGCCCATCTATGAGCACCTCAGATGCTCAACTTTTCCTCAAGTTTGGAGAGGTAATATCGCAGAATAGTGAGTAAAAGGTAGTGTGCAAGTATGTATCAATCAAGAATGTGGTTGGCTATAGTTTTGAAGATCAAGATTTAGTGGGAATTGTTTATAAAAGATTTGGTCCCAATTATTGTAGCCGAGGAAAAGCAAAAAAAAAAAAAAATGTACTAGTACTTCTTCCTATAGATATTAAAAGTTGCTAGCTAGTACACCATAAATTTATGTATGTAAGTTGTACCATGTAAAATTATGGAAGTAATTTGGCATTTTCCCAGTGGGGACACCACTGGCCTCAATGGTCTGGCCTTGCTTGGTGGGGTTTACATTTTCAGAAATCTGAGCAATTGGCTGCATTATATGCATGACAATCAATAATGCACTGAGGAGCCTTAGGTGGGCTCTGCAGGGCAGTGTCAGGCCATCTGTTTGAATGTTGATAATGATAGAATCCAGTAGATTGCTTGTGACAATCTCTGCATATAACTTTGTGGGTTATTATTGTAGCTATTATTACCTCTATATAATATTTTCAGGTTCCATCAAGGCCACAAGATGTCTGCTCAAAAGGTGCCCCTGCTTCCTCTCTCTGTTGACCACCCAAAAGTTGAAGCTCATTGAACCAACCCATCATTTGAACTAAAAATATGTAAAAAGTAACTTGGATGTAAATTCAGGATGATCTGGAATATAGCAAAACAAATTCATAATGTTGACAGTCAAAAACCCAGAATTCAAAAGTCTCTAAAATGCAGTAAAAAAGTTGCATTATATAGTCAAAATGCAACGAAACTGGTTTATTTATGTTACATATAACATAGTCAAGATGCAACGAAACTGGTTTATTTATGTTACAGCTAGCTAGGTTTATTGATGATTGCCCAGCTATGATTCTGCTCGTTTAGAGCGCTTCACTTCAAACATGCAAGTTCTGGTTTTCCTACACAAATCAAAAATCATCTGTCAGTAATTTAATCCGAGTTTAAAGCTATTTTTCCCCGCTGATTAATCAAAATTTTGAAACACTTTTGATTCTTGATACATCATACATGTATTTTTCTTAAAACACTTGGAGACAACAGCATACTTAAAATAATAATAAGGTTTGAAATGCCTTCCTTAACAATTTCAGAGTTATCCTTTTTAATTATATATATCTAAATAAAAAGGTCCCACGGGAAGGAAAGGGGGTTCAATTGAGAAAGCAGGAAGAAAAAGAGGTTCAATTGAAAAAACATTAAGATAAGAATAAGTGCTCGTTTGGTTGAGTTTTTTATTGGTCCAAAAGTTTTATGAACGTTTATTTGGATTTTTTTTAGAATTGTTTGGTTGGGCTTTTAAGAATGTCTATTTTTAATTGAGTAGAGACTAGTAGAGTTTAAACCTCTTCTACACAAAAGCTCATAAGGTGGTACTTCTCCAAATAGACATTTTAAAAAAAAAATCTACCAACCAAACAATTATATATATTTTTAAAAACACTCTATTTCTAATTATCTGCTACAAGTAGATCTTTTACCACTAGAGGTTTTTCAAAAAGTCCAACCAAACAAACTCTAAGGTGACGTTTGGTTACCATGGTGGAATATGAATTGGAATGGTAATGGGAATGAGAAATGGATTGGAAAGGAATGGAAAACTGATTTCTTTGTTTGGTTGAGACTTTAGAATCAATATCTGAATCAGTAATATTTTGTTTGGTTAACAACTGAATGGAATGGAATGGAATCAACTGTATTTTGACCAAAATACCCCTAATTACAAAACATTTATAATAACATTATTTATTATGGATAATAATAATAATAAAATATGATATAATAATATAATATTATTAATGTGTATATATAATAATAAAAGTATAAATTATATAATATTTATAATAATATATAATATAATATTATATATAATAATATAATATATGCAACAATAATATATATATATGTTATTTTTGGAAATGAGGGTATTTTTGGAATAGAGTTGGAGATAGAGAGTTATTTTTTGAAGATAAAATGTGTTAATGGAATGGAATGGGCATTCCATTGGTTTTTAGATGGAATGCCCATTCCACCCAAATGGTGGAATCCATATTCCAATGGAATGTCCATTCCATTGGCATTTAACAAACCAAACAACTTGAATTGATTTCTTTCTATTCCATTCATTTTCATTCCACCCAACCAAACACCACATAAGTGTGCTTAGATACATTTCTAAAAATTGTTTTATGTTTTTGAAATTAAAATTAGTATATAAAAAACTGTCCATGTATTTTAAGAAAACAAAATTCCAAAATGAAAACCTATATTTATCGATTTATAACTATGAAGTTGAAAAACAATTTAAAATTTTTCCTTTCAAACAATTATTTTACTCATTTTAATTTACATTAATTTTGGATTTTAGAGAACACCTTTTAACTAATATTACTAAGGGTTAGTTTGGTATTGCTTTTAGAAAGCAAAAATCAGATTATTTATAATTTTGATATAAAATAATGTTTCGTAAAACCTCCAAAAGTGAAATGATTAATTAATAATTTGACAAGTTTTGACAGGGATTTTGAGAAGTATATGACATGTTACTTTTTAAAAGTGATTATAAAATAATTTATTTCAGTATTTAATGCATTTTTTAAAATATCATTATTTTCCTTATAAAATCAAGTTAAAATTATTTATATATTTTATTTCATCTCAAAGTTAAATATTCAATTTAAATATTGATTTGATTTATAAAATATTTTTATTGACCTTAAGGATTTTTTTTTTCCAATTTAAATACTCTACTTAAATATTGATTATATATATATAATACAAACAAAATGAAATAGGGTCCTAAACTCATACGTAGTTTAGTCATTGTAACTAATTTCAGTACTTTTATAATAAAATTACCAAAAATAAATATACTGTTTTAGAACTATACAGTAGTTTTAAAAATACAATGAACCAAACATCAGTTAATTAACTTCACAGCCGATTATTCTTTCAGCATCAAGTAACAGTAATTATTATAAAAGTTACAGTGATATCAAACTAACCCTAAATGTGTTTATATTTTTAAAACACTATCACATTTTTAATAATAGTTTTCAAAATGATACCAAACATAAAATGCAAATTTGTGATTTTATCACAAAATATATATTTTTATGAAAAATAAATAAAATAACTAAACCAACCTTAATGGCACAACCATTCTGCTGGTCTTGGTGCTGCTCTTGTATTAAAAGTTCTCGCTGAAAGAAGAAAAAGAATCCTATTAAATCATATGTATAGATGGTTTAGCACAAAAATCAACCATATAATGTAGTTTGTTCAAGTTAATTAACGTGTTAAATCAATTAGGATAAACCACATCTAAATAATGAAAATCATCATCACACACCTTTTTAGCTTTGACATCATTGAGAGACGTAATGAGATGGTTCTCCATGATTCGAATCTTAGCAGGATCATCCACAATATAGGGATACTTCAACTGACTGAAAAAGTACGGGAAAGTTGAATACAACATATTAAAGTATAATTCATTATGTATATAATAATTTAGTGGAAATGAAACAAACTCGAGAATCTTGGTTTTGCAGTCGAGTTTTTCTTTCAGTTCCTTTATATGGTATTGTTTCAACTGCGCAAAATAATTAGTGTGAATAACCTTAACAATTATATATATATATATATATATATTCCAATAGAGTGAGTGACGTTTACCTCAAGAGCATAAACATCCCTAGTAAGACAAATAAAACACACAAATTGTTATTTTGGACCGTACAAGGTAATATATCGAAATTGCAATAAAAAATAAAAGAAGCATGTACTTGTTAGCCGATACGTTTATAGGATCATCATCAACGATGTTGTATTTTTTCCTAAGCATCTGAAATATATATTAAAAAAAACAGTAATTAAAATCAATGGAAACCTCATAATTAAAAAAAGTTTATCGATTAATGTCAATGACTTTTTAAAAAAAAAATTATTAGGCGTGAGAGGTACACCAAATCAACTTCATCTCATCTCCATTCTATTTATAAAACGTTATTTTTCGATAAATACTTTCCATTAAACCATTCATGCATGGTTGCATATGCTAGAGATGTTAGTGGAATATTCCTTTATAAATAAGGATGAGGATATGATGTATATGGAGATAGTCAGATAGGTCCCATATCCCGGTTCTCATTCTTATCTAGACAGTTTTATTTATTTTATTAGGATTATTTAAGAATGCATGAGTAAATTTTATTATAATCGGTTATTTTAAAATTTTAAGATGAGAGGATATGTCATAGAACAAAAGCAAATGACATTTAGAAAAAAGGTATCCACCATACATAATAAAAAACTAAAATAAATAAATACACACTTGATTGATATACAATTTTTGAACCTTTGAAATTGAATATGGATTTCCATTAAAAAATTAAAAATGGAAATAGAGTGTTTACCTTATTTGTATAGTCACGCCTGATCACACATACAAAATTAAATAATTCATAATATAAGTATTGAAATTAAATTAAATAAGATTTGTTTATAATGTAATGATATTCAAGATGTCACCTTCCTTCACGGTTTTCCACTGACATTTTTGATAATCTCTCTATCACACTATGTAGATCTCTACAATAAATAGATAGATTAATGCATTTTTGATTAAAAACATGAGCAACAAATTGACGGGTTACTTGTGTTCGGCTACTTTAATTTATTTAGAAAAATCATTGAAGGGTCAAAAATATTTTCAAATAAAATGTTGTTATTTTGGGATTTAACAATTTAAGATTTTGAATTTTAAGTTTGAACCAATTTAATTAATTTATCAATGAAAAAGATACTATAATATATATATATTCCAATCAAACTTTAGCAAGCCAATAAGATGAAATTTAACTAAATAAAACATCAATGGGATTTTTAATAAATTATATATCATCCATTTTAAGGTAACACTTGATATGGTGTTATATTGACCTAAAAACTTGTTTTAAAAGGAAAAATTCAAAACAATATAATTTACAAAAGCGTATATAGTTTTTAGCAGGTGAAATGTAAGTAGTTTTTTATTTCAAAAAGAAAAATGTAACGGTGTAAAAAAAATTGAAGAAATGAATGATGAATTACTTGTTTTGACCAACACAGATAGATGGTTTGCCGGCGGGGGAAAACATGCAAATGGCCAAATCAACGTCACATAACACAGAAAGCTCTTTAGCCTTTTTGAGAATGCCTTTCTTTCTCTTCGAATACTTAATTTGCCTAGCTTTCGCACTTTCTAGTCTCTTAATTGTTAATCTTTTTCTCCCCATATTCCAATTCCTCTATTTTTTAATGTGAATGTAGTTTTCAAGTGATTTGGCACAACTAGAAGGTATCGGTTTAAATAAACTCTAAAAAGTTATAGATGTATCATAACTAGTTTAATTATCATGTAAACTACAACATGAAGTAATTATTAATAAAATCTAGAGGATTATTTTGTAATAACAATTACGATGGACCTTAGATTTTTTTTCTATATATATATATATATTATTTATATCCTAAGAGATTCGAGTATAAGGTGAGAATTTCATAAAATCTATCGAAAACCCAAAAAATTACAAAATAACCTCAAAAACCAAATATATGATTTCTCGGAGAATACATCAACATTATTTAGTAGCACTCATACTATTTGGTCAATGAGAAATATGAACAATAAATAAATATTTTTATGTCAATATCACACTCATTCATTATTGATCGATAATGTGATCACTATCGATAAGATACTATCAAGTTATTTTTATTCGGTCAACCATTACAAACATACACCGATAATACGTTAAAAACCTCGTAATTCAAAATGTTTCAAAATTTAGTAAAAAGTTACTTCGTATGATAAAAATGCATTGAAACTTGTTCATTTATGTTTCACAAAAACCATAAATGACAAACTTATTTATTTGGGACACCTTAAATAGAAAGAGATATATATTGGAAAGAACAATGACGATTGCCAAGTAGATTCGTCCAGTTAAGAGCACTTTAGATATAAAAAATAATTTGTCAGTTATTTTACCATTAAGTGAAAAGTTTTGTCCCTTCTCAATCAACTCCTAGTTGCAATCAAACCACTCGAAATTTTGAAACATTTAAACATGATACATGTATTTTAGGGATGTCAATGTGACGTCTTATTTATTTTTTAAAAACTCTTCATTCCATAAAGGGTAATAATCATTTTATCCCCTATAGTTTGTCATATTCTTTATTTTCTCACCTCCTATACATAAATACAACTCAATCTTTTCAAAAAGGGTAATAATCGTTTTGCCTCCCGTAGTTTACCATATTCTCCACTTTCCCTATTCTAGTTTTAATATTCTCCACTTTCCCACCTCCTACACATAAATACAGCCCAATCTTAACAAATAAATATAGGTACATGGGAGGAGAATATTGAAACTAGAGGTGAGAAGTGGCGAATATAACAAACTACGGCATATGGCAATGCGAAATGATTATTTCCTTTTCATAAATCCTCACTATATATGGAACGAGGTGGGACAGGGTATATTTTCCCTATCCCCATCTCATTTACCCCATATAACCTAATGAGTATAATATAATATAATAAAATGTATTTTTTTTTAAAAAAAAAGAACTATTGAAAATGATATCATAGACACAAATCTCACAACTAAACAAACAAATTCAATCATTTCAAAACATAAGCATTGAAATAAAAAAAAAACTATAAAAAATCAAGATTATATTTTAAATGGGGTGGGGACCGCCTCATACCTATTATGAGTTTTACTACATATCTTCCCCACCCCATAAGTGCAGGTCTCTATGAGTTATTTTACCATTCCTTAATTATTATTTTTTAATACACTTATTCAACAATATATGTTTTAATTGTTAAATACAAAAGCACATGAGGAATGATACATGGTTTAACTAAGAAAAACAAAGATAATAGGTATATATAGTGTGTTTAGATACAAAATTCTTTCACTTCTTTGCTTACGTGTTTTCAAAATTGAAAAATAAAGTGTTTAAACTTATTTAAAGTTGAAAAACAACAATTTATTGTTTTCTTTTTATTATTTTTAACTAAAATATAAATTTTGTCTCCAAAAAACCATTTTACTAATTTTAAAAACAATAAGTGCATTTACGTTGATTTTAATTTTAATTTTAATTTATTTTAAATAATATTATTAACTAATACTACTAAATGTAATATTAATAATATTTTTCAATAAAAACATCATTGTAAAGACAATGCCAAACACAAAATGCAAGTATGTGATATTATCATAAAATATATATTTTTCAAGAAAAAAATATATAATGACAACTAAACAAACCTGTGTTTGGACACTTTTGTGCTGCTTCTGTATCATAAGTTATCTCTGAAAAGGAAAACATGAATCTAATTCAAAATCCCATATCTTAATATATACTTGTAATAATAGGTAGGTTTGCCAAATTTATGAGGCGCGCGTGCGCGCACACACACATATATATATATATAGTTTGTTCGAGTGTGGACTGATATTTGATGATAGTACTTTTTAAAATGGGATACTATCTATGGCTAATGGTGAAAAAGGGGTTTGTTGTGTGGACTGAGCTTTGGCTTGGACTACGACTAGACGAAGGCCCAACAAGAGGTAGTGGAGAAAACTGTATAGGCAATTGGTGGGGAGATCTAGGTTGTGATAATAGTGATATAACATACTTGTCCTTGTGGCTTCCTCTGGGGGAAGACTGATAAGTCGATTGATAAGTCGATAAGTCACTTGATAAGTCGGATCTGGTGGAGCCTCTTCCTCGGCCACCACCTCGACCTCTGTTGGTACTTGTCATTTTTCTCCCTGTAAAAATTATCTGGTCAGAAAGTTAGAAAGACTATTTTTTGATCCCTTTATATATTCAATATCAAAGTCAAATGCTGATAAAAGTGTCTAGATTGTTTTGAGGCAAGATTTTTTACATCATTTTTTTAAATAAATTTGGTTGACTAGCAGTCAACCTTTAATAAAAAATTATGGTTTATTAAATCATACTGTAATCTTTGAATAGTCAAAACAATAAATAATATTTCTTTATTCACAGTTGAGTATTTTTTTCTGTGTCTCATTCCAAGAACCAGAAACATACCTAACTAATCTTTATTGGTCATTTATTTTTTACTTTAGAATACCACCATAACCAATATCTGATGCATCAGTCTCTACTGTTTTTGGAGCATCATGGTGACAAATGGTCAAACACGGGAGTCTTTTGACATAATTTTTTACATGTAAGACTGATTTAGTATGTTCATTGGTCCATGGAGGGGGGTTCGTTTTAAGTTTTTTAAAGAGTGGTTTACAAATGATACTAAGTTCTTTATAGAAATTTGAAATATAATTTAAACATCCCAAAAATCTTTGGAGTTGTTTCTTGTCTCTAATTTCATCTGGAAATTTGTCAACAAACTCTAGGCTCCTATGAATATGAATAATAGTTTCTCTTTTAATATTGTGTCCCATAAATCTAATATTGATCTGGAAAAGGTTGATTTTATGAGCAGATATAACTAGTCCATGATGTTTAACAGTCTTATAAAAGATTTCTAAATGTTTTCAATGCTGGTCAATGTTTTTTGAAAATATTAATACATCATCAATATAGACAATGGAAAATTCAGAATAAGGGTTGAAAATACTATTCATAATGCATTTGAATTCACTATGAGCATTTTTCAAACCAAAAGGCATTACATTCCACTCATATTGTCCAAATGAGACTGTAAATGCCGTTTTATATCTGTTTGATTCATTATATATCTGTTAGAAAACACAAAAGAAATAAAAAGAAAAGGAAAAATGATCGATTGTTTTCAATAACAATTTTTTTTTTGTTTTCATTGAGGTGTTTAATGAAAATAACAAATTCAGTTGTATACTATTTTAATGTCACGATTATACCATAGCACATGACATTTAGAACAAAGTATTAAAGCTCTACACATGAAAATGGGTCCAGCTACTGTATATTCATATAGTTTATGAATTGGTTTATAATTATTTGATTCCAATTTAATGGTCAGTAAAAATCAAAGATTTGAATATTAAAACTAAACGAAACTAATTATCTCACATATTTATCCAGCAACTATATAATTCCTTTAAAGTTGCTAAATCCTATAAAACGTTGTTTTTAACTGTTACTTTCAATTAAATCACTCATATACAATTGTAAACACATAAAAGTTAATTAACATAGTGTTGGTTCAGTGTGCTAGTGGTATGCTCTTACACTTATACTGTGAGGTTGCAGGTCCTCCACAAATTTTGTATTATGATATTTTTTAAGAAAAAAAAGTTATTAGAATCAGAAATATCAATCCATATATTTTTACAAGTTACAATAGTTACATTACTATTTCTATACTTTTCAAAATCAAAGACAACTTAAAAACTAAGTTAACGAGTACACATTTTTAACATGGTTGTTTGGATTACACATTATGAAACTAGAGAAATAAAAAACAAGGTTGTATGTAAAACAAATAATTAAAAACAATACATGCTTGTTTGAAATACAAATTATGGAACTCTAAAATTGAAGTTGGATTTCCAGCAATTTTTTTTAATGGATATGGATTGTCACCTTCATTGTGATGCCACGCCTGATCACAAATACAAATACAAAATTAAACAATTCATTAATCAACTTTTCAATTATACAAGTATCGAAATTAAATAAAGTTGAAATTGATTTGAATGGAAAATATATAATGATTTTTGAGATGTCACCTTTCTTCACAATCTTGAACAGATAAATTTGATACCCTTTCGACCACACTATGTAGATCCCTACAATCAATAGACAATCTGTTACAATTACAAGTGAATCCACTATAGATTATCTCTTTACATATGTATAAATTGGTGATAGTAAAAACATGAACAACAAATCGACAAGTTACGCGTGTTCGAATACTTTAATTCATTTATAAAAGTCATCGACAAATCAATAACATTTCAAGATAATAAAGGATTGTCTTCTTTTTTTTTGAAAATTTAGGTCAAAATAATAAACACACGACACACATTTTATATATTATTCGTAAATGTCAATCTATATGATCGAGAAAATTATATTTATTCGCAAGTGTCAACCTAAAAGTCAAATCCAACAAAAATCTACACAAATATATGATAATCTTGACAATCGCATATGTAAGGGATGTAAAATATATATGAAATTGATGATGAATTACATGTTCCGACCAACATAGAGAGAGGCTTGCCCGATGGAGAAAACATACAAATAACCAATCGACATTGCATATCACGGAAAGCTCTTCGACCTTTTTTAAAGATGTTTTTTTTTTCCTTTTCGAGTACTTGACTTGCCTAGTTTTCATGCTTTCCAATATATTGATTATCAATTATGTTTTTCCCATCTTCCAATTACTTTCTCGTTTATTTGAATATGATTTCAAGTGAATTGATACAACAAGAACGTATCAATTTATACCCTAAAAAGTTTTAGAATTATTGTAGCTAGTTTAATTATCATACCACAAACTATATAAAAAAATGAATATTAGTAGAATATAGGGATTGTTTAGTAATAAAAGTTCACATGACCTATTTTTGTTCAACTTACTTTATGGTTAATTGTTAAGAAGGCCTTTGGTCAAGGCCGTCTCCAGACATTTTGAGGCCCGAGCGATTTTAAGATATTAATAAAAATCGGGGGCCCTATCTCTTTTCTTCCTTTCACCTTTCTTTGTTGGCTTCAAGAGTCATATTTTGTTGACCCGTCATAACTATTCATTCAAAAGTCAAGATTTTACCTAAAAATATATATAATAAATCTGTTAGGTAAAACAAAAATAATTATGGTAGGTAAAACAAAAAGCCTCTGACTAACACTTGGTCAAAAAAATAACATTACATTATTCAATTAACGGTTCTCAATTTTAAGTTCTCCGATTGAAGTAAAAAAATACAGTTCTCAGTTCAACAATTACACAAGCCATCACTTTCAAAGACATTCCAAACATAAGCAAATCACATAACATCGACTTTTCAACAAACATCAGAGAATTTTGTGACTCATATTTATAAAAAAAAAATACAACTTCACAATCAACCAAAAATTGAGCAGTCAGAGCTGGAAAGTAAGTAAATAATAAATTCCCTCAGAATTTAAGACATTTACATTTCTAATTTTCTACACAGCTCGAATTCCTCAAAAAATTAACATTGAGTTCTAGCAATTTAATTAATTGGGAAAAACTAACAAATCAACATTACAAAGAAAAAAAATAACGTCAAATCCAATTTCAACTAAATTCAACAGATTCTTAAAAAATAAAAACAACTGATTTTGTAAATTACAAGAAAGGGTGGATTGTTTTCAAATAAAATATAATGAGACATTGAGAGGTGAGACACACATTTCTGGAAACAAATTGAAATGGAAAATGAGGCCAGTCGACAGAGAGAAATGACGGTGATTTTGACTCAATCGATGTCAAACTACGTTAACAAAGACATGTTTGCAATTGGATTTTCTTTCAAAAGAAAAAATAATTTAATTGGACACATACAATTTTGACTTGGACGATTTCAAACTAAGTCTCATATGTTATAATTCAATTGGATATTGATGTTTATTTTTATCAAACTGAACTATATATAAATAATTGGGCCTTATTAAAAATAGTAAAGAAAGGTTTGACATTAGACCCTTCTTAAACTTAAATATACTGGACATGAGACCCCTAATTTTATAAAGAGTAATGATATTTGTATCCCTCAAAATTTGTATATATTCTCAAAGTCAATATATTTTTAAAATTTCAATATTACCCTTAAAGTGATTAATATAAATATAACTTTCTCATCATATTAATAAAATATTTAATATTTAAATTTAACAAATAATATAATTAGTTACACAAATAAAAATGATTACCTTTTTTGACTAAATTTCTGTTTTGTTATTAATTAAGATTTAAATAGTGATTATTTAAAATTATAAATATCAACTAACTGTTACACAAAAAATTAAGATGAGAAAATAATTGAAGTTAATTAATATACTAAACTAAGATAAAAAATGACTAGAAATTTAAACATACAAACATAGTCAATTAATGTTATTCATGGACTAATTCTCTTTTATTAAATGAAATTGTTTAGTTAGAATAAGAAAAAAAAAATTACAGAACAGAGCTTCTAAAGAGAAAAAATATATATATAAGGAAAAAAATAAATAAATAAACTTCATCTCCAAGTTTTTGATTATAGGAGGTTGGTTCAGGTGTGGCTCGGTGGCTCCTCGTATCTCCATACGAGTATTATTGTTTTTTTTTTTCAAATTTTATTTAACTATTTTATAACTTATTAATTTATAACATTTCCCAAAAATAGAGAAAAAGGGTAATTTTGGTAATATGTAGGGTGTGCTTACAAGTTAAAACATTTTAAAATTTTGTAATGGGGTGTGTGTACAAAAGGGGTGCACATACAGTTTGTTGGGGGTGTATATATCGTCACTCTTTTATAAAAGATGAAAAAATAAATCGTAACATTTGGATTCTAATTTTATAAAGATGAAGAAGCATATTGAACTTTGTGGGAGCCCTAGTAAAATGGTGAGTTTATTAGGCCCATGGGTGATGGCCCGACCCTGCCTATGGTTAATTGCATGGTCACTCCAAATTATCGGATGTAGTATCTTCTATACCAAATAACGCTTGAAGAAAAATTTTATATTCCATATACAATACTTTTTTTTATAAAAAAAATATCACATGCAGTGTAGTGATAACAACTCAAATTTAAAACATTATCAAACCAGATAAAAACTTTTACACTAAACCACATCGAGCGATGAGATACACCGGAGATTTGATATGACCAAATGTAACCGTAATCACAATAAACAATATATATATTTTTAATAATTAAATAATAATATAATGACTTTAACTTGACAATAAGATACATACATGTTTAAACAAAAATGAAAATACAAGTTAAAATTCTTAAATATATATATATATATATATATATATATTTGAAATGTTGCAAAATAATTATATTTTCTAAATGTGATAATAGATAACGAAAATGATAGAGGAATTATATTTTAGTCCCTATATTTTTTAGGAAATGTTATTGTTTTATATGATATATGTGTAACCGTTTTTAGTTATCAACTTTTAAAAATGTATAAAAATTAACCATATGATCAAAAAGTTAAAGAACAAACTTGACAGATTAGTTTTAAATTTTATTTCTCATGTTTAAAATAGTTTACCAAAAAAGAATATTTTGACCAATTACAAAATTGACCATATTTATTTAATATAATGATTTTTTTTTTGACAAATGTTGTGGAGGCCATGTATTATAATTTACCCATATATTATTTAATTAAAATAATGTAAAAAAAGGCAAAAAATTACAATTTCTTTAAAAGACTGAAAATAATTCTTAAAAAAGATTGAAAAATAAGAAAAAACCAAAAACATTTTGAGAAATCATTGAAACATATAGAATTATATTTCGATTACAATGACCTATAAATAAAATGTTGTCATGTTTTAATTGCTTTTTTTTTATTTGAATAAAAATTGTTTTAATATTTTATAAAAAGTGAAAAAAGAATGTGGATGACATATCTATCACCGGTGGACGCCGGAGATGGCATCCACCGTTAATCGCCTACATTGTGACGGATCTAATAATTTCCCGTATAATAACAGATCCATCATCTCCACCAATGAGAGGATATTGGTGGGTTGGTCGTCGATCCCCATTGAAGTGGTCATCCTCTTTTTTTTTTTAATATTTATTTATGAAAGTTGATTTTGTTATTTATTTATAAAAAAAAATATATTTATTTTTGAAAATTGTTTTATTTTTTATTGGTACACATGTCGCATTTGCACAATTACACCGTAAAGACGCTAATATCCTAACTTCCGTTAATTTTGACTAACAGAGAGTTATTTTGATGCATTTCTAAGAATTTGATGACAAAAAAACTAATACGCGTATGTCAAATAAACATATCATCTTATGACTTGTGATTAATATGGTAATTACAATTCATATATTATATAATCTCATGATTAATATGATAGTTTTTTTTTAAATATGATTAATATGGTATTTTTTTGAAGCAAAATCAAAAAAATACCATATTAATTACATTTTTAAAAACATATTATATTAATCATGGAATTATATAATATATGAGTTGTAAATACCATATTATAATTACCATAATACGGTATCTACAACTCATATGTTACACCATCCACATCATCTTTGAATTATATATGGTAGAATACTTTAAAAAAATGTAAAAATTATATATGGTATTTTTGTTTTAATATATGATTAATATGATAGTTCCAACTCATATGTTACATCACCATTCGGATAAATTTATAATATAATCCCTAAATTAATTGCTCAATTCATATATGATTGTGGCATCTGAATTCTATCCGTCATATTATATATGAGTAATGCTAGACAATCTAAAAATTCAGTTCAAATTTCAATCCAATGATATGACAAGTGTTTTTTTTTATTAACCATATCATTCCATGTTATGTGTGGTGATGACAACTCATCTACCATATTGTTTGAGTTAAATTTTTGGATTGTCTAGCATTACTCATTATATATATTTGAAAGTTGTATTATATAAATATAAATTTGAGTAATTAGTTTAGACAGTCGACCATTACTGATTTTAATTATATGTTAAATTAGATTTTATTTCGAATTTTCGATGAGACAAGTTGAGATTCCAATTTCCATGCCAGTAATTCATATTCTTCTATCACCTGTCCACAATCCTAAAACAGAGTGTCATGCAAAATCTATTTTCATCAAATTGACCAAACTACCCTTTGTCCAACGAAGATCACTCGAAATTTCTTCTTTAATTTTTACGTTGGCTTGATTTGGTCTTACCGTGAATGTTAGGAAAAAGAAAGCATCAACTTGAACAAACAATTTATTTATTTATTTATATTAATTGTACGATATGGACACGAACGGCTTTATGTATTCTATATTTTTATTGCAATTTCATATTAAAGTAACTGAAAAGCCCCTAATGAATATTACAGTTTCAATAATTTAATTTTAAAACATTAAACTTAATTTTTGTTTAAAAAAAGAAAATCCTCAAAATTAGTAAAGATTCAAAATTTGAATCTTATAAAATTTTCCCACAAATTCCCAGAAACCAAACAGTCAGTAAGGAAAGGTGGATACGAGTGAGAGGAGCTATAAAGCAAAACGAATCGAATCCAAAAATAAAAAAAATGGTAAGAGAGGGTGACGTGTCGATTACGATATTGCAAAAAAGTCCTTATGTTTCACCAATTTTGACTCTCACTAAACACCACCTATTAGGGCGGGAACACAAAATATTTCACCCAAAAAATTCTCTTTTATTATTTTTTTATTTTTTATTTTCGTCTTCTCTCTGTCTCTAGGGTTTCTTCGACATTTCTGATTCACACTCACGCTTGCCATGAAATTCTAGGGTATATACTTCTACACTGAATATACACAGCAGCAAACGAAGATGAATCCTCGCAAAGGCTCCAAAGTGTATGTGGAGGACAGGAATTTGGCTTGGGTTGCTGGTGAAATTACTGATTTTGTTGGAAAGCAAGTACAAGTTATAACTACTTCTGGTAAAAAGGTATTGGAAATAAACATGTATTCGTGTGAGCTTGTTGAAATTAGTCAATCACGCCTTGTTTTTGACTTTTTTTTGGGGGGTTTTCTTCTTCTTGTAGCTCTTGACTGCTCCGGAGAAGCTGTGCGCGAGAGATGACGACGAGGAGGAGCTTGGTGGAGTCGATGATATGACTAAGTTGACGTATTTGAATGAGCCTGGAGTGCTTTATAATATCGAGAAAAGATATGTTCTCAATGATATTTATGTAAGTCAATTGATTGGAACATGTTTATACGTGCTCTGCTATTGGGGTGTCGTTACTTTGATGGAGTCTTCTGTCTAAATACTGTTAATCTTGTGTGAATTTACATGTGGTGGTGTTTGCTGTTTAAAATTATGCTGATAATTGTTCAATCTTGTAGTCAGATTTTTGCAATATGTCGTTTGTTTTATGTATTAGAAATGTTAGCAGATTGGTCTAAACCTTGTTTGGCGGAAGGGATAATAAAATATAGAATAATAAATGAATGCTGAGATTATCAAACCATAAGTTTCCAATCTATTTATGGTTATAATGCCTCTGATAAATGTTTGACCTGTGTTTATTTGAGTCATTGCTGTCCAAAGTGATATTCGACTCTCTAACTTTGCAATTGAGGGTCTGAATTCATATTAATCTTGTAAAACTGGAACTTTTAGTATATCCGCTGGCTGGTATTAATTATTGGGCATTGTAGAACTGTAAATGGACAACAGAAGGCAGAAATCCTGACAAGGGTTTTTCCAGTTCGTTTTGTCCCCCTTAGTATGCTGTCAAATGTACTTGTGGTTGGGATTTTTTATCTCCTTTAGTCTCCCAAAGCGCCTTTTGGTGCTATCTTTAGGTTTCAATCACTGTTCTGTGTATCAAGCATGATGCGGTTGCCTTAAATTGCACAACATATACATGGCTGAAACTTGGGAAGAATTAAGTGGTTAATGGGTAGATGGGATTTGGAGTAGGTATTCGACTCAAACTGTACCCTCTCAATTGAATTTGTTTCAAATTAAATTATTCTACTATCGCACATTTTCATCAGTAATTGTTGATGTCTAATCCTATTTTGAGTTTTGACAATGTTATGCATGTGCATGAACTACTCAGAAAGTGATTATATGCAAACTATAATTATCAAGTTACTTTGTTGGGACAATGGTTCTATGTATATATTTTGTGCGTGTTTTAAATTTTTCTAAATTCCTCATTAGAAATTGACATTTACAAAAGATGTTTCTGTTTTTGGTTTCTATGGTAGACATACACTGGAAGCATTTTGATAGCTGTTAATCCGTTCACAAAACTGCCTCACCTTTACAATGTACATATGATGGAGCAGTATAAGGGAGCTCCTTTTGGTGAGCTAAGCCCCCATGTTTTTGCCGTAGCTGATACGTCATACAGGTATGTCAAGCTTGTTTCTTTCTGTGGATGCTGAGTGCTGATCTGTCATGTATGTTTGTACATTGCTTACCTGTCCAATGATCTTTCAGTATCTAATTGCTATTATATATTTAGAGCAATGATGACCGAGGGTCGAAGCCAGTCAATTTTGGTCAGTGGAGAAAGTGGGGCTGGGAAAACTGAAACAACAAAACTGATTATGCAGTACCTCACTTATGTTGGTGGGCGAGCTGCTGGTGATGACAGAACTGTTGAGCAGCAAGTTCTTGAAGTAAGGGCAACCTCGAGTCAATTCAACTACTAAATGTCTCTTTATGTTTGCATTTTCAACCAAGATGTATTTTCTGTCAACTTTTGTTCACATAAGTGTAAACTGTAAAGTAAAAACAGGCTTCTATTTAGTCTATAACGGAAACAAGATTCAGCAGATAAGAGTATATGAATTTGGATGGATGTAATTGTGTTTAAAATTGATCAGTTAATCTTGTTAATGAGTTGAAGCTCAATAGAGAATGATCCTCTTAGCTGGCTAAGCTTATGTCTTTGTGCACTTTTCTGATTTTCTATCTTTGCTATCGACATGTTGATGATTTGGCTCTTCTACATGTCCCAGTCAAATCCACTCCTCGAGGCATTTGGAAATGCAAGGACAGCTAGGAATGACAACTCAAGGTGGGCTTTATTATTGTTAAATTATTCTTGTACTTCTTCCTTTTGTTTTGTTTTATTTAATTTTATAAGTGTTATGTTACATTCCCCAACTCTCATTCCAACTTTTCTATCTCAACTACCAAAATAAGACAAGAGTAGCTTGCCCATCATCGCATTTTATTTTTTTTACTTAATTTCCATAATGAAAATATCTTATTTTAGTAGTTGAGAAGTGCAACATTAATCTTTTCGTAATGATGCACTATATAAATTTGTCACCATTATGTGCTATTTTGCTCTTTGAATAGAAGTAACGAGCTTCATACTTCATTAATTGTTATAGATGTTATCTCTTATATCATGACAGTCTCTGTACCCTGAATATTTCATATACCATCCGCATGCATCTATTGTGTTGTGATTATGATGCTAAATGTGTTGTACTTTTCATTTTTTGTTGGTTAACTGTTGTAACTTATGCATTTATTAGAAATTTATCATTAAATAAGTAATATGTAGATAATGATTTAAATGTTTGGTCGTTATTTATTTATAATAGACATGGCTAATGTAACATAGCTTAATATTGATAGAAATAGAGATCTGAAGAACATTATTCAAGAATGTTTGTGCATTGTATGTGTGCACACCCTATTTATAATTATATATGTACAATAGAGGTGTAGATAAATTGAGCTTTTTGTCACATTTTCACACTACAGGGGACATTCTAGACCTTATACCAAGTATTGTTCAGTAGCAAAGTGCTGCAGTACATTGTGCAGTTATTATATATAGTAATACCTATCTGACAACTGGTGTTCAATCAGTTATTCTCTGATCAAGGAAGAAAACCTTCTTACATAGGTCCAAAGCTTGTGTGTGCTTGCTATTTCTCTCCCTGATAAGTGATCTGAGGAAAAAAAAACGGAGCAGAACAAATGTCAATGCAGAAATGTGGAGAGAACTCTTGGATTAGAAAAGGCATTGATAATAGGCTGTCGTTTGCTGACACATAAATAACATAGGAACTTAGGAAGTTAATGGGCTTAACTGTAGATAATAACTAAAGGAATCTTGTACTCATTGCAGTAATGCTGTAACAAGAAGATTGGATAAAGATCGGTAAAACAATCATGTTATACATGTGGTAGTTTGTTCAATGTGATTTATTTTATTTTTCTACATTAGTGATATCAGCTATCTTATTGTCATTTAGTTTCATCCATGCATCTTAATCCTAATGTTTTATTTGCGGCAGCCGTTTCGGCAAATTTGTTGAGATTCAGTTTGATGCAAGTGGTAGAATATCTGGTGCTGCAATAAGAACTTACCTTTTGGAAAGATCCCGTGTAGTAAAGATAACCGATCCTGAAAGAAACTATCACTGCTTTTACCAGCTATGTGCATCTGGGAGGGTAATCTTTATGCATTGTGACTTTACTAATGATTATTTCCTTTCTGAGTTGGGAATGTCTGCTATAGTATTTTCATCTATCTTTATTGGAGCTTTCAAGGTTATGTAGGTTATATTTTGGATTGTTTGTATGCCTAGGATGCAGAAAAGTACAAACTTGGCCACCCAAGCGACTTTCACTACTTAAATCAAAGTAAGGTTTATGAACTAGATGGAGTGAGCAGTGCGGAGGAATATTCAAAGACAAGAAGGGCAATGGATATTGTCGGTATAAGTCATGAGGATCAGGTTTAAAATTTTATACTATTGCAATTGCATATTGCTGATGCTTTCAGCTTTTATTATTATCATTACTATTATTGTTATTGTTATTTAACTATTTATGTTTTTAAAATTGTCCTCGTACTCATGCTCATTTTCATTAATAACCTGTTATCAGGAAGCTATCTTTCGAACTTTAGCTGCAATTCTGCATCTGGGAAATATTGAATTTTCTCCTGGCAAAGAACATGACTCTTCTGTTATAAATGGCCAGAATTCCAATTTTCATATGCAGACGGCTGCTGATCTTTTTAGGTAGGTGATTCTGTAAGATACCTTGACCTTTTGTTTGAATAACTTTTTTAAATCAGACTGAGTATCAATTTCAGTTGACAAAGTTGCTTTCTTGATTTGAAATTTGAAAGCATACTATGAAAATGTTTTCGGTAGTTCTTTGTTTGTGATGCCTCGAGGTTGTTTAGAATGTGATATAAGCAAAAAATAGAAGTGAGATACTGAAATTGCTTTCTGTTTGCGTAATAATAGAAAGCAACGCATTGATAAGATTATTAAAAACATTGAATTGTATGAATTTCTCCTGTAATTGGATGACGGATTGACTATATAGTGGGTTGTGGCTTTCATCTAAGAGGTCAAGGTTTTAACACCCCATTGGGGCCACCTACCTAGGATATTAATATCCTACAAGTTACATGGTTGCCAAGGTTGTAAGGTCCTTTAGTAGTTCTCAGTTTAGAATTAGGGGAACAAGGGAAAAGTTGGGGAGTTCTAGGTATCCAAAAAAAGTAAAAAAGAAGAAGATTTTTGTGTTACAATTTTATCTGTTAGTGTAATGCAAGTGAATATCTAAATTTTTTCATAGATGTTTGAGAGCAAGTTGTCACAAGCAGAGTTAGGTATTCGGCCAAATGCATATAACCTTTATCGATTGGTGAAGTACACAATGCAAATAGTATACTAATTTTTATTTATTTTTTTAATTTTTTTTTGATGAATGAAATGTCTAAATTGCTTCTTTAATCAGGTGTGATGTGAACCTCTTACTGGCTACGCTCTGTACTCGTACGATTCAAACCCGTGAAGGAAGTATTATTAAAGCTCTTGACTGTAATGCTGCTATTGCTAGTCGAGATGCATTGGCTAAGACTGTTTACTCTCGGCTATTTGACTGGTATACTTATGATCATTATATCATCAAACTATTCCTCTTATTTTATGCATTTTTCTAAGAAAGCTGAATAGTTCTTATGTTTCTTCCAGGCTTGTTGAAAAGATTAATAGGTCTGTTGGGCAAGATCTGAACTCCCAAATTCAAATAGGAGTTTTGGACATTTATGGGTTTGAATGCTTTAAATATAATAGGTAAGTTTTTTGTTTCTGCATGTTTATTTGATTTTTTTTGTTTTGTTTGAGCACAATGAAATTTAAAATAATTAAGTTATTAAATACCATTGTGATGATAAGATTGTAAGGGCGCCCGCGCCCAGAACTTGCCATATTCAAGAAAACTCTTACCACTACAAGGGTTTCAATAAGATTTGTCATCTTGAGCATGCTAATGTTCTTTGATTTGCTGTTTTGTTTGTGCATCGTATGCTTCATTACGTCACTAAATGTGATTTTTCTGTGAATATACTAGTGCTTTGGAGTCTAGTTTTATGTTCCCATTTCTTGACCTTCATCGGGCATTAGTGGAAATATACTTGTTCAAACAAAGTTGTCAGAACCAAAGTTGAAACAACTTAATATTAATTTTGCTTACTAATATATTTTACTTTATCTATTATATCCTTGTAACTTCTGTTGCGAGTTTTTTTGTTTGTAAATTATGGTTATCACAATGTTTTCTTTCATTGATTAATTAATATGATTTTTTCTGCAGTTTTGAGCAATTTTGCATTAATTTTGCAAATGAAAAGCTTCAACAACATTTCAATGAGGTGTGCAATGCTTTATTATGGGATGAGATTGTACCTAGTATGATAATGCTGTGCGTCTTATTTTTTCCTATCAATTGTTTCAGCATGTATTCAAGATGGAACAGGAGGAGTATAGGAAAGAAAAGATTGATTGGAGCTACATTGAGTTTATAGACAATCAAGATGTTTTAGATTTAATTGAAAAGGTACTCATTTGGTATTTCTTGTAAAATTTTAATATTCTTGTCTTTTTATATGATAATGGTTCTGGATATCTTTTAAGATCTGGTTTTGTTCCCTACAACATGATGCATTTATTTATTCTAGTAAGAACTGAGAAGTGCTATAATCATGTTTATGGAGCTACAAGAGAAAGGCCTATTAGAACTATGGTTGGGGATTATATAATATTTTCTGCTAGTTTTGATACGAAGATACCAAAATGCTCCCAGATCCTGTGGTTGACAGATGGGATTTTCTGATCTATTACATAATGTACTGTGATAAATTTAGCTTGTCTTTCATTGTTATGACTCAGGCTGGTTTTAGCCTTTAACGGTGACTAGTTGTTTGACATGGTAACACCTAATTATAATGCTATAAACCTAATCTCTTGAATTTTGTGTATTAATGCTAAAGTCTTTCTTTTTTACTCTTTGTAAAGTAGTTGTGAGTTTTTGCATGTGTACACTATTCTTTACCTTGTTGTGCTGTTTTGTAGTATGCCGTTAACTATCAAATTTGGGTCTCACGACATTACATAATTGTTTGCAGAAACCTATTGGAATTATTGCTCTGTTGGATGAAGCTTGGTACAGTTCGTGTTCTTAAGTGTAAATTGGTGCGTGTTAGTCTGTACAATTCTTTATATGCAGTTTATCCTTATCCTGATTTTCTTTTTTATGCAGCATGTTTCCCAAATCAACACATGGAACATTTTCAATGAAGCTATTTCAGCATGTTCGAGATCACGCAAGGTTGGAAAAGGCAAAATTTTCAGAAACGGATTTTACCATATCCCATTATGCTGGCAAGGCATGTAGTAGGCCACAGTGTTCTTGCATAAAGATTGATGTTTTGATATTTAGAATTATAATTATGAATCATTCACTGCGTTTTCTGTAGGTCACCTATCAAACTGATAGCTTTTTGGATAAAAATCGTGATTATGTTGTGGTTGAACACTGCAATCTTTTGTCTTCTTCCAAATGCCCCTTTGTTTCTGGTCTTTTCCCTTTGCCACCGGAGGAGTTTTCAAGATCATCATACAAATTTTCTTCTGTGGCCTCTAGATTTAAGGTATGGGAATTTATACATTGAACCATCATCTTCCTGATGTTAGCTGCGAAAGGTTGGTCAAAGTGCTTGACTTTTCTCTCCATGTCTTTTTTAACTTAAGGATGTTGATTATTTATTTTTTCTTAGCAACAACTGCAAGCACTCATGGAAACCCTCAACACAACAGAGCCTCATTATATACGCTGTGTGAAGCCAAACTCGCTAAACAAACCTCAAAAATTTGAGAATCTGAGCATCTTACATCAATTACGCTGTGGGGTCAGTAATATGAAAACTTTTATATTTGTTCGTCATAATATTCTTAAACAGAGAGATAATATACATATGCTTGGTTTTTGGATTATTCCAGTACCGTTTATGTATCTAGCATTGCATTGTTTCCTTGTGATTCACCCGTTAGTTTTGCAAATGACCAGTATCCTGTGGTTTGTATTATACTCTTGTGGTACAATGATTGATCTGTGTGTTCAAATGTACAGTTTTCTTATGTTTTATTTGTATCATCATTACTTGTGGCTGTTTTGAGTTTCAATATATATTTAAATCTACCGAGTGGATAAATATCTTAGTAGTTCAGCAACTGATGGTTATCCTTTTATTGGTTCAATTTTTTGAGGGTGATTCAAAAAGATTAGGTTTTTGGACAGATTAGGTGAAGGTTCACTTACAGAGTTCTTTTAAAAAAGCAGAAATATATTTTCCAGTGTAATATCCCAAAGGGAGAACTCAAATATTTGATCTTTGGGGTTTTGGCCAAAACTGGAATTAACTCTTTTCCTTTTGACCGAAGAGGGCATTGGTACCGTCACTTCTGTCTCACATGATTAGCATACCAATAATTCCATAACAGATGTGTAGCAGAAGTATGAACATCATGTGGCTTGATTGTAATGTTGGAACCTTATCTAATCTTAGTGCTAGGATGTCCTGCTGCTACTCTTTAATTGACCAGTTAAATGTTTTAATGTCAGTCATGTTGTTCATGAATGTAAATTGTAGACAGGTTATTTTTGCTAGTCGTGTTATTAGTTTTGTTGCTTTTCTTTTGACAGCAGGTATTATTTCATTATGTTCCCTCTCTCTCTCGCTCCCAATATATATATATATTTTCCAGAGTTGAGATTCTTCTCTATTTGCTCGTCTTTCTTCACTACTACTTTAGCCACACACATTAGGTTTTCCATTTTTTCTTAGGTACTAACAGTAACATATCCAAGTACTTGCATCATGATGTCATGTTGTTCGATATGATAATTGTATGGTCTGATGCAGGGTGTTTTGGAGGCAGTTCGGATAAGTCTGGCAGGTTATCCAACTCGAAGGACTTATTCCGAGTTTGTGGATCGATTTGGACTATTAGCTCTTGAATTTATGGATGGAAGGTTTGGTTCTAATTCTTGTGCAAAGCTATAGTCCTGGAAAAACTTATTAAATGATTTGAAAGGATTCACTGCAAATTTATATTATCTTTGAAATGTTGTTTGTTAGTATGCTGCAAGCTAACTCAGATAATGCTTGTTTTTAGGGTGATTACAGCTTTGCTGTTATTTCTTTCATTATCCTCACATGTTTCACAATTTCATTTTCTTTTGATCTTCCAAGTGACTTTGCACGAAGAGTTACACATTATATAATAACAATGAAAGAAAAACATCCTTGTTTATGTCAGTTTTCATGTCTTCTTCTGTTTGTTCTTTTTGGGTCTCACTAACAATTTCTTTTGTATTATTTGATCACTTATATTGCAGTTATGATGAAAAAGCTTTGACTGAGAAAATTTTGCAAAAGTTAAAGCTTGAGAACTTTCAGGTATATTTCCCTCAAAAGGAGCTATTAATCAGTTAATATCATCTTAGTAATCTCAATTGTCATACATATTTTTTCTGTCTTTCAATGTTAACTCTGTTGCTTACAAGTTTAGTGTTCATCTTTTTCTAATTCTTTTTTGGTTGTAGATGGGGAGAACAAAAGTGTTCCTTAGGGCTGGTCAGATTGGGATATTAGACTCTAAACGGGCCGAGGCTCTGGACACTTCTGCAAAGCGTATTCAACGTCGATTGCAAACATTTATTGCACATAGGAATTTCGTCTCAATTCGTTCCGCTGCATTTTCCCTCCAAGCATACTGCAGAGGTTTATTATTTTCTGAGTTGCTCCTTGCCTGTTTCAAGACCTGTTGAATTTAGTTGTTTGCTATCATATTCAGAATATCCTTCTTTTGTTCCCCTGATTATGGTTGAAAGTCTTATCTTTTATAAATTTGTAAGCTTAATCAAGTTGATAGACCCAACGGTTGAATTTGTATGTTAACCTCTGGGCTTTGAATAACCGAAATTACTGACACCATTATCATCATGTAGCATTTTGACATCTAGTTTGTTTAAATACTACGTTCTGTGCACTCTCTATGTCTACAGCTCTATCATTGACAGCCCTACAATTACTTAGAAATTTTAAGTGACGACAATCATAGTTGTCTAGTTGAACACTTATTAGCTGTTCGGATTTTTTGGCATCTTCACCAACTCAGCCTTCATTTGATCATTTATTTCATTTATTTTCTGTCTTATATGCTTTCCTTGCACATGTTTATCAGTAAATGATTAATGCATTGTTATTTAACTGCTTCTTTGATTAATAGAATCTAACTGATTTGATTGTTGTTTCATGAGCTTCATCAGTGTCCCCAATTGTGATTCTCTTTTGGTTTATCACTTAATGTTCATTTTTATTATAGGATGCCTTGCTCGAAAGATGTATGCTGCAAAACGAGAGACAGCAGCTGCTGTTGTATTACAGAAATATGTCCGCACAAGGCTACTGAGGCTTGCTTACAACAAATTATCTTCGGGTGCTATTGTTATACAGTCCAATATCCGCGGATTTTTAAGTCGACAAAAATTTTTGCACGGAAAGAAACATAAAGCTGCCACTTTAATTCAGGTAAACATATATATTTTTTTCTTATTAATTATTTTGAATGGGCCCGTTACCTTTTGGTTTAATTTTTAGGTTTCTTCTCCTTTTTATTTCCTCACATTAGAAATGGGATATAAATGTGCTGTTTCTGTTCTGCTTTTATTTATTTTTCTGTTTACTGGGAACTTTTTTTGACGGTTGCATAAAACATGTTTGGGTTGCAGACACTGGAATAAGAGATAAATTCTCATTTCGTCTTACATAGTTTTTATCTGGAAGGACCAAATAACCTTGGCTTGTCTGTAGCTCATCATATGACAACCTTAAGTGGTCTTCATAGTTCATAGCATTTTTAAATTCTAGATATTTAGTGAAAGAATACCTGGCTCCAGTAAGCCTCGCCCTCCCTCTTTCCTTCTTCGATATCTGTTATGCATGTCCTTGATGCAAACTGATTTATTACTTCAGCTGAGATGACATAATTGCTATGGCTTTGGTGATTTAGGGTACTAGATTGGTCTTTGTTTTCTTCCTTCAGTAAGGGAATCTTTTGACTGTGATTTTGTTCAATAACAAAATCTACCAAAAGTTTCATCTTTCATGTTGGTAAGGTAGTTTTCTTTGTAACATCAATATTCGGTTTGTTGTGGTTTTGAGGGTGTAGAGGTATACTGAGATTTTGAAGTAGAAGAAACAATGTCTCTGGACTGTTGTTTGCCTTTGTTTTTTGTATAATTTTTCTGGCTGCTGCAATTTAACTTGATCAAATATGTTCCCTTTTGGATGAATAATTTAAATGTCCTAGGCTTGTTGGAGGATGTGCAAGTTTCGCTCTGCCCTCCGGCAGCATCACACTTCTATCATAGCAATTCAATGTCATTGGAGACAAAAACTTGCAAAAAGAGAGCTTCGCAGGCTCAAACAGGTAAGAGAAATTGTACTTTGTTCGTAATATCTGTAATAATAATATTTGAAGAGGATATCCTCCTACTTTTATGAAGTAATTTATTTCTTTTCTCCACAAAAATTCATGCAGTATAAAATCATATAATTTTAAGGTTATTTTATGTAAATATAAAATAAATTTCAAAATATTTGTAAATTGAAGCCCTACTTAGGATCAGTTTTCTTTCTCCACTTAATACGGCTGGTTTTCTCGGTAAATGTTTTTAATCATTACTCTTACTCAGACTTGTGATTTGTAATAGTTACAAGTAACTACCAACCATCTTTAAGTTTTTTTGCCCTCTGTCTGTTTGGAGTTGCAGAAAATGTCCATAGGTTTCAGTTCGATCTCTCTATTCATCGGGTGTTCTAGAGAATGTTATTGATGGTTTGGCTTCTTTTATTTATTAGTTATTACAATTGATTGTCCAGTATTTTTTTTTTGTTTTTTTGTTTTTTTTTGGGTCTGAGTAATCTTGCTATAAAATGTTTTCACACTGTTTATCTGTTTTTCTTAGTCCAGGTAAGTGTATAGAAATGCAATTTTAAATTTCCAACATGTGAATCAGTGAATATTTATTTGATTATATATTCGTACGAAGATTGGAATACACATGCATTGCATGTGACACTATAAGTGTTTTACATATAAATTCATACGAAGATTGGAATACACATGCACTGCATGAATTTCATGTCATTCAACTCTCTCATTATAAGTGTTTTACGTTGTGATCTTTGTACTCATGTACTGTTTGCAGGAGGCTAATGAAGCAGGTGCATTGCGTATGGCTAAGAATAAACTTGAGAAGCAGTTGGAAGATCTCACATGGCGTGTACAATTAGAAAAGAGATTGCGGGTATTGCTTTTCGTTTTTGTGATTCATTTTTTGGCTGACTTATTACTTGTGTATGAATTTCTTCTTTACGGATCTGGATATATTGAAATCTTGAACGTTTTCTTTTTGCAGTTCTTTAGCTTTATTTTTTTTTCCTACAACAGTATTTCTTGGGCATATTTTTTTTTGTTAAATTAGTTATGGTGAGCATTCTGAACTGCAGGTTTCCAATGACGAAGCTAAGTTGGTTGAAATTTCCAAACTTCAAAAACTGTTGGAATCTTTGAACCTTGAGTTGGATGCAGCCAAGTTGGCAACAATTAATGAGTGTAACAAAAATGCAATGCTGCAAAATCAATTAGAATTGTCAATGAAGGAGAAATCTGCTTTAGAAAGAGAAGTTGTAGCAATGGCAGAAATAAGAAAGGAAAATGCATTATTAAAGGTGTGTGCTGTATTATTGGTTGATTTTGTAATTCTTGTGATCCTTTGAATTGTTTGGGCTCTCTTTTCTCTGATAATTCTAATCGTAGCAAATTAGTTCATCTCTGATGAAATGGTGTTCTGAGATGCGCTGCAAATATTATCACTTAGATATCAATTCCTTTCTAAGATTCATAAGACAATTAATTTGGGTGAGATATTTGTTTTTTGCACTGTAATCATAGCAAGTCAGGGACTTGATTAGCAAATGTTGGTCATATTATTTTATTTGGGTTTCTGGCATGTTGACATCTTGCAGAAAGACAAAGATGCATCTGGAAGTAATTATAAGTGAAATTCTTTTGATATGCTTTCAGAAATGTTATATCTGGGACCAAATTTTTGAATTAATTTATTACTAAAGAATCTGCAAAATAAAAAAGAACCAGGAAAATTAGAAAATAGGGTGTGAGGTGCATCTCATACATTGCTACTTTATCTTCTTTATTTGATTTTGCATCGTGTTTTGATCTTGTGCTTTCATTGCCATTTACCATCTTTTCTATTTATTTACTCCTCTCAAATTTCATTAGTGTGCACATCTATGGAACCTACTTTGCTGTATTGCTTTTACTTGTAATCTAATTTAGAAATTTTATTATATTATCAAATTTTACAGCTATGCCTGAGACTCTGTGTTGCATTGGAATTTTTTTGTATGTTTTACTTGTTTTGCATTTGGGAAATTTATCCTTTTTCGAACCAAGCTCCCTGACTTTTCTTGTTCATGTTACTGTTTTTATATGGAGAAGGCTTTTCCCTGAAAATTTGTAGTTTCCTATTACAGAATTCTTTGGATACCTTGGAAAAGAAGAACTCGACTCTTGCGCTTGATCTTAGCAAGACTCAAAAAGATAGTAATGATACCATTCAAAAGTTACAGGAGGTTGAACAAAAATGTTCTAAGCTCCAGCAGAACATTCAAAGGTGTGGTTTTATCAGTGGTATTTCTTTTTTCTTTTTAATTATTACTGGTGACAATTCCCCTTTCATAGTTGTTCACTTAGGTGATGTCTCTGCACACAATTATTCTGCTGTATTGTCTTCTAGTTATAAATTTATTTTCCTTGGAACTTTGGAAGCCAATTGTGAGGTTTCATCGCTGTTTTTCTATACACGCTTCCTGATATTAACATTTACTATATTTGTGCCTTAAAAGTATATGTACAAATCCAGTTTCTGCTGCATTATTTTTATAAGTTTTTTTTTTTTTATTTATTGAAATTTTAGTCTTGATGAGAAGCTGTCACAACTGGAGGATGAGAATCATGTATTGCGGCAAAAGGCGTTGATTGGATCTACTAAGGGCAACCGTCCTGGTTTTATGAAGACATTTTCAGAAGTAAGTTTTTAGGCACATAATACCTACGTACAGGCATATACTTGCATGGCTGCGGTGTGTGTGCATGTGTGTTTCTCTTGTTTACCTCAGTTCGTTACTGGATGGAGTTTGGATCGTCAGTTGCAAATTATTTTCTTCTTGTGATTTGCTTTGAGTATGATAAGAACTGTTTGCTTTTATAATAATTATTATTATTTTCTTTAAAATCATTGTTTTCTTTATGGAACAGAAATTCTCTGGGGCGATGGTTCTTCCCAGCAGTGACCAGAAGCATATATATGTAAGATTCTTTTTTCATTAGTTGTCTGTAGAAAATATGATGCCAAACCATGTTTTGTAATTTTCATCTAGGTTCTTTTTGGTGCAGGATTCTCCCACACCTTCAAAACTTATTGTACCTTTTTCACATGGCTTGTCAGAATCACGTCAATCAAAATTAACAGCAGAGAGACATCAGGTTTCTTCTTTAGTTTGTGAAAACCCTTAGTTCCCAATTTTTAAATCCAGTGTAATGTTTATTTTTTGAAATAAAATATAATGTAATGTTATGGTGGTTATAATATAGTAATAGACTAATAGTCACTTGAGATAGAAGTTTACCGGTTTTAAAGTGATCGGGTGATTTTTAGGTGTTTAGGATTTTCCAATTTATTTTGATTTGTGTGCTGCATAGTTTTTGCTTCAACAGGGCTTAAAATGTTTTTTTAATTTTACAGGAGAACTATGCTTTTCTCTCACGGTGTATCAAAGAAAATTTGGGTTTTAACAATGGTAAACCACTGGCAGCCTGTATCGTATACAAATGTCTTATTCACTGGCGTGCCTTTGAATCTGAGCGGACAGTTATCTTTGACTATATAATTGCGGGAATTAATGATGTTTTGAAGGTAATTTACTTGCTCTGGTCTTTGAATCATTTTTTGTGAGAATGATAATTATTTCCCTTTTCTATTTAGTTGATATGATAATTTTTGTGGCGTGTGAAAAGTGGATTTCAAATGTATCGTTTAGAATGATAATGATATCAATCAATTTGTGATATCACAATTGTTTCAGGTTGAAGGTGAGCTCATCTTCTTACAAACGTATTGGTTGTCCAATTCCTCGGCACTTCTATGCCTCCTGCAAAGGAATTTGCGATCAAATGGTTTTCTTTCAACAACTACTCAACGTACTCCAGGGTCTACTGGGCTCCCCGGAAGGGTTGCATATGTGAGTTCTAACAATATACTTTGATATTGAAATTGTTGGATAGCTTTTTTTATGGAATCATTTTTTAAAGAGTAATGCTAGGCTTCCTATTTTTTTTTTTCCAAATTCTTTCCCAAATGTTGTTGGCATGTGAGGTATCAACATCTTGTAAATCATGAGATTATGTGGTGGGTGATGTGATGTTGACACCTTATGTGCCAACACCATTCGGGAAAGAATTTAGGAAAAAATTTGGGAAGCCTAGCATTACTTGTTTTTTACATCCTTTTCATATTATCTAGTACGTTAATATGTAGATGATGTTGACTTGGCAGGACTTTCTCTCTACGTTTACATATTCCTAGTGTAGATTATATATATATATATATATATATATTATTGTTTGACTTCAGTCCTAGTGAAAGGATTATGTGCTTTCTCTTCAATTTTAATGTGCCTTATTAGTGAAAGTAATGAGTGGGATATGTAAACTATAAGAGTTTAACGCTATAAAACTAATTACATCTTATGTTCTGTGATCAATATGTTAGAAAGCTTTCCCTTCTACAACTGAATTAGTTTGTTGGTACATTATTAATGAATTTTTGGTAAACACTTAGTATTGTATCATTATGTGTGAATCATTTTTATTTCCGATCAACATGTTCTATTATTTTCAGATCTTTTTATTTTCAGGAATTATCACACACTATCGTTTATTTAACGCTGTCACCTGTTTTAGTTGATCTATAATTTGAAAGATTTTTTCATGGGATCCATTCGATTTGATGTCTTTTTTCTTCCCAGGGTTTAAAATCTCCTCTAAAATATATTGGATTTGATGGTATGCCGCATGCTGAAGCAAGATTTCCAGCTATACTATTCAAACAACAACTAACTGCTTGTGTAGAGAAGTTATTTGGTGTGATTCGTGACAACTTGAAGAAAGAATTGGGCCCACTGTTGGGTTCTTGCATTCAGGTAAGGGTTTGTTGTGTAGATCAAATTCAGATTTAGAATATGAAAGCTAAATCAATCATGTTCAGGCCAGCCATAATCAGTTTTTGTATCTATTAATTTTTTAATTCTTGTTTGGGTTCTTATTCACAATGCTTGTGAAATGGAATGGCATACAACAAACACTTGTTGACTGGAATGCATTACAACAAACTGCTTAGAATTATGATTTAAACAGTTTATCCATTGTATTTTTTTCTTTTTGTCTATGGGTAGGTTGGCTTCCAGCTTTATGTATCAGATATTTTGTTAAATGTGATTGATTTGTGAAATATAAATTTAAAACGGAGTCTGAGTTGATGAACATGAGTCGTTAAACTTAAGCTTTTAGTCATTTTGTTGTTTGATAAAGTGTGAAAATAATATTCATGTGTAAGGTGCCATGATTTAAAATTATCTTCTTGCTTTAAATGATAAACTGATCCTAGATTTGCTACTTGTATGGCTTAGTTTGTTTCCATGGACATGATATACATATAGTATATATTTTCATCACTATAAAGAGCCTTATTTGATTATTTATTTATTTTTGTGCCCAGAAGTTAATTAATATTGTTTGAAGTTCATACCTTGCTGTTTAAGATTAGTAGGTAATATTATTATTAGATTCTCTTTTGATGATGAGAACATGCTCATTGTATATATAAAAAACTTAAAAAGGAAATTTATTGAAAAAAAAAATCTTAAAGCAGGAGGTTTTTCTATAGGGAAACCTAGAGTGAAATTTACTCATGTTGACTTGTAAAGCTGATTTCTGCAGGGTTTGGTTTTAAAAATCCTAAATAACTGTAACATGGAATTAATGATTCACTTGATCTGTAATGTTTTATTGTAATCACTTGCTTTCTTTCTTTCAATTTGTTGGCTTGATTATGTCTTGAATTTATGTGTTCTCTTGTGCTACTTTGGAAGGTGCCCAAATCTTCACGAGTACATGCTGGAAAATCATCTAGATCGCCTGGCGGTGTTCCGCAGCAGTCACATAGTAGTCAGTGGGACAGCATCATCAAATTTTTGGATTCTCTAATGAGTCGTTTGCGTGAGAATCATGTATGTGCTAGATTTACTCTTACAAGTTTTTCATTTAATTTTCTCCTCAACATTTAGAGCACCTGCACAATGTGGGTGATAAATTTAGTTGATAATTCATTATTGCTGTTTTAGTATTTTTACATATACATATTTAGATGCATTTTTACATACGCATGAGGTGTTAAGTCATAAGCATGTTTGTGAAACTAGAAATTGCTGCACATAGCATAATGATAGGTGCTTGATCTCAGTTACACATCTACTATACATAAAACAAAAAGCAAATGAAATTGAACTTTAAATACAAAGATGGCAGCAGTCCTATTATTCAGTTTGAGGTAACAATTATAAAATGTAGTTTAAAGTGAAACTGTTCTTTTTGCCATTTGGTTTTACTTTCCTTTCTTCTCTTTTGTTACTGTTGTGATTGTGATTCATTTTGTTGCTTTTGGGATCTTTTAGGATTCAATTATGGGAAGATATGCTTTTTGTTTAGTCAGTGTTAAACCTAGAGTTTATGAGTTCTGTCTGGCATCACTTTCTTGTCTTCTGTTTATCGATCTTTGACAAACAATTTTCTTTCTTTTCACATATGGGATTTGTGTTACTGTGATCTCACTTATATTCCTGTCAGACCAGGAGTTGTGGATGTGGCATGACCCCTTTTCAAGTTTTTTTTTCTTGGTTGACAAATTGTTGACCAGCTTCTTTTAGTCATTTGTTTATTACATATGGAGTTTTTGCCAAGAAGGCTGTCATATGGACTTGTAGTGGAGGCTGCTAGTATGCATTCTCTCCTTTTGCTGTCTGCAAAAAAATTGTTTCAATACTAGTTGCTTATCAGTTTACAGAAAAAAAAAAGGAATAAGGGATAATGTAGTAATGAAATACATAATATTGCAGTGCAAAAAGGAGAAAAACTGTTGTTTAGTCTGTCTTGTATATCTAATGAGTTGATGCCTTTTCTTTTAATGCAAGAGACTCAGGAGGTGGTGAGTTTTCTTTGTTGGACGCCCTATTGTTTTAGTCATCCAATGTCTTTGCTTCTTTAATGAATAAAACTGTTAGATCAATCAAACATTTACTAAAGTGAAGTTTACTTAATAAGTTGGTGTATATCGATGGGGAGAAACCAGGAATTATGTTTCACTTATTGAATCAATTGTCAGCATTATTATATTGTATTGTGATTTTAATGATTGCTTTGTTCATTATCTTCTCTTCTGACCTGAATAAACGTGTATAGGTACCTTCGTTTTTCATCCGTAAGCTCTTTAACCAGGTTTTCTCTTTCATCAACATATCCCTTTTCAACAGGTTAGTGTTTACGATGACAGTTCTCTTGCCATCCATTCAATGGCTAGTTTATGATTAAATATATTTTGAAATTTTCTTTTAGTCTTCTGCTGCGACGTGAATGTTGCACATTCTCAAATGGGGAATATGTGAAATCTGGTCTGGCAGAACTGGAGAAATGGATAGTCAATGCAACAGAGGAGGTAAATGTTGTCTTTTAAGAGCAATTATTGCTACATCGATTGAATACAATGAATTTTGATTCTCAATTATTGCTTAATGCAGTTTTCAGGAACCTCTTGGCATGAGTTAAACTGCATTAGACAAGCAGTTGGGTTTCTGGTATGAGCTATATAGCTTTTGTTATTTGATCTTTTAAGATCGAATCTATTGAGATATATTATTAAACCGTGTTGCAATATTTTCAGGTAATACACCAGAAGAGAAAGAAGTCTTTGGACGAGATTAGGCAGGACCTATGTCTGGTATGCTAGTCTCATGCATCGTTATCTGAATCTGATTTTTTTTTTCCTTATCCATTCTATGTTATGTTGTAAAGAAAACCATTTAGATGATTATTTATGAATTCCTGTCGCTGCAAATCTCCAACAGGCATTGACGGTTAGGCAAATCTATCGAATAAGTACTATGTACTGGGATGACAAATATGGCACACAGAGTGTGTCAAATGAGGCAAGTTGCAATTTTAATACCTTTTTTTTAAGGTGACGGTGATAGTAGTGTCCATTAGGTTTCTCAATGTCATGGTTTGCAGGTGGTTGCTCAAATGAGAGAGATCTTGAGCAAGGACAATCAGAATATAACCTCAAATTCATTCTTGCTTGATGATGATCTAAGGTGTTGTGCTTATCCTATCTGACTACATTGGAATGTTATGGGAATTGAATATTGTCTTTTAGGATGGTAAACTTACATATGGAACGTGCAAAGTTGGCTTTTGAGTTGTCCATTATCAGTTTTTTATTCTCATGCAACCAAGAACTAAGTAAATCTCATTTGTTCTTTTTTTTTTTTTTTTTTGAGAAGAAAAAGAAAACTTATAATCGAGAAAGTAATACCAAGTGAACAAGTTGTCCACAAAACCAAGAAAACCTGGACAAAAACTAGAAACTAAACCAAGGTTTTAGACAAGTACACCATTAGATTAGATGGAAAAAATAAGAAGAAAAAAAACAAAAGCAAAGAGTTTTGGAATCCTTTTGAGATGTTAAACCTATGTGAAGCTAATAAGTGGACTCAATCCCTTAAACATTTGGACATTAGATGTTTTAACTATATGAGATTACCAATTTACCATAGATGATTAGTGAAAAAAAAGAAGAAACATATTAAAAATTCTCTACAAGGCTTATTTAGCAAGATGACTTAGGTATCCTGTGAATGTTATTTTCCATTACCACAGAGATTGGCTTTTAGCTGCATGAACTTTTGCCATCTATGTCAAAGTCATGCAATGCAGAATTCTCTTCCCTTGTTGAGAATTTCTGCAGTTGATCATTTTATAGTTGGCCTCTTGAAACTTATGATTTGACAGGCCTTTTTCATTCCATCTGAGCAGAATTATTTGCACATACTTATGTTATCTTGTCCTTTATATTTTATTTACTTTATCATCTTTTTAATTGCAGTATTCCATTCTCCGCCGAAGATATAGATAAGGCAATTCCTACAATAGATCCTTCTGATATTGAACTTCCAACATTTGTTTCTGAATATCCATGTGCTCTTTTTCTAGTGCAGCATCAGAATTAATAGATGTGATATATAAGTATATTGTTGAAAAGAGCTTAAACTTGAGATGTAGCTTTTTGTGAGGTTTGTGATTTTCTAAGGCTTCAAGGTCAAAGATAAAACATCATGATCTCTAGTTGTGGAAGAAGCAGGTATTGTTGGAATTCTTGAACCAAATTCAGCAGATGAGAAAATATTCTGATGGCTGCTTGTATGATAAAACACCTACACAGTGGAAGACTCGGGCGATTATGCTGCATTGTTTAGTGGACAGTTGCCCAAAATTAGTTGTTAGTTCACTAGTTCAGTCAGTAGCTTGTGATTGATATAGAAACAAGGATGCTTCAATTTTTGTGAAGCTCATCCTTGCCCCATTATGTATATACAAATTTCCTTTAACTACATTCTTGTATTCATATGCCTTTTTTTTACTCTGTACATAGTTGAACCAGGAATCATCTTGTTCTTTGACCCAGATGTTTCCTCTTGTAAACATTACATTCCATTTCTGGGACCCTGATTCAAAAATGTATCTACTTTTTCGGCAATTTGGATCAATCTTTAATTATGTCGATGTGTATAAATTACCTTTGCGTTTTGCTATATTGAGTGCATTTTTGCTCCATTTTATGTTGGATCAGATTACATTATGTGGTTCGATATGCATATCAACATGTCATAAACCACGATACTTAAAATCGATTGTCCCGTCAAACTCGTTTCTATTTGTCTGAAGAGATAACATACAATTATCGTATATACCTTTACGACTCAAAAGTCTGGTTGCAGATGAATGCATTGTATATATTGGAAGTCATGTCATCAAATGGGATCCGAGGAGTAAAACAAATGAATCTGATGGTACAGATTTAGTTAATATGAACGAATTGGCATCCAACTCCATCAATATCTTTCTATAACTAGTTCCTTTGGCGGTTAGGCCACTGGTGTTGTCATTTTTGATACAAGCAACCAACAATTATATCTGTTAGAATAACCATTATACATGATCTTCATTAATTTGCGATTTCACATTCTATTTTGCACTCAAAAAGAGTGAAATATGATTTCTTACAAAACCAACATCCTAATCCATCCACAAGCCTTCAAAATCGGCAGCCACCAACACCGGCCACTCAGAAGTCAAAACACAAATACGGTACGAGAGAGAGATTACAAATTTCATATGGGCTTCTCTTTGTCGTTGATATAATCAGTTTTTGTAAGACAAATATGGATTACAGTTTGCGTCAGCTGTAAATTGTTGCAAATCAGCCACCGAGTATGATCGCCAAGCAGATGCTCTAGATTGGGGATGCAACGGTGGTAGTCTCGGAGGAGACCTTGAATGTGAACAACTTGAATCCTCACTCGTACTACTAATGCTCTCTGAACTACTCATAGCGACGGCGAGAGCCAGAGAGCTTTTGCTAGAACTGATCATGGGCCTCCTTGAAATATTTCTAAGTGGGGAACATCTGTTTTTGTCCCATATATGATTCACAGCAAGAAGATTTCTTCTTCTTCTAGTGTATGCATTCTCTTGTTTAGCAATGTCTTTTACTGATGAAGCAGAGGATGCCTCTGCTAAACTTGTAAAAGATTTGGACTTTCCATTGTAGAAATTCGAGATTCCTCTCCTGTAAACACAACCATTTTTTACACAATTCACTAGTTAAAAGCAAGAACAAAACAAAAAAACACACACACATTTGAACAGATCACAACCCACAGCCACCACCACATCTAGATTCAAAATAGTGAAATACCCCATTTTGATTTCAGATTACAGATACCGATAAATTCTTTTGATCAACAGATTCTTGTACGAGTAAAATTTTGGAAGAGAAAAGAAAAGAAACCTAATAGGCAAAGCTTCCTCCAAGGAATCCATCATGAGCAAAGGTCCTTTATATGAGCTCTGCACTTCATTTTCCTCCGAATCCTCATCTTCTTCCTCCGATGATCTCCCAGACAGATCGCTGTTTCTTCCGATCGACGACGTTGACGACGAACTACACCAGTCTTCCTCCTCCTTTTCCTTTTCGTTGCAGATCGCCGCACAGGCCATGCCGCTTCCTCCTCCTATATATCCAGAAGGATCGATCCTATCCATTGCTATAGACATCTTTGAATTACACAGACCAAAACGATTGCTATTTCCTTGGTGTGAGAGAGAGAGAGAGAGAAAAAGGGCCACAGAGATGATAAAGATGAAGCAATTTGATTTGTTGGTTTCTTCTTATATAAATATATATTAGTGGGTCAATTTATTTATTTATAAAAAAATAAAAAAGATGATGGAGAGAAGAGTTATGGCCTTATCCTAATCCAATGGATGTTAGAATTTATTTAAATACATAGGATTTTAATTTTAAACAAAATGAGCTGTTTTCCTTAACCATCATTCGCTAAACCAATTATTCTTATCTAATCAGTCATCACCCATTTCCTTGTTAATAAGTGATGAAATGTTTATTAGGCAACTGTTATGGCTTTATTTAATTGCTACGGATGAAATTGAATTTAAGAGTAAATGTTACTGTAATAGCAAATGAGAAAGTGTAGACGTGGGCCAATGAGAGAATGATAGGACACGTAGATAGAAGGAAGTGGTCGGAGGAGGGGATGAGGTTGAATATTGCTTCAATCTCATCTTCTATATTTTGGGATATGAGTACGTGGCACTGACGAAACCTGTTGGGTCCCACAATCTTTCGGGTAACCCTTATCCATAGTTTCTCACTTTCTCTACACAACCAAACCAAACCAACCAAAGCCCCTTGTTTTTCTGCTTTTGGTTTCGCTTCTGTCGATGCTTTGCTCTACCTGCTGCGGCTTCTCATCTGTCAAACCTTTATCTTCAATCCCACGGTCTTTATCTTATCACCTTCACACGTGGACTCTTAAATCACCGTTGATTATCTCACTCGATCGAATCGAAACCAGCGGCTGGCTCCTGAGTCCTGGCTGGCTCGCTTTTCTCAAACCTCAATTCATTGATTTTGAATTTGGTGTGGGGCCCATTTTATTTGATATATATATATATATATAAGTGGGTCCTGCATGTTTTCACCGGAATTGGAAATCATACGACCACGTGTCCGAGTAGTTGAAAAAGAAATCTGCTGCTTCACGTGGTTATGAGTCGCACTCACACGCCCCAATGGGTCTTCTCTAATGAAGAATATTTTTCTACTCGCAAGTCATCTACTCGCTCCCTCTGCCTAGTTTGAATTTGATATATATGTAATTTATTATTTATTTTCCTCATAATAGGTGACAAAAAGAATAAATAGCGACATCAGAATGCCTCCAAAAGAGGGACACTCATTTTTGTGGAATATACATTATACACGCTATTCTTTTTTACTTTTTTTTTTTCATTTTTTCTTTTAATTTTTGGATTAATTGATTCCAAAACAATTAGTTATCGGATTGAATGATCATATATTCTTATCCACCCCTTACCACCGTGTTTAATACTCCAATCTTAATCCAATTAGGATATAAAACATAAAAGTCTGTCTTATGATTGGATTTTAAGTTTAAAATAGTTCAATCTAATCCAATCAATATAAAACATGGAGGTCACCTTATGATTTTTGTATGCACTGTTTCTTATTTTTTCAATCTTAAGAAATGATTTTCAACATTTTTTATTTTTTGTTATGATTTAGGTTAGAAATTGAATTTTTGTTTCCTTTTGATACAAGTAACTGATATTGTAAGACTTTTTTTTTTATAAAAAAAATACATACCTAAATTCAAGTTTTTTTTTTTTTTTTTTTTAAAGAGAAGATTCAAACCTACAATCTTATTGATGTATAGATGTAAAAGATTTATACCGGACCAACCTCATTTTATCAATATTTTAATCGATTCTAACTATGCAATAGAATAAAATTCTTCAAATTTATGGGCCGACACAGATTTAGTGGAAGTTTTATGGCCCAACTATATAAGACACATGATTTATATATTTAATTTCTTAAAAAAAGAATATGACATATAATTTGTTCGAATACAAATCATTAAGAAAAAAATGACATAAAATGAATTTCGTTTATATCAAAAAAATATTTTTTTGATACAATTTAAGAGTTACAAATATTACATTAGGACTTTCAAAACCTAATTAGATAAAAGATAAAATATATATACAACCTTGATAATAAATTGATAGGATAATAAGTGAAACTCTCAACGTATATATACACGTATTATAGGACTATTAGAACCTAGTAAATAACGTGTGCACTCAGGATAAAGGAAAACTCTCCACAATTGCATATGCATGTAATAATAAATTTATTGGGATAAATTGAAACTAACAAATTGATTGAATTTTTCCCATGTCTATAATTGCATGTAGAACAATTCATTACACTAAAAACATAATCAAACTTTACTCTCCCTCGCTCACCACCACCCTCTCAATGTAATAATAATTCAAGATTTGATTCCCATCACTAAATAAAAGTCTGAAGCTCCTCCTCTTCTATCCAAAATACACAGCTCCAGCGTTATAAAAGCTCTCCAATAATCCATCTATCATGTTACATTTGGATGGTCTTTTGCTACGTACGGTACGATCAGAATCATTCAACGGTAGATATCAGAAACCATCATCGTCGCTTAACTAGATTTGGCACCTGGTGATGCTAGTTTAGCGAGTACAGCGACTGCTTGGGAGTTGATATAAGTGCATGGCTCGGTCATTGGTGAGTCCCAACGTTGATCATTGAAGTTATCGTGACGGTCAGGTCCACCAAGAATGGCTCCAGTTAACTCATTAGCATTTGGCTGGTTTTTGTTGTAATAGTGGACGAAGCTCATGGGACAGCTGAGGACTGCGTTTGGTGACAAAACTGGAACGGAAGCGCCTCTGTGGTGGGCTTGTTTTGGCGGGTTGTGTCCAAAATCAACCATGTATGATCTGTTGTTTGGGTTCTTCCCCAGCAAGTAATCCATCTGCATTTCCACATATATTGATTATTGTAACTACTTCAACTTAGTGTCGTTAATTTGTACTTGATGTTTAATGGGTCTGAATTGAAATTAGTACCTGCCTCTTGGCGAAATCCATGAGGTGGTTGGCGTCGAATTGTTGGTCACCACAGCAGACTTTTTGGTTGAATTTGGCAAGCAAATCACTGTAAGCTGTGAAGAGCATAGCAGTGCCAGTGACATATTGAGTGTTGGCTCCATCTCTCAAGTGAATCATGCCACCTGGTGTGGTGTAGATTTGGTGGAATGGAGATTGAGGAAGATTAGAGCAAATGAAATTGTCAGCATGGTTCTTGTAGTTTGATAAACTGGCGTCTCCTCTGAAGAAGTACTCAGAGAGAAGGATTTGAGCTCCTGCATATTTAAGATCCCAGCTAAACTCAGCAACAGCAGCACTGATTGCATCTTCTTTGATGTAATTCAAATAAACAGGCCTCTTGGTGGCAATGAACAACCATGTTGCAGCCCACAACAACTCATCCTGCATTGACAACATTTCAAACAATTAATTAATTTTATCAAACACCTTCACACAATTTTAATTAGCTTTGTGAGAGATTGTGGTACATTGTAGCCAGAGAAAGAGCAATAGAAGGGGCATTCTCCATCGTAAGTTCCTCTGTGTGAATTGGCAAATTCAAACAGCTGATCATCAAAAAAAAAAAGAATAACGTGAGATTGTTAAAAAAAAAAGTTGATATAATATATATATATATATCAAAAGATGATGCATTTATTTATTTATTTTTGTATACCAATTTGGCCTTGTTGAGGAGACGACGAGAATAGGGACGGTCTATTTTCCTAAAGACAATGGAAGAAGCAGCCATAGCCGCGGCGGTCTCAGCTGCAATCTCAGTTCCAGGTGTGTTGGAATCAATCTGCAACACAGTTCTTGGTGTCTTCATGTTCTCTGGTCTCATCCAACATTGATGATCTTGAACAGGATCTCCCACCTTCACATATATAATATATATACTTACAACAAACATGTATATAGAATTTGTTTGTGAATTGTGATTGTTTTCAAGGGCCTGATTAATTAATTTACCTGAACATATAATCTGTTTTTTCTAGAACTGGCTTTGAGGAAGTAATCGGTGCCCCAACGAATAGCGCAACGGACATTTTCCAATTCTCCGGCGGCTTGTAACTCAGAATGATAATATATAGCAGCCCATGAGAGAGTTGTGACTGTGAAAGCCATTGGAAGTCCATACTTGACATTATCTCCTGCATCATAGTATCCTCCAACAAGATCCACCTATACATTTCGTAACCATTTAAATTGTTAATAATCAACTCCAGGGTCGTCCTTCTCTAGTTAGGATCAGATCTGAAATTTTTCATAACGTCTTAACGATTATCACATGTGATAATCAATTAAATGTCAATCTACACAGTTTATTACATATAATAATCGTTGATACGTACGAAAAATTTCAGATATGGTCTTGATCTAATAATTATTCATCAACGCCATATCTAGAACTAGAAGACAATTGATAAGAGAGAGAGAGAGAGAAGTACATTTGCAAGTTTTCCATCATCAAGACCGGAATCTCCTCTCCAGGCGGGGCGGTGATTGGGAGGGAGCTTCCCTGATCTCTGAGCCTCTAAAAAGATAAGGGATTTCATAAGAGTGTCCTTATAATTGAAATCGTGACCGTTAACGGAACAAAAAAGTCCTTGTAAGAGAACCAGCCATGCCATGGCAATGGCCATACTTGATCTCACTAATAAGGTACCCATATAACAAACACTAATAATCAATTAATTCTAATTGACAAATTATTCTTAAAAAAAGGGGAGAGAATTGGAATTGTGATTCAAATTGCATCAACTCAAAACACATTTATATAAAACATATAAGAATTGGTGGTGGTTGATGAATGTTTTGTTAGAAAGGTTGAGCTTATTTTTAGTTGTGAATTTCAATGGGGGGGGGTTAGTTATTAACGGCTAATGTGGTGGTACTTTGTTTTTTTTAGTTTGAAATGTTTAATAAAAGTTTAGTGGCTCTAGATTTGCTGCCCGTACTTAGGTTTCTCTATATTTATATATATTTCTATACTTACAATCGTTGTTTTCAAGTATTGAATTAGTTACATCTTTTATTTTTAACATCTTCTCTTTATTTATTCCCTTTTTTTTTTTTTAGTTTTATTCCCATTTTTTAAGCTCCAGATATTTATTAGCCAGTATAAAAATAGGATTATAATTAATGGTTTCTTCTTCAAGTATCTTCTAAACGTGCCTGTTTTTTATTAAAAAATATATATATTAGCAGAAAACTTGTTTTAGTAATAAGATAGTCGGTGACATGTTTTTGATGTTCTAGTACTAATTTGGCAGAAAAGTGTTTAATTCGTTGTTTCGTTCTTGAATGATACGTTTAAGATACGTTTGAGGTTATTTAAAATGTTTGGTAAATACTTCATAATTTATTTATTTTATAAATTGTTTCTCTAATAATCAGATTTTGAGAAACTAATAGGGATTGTTTTTTAAAGCTGCTTATTACACAAGCAATTTCAATATTTATAAATTTCCATATTATCCTCATTATTTATTTTAAATGACAACAATGACCTTTAATAGATCTGTCAATTTTTTTTTTCAAAATGTCAAAATTATTTTTATACTAAAAATCTAAATATAATATTTAAATAAAAAAAATCTATGGCCACCGTTGTCACCAGTGATAGTGGTAACCACCATCGTTGCCACCTACATTGGCATGAGGATAACCTCCTTTCATCGCCCTTCTCCGTCATCGACTTCGCAATGATCCAGTCATCAGATGTCGCGATTCCGTTGCGAAAATGGAGGAGGCTTCCTCCACCTCCATCACGATTCCGTCGCGAGCAAAGGTCGGTGGTCATGTGATAGAGGCTAGCGACACGCTCGAGGACGAGAATCTGGTGGATCGACAGTAGAGGTGTCCACGGTTCGATTTCGGTTACGAACCGCCGGTTCCGGTTCCGTGGAATGGCCTAACCGTAACTGTAACCAGAGTGGGATGATTTGGTTTGGTTTGGTTACGTAACCGCCGGTTTGGCGGTTACGATTCGATTTCGGTTCTATTACGGGCCGGTTTCGGTTTCGGTTACGATCATTTTTTTTTACAAATGAATTACCACGTGTCGCAATTCTATTGGTTAGTTTTCTTTAATAAAATATATCAAAACCGCCGGTTTTGAGACGGTTTTTGGGATTGGATAACCGTAACCGAACCGTCGGAAAACCGACGGTTACAGTTCGGTTTCGGTTTCGGTTTCGGTTACAGTTTGAGGAGAACGGTTTCGGTTCGGTTTCGAACAGTTTAACCTAACCGTGGACACCTCTAATCGACAGAGGAAGGCGAAATCAGAGAGGTTGACGGAGGAGGATACCGAGTTTCAATGTAGATCTAGTGAGTCTAAAAGGGACGAGTCGACTCAGTTAATTTTTTAAATTTAAATATGATTTTTATTAATTTAAAATAAATTTGGAAAGTCTTGAAACCCTAAAACACATAGAACCAGTTGATAAAAAGGAAAAAAAAAACTGGAAAAAAGAGATATAAAGGAATAATAATAATAAAAACCGGAAAAAATGAAACAAAAGAAAACTTCAAATATATTACATTTTAGCACTCATGCCCGATTTAGTAATTTTTCATAATCACTTAAAGTTTGTCAAATACATTTTCCTTGTTTTTTCTCAAGTTGATTATTTATAAAATGAATTTACCAAACATCTATCAACTTACTATCAACTTATTTAGTAAGTTGATTATTTCTTAAGTTAAGCTATAAGCTGATTATTCCATAAGCAAAACAATCCCAAACATAGCTTAAATGTTCAATAGGATGTTGCTATATCTTGTTGTTTGTTGTCTGATCCATTAAAAACTATATTAAGCTTGATAAATATGATATGGAATTTAATGTATCTTAGAATATGTTTGGAGGAGCTTCTCAAGTAGATCTTTTAGAGGTAGAGTTTTTAAATTAAAGTCGTTGGTCATTTGATTATCAATTAAAAAAGAGTTTTTTTTAATGATAGAATTACCAAAATATTCTAACAAATATTAAATTATGGTTATATTGGAGATTTTAGTGTTATTATAAAAACTCCAAAAGATCTAATTGGAAAAATTTTAAATTTGGGTTTTACCAAGTAGACGTAAAACAGTTTTTTTAATCATCACTGAGTTACAATCAAAAGATACAAAAAATAAAATAAAAATGAAAAGAGCTTAAAAAAAATCGGTTAACTGTCAAGCTCTTTAAAACGGACACTTAGAGAAATGAGTTCTTTTTTTATATGACACTCTTTCCAAGACCATCGATGGAAAAGTCACCAAATTAATAAGTCTTATGGAAATAACAACAATTAATGTGTTTTGCCAAAATTGCCCCTTTATTTTTTACTTTTTAAATTTATTTCCCTCCTTTTTATTCCTCTCTCCTCTATTTTTTTTCAAAGACCTCCATTGATGGACCAATGAAGGTCGAACATACCTCCAATGGAGGTCATCAAAATGGTCGACTCCATTAGAGGTCGTTTCGAAGACCTCCAACATCCATTGGAGGTTGTCGAAATGATCTCCGTTAAAAATTTCTGGAAATAAGTTTTGGATAGCTGGAAATAAATCTCAGATAGTAGGAAATAAGTCTTAAATAGCTAGCAATAAGTCTCGGGTGATCTACCCGAGAATTATTACCGAGATTTATTTCCAGATTTGGTGTTTTTATCTTCTTCTTCATCGACCATCAGTGGAGGTCGAGGTCGTTTCGACCTCCAATGGAGGTCTTTGATAAAAAAAGTCAGAGGAGAGAGAGAGAGGAAGAAAGAGAGAAATTTAAAAAAGCAAAAAGAAAAGTAAAAGAATAAGTGAGTGTATTTTAGTCTCACTGCATATTGTGGTGCTAAAAATTATAGAATTAATAACTTGGTGATATTCTTACAAAACCAAACCCATTTGATGCTATTTCTCTATATTCCCTCTAGAGAAATCTAACGATTGATAACTAAGAGTATCTCTAATACAAAAATGATTTGCATATGAATTATTGTTGATATGATAATAATGTCAAGAGATTTAGGGTCTGTTTGATTTTTTCACTTAACACTTAATGACACTTAATATGTGTCATTAAATTGTTTTGTTTGATTTTTTAAGTGATAAAATCACTGAATAGGCTATTAAAATCACTGGTTATGAAAAATGATTTTTTTTTTCATTTTTCACTTAATAGCAAATCAACTGAATATATATTAATTTATAAATTCCAAATTTATCTTTATAAATCTTATCTAATTTCCTGTTTTATCTTCTCTCACACCCATAACAATATAGTTTTTTTCTCACTATTTAAATAATTTTAGCAGCCATAAAATCTATATTTTTAAAGACTCCAAAATCTCTATTTGAATCCAACCCTTTTTAATTGTATTCAAACATATTTTGACTTCTATTCATATTTTGGTAAGGACTTTTTTTTCTTCATAATTTGATTAGTTTTATATTATGTGATTGGAGAAAATTAGCATTTTCGAAAAAAAAAAATTAATCGATTTTGCAAACAAACTTAAACCAACTTAACCATAAACTACATACACTTTATATGTGTCGCACACACCACGAAATCATCTCTATATACTAACTTTGTTAACTTACACACACACACACACACACACACACACATATATATATATATATATATATATATATATATAATTGAATTATATATGTTTGTGACATATTTATATGGTATGTTCACATTGATAAATCATATAGATTTCATTATAAATGTATAATTAAATTATTATAATTCCACGTATAAACATTGAACACATTAAATATAAATATATAACAAATAATAGTTTAAAGGGCATAGATGTAAACGAATTTATTTTCAGATATTTGTAACTTAAAAAAACAAACAACTTATTACTTATATTCATTTTTCAGTGAAAAAATCAAATATGTTATTCAGTTTTCAGTTTTCAGTTTTCAGTTTTCAGTCACTATTCAGCCTTCAAACGAAAAATCAAACGCAACGTTATTTCCTATGTGACATAAATATAGACTTGATAGACGATCAACTTAAAATTTGGTCTCCAATACTTTCGTTTAAAACACATTTTGTTTTAAAGGTATGTCCAATTTTATTTTTTATTTTATTTTTTATTTTATTTTCTTACAAAAAATAGATGAAAAATTAATATCAATTTTAAATGTTTGTTTGGTCAACCTAAAAAAGGACCGTGCAATAGGTGAAGAATTTTTTTTTGCCACCTCAGCTTGAGGTTGAATATTCATGGCTGTATTGAAGAATGATTTTTTAACAAAATATCTATTAATCCTATATGGTATCTTTTTTTTTTTACACAAATCACGTTTGTAATAGAGATGCTCTAATGAATTGATTTTATAACGCGCGTTAGTGCATAATGAATTGAATTGAATTAAAAAGGAAAGTTATATATATATTTGAAATCGAAAAGGAAAGTAATATTATTGGAATTAATTTTACAAATAATCTGTAGAAGGCATTTTATAAATTATATAATACTAAAATAACTATATATGTCAAACTTTTCTAAAATTATCACCTTGACAATAATTGACATGATATTCTGTTTGAAATATTTCATTTTCTAAACGAAACTAATAACATACATTGAAAGAAAATCCAATATTGTGATCGATAATGCATTTATTATATTAATTCCTAATCATATCTCACGACCGGATTCACCGCATGGTTGTAAAAAAAAAGTCTATAAAAACCACAATTTGGAGCCAACGAATTATCAAACCTAAACATTTTTTATTTTATTTTTAAAAAACCTACTTCTTGTTAGTATTTCTGCAATGGCAACCTTCCTCAACGTGCTTGCTGCATTGTTCTTCTTGAGTTTCATGGTCAGCAGAGGTAATCTTCCATATAATTAATTAGTTGCATGCATGCGCGCATGTCTGTCAATTTTCTATCTAAGTACTATTTTTTTCCTCTAATTAATTTGATTTTTAATTACACAATTTTACGTTTTGTAAAAAAGACTTCAAAAATGTTTTTTTTTTTTTGTTTTAATATTCAAGAAGCACTTTCAATTGTGGTTGTTATATAATTTCAATCAAATTCGACCAAATAGATCTAAAATCACTTTTTAAGTAAAAGGACTTTATGTAAAATTTAAACACTTCTTTGAAGCTAACTATATTCATGCAAGTTAAGTAGTTCAAAAGCTTTTATGACCTAAAAAGCACTTTCTAAAAAACACTTTAGTTCAATTATCGTTTTAATCTTTTCTACATTGGTTTTAAATTGAAAAATTGCAGGGTATTGCCAATGCAAAACCGAAAACCTCCAAATCACACAGCAACAGACTGGACAACAGGTGCAAAGTAAGCCGGAATGGAAAGTGGCAATCTCCACTGGCTGTCCATGTGATCAGTTGGAAGTTAAACTGGCCTGCGACGGATTTCAGACGGTAGAGGCTATCGATTCTTCGGTGCTGGCGAAATCCGGTGGCGAATGTCTGGTTAACAACGGGCAGCCTATCTTCCCTAATAAAGATTTCAGCTTCACTTATGCTTGGGATACTTCTTTTCCATTCAAGACCCTTTCTTCCCAAGTTGCATGCTCTTAAGAGGATTCTTTTTATTATTATTATTATTATTATTATGCCTTTTTTATATTAGGAGCACGCTAACGCTCATCCTAGCGTTTTCGTTTTATACCCAATTCAAGTTGCTCTAATAAGATCAATTTGGTCTTGTACTTCATGCAAATAAATGATATATGTGCTCCATATCGTCACTAGTCACTTGTGTTGTATTGAGTGTATTACTTGTATTTTTTTTTTCTTTTAATCCGTTTGATTGGTTGAGTTAGGGGTTTGAACCCCAACAAGTATGACCTCAACTTCCGCAACAAACGCGATTTTATAATCAAAGATGGAGCTTGAAACCCCTATTCAACCACTATTAGTGAATGCGCGGTTTCTATAATTATGGGTGAATGACAGTAGTATTTAAGCCTTTAGTGCTATTGTTTTGAAAATATTATAAGGGTAAAGTTTATGGTTGAATTAAATTAGATTGATTTTATTAAACCGGGAAATTATTTAAATTTACAAATATTTAAAGTCAAAAGTATCATAGAGCTTGTTTGATTCATCTTTTGAAAAACCTCTATTTATAAAGGTGTATGACCCAATTTATTATTGTTGTGTTGTGCAGAGAAGTGCTTTTGGAATTGTTGTGGGAAGAATCAGCTTAGTGTTTGGTAAACTGATTTTCAAAAGTGTTGTGAAAACTAAAAACAATTTTAATGTGTTTGGTAAACTGAAGTAAAAAGTGCTGAGTGTGTAAAATAACTAAAAGGATATAGACATCTAAATTGTGCTAATGTGCTATATTTTACATTTTTTTTTGTTTATTTATGTTTGGTGTTTTTATTTGTATTTAGTGTTAAGTGTTATATAATTATGATACTCTATTGAATTAATTAGCTCCATTTTTTATTCTACTTTATTGAATTAATTAGTCCAATATCTTTATTTCTTTATTTCTTTATTTCTTTATTTATTCTAGTTTATCTATTTTTTTATTCTACTTTATTGAATTAATTAGTTCAATTTATTTGTACAGTTTTGACAACAATTTTTTTGTACAGTATTGTAAACCTAATTTTTTTTTTAGTAAATTTTGTTAAAAACAAGGACAAAGTTGAAAAGTTAGTAAAATTTCATTTAATATCACTGTAGCACGTTTCTAAAAGCAAAAACCAAAATCCAAAATCCAAAAGCATAAATTTGTAGCTTCGCAAAAACTCAGTTGAGAGAAATTAAAAGTGGCCAAAAGCACATTCCCACGATTTTACCAAACACCATGTCTTTAGTTCAGAATCATTTTTGGCCATAAAAGCAAATGGGGAAGCAATGCCAGGCCTATGCGTAATAAATCTATTAGAAATAGAGCTTTTGAAAAGAAAAGAAATTGTTTGATCGGTAGATTTATTTTTTTTAAGAATTTTTTTTTTGTTTGGAGAAGCTCCTCTCAGTAAGTTTTTATAAAGTAGAGGATTAAACTCCATTGAACTCTATTTAATTTAAAATAGACAATATTAAAAACACAACCAAACGAATCTAAAAAACTCAAAAAGAGTTGATTAACACTTAATATATATATAAATAAATTGAGCTTGTCTGAATGGATAAGGTTCGAATTACTTCATTTAACAAGGGATGATTTATTATAATTTTCAAAATTTTAATAAACCTCAAAAGAGTTGTGTAACCTTACAAGTGAAAATGTCTTCGTATTCAAGATTGTTTTCGCACATGTTTTGGTAACATTTTCTTGACACTTTCACTTGCTAAAATGATGTTGGTGGTACGTTTTCATCACACATCACTTGTAATGCTATCAAGTTTAACAACCTTCTCAACAAGAATATCAATTAAAAAGGTGGTTGCATTTCACCGCCAACAATGGTTTTACTTGATAGAAGAATCAGAGGATTAATATCTCTGTGATTGTGTATAAAGAATGAAAATGAGATCTAATCTCAACTGCTTCTGATCACAAAAACCTGTAAAGAATCGCTGAGTGCTATTTAAGTTTAAATCAACCTATCCTAATAACCTTTAACCTGTATTAATCGACTCCGTCAAGCCCTTACAAAGCTCGCAGCAACTTGTCTGACTGTCGAGTTGAGCTTCTCCACCGCAGCTTGGAGGACAATATCAACTTGTATCAAAGTTAAATGAGAAGTTATGAAGTTCATCGCCGCACAAGAACACCAATTGCCAGTTTAAAAAGCAACACAATGGATATGGGAAATGTTAACGGCTCAGCACCTCTTTATCATGCTGGCGACATTTTTGCCAATCTCTTCTTTTGTTTGCTCTGACACAGGAACATCTCCAATGTACATGTCGAAGAAAGCCCCTGGAAGTATATACACACGTACGTAAGAATCACCGTTTAAAGATGCAACTCAACTCGAGGTCAAGGCATTACAGGGATATAAACAACAAACTGGAGACAAGAATTTCACTTACTGCATAAATCCTTGCTATGGACTGCTCCTATCTCATTGCCTCCAACTGCATAATGGTTTTTCCACTGTAAGTTGCATATTTTTAATTTTTCAAGTTATGTAATGTTTTAAAATCTTATATACTAACTACTCACTTTCAGTAATTAATTTTCCATCACCTGTACGTCGAAAATGAATTGTAGTTCCCTGCAGTAGTCCATGAAAGTTGATGTAACTCAGTGTACAAGATATGGAGACAAGAACCCAAAAAAGAAAAAGATAGACAGGATGCAAAGACAAAATAGGCAATTACCGGAGGTAATGGAATATCTTTAGTGAAGTAAGAACCAAATTTTGTCACGCAACTATAATCGGTGTATGGATTTGTCTAATATCGGTCATGAAAATTTTGAGTCGGTGATATTTCAGAGTGAACAAAACAAACTCTCAGTAATGTCTGATGATTTACCTTCACTAGACGAGCGCGCAAGGCTTTCTCAAATGCACTGCCATATACACAAATAAAGCAAAATGAATGAGAAAAGTTGAAATTTGGTTTTGTTATAGTTATCCATCTTGGGGTAAAATGTGACTTCTCAAACCACAACAAAGGGACACATTGGAATCAAGTTAGATGCAGACCAAAATCCATTGCCTGAGGGAGAACGGGATTCAATGCCTAAACCTTTCTATAATAAAATTGAAATATAAAGCTCCTCGGGAGTTGGTGAAACTTGAAACTCTTTGATAATCAAACTATTGATAAATATCATGAGAGAAATCTTTTAACTTAGTAATCTTCATTAAACTTAGTTTTTGAGAAATTACGAGTTATGACTAACGTCCATATCGTTCCAATGTCCATTTGTAGTCAAGAGGCATAAAAATCAACTAAAATCCTGAGGGTGGGTACACAAGAAATTTAGCTTACTCCTTCACGGTATTGATTTTCATCCCATTGTAATTAATCACTAGCCTCACTGTCATATCAATATCCTCCCTGCAGCACCCATATAAAAGAATTCCATAAGCAAACAATAAGAGAAAGCACATCAAAGTTGACAAAACCAGTAGCAAAGTCGTAAAATTCAATGTGTTATTCCCGTTTCATGACTTTAAGCAAACAACTCATGACATGCTATTCCAGCTCAAGAACACCCAGCAGAACAGAAAACATTAATTTTGTGAATAAAATGTGTTAAGAATGACATTGCTCATTACCTGAGAAGATCCTCATAAAATTCATGGTGTTTGTTCAGTTCACCAGCTGAAATAGATGCATATTTAGGACCCAGTTTCTCACACACTGCATGAGGATGAACATCTGCAAGAAAAACCAAGTATGAGTCGATGAATGAACGACAAAGATATTGCAGGGATAATGGTATAAACTGAGAAGCAAAGTAGATCCAGAATTACTTACAAAAACCAAATGCATAGATCTTCAGAGATTTAATTTTAACGATTCTCATAGTTCTAGATCCAGTTCCAACAAGAACCTGAAAATGTGAATTTTTATGTTGTTAATAGCGACGTGCAAGACTCTCAAACATGAAGAAAAACAGTAAAAAAACAGCCCAAAACTTATGCAAGTGCATCTCAAATTGTACAAACTAAAATAATCAAACAACTGACACCATGAAATAGAAAGTTTACCAAAGAAAAGTCAGTCACTTAAACCTACCAGTTGATATTTGTCTGGGCAACAAATAGAACTATTTTTATTAAAAACAAAAACAAAGTTTAAATATCTTTCCCCTTAATGAAGGATATAACAGAGCAGCTAAAAAAATCTCTAAATCTCCCTCAAAAAACAATTGAACAAACCAAGATAGAAATTTCTAAATACTTTAGCATGGCCTACATCAAGTAGATTGACATTCAGAGTATGGTCTGACTCTGAAATGGCACAATTTCTACATCTCCCTCAAAATTCTAGCAATTTATGTTGGAAAATTTCTGAAGATATTCTCAATGCAACAAGATCTTCAACTTAGCAAATGGACAAAACAACGCTCTATATTTATATTCCAAGATAAAATAAAATACTCTAAAGTAAAAGCATGCTCAAGCAATCATATCACCACAACATTTCAAACAACACAGAACAAACACAAGTAGATAGTACTAATAAAGACAAAGATCAGGTGGATCATACAAAGTTGTTACTAAAGACATCAATGGACCAGGAACCATAAATGGCATCAATGGATTTTAGGACATTTACCTCAGAATTTAAACTGCAATTATTTTCTCTGTCTAAGATGTTGTCCAACATCACTGGAAACTCTATGCCTGTTCTGGGTTCTACAGCATGCCTTCTCGAATTCAAGTCGGGGAAAGATAAATTGCCACATTGGCGGTGGTCAACCTCACAAGGCTTTTGATCCATGTATCCAGGCAGTTGTACATCAGTGTTATCTAATGGAACACTCAGCAACTTTGACGTTCTGATGGCCATTATAATTTGAATGAAATTATGATAGTGAACTAGTGCCACAGACAAAAATGATAAATGTGATATAAAAAATACATCAACCTACTTATCTTAGTTGATACCCAATAACTTACATGTTATCAAAAGGTGGTATCACAGCAGCAGCTAATGAGAGCACAGAACATGATTGGAGTCTTTCTCCTTCTCTAATCAGGTTTCTAATGACGGAACTAGAAATCTTACTAAAATTCACTGGGTTGCCAGATTCTCCATTTGGTTTAGAACTAAAATGAAATCCAGTAAGATTATGACCGCTTGAAGTAATGTGCTTAACTTGTGCAGAAGATTTGCAGCTTCCTGATTTTAAACCGTGCTGATTCCCTGCTATTTCCCTACTCAAATTTGAACTTGACCCACTTGACAACAAAAATAGTAAAGCACCGGCAAACTTAGAAATCCAATTAAAAGCTTCTTGAAGTGTTAGGCTTCCAGGAACCCATAGATATCCAGGCTGGGAAAACAGATGATCCCCTAAATTATTCGAAAAAAATTCTGTCGGTAAAATGTATGGATTGCCTCCATCCAAATCCATAAAAAAGAACCAATCATGCCGCATATTTTTTTTATGATAGCTAAAGACTAGTGCAGAGACCTCAAAACTTCACAATTACCAAATCATGCATAAACTACCATCCAGGAGAGATAAAAACACCTGCAATTTAGAGAAATAACTACATCAAGAAAGTTCATTCAAAAAAAGAGGTTGCATTGTTAATTTGGCTTTATACAAACTAGGATCACCTAAATTCATCAAATTAATTTATCAGTTCGCAATACCGATTCGAAATTGGACAAGCACAACGTTAACAGAAACAAAAGAATTATAAATTTTCATCCTCACATAATCAAAACTCATGATAGCAATTGATATTGTTTTACGCAAAACATCACAATCACCTCCTACAAATTTATATTGTTACAACACATTATGCAATAAAAAAACAAAATAAACGATCACAAAACTCACCATTGTTTTAAGGTAAATAAACTAAATTTACCATTCTTTTGCTAGTGAAAATAAATTTAAAGCTCAGATATGCCAAGTAAATTTTTCAAAAGGTTTTCTTTTCCAAAGCAACTTTAATCGTTTTCTTTTGTTCTTTCTTTTTTTCTCCAAAATTTTGCAGAGAACCAAGCAGAGAGTAAACAAAAAGAAAAAGCAATACAAAAAAAAGGTACCTGGGAAATATTGCAGCCAAAAGTTGAAGTCGACAAGAGAAGAAGCAATTAGGGTTTCACAAATTGGGAAATAGAGAGATTAATTAATAAAAAGAGAAAGGAATATTATGGTTGGTTTAAGAGAATGGAACAAGTTAACAGTGGATTCCTGGAAATCTTTATATGTTGGAGGACGAAAGTGGAAATTTGGAAACAGATTTGGCCTTTAGAGGGATTTACATGACGTCTTTTGCGGTTTCGACTTTGGTATTTGTTGGCGGGTAGAGAGACGACTTTTAGCGGTTTTTAGTTGAACACCGACGACATCAATTTTGGCGGTCGACCTCCAATGAACCAATATGCTTTCGTCTTTTTTTTTTTTTTTTAAATTGACAATTGTGTCCCCAACAATCCGGGAGAATTTGTTACACGCTCCGGTCAAACAAACGTCAATTAACACTTTACTTCTCTAAGGGTCACCCTAGGAGACTTCAAATTTATTTATGTTTTAAACTATTAGGGTAGAAGTCCAACGGAAATTAACGAAATCAATACTGCGGAATACAACTCTCACTAAAAGGAGACTCCAAATTTGAAATGTTTGAGTTTTTTTTTTCTTCTTTTCCTTTGAGATATTGAGAGTCTTTATCTTGTGCGGTAATCTTTTATATATTTTTCATGTAAAATTAATTGCATAACGTTATGTATTTATTATACAATGTTAAATAATCAAATCCTGTACAAGAAAAAAAACTTTTAAATTTTTTGTATGAAAATGCTACTTTACTCAATTTTAATATCTAAATCTGGTGTCAAATTACGTAGCATCACTCTAATCCATTCATTATATATATATATATATATATATATATAAGAAATGTAAAGGTACATTTGGCATCGAGACATGATAGGACATGATATGACATGATGGGACGTGACAGTTGTTTCGTATTATATTTGGAATGTATATTATTGTGATGAGACATGACAGGGATGAGACATGACAAGGGGTTCAAATGATCAAAATACTCTCTTTATCATGTCTGATTTTTGTTATCACATAATAGTGTCGTATGGTTTATGACAATTCAGTATTTTATTTTATTTTATTAAATAAATATTTTTATATATCATATTTAATAAAAAATATATATTGTAATTGAAAAATAGTTTTAATTAATAATTTTTTGAAAGAAATGTTATTTTTTTTCTAATAATAATAATAATAATAATAATAATAATAATATCTAACGGGTTAGATGTATATCCATATCAATAATTTTTTTAAATTTTTTGGCCAAATTTAGAGGATCATATTTCATTTTAGAAGTGTAGAAGAAAAAAAATCAATAAATAAATATTATGGTCATGTTCACAATTCCCCGGTTAAGCTATTTTTTTATTAGATTTATTATTTTATTTATGTGATAAAAAGCTTAATAAAAAAAAATAAATCCACGATTTTTACTTCTTTTATGTTGAATATTCATCAAACCAATTTCTTCATTAGATTCAAACACATCCAAATCTTCATAGGATGAAAACAAATCCAAATTCATCAAACCTTTTCTTCATTAATCTGTAATCAACTTATATACACAAAATCTTTAAAAAAAAAAAAACTGGAAAAAAAGAGACGGAGTACACTTGACGATTGAATATCTTTCATAGCCTGTAAAAAAGGGGATTTGAGATGGAAATGGGTGAAAATATTCTGGAAAAAAAACAGATGGGATTGTAGAATGAAAAAAGAATCCCATTAACCAATTTGACTTCAGCTAAGTATGTTTTTCATTTTTTTCAAAATTATAGCAAAGGACTTAACTCATTTAACATCTAGATCTATTTCATGAACAAGGTTGTTGGGTTTTGAAGAAAACAAAGATTTGGGTTGTGAAGAGTACCCAGAAATTGAAGAACTCTGTAGGATCTTGAAGGTGGTTCAACGAATTGAAGCCGTATAACTGATGCATCAGACCAGTCAACCACCAAATCCGGTGGCGAGTTAACGAGACCCCAACCCCGACCCCTACCCCGATGAGGACGGAGATGAGTCTGGTGGTGAGAGAGAGTGAGAGAGAAGAAATGAGTGATGAGTGAGTGAGGATGAGAGGTCTGTTTTCAAGATTAGGTTTTTAATTTTATAGTTGTAATTTTTGAAAGTTTTAAGGGTAAAAATGTCTTTTTGAGACTTGTCCCATGCATGGGACAAGTCTGGCCGAGGGTATAAGGTGGGACAAGTTTTTATGGTTTTTATCCCATGTTGTCCCGTCTCATCCTATGCTATTAGCGTGCCAAACGTGGGACAGTAAAAAGTTGCCCCACGTTGTCCTGTTCCATCCTGAGTACCAAACGCACCCTAAGGGATCGAAGAAGTGAACATAACTCCAATCATAATCTTATTAACGTGGCTACGAGGTAATTATTGTTAAGTCAATCTTAACTACATCAAGCCGTTAAGAACAATAATACAAACAAAAAAATTATTTTCTTAATACACGTGAGTTTGTAGATTTCAGCATTTCAAGTTTTCTTGTTATTATTAGCTAAGCCTCTCGTATCGAAGTTAATAAAGATAATAGATTTAATGATATGAGAATGGTCCAATATTGTTCAAGACTAAAAGGGAAGTTTTCGACCTTTATTACATTGCAAGTACCATTGTATGTGGTTGGCTTGGGCACTTGGATGACACTTAACGACTACTCCACCCAATCAAAGGAAAAAAAGGCCAACCAAGGCAAAAATGGGGGAGACAAGTCCAGGCAAAAGAACCAAGGCCGTAAAGATGAGAGACAACGAAAGCCCTCCAACACAGACATACGCAACAAGCCTAACGAAGGTAAGTTTGAAGCTCCTAAACCTAAGTCTCCTTATTTCATTTGTGATGGACCACATTGGGTAAAAGATTGCCCTAAGAGAAAAACTCTTAATGCCATAATGTCTCAACACGAAGATAACCAAAACGGATGACACAAGACAGGCATGGGGTCGCTCAGACAGCTTGGTGCACTCAAGAGCAACAATGTCCCATCAATATCCACCAAGAAAGGGCTCATGTTGGTAAATGCCTCAATCAATGGCAAAGTTGTCCGTGCAATGGTAGTTACGGGGCCAACTCATAACTTTGTCTCCATAGACGAGGCCAAGAAGCTAAGCCTCAAGATCACAAGTGGAAGAGGCACAATCAAGGCTATCAACTCACCGGTAAAACCAATCGCATGCATTGCTAATGCTATCTCAGTTGGCCTTGAGACATGGAATGGAAAGCTGGATTTCGCTGTCGTGCCAATGGACGACTTCCAATTGCTGTTAGGCATGGAGTTATTCGATCAAGTGCATGCCTTCCCCTTTTCAGTCGGGAACTCCCTCAACATCCTTGATGGGAGCAAGACATGCATGGTCCCAACGGAACGCACAACCAAGGCAGAATCCAAGGTGTTGTCCGCCCTATAGTTCAATAGGAGATTGAAGAAGGATCTTAGCTTTCTAGCCACCCTCCGGGAGCTCTATGATGGAGAAGATCAAATCGCTTCCCTAGATCCAATGTCGGCCAAGAATACAAGGACGTCATGCCAAAAGAGCTTTCGAAAAAGCTCCCACCTAGGCGAGAGGTGGATCATCAGATTGAGTTAGAGCCCGGTGCCAAGCCTCTCACCATGGCGCCTTATCGTATGGCACCACCAGAATTGGACGTAAGCAACTCCAAGACTTGTTCAACTTGGGCTACATTCGACCCTCAAAAGCCACATATGGTGCTTCGGTTTTATTTCAGAAAAAGAAGGATGAGTCACTCCGCATGTGCATCGACTATCGGGCCTTGAACAAGATTACCATTAAGAACAAGTACTTGATACCTTTGATAGCCAATCTTTTTGATCAGCTAGGCAAGGCGTGCTACTTCTCCGAGCTGGATCTTCGATCAGGGTACTACTAGGTGCGTATCGCGGTCGGAGATGAACCTAAGACGACATGTGTGACGAGATACGATGCTTTCAAATTCCTAGTCATGCTATTTGGTCTCACCAATACACCAACCACCTTCTGTACTCTCATGAACAAACTTTTCCATCATTTCTTAGATCGGTTTGTGGCAGTGTACTTGGACGACATTGTGGTGTATAGCCAAACACTCGAGGAGCATATCCAATACCTTAAGCAGGTCTTTCAAGTACTTCGAGAGAACGAGCTCCATGTCAAGTTGGAAAAGTGTTCTTTCGGCCAATGAGAGGTGGAGTTCCTTAGCCATCAAATACAGGATGGAAAGCTTATGATGGATGATGCCAAGGTGAAGGCAGTCCAAGAATAGGATCCACCCACCAAAGTGCCTGGGTTGAGATCTATCCTAGGCTAGTCAACTATCATTGGCGATTCATTCGGGGTTATTCAGCTAAAGTCGCTCTATTGACAGACATGCTCATGAAGGATATGGCATGACAATGGTCCAACAAGTGCCAACTTACGTTCGAAGAGTTGAAGAAGGCCATCTCGGAAGAACCAGTACTTGTCCTCTATGACCATACCAAGGCATTTGAGGTGCATACTGATGCCTCCGACTTTGTTATTATGGGCATCCTTTTGAAAGAAGGCCATCATCCGTTGCCTCAGAGTTTGGCGACACTACTTGCTTGGAGCCACCATTGTTATAATAACTGACAATGTTGCTACAAGCTACTTTTAGACACAAAAGAATCTTAGCTCCAAGTAAGCACAATGACAAGATTTCCTGGCAGAGTTCGACTATCGACTCAAGTATATGTCAGGCAAGGCGAATGTTGTGGTCAATGCGTTTAGCCAGAAAACAGAGCTTGCTACATTGAGTGTGAGTTAACCACTAAGCACCCTAATCAACCGCCTCAAGGAAGGACTTCAATAATACCCTCTAGCCAAGAGCTTGATCAAGCTAGCCAACGAAGGGAAAACAATGCGATTTTGGCTACACAATGGAGTTCTCCTTACCACCAGAGACCGAATGTACGTGCCTAAGTGGGAAAACTTATGGAAGGAAATCATTAAGGAATGCCATGATTCAAAATGGGCTGGTCACCCAAGGATGACACATTCCTTAGCACTCCTCTAAAACTCCTACTATTGGCCTCAGATGCGGGATGACGTTGTCGTATATGTGCGAACTTGTCTGGTTTTCCAACAAGACAAAGTCGAACAACAACGTCTATCAGGGCTACTTGAACCCCTACCTATAGCCAAAAGACCATGGGAGAGCGTCTCCATGGACTTTATTTCTGCACTCCCAAAATTCGAAGGGTGTGAGAGCATCATGTTGGTAATTGATCGGTTCAACAAGTATGATACCTTAATACTGCCTATTGGCATTGCACAATCGAGGAAGCTACCCGCATATTCCTCAAACATGTTGTGAAGTTTTGGAGAGTTCCTCAAAGCATAGTAAGTGATCGTAACCGACGATTCACTGGGAGGTTCTGGACGAAGCTCTTCAAGATGTTGGGAACGGATCTAAGCTTCTCAACTAGCTTCCACCCCCAAAGTGATGGATATACTGAGCACTTCAATACGTTATTGGAGTTATATTTGAGGCGTTACATGAGCGCTCATTAGCAAGATTGGGCAAAGCTGCTTGATGTTGCCCAGTTCTCTTTCAATCTTCAAAGGAGCGAGGCTATCGACAAGAGCCCATTCGAGATAGTCATAGGACAATAACCAATGACTCCTCAAGCCATTGCCTCAACCTACAGAGGAAAGAGCCTCGCGACTCACAACCTCGTTAGAGAATGACTGACACATGCAAGCCAATATCACGCGAGCATGCCTGGACAAGGCCACCCGCAAAATGAAGAAATGGGTGGATACAAGGAGACAACACTTGGAGTTCAATGAAGGGGAATCGATGCTTATCAAACTCCTACCCTAGCAGTTCAAGTCACTACGCCGAGTGCACAAGGGGTTGGTGAGAAATTACGAAGGCTCATTTCCAATCATCAAATGAGTGGGCAAAGTTTCCTACCAAGTTCAACTACCATCAAGACTTAAAATCCATACGGTCTTTCATATGAGTTTCTTCAATCCATACCACGCAGACATGGAAGATCCAAGCAGAGGAGAGTCCAAGTGAGCACCAACTGCCGTGGTCACCACATTCGACAAAGACGTGGAATGCATATTGGTAGACCGGGTGATTCAGAGAAGAGGCGTTCTGAACTACACCGAGTACTTGGTGAAATAAAAGAACCTCCCCGATAGCGAGGCGAGTTGGGAACGAGTGGATACACTTTGGCAATTTGCTGAGCATATCCAACGATACAAGGATGAAGACGCGGTAAGGATGTCGCGAGCTTAGGTGGGGAGGATGTCACAGGCCGTCCAATTTTGATCCAAGGAGCCCAAACAAATCCCAATGTTTGGCCCAAGACCTTAAAGGATTCTAGAGACTTCTTCACTTATCTAGCATAGATATCTTTGGAAGACTCTAGTGACATTCTAGAACTCTCTTGTAAAAATCTAGGATTGTGCATACTTGTAGAGAAACTTAGATATATGTAGAACATTCTGGAGACTTGATCTCCACCATTAGATTAAAAGGATCTAGACAGTCCATGGACAACTATAAATAGGTAGCACCTCTTATTTGTAAAGCATCCAAGCCAAAGATACTCAAAGCATTGTAAAGCTTCTTACAAGCAATACAAAGTTCTTTATACTTTCCACTAAAGCTCTTCTAGTTCTTCTCTAGTCTCTCTTACCTTTGAGAGTGATCAAGTAGGTTTACTTGGCAACACCATTCTAAAGTTGTCTAAGTGCCACACGGGTTAGCTGGGAAAACTTTAAGCTTGTGACATAAGCCTCTCATACATACGTTAATAAAGATAATAGGTTTGACGATATGAGAATGATCTAGTAATAAAACCCCTCATACATGCATCATGAGGTTGTGGATATGAATCATCATCCTTTAAAAAAAAAGTTGTAATACTTCAGTGAAAGAAAAAAGATACATTTCCTAAACTTCTAAAATAGTTCAAAAACCACTTTAGAGAATGGACTAGTTTTGGAAGCACTTGATCTATTTATTGGCTCTTTCAATTTTATACGAAACACTTTTGTAGGACAATAGACCAATCACCATAATTTCAGCTGGTAGGCCAAGGAGAAGAGACCACTTGCATTTGCTTAGGTCCTAGGAAGTTTGCACATTGCACAGAATGTTGCAAGTATTCATTCGCTAAGAAGTGCTTTTTAGATGAGCTGGATGACTACCTAATATTGCAAGTATTAGCATATTTGATGCCTTATTCAGTTATTTGTAGACATGGACCACAGTCCATCAATTCAGTTAACATCAAATGGGAATTACGTGGAATGAAGAGTCAACAATGTACATCATCACCACCACCACCTCCTCCACGTCATGCCACCCTTTTCTTTTCTTCTACCAACTCATTTTTAATGTTGTTGCTGCATATAAAAAGGTGATGACAACTGCTGTTTGGATAGAGACTCCATGCTCTTCCATTACCAGCCGAACTGTTTTCGACTGAAAATTGAAGGATATATTAGGCTTTTGAATAGTGAATCATGATGCAATTACAGGGAAGTGAAGTCTGACACGAAACTACATTGTCTGAAGCAAACACAAATGCAAGAAATATCTTTCGGGTCCCTCCAAATTTGATTAGTTTGGACAAGAAAGATGGCTCTTTTCTTTTGTGACTCTCAAGATCATGAGAATATAAACTTGAATATTCCAACTACTTATCAAAATGTTAAATTCGAGTCAATTCTTCTTGGATCCTCCTCCATCATCATCATCATCATCATCATCATCATCATCATCATCACTACTTCAAATCAAATAGCAATTTGATAATCATACCCAGATAGACTTTTAACAAATTTTTTCCTACTAATGGACTGAGGTATATTGGAACGCAAAAAATAAAGGTTTCTTAGTAAGTTTGATCTGGAAAATAACAGAAAAAAAAAAATCTGGGTGTATTTTTCTTAATACAAATAAGCAGCCAATTAAAAATGTGGGAAAATTTTCGTCTTCCTTCGAATCGTGTGAGAAACAAATGAAAATTCCAAAACTTTCGCCTATGGAGAATGTGAGTATTCCAACGGTCAACAAATGGGTTGTTTCTTCCAACCTTTTAACGTCCCAAAATGTTACCAACTTCTTCAAACTATGAACATCCTTATCAAAGAAATGGCCCTTTGGTTTGGTCACAATAAGCCAGCCTCGAAGAGATTTCTCCGTCTCAAAGTCTCATCTACTAGCTTGAAAGTTTTTTTCACAAGCTTCTGATCTAGAGCAGTGGTTCTGTAGATCTTGAAGACACGGTCCACACGATCAGGAGCCGTGCTTTGAAAATACAACTCCTCAAATTTCTTCTTGACAAACCTGAATGTTAAGTTTAAACATGCAATGGTCATTGAAAATTGAAAGTTCAAAGCGACTTAAAAGGTGTCAGCTAGACAATCTGAGATTGAAGCACAATGAAGGCATTGTACACTAACAAATGCAGAATATCTATTTTTTTCCATTAAGCCTGGCAAGTTACTCAAGAGTAACCGAGTTTTCGGCAGTATGTAATCATCATTCGGCCTTTCATTAAACTTATTGTGAAAAACCGGGCAAAATTATGTTCGGAGAGAAGCTGCTTCAGGATCCAAAACAACCACACATCCCGAGGACAGAACAATATATATGTAAATTCTTACTCATATCCATGCTCAATCTCTTGTTTTCCTGTTGACACCGGCTGGTAATCTTTAAACCACTCGCACACATTCAATGGCACCTATATAATGTAGAACATTACAAACCCAAACTGCTACAAAATTTCAACTTCCAAATATGTGTACTAGCACTTACTTTTAGAACTTTCTTTTCAAATATATCAAATTTGTTTAGGAACAGCATGAAGGAGGTTTTCTGCACCAAAGAAACCAAATAAATCTTCCAACAAATTCCAATTTTGTCAACAAAAAAAAACATGAATGTGAACATCCTCATGAGCTTGCAAAAAGTTAAAGCACAAGCACAGATAAACACATAAGCATAGTAGAAGTGGCATTGTAGCAAACCTCAAAACATGGTTGCTTCAGGACCCAGTCAAAGAGTTCCTTTGTCTCCATCATACGATTCTTCTGTTCATCTTCAAAGAGTGTCTGATCATACCTGAAATACCATTGTTGTGATCAGTCGACAAACATCCAACGCAAGGACAAGGTCAAGTATCTCAAAATGAAAAGGAAGTTTTTATTTTATTAAGAGCAGCCTGAAATCTTCATGCACATAAAGCTATAAAGGGTGAATAGCAATGGTGCTCTTACTCGCTAATAGCAGCACAAAATATTACAGCTGTAACACCTTCAAATAGATGGATCCATTTCCTTCTTTCGTTTCTCTGCCCTCCAACATCAAAGAGCCTATATACTTCACCACTTTTCTTATGTTCTCCCACAGGGCTGCCAAATCATGGACAACAATGAGTTGCTAATTGAACTGTAAAGGAAAATAATCAAGAAGCTTTTCTTGCTTCTAACCACTAAGTGCTCGAATAATAAAAACAATATTCACTTTATTACAGAATGTACAAGGAAACATAAGCATATATTATACCACTTTATGAGGGCCAATTTATGTAATTGAATTTAAATTTATCTAGATATATATGATCAAAATTACCTTGTTCAGATGGCTGGGTGATAATAGAGGAAATAGATAACAATTTTCAGCACTTAAGAGAAATAGAGGAAACATAGAAGAACATAATAAGTGTCACATGAGATGGTGTGGTCTTCAGCAATACCGAAACAAAATATTTACCTGAATTGAATCTCTACAACACCAGTCGTACGAACTCTTGCATATAGAACATCCTCCTGCAACACCAAATACAGACAACATCAATATATTATTTGTAATGCATGCATTGATAAATAGTTATATTGGGAGGCTAAACTGCAATACCATGTCTTCTAAACTACAACATATGTACTCCCAGAGTCAAACTATAAACAACAGTAAAGACAGAACAGAAATGAGCTCATCAAAGTTCTTAGTACATATTCCAATAATGCATACTTTGAAACAATAAGATAATCACAATCTAACCAAGTAGAAACCACCCATCAAGTAAATCTTCAAAAGGAACACGTAGATAGTGCAGAAAGTGAACATAAAGGAGCAGATATGCCAGGTCCAACATATATAGGTCGAGTAAAAAACTCTAAGCACCAATAGAAACCATTTGTTTATTTTATATGTATATTTATTATCCAAAACAACAGTCACTATTTATTAAGAACCAGTTTCGAAAGAAAGACACAGACACAGAAAATATTTCTAAAGCCCCTCGAACATCATAGGAACAAGAGCAAGGACAAGATCAACCAGCTAACCTAATGCCATTGCAGGAAATATGTGAACAAAATTTGCTGATTAGTTTCCAGAAATGTTCAACATAGCATGTGACTGACTTCAGAGCAGTGATATATATGCATCAAGAAAATATTCTTAATAAATCAGACTCTTAAGAATTTTATACAGGTCCAGATATTGTTTGGATCATGATAACTTTAGCATCCCCATTCTAGCATGCCACCCCTTATCCTAACAATCTATTTCTTCTTGTAAAGAGGAAAGAAACTATATAAGAACACACATAGAAACATATACATACACACATATATACAAAAGTTTTCTCCTCGATGCACACTAAATTTTTAAGCCCAAGGCTTGCAAATTGTTGATTAAGCATAACAAGATGTTGACTAAGCAGAAATGGATTCAGAAGTAGGTGAATCCAACGATTGGTAGTTGAGAAACTGACTTTATAAACACACACTGTGCACTGAGAAGAAAAAGACAATGTATATGTATATAATATTTGTGATACCTTTGTTGGAATATAATTCGTGTCGGACAATCTATGCAAATTTTCCATGAAATAATGTGCACAGTCTGGAAGTTGGAGTTCGTTACCACGATTGCAAGTTTCCTACAAGTATAAAGTAAATTACTCTAAAATCTTAAAAGAGTATCAATATGATTTATTAGCTTCTTTCAAAAAAAAAAAAAAAATATAATTTAGCCATAAAACCACTAAACAAATAAAATATAGCATTGAGATCGAGATAGCAATCAGCATATGTCATCTGCATGATGAAACAACCACCTGAATTGCAGGATCTTTCCACAGAGTTTCTATCTCCTGTGCAAGCTCTTTAGTCAGACGTGGATAATCCAACCTGCCTCCTATTTCTGATAGTTTTTCTCCAATGTCCTGATCAAGATTAAAGTTTTAATGAATGGTCAACATTTTGAACACGGGACTGAGAAAGCAACACATCATCAGAAAAACAGTAGAACCTATTAGATAGGATGTATATATTTAACAGATATAATACATGTAAAGTAACCACTGACATGAGATGCTCTCTAAGAGAAAAAAATACTGTTTCAACTGAGGCATAAGAGAAAATTTCACAAAAGTCAATATAATAGATGATGAACGATTAATGCAAACCTTATGTTCATTAGACAAAACAAACGACGTGGAATCTGCTTCGTTCTGAGCCAATTCCTTCGACCCATCATACAATATCTGTTAAACAAAACTGACTACAATTCATATTCAAGGATTACAATTCAACTTCTTTCTAAAAGAATATTACAATTCATCCCATTATTAAATTGTTTTGCTTCACTACAAACAGCTGACACCACGTACTCTACATTATTCAAAAAGGGAAATAACCAACACACCCTTTCAAGTATTGCGTACTTTTATAGTCTGATAAACATTGGCATGGATGACTGGAATGTAGCTCCTTAGTTCTGCCTCATCGAAGCCTGTTTGGAATAGAAGCTTTATCTGTATACAATCATCATACACAAAAAAATACATAACATCAGCATTGTCAGTATAAAAGGCAGACACTTTGACAAAGGGACTACCATTAGTTTGCCTTGCCTGTTTAAAAATCGTAGACTTCCCAGATTCTCCAGCACCTTGACAACAAGAAATTAATTTTATCACTTTGAATCAACCATAAAAGGAAATTACACAAAACAACTCAATCTGTGTATTTGAAAGTAGAAGAAAGACAAGGGAAAGTAAAGGCACAATATGATCATAATTTGAAGAAGATGGAATAATGGTTGTAAAGGGACACAAAAAATCAACAACATAAAAACTAAATTAACGAATAGGAGTGAAATTTTGAATAAAAGGTTTGCACTTCTAATAAAAGTCTACTTGCTCCTCCAAATGCTGGAAAGTTGTCACAGAAACTATTCACCAGTATGATTTCCTCAATAATTAAGTGCAAGCTTGACTACTTGACTAGCTTTAACTACAAAATATATAATCAAATGCATGAAAACAAACAAAGAACTAACAAATGAAAAAAAAAAAAAAATCGTCCATTTCCACTCACCTAGTAGTAGAAGTTTCTGAATATGCTTTTCGGCCTTCGTTTCTTGTTCAATACGCCTTTCAATTTCTTCAGTCTGGAAAGCATAAAGAAACATTAGATTGAAGCCTGAATAACACATAAAAGAATGAGAAATGAAAGGAAAAAAGGGTAATTAGACCAAAGTTACTTGACAAATCGCAAAAGCTGATCACGTAACACTCGGCAAAAGAGCATAGAAGTATGCAACTAATCAAAAATAATTCACCTGAGCGTTCTCCTCGGCATCTGCTGCAGTGTAACGACGGTTTCTGCTGCAGAGTAGGCCCATATTTTCTACTAAAACAGAAAGCATAGAAGATGCAAAATCAAGATCCACCAGGTGTCACATGTGTCTTCAATTCACTTCTATAATGTTGATGCATAATGTAACCAAGCTCAACTGGTATCAAAGCAAATATGCATTAGGAATATCTTCCTCAAAGGGAAAGATTAAGCAGTTAAAACCAATACCCTTCCAAACTAAGAACATACTTTAATCAATAGTAATATGAGATTGAGGCAGAGAAAAAATTAATGATCTGCAGTTGAAAAAACATCGACTTCATGACCCAAAACCCAACTATGAGTGTGGAACAAAAGTAGCAGTCCACATATTTAAGCCCTATGTCTATGTTTGAGGTACTTGAGCCATGGAAATGTCTAATTTGTACTTTTGAACAGGTGATATACAAAACCGTGTAGCGTCCAAACTGCTACATTGACCACAAAATTTCGATTAAATTTGCTCCGTCGGGAATTCACCAAGCATAACATTTTATCAAGCAACACACACATTAGTTTCCCACAACAGACAGGTGACCCAAATTACATGTCATTTCACGTGACCTCAAGTTTAGCTGACTGGAAGCATCATCCACCCAAAACATGTTGTAGAATGTAGAGGCAATTAATACCGCATAATAAATTAACATACAGTTTCTCTTTATGGCATTTATGTACACAACTAATGAAACCTGAATATATATATTATGAAACATATAGTGTCACTGTGTCAGCTAATCTGTTTTTTTTTTTTCCATTTAATAATTTTCTTTCAGTTCATATTCCCTTATTTTTCCATGGCTACCTAATTCACCACTAAGAGTACAAAAATTCACCGCATCAAAAATAAAATAAAATAACATACATGATATTTGCAAAGCCTAGTGAACTAACTTTATAAATTATAATCTCTCAATTTAGCAAGAATTTTTCCAATATCATTAACTAGAACTACTCCTACAAATCTGGAACATCAACATATATTTTACCAGCCAGCAGATTTTCACTTAAAACGGAATAAAAAAATTCAATAAAAACCACCAAAATTAAAGACAAAAAAAAAAAACAATGCATAAATATAAAGAACACCTGTTGATCTAGTACATGGAGCACCGCAGAAAGATCTCAGGGAAAAAAAAAATATAGACCCAGATGACAAAAACCCAAAAAATAAAGATCTACAAAGAGAAAGTGAGAAAAATTTTCAAAGCTTGGTTACCTGATCAAAGGATTAAAGTTGTTAACAAGCTGTGGAGCTAAGAGGGTTCCTGTAGATTCAGCTGATTTGGGTCAGAAGAGACTTAAAAGAAAATTAAAAAGAGTACTTTGCTTGGTGGTGTTGTTGGGCTCTTCTTGCTTGGAGAAATAGGATATTCTATTTTATTGGTATGTTAGATTTGTTCACTTGTTCATGAAATATTTATATAAACAAAACAAAACAGTAGAAGTAGAGAATCAAAGGGGTTGCTGTGCTGTCTATATAAATCTTGAAGATAGAAAGATATATAATTATATATAGATAGATAGAAAGCGAGCGCCGAAAGCTGCCAAGCTATCTGCTTCTTCTTCTTCTCTCTTCAGTCAAAGTTAAAAAGTTGTACCCGTAAGCAAGCGCACAACAACATAACAGAGAAAAAAAAAAAAAAATTAGCATAAAATATTACTATATATATTTGTCTTGAGAAAATACACTTCAACACAGCAACACAGCACACAGCACACAGCACACAGCAACACATACAGACCTACTAGTACGGGTGAGCGTTTTCGAGTTGGGTTGGGTTGGATTGAAAATTTGTCAACCAAATCCAACCCAACGTAAATTTTAACCTAATCCAACCCAATATTTATCGGGGTGAGTTGGGTTGAGCTTTTTAAACCTAATAGAAAAAATATATTTAAATTCAAATTTTGTTATATCAAAAATCAAATTTAAAATAAATTTTCACCATAATATCATATCACGTTAAGTTTAGATTACTTAAAAGCATCAAAATCAAATCATAACATATAATATAAATTGTTTAAATATCTTTTATATAATTAAAAAATTAAAATATAGCAATTTATCCAACTTGGAAAGTCTCCATCTAAATCTCTCATCCATTTTACAATTATAATCACTTCGTCAAATATCTCGTTGTTGGATAATCTATTATTTATTTTAACCAACATAATAGTTTGAGTTTATATACAATTATTAGATTTTTTCGACTAAATTCGTAATCAAATCCTAAGAAAAAAAATAACATTTTAAAGTATAATCAAGGATGTGCCATTTAATACAAAAGATGAAGATAATATATTAATATAATCGTATGTTTTTAAATGTATTATATATTATGGTATACAATATTTAAAATTATGTATTTATATTTATCATTTAAAATATTATAAATGGTGCATGAGTAAACTTTTTAATTATTAAAAAAAAGAGATTTTATAATAAATCTAATAGTAAATAAAATTATTTAATTTATTTATTATTATTTATATCGGATTGTCGGGTTAGATTGTGTTATATTTTATTAACCTAACCCAACCCAACCCAGTCTAATATTAAAAGCAATTCAACCCGATTGAATCGGATTGATCGTATGAGTTGGATCGACGGGTTAGTGCCCACCTCTAAGCATCACCAGCACCAGCACCACAGTCCACAGCAACAGCAACAAGAAAAGCTCTCTCCTTTCCTCTTCTCTTATTATTAGTGTTTATTTATTTATTTAATTAAGAGAGCAAAGCAAGTACTGTGATCAGTAGTGTTGACTGTTTGACTGCTCTGTCAAAAAAAAAAAAAAACACTTTATTAACACTTACGACCAGAGAAGAGACATGGACTTTTGTCTTTAAACAACAACTTCGATAGATATGAATTTGGGTTGTGTTGTGTGTGGACCTTCTTATTGTACATTGGTTTGTGACTTTGTGTTTCTTGTTTTTTAAGCCTACTGATCTACTCTTTGTTGGTTTTTGCATAGGAGTGATTCTTAATTTAGTTTTAGTTTTAGTTTTTTGTTTTAATTATTTGTTTGTTGTTTGAGATGTAGACTGTAGAGTAGAGGGGACAAGACAAGGTCTTGGTGTTGGGCACCTTTGGCTATGTTATGCTGTGTCAATTATTCACACTACTTTGTCATGAATTGCTCACTAAATACTTTTTTAAAATTATATAATATTTTTCTTAATTTTTTTAATTATATAAACTAAGATTACTAAACCAGGATATAATAAGTAGGGTTATGTCTCAAAACCTCTTCTCTAATTATTAAATATGACTTATCTTTTTTTATTAAACAAAAATAAATATATAAATAAAAAAGGCTTTGCTTTGTGAAACAATGAATTTTTTTAACTTTGTTTTCCATCCAAATAAACTCATTCAATGAAAAGTGGACTTTTGACCATTTGAAATGGAAATGACCGACTTAGGGATCGTTTGTTTTTTTCAATTAAAACTTAATAGGTCTGAATCATAATTATTAAGTTGTTTTATTTGTTTTTTTAAGTGGTCAAACAGCTTAAAAATCCAAAAAACAACTTAAAATAAAAAGTAAAAAATCCCGTCTTTTCACTTAATTGCAAATCACTGAATTGCATTAAATGCAATACAAAATCTTTTCTTTCGATACTATCCCCCATATATAACATGTTTCCAATTTCATTATAAATATTTTATTTTAATATATTGCTTATTTTAAATAGTTTTAAAAATAAAAAAGAATCCTAATAACTTCTTATATTGGTGTTTTATATCGATACTTTATTTTGATATTAGGATGATGTGTATATATATATATATTAGTGTGTTTTGTATGAGTTTTTACTGCTACCCCTTTCATTTTTTGAAAGAAAAAAAAATTTCTTTTTTTAGTAAAAATGAAGTTTATTTGTAATCGAAGAAGAAGATCATGATTATATGTGTTCATATATAATTTTTGTTTTTGGATAGTTTTTATTTTATATTATATGTATAATTGTTTAACATAGGTATAAATGTAAAATCACTTATTTTTTAGACAATTTTACTTTTAAAAAATAAACGTGTTGACAATACATTCAGATGTGAGAAAAAAACAAACAAACATGTCATTCAGGTTCAGATTTCAGTCTCTATTCAGTCTTCAGAAAACTTCAGGACTATTCAGTCTTCAGACAAAAAAACAAACGACCACTTAGAGAGTTAGAGGTCTATCCTCTTTTTTTTTTTCATTTTTTTATCCTTTTTCTGTGTGATATTTTTATTTTTATCAAAAAAATTGGTGTAATATAAAGTTCATTACATAACATTTTCAATAGTTTTTGGTATTCTAGTATTAATCCATTAATTATTCGTATTCTTCTTATATTGATCCATCACAATAAGAAACAGATGTAGAATTAGAAACAACTTTCGAAAGAAGGGGGACTAAACAGGAACAAGAGGTATCCACTGAAGAAGATCCGTCTCCTTCCCTTTTTTTTTGGAAGAAAAGGAGGATCCGGATGGGAATCAAGAAAATTCGAAGTTAGAAATATTTAAAGAAAAAGAAGAGAAATATTTATTATGGGTTGAGAAACCTCTCGCTACTCTTCTTTTCGACTATAAACAATGGAATCGCCCATTTTGATATAAAAAAAAAGAAAAGAAATAATCGATTTATTAATGTTGTAAGAAATGAAATGTGACACTTTTTTTTTATACATGTCAAAGTGATGGAAAAGAAAGGATCTCTTTTACGTATCCAGCAAGTTTGTCAACTTTTTTGGAAATGATACAACAAAAGATGTCTTTTTTAACAAAAGAAAAACTATCCTCTGATGAATTGTATAATAATTGGAGTTACACGGAAGAAAAAAAAAGAACTTAAATAAGGAATTTAGGAATAGAATCGAAGTTTTAGATAAAGGATCTAGTACTCTGAATGTACTTGAAAAAAGGATTCAATTGTGTAATGATAAGACTAAACAAGAATACTTACCTAAAAAATATGATCCTTTTTTGCATGGACCTTATCGCGGAAGAATCGATTTTTTTTTCACCCCGTAACGCTAAATGAAACTTCTAATCAAAAGAACATCAGGACGCTTTGGATAAATAAAATTCATGGTCTTCTTCTTATTAAGAATTATCCCGAATTTGAGCAGACACTAGATCGGTTTCGTATAAAATTATTTTCAACAAAAAAAGTACGTTCTTTATTTCCAGAACACACACAAGAAAAAAAATGGTTTAGAAGATCGAATACTCATTTTAAAAATTTTATTCGATGTAGTTATAACAGATCCCAACGACCAAAGAATTAGAAAAAACTCTATTGTAATAAAAGAAATTAGTAAAAAAGTTCCTCGCTGGTCATACAACTCAATTACTGGTTTAGGACAAAAAAAGAAAAACAGGGGAGAAACTGTAGCAGGGGCAATTCGTTCAAGAAAGTCCAAACATGTAGTGATTTTTACTGATAACCAGCCAAAGCCAAATAACTCTACATATATTAATACCAAATATACTAAGAGTCCTAAGCAAGCAAAGAAAGTGAATATTTACAAGTCAAAATCTACCATTGTACTTGAAAAATATAAATTATATAAATATTTTTTTTAAGAAATTAATAACATTGAATGCGTAATTTTGGTCTTCTCATATTAATCCATTAATTATTCTTATTCTAATATTAATCAGTCGTTGATATTAACTTATGGGGGAAAAAAATTATTGATACTATTTGAGGGGGGTGTTGTGCAAATATCACAACTTTACTAATGTATGTTTAAAAGACACCATTTAACGTGTTCAGACGTAAATACCCCGAAATATTAAAACTGTGAGGAATTTGTCGTTTTCAAAGTCAGAGAGAAGCAACAGTCAAACCGACGAGAAACTAATCGACGGTGAAGTGAGCGGAAGAGCTGCGATTGAGAAAGGTAAGATAATTTTTTTTCATTGTTTTTGTTGTTGTTAACTTGCATTACATGTTAGAATTGAGTTTTGTTGATAGGAATTATAGAAACCGGTTAAAATAGAGATGTGAAAATGATTGTGGTTTAGGTTAGGGTTTTTAATTTGGTTGAATATCAGTTGAGGAAGATGAAATCTGGGTTATCGAGACTTTTTCCAAGAGAATCGGGCTTATTTGTTGAGTCGACCTTTTATTTTCGTGAAAATTAGGTTTTGGTAAGTTGAGGTTTTTTTGAATTGGATCGAGCTTTTTTCAAAGGGATCGAGCTTTTTAGAAAAAAGGATCGAGCTTTTTAGAAAAAAGGATCGAGCTTTTTTGAATTGGTCGAGCCTTTTTTGAATTGGATCGAGCCTTTTTGAAAGGGATCGAGCTTTTTTGAAAATGAATCGAGCTTTTTAAAAAAGGATTCGAGCTTTTTTCAATAGGTTCGAACATTTTTTGAATTGGATCGAACGTTTTTGAAAGGGATCGAGTTTTTTTTTAAAAGGGATCGAGCTTTTTATAAAGGGATTGAGCTTTTTTGAAAGGGATCGAGTTTTTTTGAAAGGGATCAAGCTTTTTTAAAAAGGATTCGAGCTTTTTTCAATAGGTTCGAGCTTTATTTTCATTGGATCGAGCTTTTTCATCATGACATCGAGGTTTTTTAAAATAAATATAGCTTTTCTTACATAGGATTGAGCTTATTTGTTCATAGGATCGAGCTTATTTGTGCATAGGATCGAGCTTTTTTCTAAATTTTAGTGAAATAATTAGGTTTTGATGAGTCGAGCTTTTTTTATATATAAGGGTTCGAGCGTTTTCTGAATAGGATCGAGCTTTTTTGAAAGGGATCGAGTTTTTTTTACATTGGATTGAGCTTTTTCACCATGGGATCGAGTTTTTTTTACATAGGATCAAGCTGTTTTTACATAGGATCGAGCTATTTTGTTATGGGATTGAGCATTTTTTCATAGGATCGAGTTTTTTTTAAAGGGTCGAGTTTTTTTGTCATAAGATCGAGCTTTTTTTCTCTTGGACCGAACTGTTTTGACATTGGATCGAGACTTTTAATTTTGGTTACGAAATTTGTTCTGTTTAATGATGTTGTATTTCTGTTATATTGCAGATGAGAATTAGGTTGAGGGATTCACTTAAAACTGCAGAAGGAGACTGGTACGAGGGCAAATTGACTCGACACAACCATTTTGATGCTCTTGGCCATATAGACGACGCGCTGAACCGTGTTCCTGTAGAATTTACAGATGGAGATCGGTGTCAGTTCATGGCGTCATGTTTCAGGCATTTCCTGACGATGCATCGGGAGATGAAGTTTTCGGGTGGTATTATCCATCAGTTTCTTTTGAGGGAGCTGCATCATAACGGCTCAATGAGATGCAGTTCATGTTAGGGAACCAGTCGGTGAGGTTTTCGAAGGTGGAATTTTACCTGATCACCAGACTACGGTTTGGAGTTGTACCAGACACGACCAAGTATGCAACAGTGGAGAATGGCATACATGAGCGGTACTTTTCTGGATCCGATGAGGTGTCTTTGGAGGAGATTAGGGGGTGTTGTCACCGGCGTAGAGTTCGGAAAGGCGTACGATGCTGTCAAGCTCTACCTCTTATATATGCTGAACTGGATACTGATGGGGGTGGATGAGAGATTCAAGATTCCAGTTTGGTAATTTCGGCTGGTTGAGGATCTCGATGCGTTTGACGTATTCCCGTGGGGTGCCCACGTGTACATGCATTCTATTTACTCATTCAAGCAAGCGCTTGATGGGCGACGAGACGGGTTCGAGCAACGCCAACAGGAAAAGGGAGCTGACTTACACAGGGTGGAGACCTACAACATATACGGTCTATCTCATGCCCTATTGGTAAGAACTTCAAACTACAAAATTTACTTTATTGTTGGTGTCCAAAATATTATGGATACTTATTATACTTATCTTTGATGCAGATATTTGTTTTGGAGGTGATCCCTGATTTGGCCAAAGAGGTCGGTGCCCAGAGGGTTACTGATATGACTCACCGTATTTTAAAGTGGGAGTTGACCAAACAACCGAAAGGGAAGAAGCTGGCAAAGATTTTCAAAGCCAGGGTATGTATTTATTTTGTTAATATTTTTATTAGTTAGTATTTGTACAATTACATTGTTCTAACTAATATTTCAGATGTTTGCGATGAAGGAATTGGTGCCGACATCAGCTGAGAGACAAACACCGTACTATGCTTGGCTAGACGAGGGGGGAGGGGGGGCTGTATGTAGAAGATGACATGGATGATATACCGTCTCTGGTCCCTGATCAGACTACCTTAGGCGGGATCAGTGGTACAGAGGGTGGGGGTTTAACAGACATAACCATTGACAGTGAGGGATCTGAGCCCGCTGTTGGGGGTTTAAGGCCCAATGACAGTGAGGGATATGAGACAGACCCTCAATGAGAAAGGCATAGGCATATGCGGGTTCGGTTTTCCACCCCCGGACATGGTACATCTGCAGGGGATTCCTGTGGGGGCATTGGATGTGATGAAGAGGTAAGTTGAAAACAAAGTTTAGTGTTTTTTATTAACACGTGGTGATAGTTTTTTACTAACAATGTAGACATGGTTTTAGGCTCCGTGGGCAGATATGTTGAACGATGTGCGTGAAGCCCTCCGGAAGAGTGAGGAGGATCGACAGCGTCAACACTTGGAGTTGTTGGATATGACCCGAAAGAGTGATGAGGATCGTCAGCAGCAACACCGATTGTTACTGGATATGATCTGGGGGCTTCAAGGGTCGACCATGCGTACACACCGGGATGACCCCCCACTTTCTGATCCAGACTTTAGTCCCGAAGGGTCGACTGATAGGTATACGGGGGGGGGGGGGGGGGAGGGGGACAGACATGACAACCCTACGTAGTCAGGACCCGCCTACAGGGGGGTAGGTCCGGAGAGGCAACCTCAGTCGCATACCAGCGATAGTAGGCTTGGTTCACGTGCAGCAGTCGGGTCGGACCTCCCAGCTATTCTATCTGGGTTCACCCTGGCTAAGCGGTCCCCCCACCTCCCATCACATCGATTCAGCCACAGCTGTCCCCTCTCCCACCCAGCACGTCTGTGGCGTCGGAGCGGTCCCCTCCCCCATCCAGCACGTTTGTGGCGTCGGCGTGGTCCCCTCCCCCGGCCAGTACATCGAAGCGTTTAGTTAAGCGTGAATGGCAGTTGATGAGCCCTTACACAGATCCATGCCATCCAAAGAGGTTGAGGACGCGGCCGGAGTCCGTGGAACACATTTTTGACCCCCACGGACTAGTGGACGCTGACCATCTCGCGGCATATAAAGCCTTCAAGAGGAACATCAACGGGGAGCTGTGAGTCCAACTTTTTATAATAAAAATGGTTATACATTTAATGTTTATTCAAATTTACGTAAAGCTATGCTAATTCAATCATTAAACAGATGTGATGTGGACGTGCTGACACCAGTGGACGCGGGATGGTTCGTGCGTATGTAGTTTAACTTCATGGACTTGGAGGACACGATACGTACTTACGTGATTTTCATATTAACGTTTGTGTAAGTAATGTTGTATTGTTAACAATTACAGTGGTTTTATTGTTTGTTAGCATATGGACACATACCTCCATATTCTTCGCAAGCGTCAGCGAGGATTCCCCAATATGTACAACCAGAGGATCATCGTGTTGGATACACAATTTTATGTAAGTAGTTATAAATTTTTGGAATCGAATCGCATTTTCTGGTTTTGTATTATTAATACGATATTGGCAATGCTTGTACAACCACTTATGTTGTACATGTGTGAGAGGATGATGCGTCGTGATTCGCACGGGGCTGTGACCACGGCAAGGTGGAATGTGTTACAGTCCCGATGGTTGGAAGAGGACCTTCTGATGGTCCGTAGAGCAACCACGAGTGGAAACCGCCCATGGCATGAGGTTGACCTGGTAAGTGTTAAATGATGGAGATGATTTAAAAAATAAATTGTTAGTATATCCTGACCTAACACGGTATGCATACTATTACATGTGCTGATTCCATGCAACGTTGGGGGCCAACATTGGCTGGTGGTGACCGTCGACCTTAGTCTCGGGAAGATTGACATATCAGGTCAACTTGAAAGTAATGTAGCGTGCCGCCGCAAGGGCGTGAGAACATGGAAAATGATCAATTTGAAATTTGTTGCAAGTACAAGTCTTCCGGGCTAAGTCAACAGTCCACTGTTTTCCAGACCGCTTGACCAAGAAAATGTTTCAGTCTACTGGATTTACGGTAAAGAAACCACACTTCTCCACACGTTTTAAGAGCACAAGATGTGCTGCGTCGGTCAACTGATGACGCATGGTTTGTGCAGCTCTATAGCAATCGTGAAACCACCGTTGTAGCATATTCCTAATGAACTCAACCAGAGTCAACATAGGCAGTTGCCGTGCAAATTTTAGGCATGAGTTTATACATTCTGCAGCATTTGTCATCATCACCCTGTACCTTCTTTCCGGGCAGTGTACACGGGACCACTTGTATGGACCGATATCAATTACATAATCATATGCATTCTGGTGCAAGTTTCTTAACTCTTCCATATGCCGGTGATATTCAAACTCGGTGTATGCGTAGGCTGCTTTGTCCATTATTACGGCACCATCCTTCCTATGAAATCGCTTTTTAATATTTTCAGCAAAGTGCCAGCAACATATGGTATGGGTGGCATAAGAGAACACTTTAGAAATCCCTGCTTCAATGCTTGCATGCCTATCGAAAATGAAACTAGCTCATCAATATGACCTAGGGCACCCTTCAAGCAATCCAAAAACCATTCCCATGAAAGGTTGTTTTCTGAGTTGCCGTACCCAAAAGCAATTGGATACACCTGTTCGTTCCCATCTTGTGCTGTTGTAACAAACATTATACCCCAGAATCGTCCCTTCAAATGGGTACCATCAACGGCAATGACTGGACGTATACACTTTCGAAATCCTCTAAGTGAGGCACCAATCGACATGAAGAAGTACATAAATTTACCATCTTCGTCGCACTGTAAGTCAGTGATTGTGCCGGGATTTTATTGTTCCAAATCGTAACCAAATGATGGAAGCAGTTGGAAGGTTTCCTCATGCGTTCCATATGTCAGTGGCAACGCATAATCGAGGGCGGCATGTGCCTTACTGTACATGATTTGGATTCCATACATTGATTTCATGTCGGTGATTATGTCCTTCGGACGCATTAGTCGACCATCTTGTTGTTGAAGTCTAGGTGCAATAACTTCTCCAATTATGACTGCACTAGCTTGTTGGTGCCGGCGGTGAATTTCCTCTAACGGACAAGTGTGTTCGTTGATAAAACTTCTTACTTGAAAGTATGTGCCTTCATCTCTCTTCACCGCTCTTAACTTCCACGTACAATTTCCCATCAAACAAACTAGATGTAATGTTGTCTTATTGGACATTTTCACCTTCCACTCGAAGTTCTGCCGCATTGCAAAATGACCTACTAGTCTTTTCAAATCCTTTTTCGTTGGAAAAAATTGCCCTTTATATATCATGCTTGTAGGTTTATCTTCAACCAAGTTCCTGCTTCCACCAATACCAAACGAGTATGATTCTGCTCCTGGAATAACCCATGTTGTGGCATTATCAGAATCATCTGGAGTTACATTAGCCCTCCCCTCTGAGGTCCCAGCTATATCTGGTGCACTGGAACTAAATCTGTGTACATGTCTTACACGTCTTTCCGTTTCGACAGGTTCTTCATCATCCTGATTGTCCTCTACATTTTCTATAGAATTGAAATTGCCCTCATTATCCACCTCATGATTCATCCCAACATTCAGTGATGTATTCTGCTCATTGTTGATATCATTGAGATCTCATTGTATTGGTGGTTGTACTGTCTACCATTCATCTCAATTTGACAACCAAATACATCGTCGAATTGAGGTCCCGGTCTATTATCATGGGCGGCTACTTCCGGTGGGATTTCACATATGTTTTCCCGACCATCAATCCCACTCCTTTCTGTGAAAAACTGGTTGCTTTCGCCTGACGATTGAAATTGTTGGGTGTTATCACGATCAGGGATATCTTCACCAATGACACCTCCTGCTGGCCTCTCGATTAGACTAACACATACTTGAGGGATCACCCTATCTTCCCCTAGCATAATCTGAACACCATCATTGTTTCTTATAAATGTACGACATGTAGTCCCAGGAACAATTGATAGAGATTGTAGATCAGCACTGTATTTGTTCTTATCAAACTTCACAATGGTTTGCACGATCGACACCAGTTCGTCGTAACTCAAATTCTTTGACACATACAAACCTTGGTTATCGGAACCTAAATACCTCTGATTTCCGTCGGGTAATTGCTCCCATTGACCGTTGTAAGATATGACTATTCTCACCCTATCCATTGTCCTGTCAAAACCATCATCAAAAACCATTATTAAGAAATAAATAATTAATATTAAATTTACAATTATAAAGGATTAAACAAAAATCAAAAGTGTATGAGATGAAGCTTTTTTTTAACTGATCGAGCTTTTTCTAACGGGATCGAGCTTTTTTTGTTCAAGACCGAGCTCTATTTGTACATCATCGAGTTTTTTTTTAATATGGCTCGAGATTTTTTTCATATGGCTCAAGCTTTTTTCAAATATGACTCGACCTTTTTATTTTAGGGATTGCGCTTTTTTGTGAGGAATCAAGTTTTTTTGTGAGGGATCGACCTTTTTTTGTGCTAGATAGAGCTTTTTTTGTATTTTTATGAGGGATCGAGCTTTTTTTGTCAAGGATCGAGTTTTTATTTTAGGGATCGAGCTTTTTTTCTTACGTATTCAGCATCTATTTTTTTTGATCAAGCATTTATTTTATGGATCAAGCATTTATTTTATGGATCGAGCTTTTTTAGAATTTGATCAAGTTTTTTTTCCAAATGTTTCGAGCTTTTTTTAAAAGCTTTCCAGCTTTTATGTCCAAGATTATAAACTTGTTTGCACCACTACAACTAAACTCGGCCAAATATATATACAAAAAAATATGCATACATGTTCATTCATTATTTTTTCAAAGTTTACAACTCCCAGACATAAACATAATAAAATTGAGACAACATGTTCATACAGTGTTATACCACACAGAAATACAATAAAAAATGAAAATGAAGATCAGAAATATTAATTTACCTTCTTGTGCAATATCTGGAATGAAGCTCGTTTTCTGAAGAAAAAATGGAGTAGTTGATTGATTTTTAGACAACTTTTTTTGACGACAACTTTTAAAGAATAAAAAATCGATTATTTAAGGGCAATTTCGGTAGCTCACCATAATAGGTGCCTTTTAAACTTAACTTATTATAACAGTGACATCACTGCAAGGGACCAAAAAATAGGTGACATTCCTCACCATTTCCACTTAACTTATTAAGAGCATCTCCAATGTAAACGTGACTTGTGAAAAAAAAAGATACCACGTAGGACTAATAAATGAGTAATGCTACATATCAGATCTAAAATTACGACTTTTCTATCACCATACATGTGGCAGTTGATGTGTCAATTTGTGAGTGGATACAATGATAAGTGAGATAAATCATTATTAATGTTTATCCACTTACAAATTGACACCTCAACTGCCACATGTGTTGTGATTTTAGTTGTGATTTTAGTTGTGATATGTAGCATTACTCCTAATAAATATTCCGTTGAAAAAACTTTCTCCAATGCAGCCGTGATCTCAAGTTGACGTGGCAAAAAAATTATTAGACATTGTCAACATATTCGTCCACTTTCAGAAGGTCTATTGCACATCCATTTTTTAGGTTAACTCAGTAAACATTTATGATTGACATTAATTTTTCATTTATTTTTGGTAAGGAAATAAAATAAAATAAAAATAAGAAATAAGATTGGACACATCATTAAAACAATATGTGTTTTAAACGGAAGCATTGGAGATCAAACTTTAAGTTGATCATCTATTAAGTCCATATTTATACCACATAATAAGCAGGTCTTTTGACATTGTTGTCATGTCAACAATAATTTATATGCAAATCACTTTTGCATTGGAGATGCTCTAACTAAAACAAAATCCATTAAACTTGGAAATTTTAAACAAAATTAATAACTTAATAATTAAAAATCAAATATGAGATTGATTATGAGAATTTATTCACTATCCCATTAATTGTGTGATTGCCTTTTGAATAGCTATGGATTTTTTATTTAGGAAAAATATTATATAATTAAAAATTATTACAATTAATTAATAAGTTACGGAATACTATTATATATATGTTAATAGCAAAATTTGGCTAGAAACTAAAGAAGAATTTTCCACTTCCCAGCCTTCCTGCAAGGGTCCGAATTCGGGCTTATATGACGGGGTGTCAAGGTCCCCGAGGTCGAGCTACCACGCGATCCTACAGGAGCAAGACGAGGCCGCCCCTACCATCTGAGCATCTCGCTTGTGTCCAGGCTTACCAAATAAAGCCCGACGAGACCGCGTCAAGCTCCTTATACTAGGATAAAGCCCGAAGCTAGGTCGACGTGAAAGGACTTGGGTCCCCCGACATCAAGGTATCTCGTGACACTCTCCTAGAGCTTGCTAATATCTCTACTTTCACTAGGAGACCTTTAAGGTGCCGAACTTGTCTTGCAAAGGCACTCCTACCTCGTCGAGGTGTAATCTCAACCTGTCCGAGCATAAAAGGAAGAAGCCCGTAAAGCCCCGTCGTCACCAAAAGCGCCAAGATCCACTGTAGATCCTGGTATGGTTAAATCAAGTAGCAAGAGCAGTACTCGAGCGTACCTCTCCACCCTTCCAGAACCGAGCCAAGGTCGTCTATTTATTGCAAACACCATACTAGGGCTTGCCAGCCAAGCCCGCTACCCCGCTAGAAAGCCTGCATAATTAGGTCAAGCTCCATGATAAAGCTCGGCGTAGCTAAACCAAGCTCCCAGCTACAAGGTTGGAATACTGCGGGATATTTCACCCCTAAAATGGTTAGCACAAGCTCCATGGGAAAACTAGCATCTAGCTCCGTGACAATCGAGAGGTCCCCGGGGGATCTCGCTAGTGTACTAAATCCTAGGGTACCTCGCCCTCAAGGAATATCAAATGTCACATCGGGTAACCTCCACGAAGTACCTCTCCAAAGTGACATACAGAACTAGAGCTCTCCTCTCGGCAACGTAGGAAGAGAGGATTGACTTCCATGACATTTAAAGTACCATTAATGAGGTCAACCTCATTAATGGAGGCAGTCAACCCAGTTAATGACATGATCAACACCATTAATAAGATAATATTCAACTCTTTAATGGCCATCATTAGTGAAAGAGTCCAAAGAGGAAACAAATACCTTTTCCTCCAAGATATCCTCCACAACCGATTATTGAGGGTTAACTATAACAGAAAATCCTGTCTATCAAGGAAGAAAGAGTCCGAAGAGGAAACAATCATATCTTCTCCGAGATAATAGCTACAAGCCGATCAACTACATTAAAGGAAGGATCGTATTCGATAAGGAAACAAAGACTAATTGAAGAGTCCCGGACTTGCACGCCAATGTGGTCATCATGTATAAATATGTCTGTAAAAGGCATATTGTATCGGTCTCGAATCAATGACAGAAGATACATGCTTCGTTGAGAGATCTCTCGACATCATCAATGTATGTGTTACCTTTACCTAGAATATCCCGGTATCGGTCTACATTCAACCACCATTGTAATCTCTCCGGAGCGACTATGTTGTATTACTTCACCATTCTTGTAATCTCTCCGGAGCATTCTTTGATATATACATAAGGAAGGGTATTCCTCCTTCCTCCGGATACTGCCTTGGGGTTTTTCAGCATGTGATCATTCGTGATGCTTTTTCCCCCTTGGTCAGTCCACCTCCCTCTGTAAAAGATTTGTGTTTCTGTTACTTGTGTCCTGTGTAATGCATGCGTATATGAGTGCGAGCTAGATTCCTACCTCGCTTTACCTAGCGCTCTTATCTTCCCATCTACAAGCTAAAGTCGCATATCAAGATGAGGAGAAACCACCCAGACCAGCTTGAAGGAGGTCGATAGGCTCTCCTGTATCATCTCTATGGCAGAAATCGAGCTCTCCGACATTGGAGCTAGATAAGTCCCCTCATTACTTGCTATCTAGGTCGGGGAATTACAGGAAGAAATCAGGCTCCAGAACCGGGCTCCAGGTACCATGACGGGCTCCGGGCCCGACCGTGGACCAGGACCAAGATCAACCCCTTCACACCAGCAAGAGAACCTCAAGCTCCCCAGATCTACTTTATAAGCACGAAGCCCGACGGGTGGGATAGCTTGTCTCCTCGAGCTCCCAATATCTACTTCATAAGCACGAAGCCTGACGGGCGGGATGACTTGTCTCCTACCTCCTGTTTCATCCTCCTTCATATTCATACAAGATCAGGTCAGGTATCAACGATACCAACCCCGGCCACCACCTCCGTGGTAGTGGTCTCGAGGGTGTTAATGGGGATTTCTCATCCTAAACAAATTTCCCGTTAACAATATATATTACGTAGATAACTAACTAACAATTTTTTTAAAGTTTACAACTAATTTACAATATTTAAACAAAAAAATAATTAATACAAAATGTATGACATTAATTATGTTATTGACTCTTGATTACCTATAGATTTTTCATTTATGAAAAAATTATATTATTAAATATTATCACAATTATAACTTACCAAATATTATAATATATATCGTATAGATAACTAATTAACAATACATTTATTTTTGAAATATTACAACCGATTAACAATGCTTAAAACAAAACTAATTAATAAGAATTTAAGGTTTGTTAGCAAAAATAAAATTTACGGCTTATATTTTAAAGTTATCAAATAATGTAATACTTCAAAAAAATACTTAATAATTAAAAAGTTAAAAGAATATATTCACATCCCATTATTTATGTGATGGCCTCTTAATTATATATAGTTTTTTTCACTTAGGATAAAAATATATATTATTAAAAATTATTATAATTAATAACTGCTTAATAACTTTGACAAAAATAAAAAGAATTTATGGCATGTCTTTTAACCTTACCAAATAATGTAATAATAATAATAATAATAATAATAATAATAATAATAATAATAATAATAATAACAATAATAACAATAATAATAATAATAATAATAATAATAATAATAATAACAATAACAATAATAATAACAATAAAAATAAAAATAAAAATAATAATAAAAATAATAATAAAAATAATAATAATAATAATAATAATAATAATAATAATAATAATAATAATAATAATAATACTAATAATAATAATAATAATAATAATAATAATAATAATAATAATAATAATAATAATAATAATAATAATAATAATAATAATAATAATAATACTTAATAATTAGAAATCAGTTATCAAGATTGGTTAAGAGAATTTACTCATTATCCTATTGATTACGGGATTGCCTTCTGATTGCCTATGTGATTTACGCAAAAAAAAAGACTTGGCTTTTAAACTTACCAAATAATGTAATACTTCAAAATAATAATAAGATGAATGCTATTTTGTCCAAATCTAATGCCCAAATGATGTGGCAACCAGGGGCGGAGGTATATAGAAGTTAGCTTGAGATTTAGCCCAGGCTAGTTTTTTCTAACAATATATATATATATTATATTTTTCTTAAAGAAAATTAAGTACAAATACAAATGAAAGAGAAATATAAACTTAACATTACTTGATAATTCACAAAAGAATGGTATAGTTTACAATTAAAACTTAACATTACTTGATAGTTCACAAAAAAATGTCTAGTTTGCAATTTAATTTAATTGAGATAATCTTAATAAATTCATGAAGGGCTCAAAAAATAAATACTAATTTTTAGAGGTGACGTTTCAACACTGTCACTGTTTTAATAACTTATGTTTAAAAGACACTTATTATGGTGAACGAACAAAAATACCCCCAATAGTTGTTCCATCAGAGTCTTTCATTCATTTTTTTACAGTGAGAGTTATTGTTAACGGGAAATTTGTTTATGATGAAAAATCCCTGTTAACACCCTCGAGACCACTACCACGGAGGTGGTGGCCGGGGTTGGTATCGTTGATACCTGGGTGATCTTGTATGAATATGGAGTATGGAGTATGGAGTATGGAGTATGAAGTAGTAGGCAGAAGAGGCGTCATCCCACTCGTCAGGCTTCGCGGTAGGTAGAAGAGAAGTCATCCCTCCCGTCGGGCTTCGAGGTAGGTAGGAGACGAGTCAACCCATCCGTCAGGCTTCGAGGCAGGTAGGAGACGAGTCATCCCTCCAGTCGGGCTTTGTGTTAGGTAGGAGACGAGTCAACCCATCCGTCGGGCTTCGTGGTAGGTAAGAGACGAGTCATCCCTCCCGTCGGGCTTCGTGGCAGGTAGGAGATGAGTCAACCCATCCGTCGGGCTTCGTGGTAGGTAGAAGACGAGTCATCCCTCCCGTCGGGCTTCGTGGCAGGTAGGAGACGAGTCATCCCTCTAGTCGGGCTCGTGGTAGGTAGGAGACGAGTCATCCCTTTCGTAGGGCTTCGTGGCAGGTAGGAGACGAGTCATCCCTCCAGTCGGGCTTCGTGGTAGGTAGGAGACGAGTCAACATATCTGTCGGGCTTTATGGTAGGTAGAAGACGAGTCATCCCTTCTGTCTGGCTTCAAGGTAGGTAGGAGAGGAGTCATCCCTCCCGTCGGGCTTCAAGGTAGGTAGGAGACTAGTCAACCCATTCGTCGGGCTTCGTGGCAGGTAGGAGATGAGTCCCAATCGGGCTTCGTGGTAGGTCGGAGATGAAAAGAGCTCAAGGTTCCCTTACTGGTATGGAGAGGTTGATCTTGGTCCTCGTCCTCGGTCAGGGTCGGAGCCCGTCATGGTACCCGGAGCCCCGTTCTGGAGCCCAATTCCTTCCTGTAATTCCTCGACCTAGATAACAAGTAAGGAAGGGGGGCTTATCTAGCTTCAGTGTCGGAGAGCTCGATTTCTTCTATAAAGATGATGCATGAGAGCTCATCGACTTCTTTCAAGCTGGTCTGAGAGGTTTCTCCTTATCTTGATGTGCGACTTTGGCATGTAGATAGGAGGATAGAAGCGCTAGGTCCAACGAGGTAGGAATCTAGATTCGGTTCCTTAAGGGTCTTCATTGTTGTTTCCCGATCTCATGTAAGAGAGGTTAGAGAGCTAGAACCAATGGGGTCGGTACCTAGCCCGCATACACACATGCATAATACAGTAGATAATAGGCAAAACATAAATCTTATGTAGATAGAGGTGGACTGACCAAGGGGGGAAAAAGCATCACAAGTGATCACATGCTCGAAAACCCCTAGGTAGTATCCAAAGGAAGGAGGAATACCCTTCCTTGTATACATATATATATATATATATATATATCATGCGACGCTCTGAGGAGGTTACAAAGATGTCAGAGTAGTGCAACGTATATGCTCCGGGGAGCTTACAACAATGAGTGTTTACCGATACCAGTACTTTCTTGGTCGAGGTACACATACAATGATGATGTAGAGAGAACTTTTAACGAAGCATGTGTCTTCTATCCTTGATTGGAGAGCTTCACTATGCCTTTTACAGGCATATTTATACATGGTAACCACTTTGGCGTGCAAGTCCAGGACTCTTCAATTAGTCTTCATCTCCTTATCGAATACGATTATTCCTTTAATGTAGTTGATCGGCTTGTAGCTATTATCTTGGAAAATATATGATTGTTTCCTCTTCGGACTCTTCTTTCCTTGATAAGTGGGATTTTCTGTTGTAGTTGACCCCAAAGAATCGAAAATAGAGGATATCTTGGAGGTGAAGGTATTTACCTCCATTCATGCGGTTGACCTAATTAATGGTACTTTAAATGTCATGAAAGTCAACCATCTTTTCCTACGTTGCCGAGAGGAGAGCTATAGTTCTGCATGTCACTTTGGAGAGGTAATTCATGAAGGTTACCTGAAGTGACATTTGATATTCCTAGAGGGCGAGGTACCTTAGGATCCAGTACACTGGTGGGGTCCCCCGGGGACCTCTCGATTGTCACGGAGCTAGATGCTGGTCTTCCCATGGAGCTTGTGCTAATTATGCGGGCTTCCTAAAGGGGTAGCGGGCTTGGCTAGCAGGCCCTGGTAAGGTGTTTGCCATAAACAGGCGACCTTGGCTTTCTTCTAGAAAAGTGGAGAGGTACGCTCGAGTACTGCTCTTGCTACTTGATTTAACCATACCAGGATCTACAGTGGATATTGGCGTTTTTGGTGACGATGGGGCTTTACGGGCTTCTTCCTTTTATGCTCGGACAGGTCGAGATTATACCTCGACGAGGCAGAAGTGCCTTTGCAAGACAAGTTCGGCACCTTGAAGGTCTCTTAGTGAAAGTAGAAATTGTAGCAAGCTCTAGGAGAGTGTCACGAGATCCCTTGATGTCAGGGAACCCAGGTCCTTTCACGTCGACCTAACTTCGGGGTTTATCCTGGTATAAGGAGCTAGACGCGGTCTCATCGGGCTTTATTTGGTAAGCCTAAACACGTGCGAGATGCTCAGATGGTATGGGCGGCCTTGTCTTGCTCCTGTAGGATCGCGTGGTAGCTCGACCTCGGGGACCTTGACACCCCATCATATAAGCCCAAATTCGGACCCTTGCAGGAAGGCTGAGAAGCGAAAAATTCTTCTTTGGTTCCTAGCCAAATTTTGCTATTAGCAGTTACGAAATAGAGAGAGAATGTTTCGTTGAAACTCAGGCGCTACACAGACGTATTCGGGGGTCGAGCTCCTTTGAAAAAAATCTCAATCATCTGACAAAATATCTCGATCCCTTGAAAAAAATCTCGATCATTTGATAAAAATTCTCTATCCTTTGAATAATATTATCGATCTTTTGAATAATATTATCGATCTTTTGAAAAAAAATCTCGATCGTTTGAAAAAAATCTCGATCCTTTGAAAAATATTCTCGATCCTTTGAATTTTTTTTTCTATCTTTTGAAAAATATTCTCGGTCCTTTGAAAATTTCTTGATCCTTTGACAAATGCTCGATTCTTTCAAAAATCAGCTCGATCATTTAAAAAAAAAAGCTCGATTTGGCTACAAATATGCTCGATTTAACTAAACATTATTATCAAAAATAAAATATTTGATCCTTTGAAAAATAAAATATTCATACATGTACATACAAAGGCTGGATAACAAATCATAATGAATGGATACATTGTTAAACCACACAGAAATATATAAAAATATATAAACGAAGATCACAAATATAGGTTATCTTCTTTTGCCCAATCTAGAGAAAGACAAGTTTTTTGGAGAGAGAGAAGAGTTATCGTTTTTAAAGTGTAGATGGAAACACAATGAGATTAAAAAATAGATTATTTAAGGGCAATTTGGGTAGTTCACCATAATATGTGCCTTTTAAACTTAAGTTATTAAAGTGGTGACATCATTGCAACACACATAAAAAAAGGTGACATATCTCACCATTTCCACTAAATTCATTAGGGTGACATACTCAATATATATTTTATTGAACTTCGAACACATTTAAGTTTCCATTTTCTTTTCATTCTCTAAATAAAAGAAACAAATTTTAAATTCTTATTGCTAAAGTCTAAACATGTTTGTAAGCTTTGCTTAAAAAAAATGTACGTTCACCCAACGTGGTTTGATAGTAAATAATGATCACTCTTCGATTCACCGCACTGCAATTGTATACTAAAACAATATATTTAATTTAGCCCACCCAAACAATATATCCTAGCTTCGCCCCTGGTGGCAACACTTCAGTCCATTTATTTAAATCATGCAAATCTTATCTAATTTAAATGAATGGACTACTCTAATAATTTGGACACCAAGTTTGGGAAAATTAGCACTACTCTAATAATAATAATACTTAATAATTAAAATCAATTATGAGATTGGTTATAAGAATGTTAACTGGAAATTTGTTTAGGATGAGAAATCCCTGTTAACACCCCCGAGACCACTACCACGGAGGTGGTGGCCGGGGTTGGTATCGTTGATACCTGACCTGATCTTGTATGAATATGAAGGAGGATGAAACAGGAGGTAGGAGACAAGCCATCCCGTCCGTTAGGCTTCGTGTTTATGAAGTAGATCTGGGGAGCTCGAGGTTCTCTTGCTGGTGCGAAGGGGTGATCCTGGACCTTGTTCCTCGGTCAGGGTCGGAGCCCGTCTTGGTACCCAGAGCCTTGTTCTGGAGCCCGATTCCTTCTTGTAATACCCCGACCTCGATAACAAGTAAGAAGGGGGGCTTATCTAGCTCCAATGTCGGAGAGCTTGATTTCTTCCATAGAGAGGATACGGGAGATCTCCTCGACTCCCTTTGAACTGGTCTGGGTGGTTTCTCTTCATTTTGATGTGCGAATTTGGTGTGTAGATGAGAGGATAAGAGCGTTAGATCCAGCGGGGTAGAAATCTAGATTCGGTTCCTTAGGACTTCGTTGTTGTTTCCCGATCTCATGTAAGAAAGATTAGAGAGCTAAGACCAATGTGGTCGGTACCTAGCCCGTATATACACATGCGTAATACAATAGATAATAGGAAAAACACAAGTCTTATGTAGATGGAGGTGGACTGACCAAGGGGGGAAAATGCATCACGAGTGATCACATGCTGAAAAACCCCTAGGCAGTATCCAGAGGAAGGAGGAATACCTTTCCTTGCATATATATATATATATCATGCGATGCTCCAAGGAGGTTACAAAGATGTCAAAGTAGTACAACGTGTATGCTCTAGGGAGTTTACAACAATGAGTGTTTACCGATACCAATATTTTCCTGGTCGGGGTACACTTACAATGATGATGTAGAGAGAACTTTTAACGAAGCATGTGTCTTCTGTCATTGATCAGAGCCCTTCACTATGCCTTTTACAGGCATATTTATAAATGGTGACTACCTTGGCGTGCAAGTCCAGGATTTTTCAATCTTCTTTTAATGTAGTTGATTGGATTGTGGCTAATATCTCGGAGGGGATGTGTTTGTTTCCTCTTCGGACTCTTCTTTCCTTGATAAGCGGGATTTTCTGTTATGGTTGATCCCCAATAATCGGTTGTGGAGGATATCTTGGAGGAAAAGGTATTTGTTTCCTCTTTTGACTCTTTCACTAATGATGGCCATTATAGAGTTGAATATTCTCTTATTAATGGTGTTGATCATGACATTAACTGGGTTAACTGCCTCTATTAATGCGGTTGACCTCATTAATGGTACTTTAACTGTCATGGAAGTCAATCCTCTCTTCCTACGTTGGCGAGAGGAGAGCTCTACTTCTGCATGTCACTTTGGAGAGGTACTTCATGGAGGTTACCTGAGGTGACATTTGATGTTCCTTGAGGGCGGGGTACCCTAGGATCCAGTACACTGGCGGGTCCCCCGGGGACCTCTCGATTGTCACGGAGTTAGATGCTGGTCTTCCCATGAAGCTTGTGCTAACCATTTTAGAGGCAAAATATCCCATTGGGTTCCAACATTGTAGTTGAGAGCTTGGTTCAGTTGTGCTGAGCTTTATCATGGAGCCTGACCTAATTATGCGGGCTTCCTAGCGTGGTAGCGGGCTTGGCTAGCAGGCCCTGGTAAGGTGTTTGCCATAAACAGGCGACCTTGGCTCACTTCTGGAAGGGTGGAGAGGTACGCTCGAGTACTGCTCTTGCTACTTGATTTAACCATACCAGGATCTACAGTGGATCTTGGCGCTTTTGGTGACGACGGGGCTTTACGGGCTTATTCCTTTTATGCTCGGACAGGTCAAGATTATACCTCGATGAGGCAGGAGTGCCTTTGCAAGACATGTTCGGCACCTTGAAGGTCTCCTAGTGAAAGTAGAGATAGTAGCAAGCTCTAGGAGAGTGTCACGAGATACCTTGATGTCGGGGGACCCAGGTCCTTTCACGTCGACCTAACTTCGGGCTTTATCCTGGTATAAGGAGCTTGACGCGGTCTCGTCGGGCTTTATTTGGTAAGCCTGGACACACGTGCGAGATGCTCAGATGGTATGGGCTGCTTCGCCTTGCTTCTGTAGGACCGCGTGGTAGCTCGACCTCAGGGACCTTGATACCCCGTCATATAAGCCCGAATTCGGACCTTTGCAGGAAGACTGGGAAGTGGAAAATTCTTCTTTGGTCCCTAGCCAAATTTTGCTATTAACAAAGAATTTTATTCATTATCTCATTAATTACGGGATTACCTCTTGATTACATATTGATTATATAGATATATTCTATATATCTTATTAGTTTATAAATTATAATTAATAGGAATTGTTAACGGGAAAGTTGTTCAGGGTGAGAAATTCATGCTAACACCCTCGAGACCACTACCACGGAGGCGGTGGCCGGGTCGGTACCTTTGATACCTAGCCTGCTTAGATGAGAATGAAGATTTGTATTATAATGAAAAATGGGAGCTTTTATTATGGATCACTTTGATATACAAAATTCTCTCTCATACATTATCTGGGACGTAGGAAGGTGGTCGTTTTGTACTTGTCAAATAGTGGAAACAACGGTGGCCGTGTTCTGATTATAGAATTTAGGCCCTCATCTCTTCTTTTCCTTATCATCTATCTCTCATCTTTCTCTTCTTTTTTTTGTATATATTTCCTTTCTACCATGTTTGGCCTTACTTATATATGGTCCAAGTAGGTTTTAATTTCACAAATATCCAGCCACGATCCCATGAATTTGTTCCCTCATTATCGGGCGAGATTCGTCATTTGAATTTGACTTGTTACTGGATTCGATGATATCGTTGACGGTGATAAGTTTGTTTCCTTTTTGGAATCAAACTCTTGACTTACGTGTACGTGGATTTAATGTTGTTTGTTACGTTGATTTTATCATGTGTGTACTCATGGCACTTTCTTCATGGAGGTCGCAGAATTAACTAGTCGTTGTCTTATAGAGCGAGGTAGATTCATGCTTTGGCTCTATTCAGAGGAGCTTGGGATAGACTCATGGGCACTTACTAGAGGTAGTATAGACTAGGCGAGATTCTTCTTTACATGCCTGACGGGAACGACGGGTTTCTGGAGAGGTTGGTGGGCTTCTATCTTAGACTACGAATCAAGCCTTACTTTGAAAAGTGCCCACGAGTGGAATGAGCTTACTTTTGCTCTCTTCGGGTTTCACTTCGAGTGCTTCCTGAGTTCAACGATCTTTTCTTGCTTTAACTGGGTGGTTTTGGAGCCCTATCTCGGGAGTCGAGGTTTCTGAATAGGTTGCCTCGAGAAGCCCGAACTCCTATGTTGGCGCTTAGGCTCGACCTGGTCGTGACCAACTTCATCCCTGATAGCTCCGAAACCAGGTGGACCTTCCCTGCTCTTGTGGGGTAGCTTTATGATCTGCTTGGGATCTTATGAATGTTGACTTTGGGTTTCGACTTGGGCCGGAATTGACCCCTGACCAAATTTTTACTATTAACAGAAGTCCTTTCTGACTTGAACACGGGAAGTAGAGTTGGGTTGGAGTCAGATTCCCCGTTTAATTAGGAAATTTTTATGTTATGAGATAATTACTGAGAATCTCGAACGAAATCTTCTCATTAATTGCCCAAGTGATGTGTCGAACTTGTATTGGTGTGTTTTTCGAGGAAAATCGGTTGCATTACGGCTCTCTCCGTGGCTCGAGGTGACCTTTCCGAGGATATCGCCGACGTCATTACACCCCTAACCTCTATTTAAATTCGAACTCATTGCCTGTTTCTTCACACTCTCTCTCAATCTTGAACTTACAGATTTCTTCTCATTTACTTGTTTTCTCCGACCACCTCTGTATCTTTCGCCTACCTTCAAGCTTTTTTCATCCAACAATTTTGAACTCCTCTGATAGCATTGACGCATTGGTCTAGGGCACTTGAGGCTTTAACCTGGTTCCTCAGAAATGGGTGTGAGAAATCTGGAGTGACGAGGACTCCTCCCCGATCTGCCAGCGCCGTCACTCCGGTAGGAACGTCTTTATAGGTTCCAGCTTTTCGAATCAACCCGATAACCCTCTAAGCTTAGTTGACGAGGATTCTGATGCTGGAGAGAGGTTCGACGCCGCTGGGGAGGTATAAGTTACTATAGCGGGGCTTCTTTCAGTGACATCTCTTCCTTCAGAATCTAGGGTTATTCCCGATTCAACCATTGACCCACAATCAATTAACCACCTTCGGGATAAATACAGCATTCCTAAGGGTGTTACCCTCACAGTTCCCCATAGGAACTATGATGTTTATAATCCTCCAGTGGGTGTACTTCCTATTCATTTGGCGGCCTTTGAGAATTGGGTCAGACTCCCCCTTCACCCCACTCTTCGGTGGGCCCTTAATGCTCTTTAACTGACGCCTGGCTTTTGGAGGCATCTGATTGGCTTCCTCGTGCTTTGGAGGGAACAATACGAGCTGGGCAATGTCACTCGGGAACCAGAGGTAGAAGAGCTGGCCTACCTTTTCCACATCGGAAGCTTGTCCGGAGGTCCCCGGGGACAGTTCTACGTGAATGCCAAAAACAAAATCAACTTTATCATCCTCGATGCTTCGAGAAAAGACCCTGCTTTGGAAGGAAGAGTGGATACTAGCGGAGGGGGGACTGGGGGAGCTCCATATTCATTGGTCGGCATGAGCTCACGGTTTCCATTGCTTTCAGTGACAAACCGTTATGGGATCGGGACTCCCTGTCCCCTGAGTCTGAGGCTGTGCTGAAGACTATCCTCGCCAGAAATTATCTGAACTTGAAATTTCCAACTGCTGACCCCTTTGACCCCCGCAGGGTGAACAAGTATCTGCGGATCTCCGATGCTTCCCCTCGTGAGTAATTTTAAGCTATCATGCTTTGCTTTCATTAACTGGTTTGCTTCTGACATCCTCAATTTTTTTCTTTTTTTAAAACAGTTTTTATGGTTACCTCAGCTTCTCGTGAAGCCCAGAAAGCTCGGACCCCTCCTTCTCCTTCCAGGTCGTCCCCGGGAGCCTTCTAGGCTACCATAAAAAGGGGGGGAGGGGAATCATTATGGCCGCTACCTTGCTTGTTCCTGCTTCATCGCCTTCCCAGATGAGGTCTACGATGGCTGTTCTCGCATCTCGGGCAGTGAAGGTTCTAAATCGAGGAGGGAACGCTTCCCAAGCCACTGATACGTCCACCTCTGGCCCCTCACCAGTGGCTCCCGCTTCAACTGCTGCTTCCCTAGTTACATTACCCCCTCCTTCCACTGATCTAGTTACGTCCAGGGTAGTTCAGGCTCCCGGGGATCCCGAGGCTGGTACTTATGAGATTCCCCTTTCTCGCCCCCTCTATCAGTCGGACTCGGTTTGCTAGGATGAGGTTTTGAAGTAGTTCGTTACTTCATGCCCGGGTGGCGGGCTCTCTAGGATGGCTTCCATGCCTATGGATTTTCTAGTTACCAAGGTGTCTGCCCTTATGGACGAGGTAGTCATTGCCTTTATTTCCTATGATTGTGAGATTTGATTGCTTTCTAACCTTTGTTTCATGCTTTGTAGGCTTTCAAGTTCAACGTAGCCATGGAACACCAAGTATCATTTCTTCGAGATCGGGCAGTTAGGGCTGAAGCTGAGGCTGAGCGGGCCATGGGATTGTTGGCCCATGCTCAATCCTTGGTCTGGGAGATGACTTCCAGCCAGAGGGAAACGGAAATGGAAACAGAACTGGTTGAGCTTCGGTGCGACCATGGAATACTGAAGTGATCTTTTGACCAAGAACTCTCTGGTCTAAGCAACGAGCCAGCCAGAGGGATGACTGGAAGAAAGAAGCGAAGGCGTTAGATGTTGAGAATCATGCTCTTCAAGCCCAAGTTGCCAAGCTTCAGTCTGAGGTGGACTCCTCTTTTAACGAGGGATACTTCTACGCCTCCTACCAAGTCGCTGAGGCCCTCATCTCCCATTTTGTTCTATCAATTATTGCTAACTGGGATAGGGAGGAGATAATGGCACAGGTCGCAAAGGTGTCTCACCTTTTAGGTGACAACCTAGATCCCTCTAACATGGCCGAAGTAGGGAAGCATCCAGCTGGGTCAGACCTCCCTCCTCCCCTAATGTCTTCTCAACATCAAATCCTGGAGAATCTTCGAGGGGGGTTTTACCCATGGGGCATGAAGGAGATCTTACAGAAGCCTAAGATCCCCCCAAGACGGCTTTAATGGAGGATCTAGTAGGAGGGTAAATCATGCCAGAGTCACTGGCCAACCTTCTTGATGCAGCCATACCTTCTGAGGTCATGTCGGTGGTCAATGAGGTCGTGGAGAAGGACCCTACTGAGTAACAAATCGTTGAAGGGCATCCTCAGGGTGAGGTGGGAGAGGTGGCGAACCAGGATGAGCGACCACCAGAAAGGGAAGGGAGGAGCGAGGTTTATCCTGAGGAGGGAGATGTTGGAAGAAATCAGAGAGACGCAGAAGTTTGAATCCATCTTCCTGTAACTTGTTTTGAAGGCCCGAAAAAGGGGGGGTGGGCTCCCTATCTTTACTCATGATTGATTGTTATTCTTTCTCTTTTTGTAGCCCGAAACCAGGGGTTGGTTTCTCTGTTTGCTATAGCCTTACTAGGGAATAGGCTCCCCCATTCATCAATGAAATTTAGCTTTTAGACTTGGTTCAAATTCTGATTTGCATGTAAGTTCAGCCCCTGTAGCACCCAGATTTAGCTCGGGAAAAATAACAAGATAAAAAAACTGCTTAATCGTAAACGAAGATAGCTAGCTTGAGCGTTTGATTTTTAATAGAAACTTACAGCTCGGTGACTTTGGTTGACAACCCCCTTGTATGATCGTAGACCTTGAGTTTCTCTAGGGGGTTATGACCCGATTGAGGTATTAGGGAGAACTATCTAGCCTTCTTTTAGGTAGGGAGGGCTACCGCGCTCTTAAGCTTGAGTCCTTCTTAGGGGGTGATAATCCAACCAAGGCATTAGAATGACTGTTTTGCTATTTCCTGGTCTCGAGATCTGGATGGCAACTATGCTCCTACACTCAGATCCTTTTTGGGGGTGGTAGCCCGACTAAGGCATCAGAAGGGTTATCTATCTATTTTCTGGTCTCGAGATCTGAATGGCAACTATGCTCTTACACTCAGACCCTTATTGGGGGTGGTAGCCCGACCAAGGCATCAGGAGGGCTATCTAGCTATTTCTTGGTCTCGAGATCTGGATGGCAACTATGCTCTTACACTCAGACCCTTCTTGGCGGGGGGTAGTGCTGGTCAAGGCGTCAGGAGTGGCGAGGGGGCTTCCCCAGCTAGCCCTTGGTTTTGGAATGATAATGTTGAATTTTCCACGTAGACCCAAATCATTGTAGAACATAGTTGAAGATGGAAAAAACAAGAAAACAGGCTTTCTTGATAAAAAGAATGGAGTACATTATTGTTGAAGATAAAGAACTAGGTGGAGGCAGCCTGCTTATGAGTCCCTTGTTCAAGGGTAGAATTTTCTTAAATGATCTACATTCCAAGTATGATTAATGAGTCGGCCATTCATGTCCTCGAGCCTGTATTCCCCATTACGGATCACCACTTTTACTAGGTATGGCCCTTCCCAATTGGGCCCCAGGACCATGTCTGACCTCCTCCTGGTATTCAACATTACTTTCCTGAGAACTAGGTCCCCCTCCTTAAAGTTTTGGGCATTTACCCTCCTGTTAAAGTACCTGGCAATTCTTCTCTAGAAAACCGCTAATTTCTCAGCTGCTCGATCCTGTTTTGCTTCCAGAGATCCAAGCTAGCTCGGAGCTTATCCTCGTTGCTTCCTGGTTTAAAATTTTGGACCCTAAAGGACATCAGTTTGTGTTCGATGGGAAGAACTGCTTCGACTCCAATGGCCAGAGAATAAGGCGTTTCCTTGGAAGCTGTTCTTCTCTTGGTGCGGTAAGCCCAGAGGACCTCGGGAAGCTCCTCTACTCATTTGCCTTTCTTCTGCTGCAGCTTCTTCTTTAACAGCCTCTTAATGGTTTTATTCCTGGATTCCACCAAACCATTGATCTGGGGGTGGTCTACTGAAGCAAATCGAAGGTCGAATCCCAAGCCCTCGCAGAAATCCTTGAACCGGGCATTGCAGAACTGCTTGCTGAGGTCGGCTACAATGACTAGAGGGGTCCCGAATCTGCAAACCACATTGTTCTTAATGAATCTGGTTGTGTTTTTATCCGATATCCGGGATAGTGGTTCGGCTTCGAACCATCTTGTGAAATAGTCAATTGCTACGATAACATGCTTGGCTTGACCAGGAGCAGTAGGAAGAGGTCCGATCAAGTCGTCTACCCACATATCAAAGGGGTATGGTGAGCTAAGGGATGACAATTGCTCTGGCGGAAGGTGAATCAAGTTCACGATCTTCTGGCATGCTTCATAAGATCGTACTAAGTTCTTTACGTCTTGATGGATGGTTGGCCAATAGTACCCCATGCGGAGCACTTGGTATGCCAGAGCCTCCCCTTCAGTGTGGTTCCCATATTCCCCGGAATGGACCTCTCTCAATGCCTATTTGGCATCTTCTGCATGTAAACATCGAAGCAGAGGAAGGGACTTGCCCTTCATATACAAGTAACCATCTATCAAGCAATACCGGACTAAGAGCCTCTTAATTTTCCTAGCTTGATCGGTTTCTCCGGGAAGTCTCCCTTCTTGAAGATGATCTACTATTGGGTCCATCCAACATGGCTGCCGATCCAGGGTATAAGTCTCATATCCTGCCACTATGCTAGGTAGGGGAATCATTTGAAGAGGAACCCTTTGAGGTAAGGTCTGGCCACCGTTTGCAGCTATCTTAGCTAGGACGTTAGCCCGCTGGTTCTGTTGTGGAGGTACCTGCTCAATCTTAAATCCTTTAAACTTGCTCTTAAGCTGTTGGAATAGCTTTAGGTAGGAAATCATGTTATCTTTTTTTTTCTTGATAATCTCCAGAAACTTGGTTGACTTTGAGCAATGAGTCACTTCTGACCTGCATGTAATCGACTTAGACCTCTGCGGCCGCCCTTATCCCGTCTAATAGGGCTTCATATTTTACCTCTTTATTAGTGGCTTTGAATTCAAATTTGAAATAGTGGCAGCACTCGGCCCCTTCCGGGTCGATTAAAAATATGCCCGCTCCTCCTCCAGCTTGTCCGGAGGCTCTATATGTGTAAAGGATCCATGATCTGTAGCCTTCCGACCATCTGCCAGATTCTGAAGTCTTCTCGGGGGCTATGTTCGTCGCTACGGAGGTCGCTTGGCCCGAGGGCATTGAGAGCTCTGCTACAAAGTCTGCTAGAGCCTAGGCTTTAATTACGGTCCTGGGTTTATACCTTAAATCAAACTGGGTGAGTTCTAGGGCCCAAAAGACCAATCTTCAAGATACGTCTGGCCTCTGTAAAAATGGGCGAAGTGGTTGGTCTGTCACTACCGCCACTGAGTGAGTATGAAAGTATGGACAGAGCTTCCTTGTCGAGGTCACCAAAGCATAATGAAGCTTCTTCAAAAGGGTATAGTTCTTCTCGGTTTTGGTTAGAGCATGACTTACGTAGTAGACAGGCTGCTGGACCCTATCCTCGCATTCCTTGACCAAGGCCCCACTAACGGCGGTTTCTGAAACAGCCAAGTAGATTTGAAGCTCTTTTCCAGGGATTGGCTTAAGTAGTAGCAGAGGGCTTGGCAGGTATTTTTTCAAGGCTTCAAAAGCTTGTTCACTCTCCTGGTCCCATTTCATGTTTTTCCCTGCTTAATGGCTTAGAAGAACGGGAGACACTTATCTGTAGATCGAGAAATGAACCTATTGAGCGCTGCTACCTGCTGGTCAAGAGTTCAACCTGTTTTAGCGATGTAGGGGACTCCAGATCCAGGATTGCCTTAATCTTTTCAGGGTTAGCCTCTATGCCTCTCTCGTGGACCATGAAGCCCAGAAGCTTCCCTGCGGTCACCCCAAAGGCGCACTTGGAATGATTCAATCTCATCTGGTTCTCCCTCAAGATTATGAAGGTTCTGCGGAGGTCGTCCTGATGCCCTTCCAAGGTTGATGACTTGGTGATCATGTCATCTATATACACATTCATTGACCTTCTAATTTCGGGTTTGAACAGCCGGTTGACTAACCGTTGATACTTAGCTCCTGTATTTTTAAGCCAGAAAGGCATTACCTTGTAGCAATATAAACCCCGTCCGGTGATGAAACTAGTCTTTTCATGATCGGTGGGGTGCATCATAATTTGATTGTACCCTTAAAATGCGTCCATGAAGCTTAGGAGCTTGTTCCCGGAGGTGGAATCGACTATCTGATCAATTTTTGGTAAAAGAAAGCTATCTTTCAGGCATGCCCGATTGAGGTTGGTATAATCGATGCACATGCGCCACTTTTCATTGGCCTTTGTGACCATAACCACGTTGGTGATCCATTCGGGGTAGTGTGCTTCTTTGATGAATCCCACTTAGGTCAATTTATCCACTTCCTCTTGAACGACAACATTCCTTTCGATGTTGAAGTGATACCTTTTTTGTTTGATGGGTTTGTTGGTCTGATCCACTGCCAATCTGTGAGCGGCTAAGTCATCGGGATCCCAGGCATTTCGTCATGACTCTAGGTGAAGATGTCATTGAACTCTTTAAGGAGCTCGATCAGGCCCTCATTCATCCCCAACTCAAGGGTGGCTCCAACTTTGACGCTTTTCGAGGGGTCGCCCATTCGGATGAGAACCTCTTCCAACTTATCTACTGGATGGCTGCTGGCCCACTCTCTTCTTTGTTCCTTTTTATCTGGCACCACTGGGTCGTCCTCGGGGTAATTTATAGGTCCTACATCTTCCAAAGTCAACACCGACGCTTTCCCATCCTGGATCGTTGTCACCTAGGCAAATTGTTTTGCTAGAGCTGTTGGGTTGGCAGACATTGCATAACATCTCCTGGATGCCTACTGGTCGCTTCGAACTTATCCTACCTTGTCTTCTACTGGGAACTTCAGGACGTTATGGTAGATGGATAGGACCCCTTTCAAGGATGATAAAAATGGCATTCCTAATAGTGCATTGTAGGCCGATGGGGTATCTACCACCACGAAGTCTGTCATGTTATTTTGCTGGAGAGGTGTGGCACTGATGATCACTGGTAGGATTTTTGACCCCACAGGTATGATTGAATCCCCAGTGAACGTGCAACTATTGTAACACCACTGTTTCAAGTTAAGTTTTTCCAATGTGTCTTTAAATAGAACGTCGACGCTGCTGCCTGTGTCGATGAGCACTCGGTATACTATGCAGTTGGTAATTTGTACCGTTATCACCATCAGATCATCATGAAGCTGTACGGTAATATAGACATCTGCCTCGGTGAAAATGATTTGTGACAACTGGGAGGGGTTGATCGGGCTCTGGTCGACCTTGAGGATACCACGCCCTTCGTCCATACTAGGAACCTTTCTTGCATGATTTTTTCTGGAATTATTGGAGGTGCCAGCCTGAGTAGGTCCCCTGCTGATGGTATGTACTGTCTGGATTTGTTGTATCAGATCCGTCTGCTCCCCTTTTCTCTTCTCAGCGTGGTTGCAGATCTCGGCTTACACTTCTCTTCCAGTTTGAATGTTATCCCTGACTTGCTGTAAGAACTCCACCATACATCCTCATTTTATCAAAGCCTCGATTTGATTTCGCAAGTTGTAGCACTCTGACGTGTTGTGCCCCACGTCTTCGTGGAAGTCACAATACTTATAATGATTTCTCTCATCGATAGAGGCTTTCATGGGTGCAGGCTTCTGTAGCAACCCCTTGTCCTAAATGACGAGATAGACTGTTTCGCGGGATACATTTAAGGGGGGTGTAATAATCGTACCCCCTCTCAACTGGATCTATTGGGGCTACTGTCCTGGGAGGAGGTGAAGCTCGTGGAGGAGTTTGTTTTACGGGATATCTTTTCTGTCTGGGTTGAGAAATGGGGAAGCGATACGTCGATTTATTGGGAGGTTTGTTCTGGCTTTTCTGAGCTTGAACAGGTTTGGGAACTTCCTTCTTTTATCGCTATACGACTCTCATGTCATCGTGTTCCATTTTGACCTTGAGTTGTTCGTCGACCTCAATTTGCTCTAGAGCCCTATCATAGGCTTCTTGGTAGGTCTTCGGAGGTCTCTTGGCAAAAGAAGGGAAAAGCTTGCCTGCCCACAAGTTCCTTCTGAAGTTGGCGAGGGTTTCTTTCTCGGTGAAGACCCCTATCTGGATGACTTCCTGGTGGAAACGCTCGATATAAGCCCGGAGGGTTTCCCCTCTTTTCTGGATCACGTACTGTAGATGGATTGGGTCCTTCAATCGAGGCTTAACTCCCTAGAATTGTGAGCAAAAATCGGTTGACAGCTTCGTGAAGGAATCCACACTGCCAATAGGTAGCTTTTTAAACCAGGTATTAGCGTAATCCGTGAGTGTAGTTTGAAACATTCGACACATAGCGGCCCTAGTCATGTTCTGGACCTCCATCTGTTGAACGAAGCTCTCCAAGTAGCTCAAGGGATCCTCGGTCCCAGAGAATCTGTCGGTCGGTATTTTAAATTTTGGCAGAAGCTCCGCCTCCCAGATCTTTCTAGTGAAGGGAGCATTCATCTCACTTAGAGGATCCTTCTTGTCCTCTTTGTACCTCTATTTCTTCATTAGTTGGACCTCTTTCTGAAGCTCTGCTTACTGGTCTCTCTGGTGTTTGCTGCCGGGTTTCCTTGAGTTGATCTCAGACTTCTCACTATCGGACTCTTCTGACGAACTAGTGACCTCTACCCGGTCCCTTCTTTGGATAGGGATTGCTTGGGGCTTCGCTGACTTTCTTCTTCCCTAACTTGGGATTCCCTCATTGAAGTAGTTGGGTGGAGAAACTCTTCCCTCTCTTGGGGAAGGATATCTACCTGTGGATTTGACTTGCCTGGGCTGGTGAGTCGGCAGCGCTTCGGGAACGGAGGGCATGGGCCAGAACCTATCTCTAATCGATGGTGGGAGTCCCGTTCTGTTACGAGCTGGTTACGGAAGGGTAAGTCCCAGGCGATCAAAGACGGGTTGTCTAGCCCCGAGCCTACTTGACTCCGCTCGATTGGAGAGGTTTGCTTACTGGATAGTGATACCCTTAGTGAGCAGCCGAATGCGGAAGTTTTCCACGACGGCCGCCGCTCGATGGTCAAGCTCGACCTGGTTTCCCATAGAGGGATCCAAAGCCCGTACAGTGGCTCACTGGTCTGGGACCTGGCTATGTAGCCCGTATTTTTTTCCTTTCTTCGGGACCTTTCGTGTCGACGCAACAGAAGGTTATCCCGATGAGCCTGGCTGTCCCTGGAAGGAGCGAAGCCTCATGACTCCTGTAAAAATAATAAGCTTATGAATATAAGATGGTGGTGTGGAAGTTCCCCGCAGACGACGCCAGAAAGTGTTAACGGGAAAGTTGCTCAGGGTGAGAAATTCCTGCTAACACCCTCTGGACCACTACCACGGAGGCGGTGGCCGGGGTCGGTACCTTTGATACCTAACCTGCTTAGATGGGAATGAAGATTTGTATTATAATGAAAAACGGGAGCTTTTATTATCAATCACTTTAATATACAGAATTCTCTCTCATACATTATCTGGGACGTAGGAAGATGGTCGCTTTGTACTTGTCGAATAGTGGAAACAACGGTGGCCATGTTCTGATTACAGAATTTAGGCCCTCCTCTCCTCTTTTCCTTATCGTCTAACTTTCGTGTTTCTTTTTTTTTTTTGTATATATCTTCTTTCTACCTTGCTTGGCCTTACTTATATATGGTTCAAGTAGGTTTTAATTTCACAAATATCCTGCCACGATCCCATGAATCCGTTCCCTCCTTATCGGGCGGGATTCGTCATTTGAATTTGATTCGTCAAACTCTTGACTTAAGCGTACGTGGATTTAATGTTGTTTGTTACGTAGATTTGATCCTGTGTGTATTCACGACACTTTCTTCATGAAGGTCGCAGAATTAACTAGTCATTGTCTTATAGAGCGAGGTAGATCCATGCTTTGGCTCTATTCAGAGTAGCTTGGGATAGACTCATGGGCACTTACTAGAGGTAGTATAGACCAGGCGAGATTCTTTTTTTCATGCCTTGGAACAACGGGTTTTTGGAGAGGTTGGTGGGATTATATCTTAGACTACGAATCAAGCCTGACTTTGGGAAGTGTCCACAAGTGGAAGGAGCTTACTTTTGCTCGCGTCGGGCTTCGCTTCGAGTGCATCCTGATTTCAACGATATTTTCTTGCTTTCGCGGGGTGGTTTTGGAGCCCAATCTCGGGAGCCGAGGTTCCTGGATAGGTGGCCTCGAGAAGCCCAGACTCCTATGTTCGCGCTTAGACTCGACCTGGTCATGCCCAGCTTCATCCCTGATAGCTCCGAAGCCCAGCGGACCTTCCCTGCTTTTGTGGGGTAGCTTTATGATCTGCCCGGGGTCTCATGAATGTCGACTTTGGGTTTCGATTTGGGTCAGGAGAGTGGAAAATTTCTCTTTGACCCCTGGTCAAATTTTACTATTAACAGGAATTTAATGATAAAGCTCTTATTATTGATTATATAGATATATTATATATTGATTTTTTTTTTCAACGAGTTCGTTTTTTAGATGATTCAATAAAATAAATATAAATATGAAGACTTTTATGGAGATGCAAATATTTTTGGAGATATTTTTGTATTATCTTAAAAAAAAATCATTTATTATCATTTATACAAAACATAATTATGAATGAATATCATATATTTAGAAAAAGAATCTATTGAACTGAATGCAATAATTACTGTTTTTTTGTAATACCATTAATATTTGAATACAAATTATTATTTTAATTTTTTGTTAAGTTATCATTAGCATATTGAGCGGTGTTATTGGTACACCTACCACTGAACTATTTATACCTCACTTTTTAAATTATTTAGTATTCTTTTTTTTCCTTTATTAAATTACTTAAACTGACATATATTTTTTATTAAAAAATATTTTGTACAAACTAAAACTAATAAAACCTCATTTTCATTATTTCAAAACTTTAATGACAAAAACTTTAATGATATAGATTATTTCAAATCATTAAAATGTATACTATTTATATTTATATTTTCTTTTACATTTTGATTCCATATTTAGTATTTATTGATTTACCATTATTTTTATTTTTATTTTTATTTTTTTTCAGATCCCGTCTCATGCTTACCATGTTTAATTAGTATTTATAGATTTTATTGTTTGACATGGTTGTTTTATTTTATTTTTCTCAAATTTCAGATTCATGTTTACAACTTTTTTTCTCTCGGTTTATTTTTGTTAATAGCAAAATTTGGCTAGGTACCAAAGAAGAATTTTCCACTTCCCAGCCTTCCCGCAAGGGTCTAAATTCGGGCTTGTTTGACGGGGTATAAAGGTCCTCGAGGTCGAGCTATCACGCAATCCTACAGGAGCAAGGCGAGGCCGCCCATACCATCTGAGCATCTCACACGTGTTCAGGCTTACCAAATAAAGCCCTACCAGACCGCGTCAAGCTTCTTTTACCAAGATAAAGCCCGAAGCTAGGTCGACGTGAAAGAACCTAGATCCCCCGACATCAAGGTATCTCGTGACACTCTCCTAGAGCTTGCTACTATCTCTACTTTCACTAGGAGACCTTCAAGGTACCGAACTTGTCCTGCAAAGGCACTCCTGCCTCGTCGAGGTATAATCTCGACCTATCTGAGCATAAAAGAAAGAAGCCCGTAAAGCCCCGTCGTCACCAAAAGTGCCAAGATCCACAGTAGATCCTGGTATGGTTAAATCAAGTAGCAAGAGCAGTACTCGAGCGTACCTCTCCACTCTTCCAGAAGTGAGCCAATGTCACATGTTTATGGCAAACACCTTACCAGGGCCTGCTAGCCAAGCCTGCTACTACGCTAGGAAGCCTGCATAATTAGGTCAAGCTCCATGATAAAGCTCGACGTATCTGAACCAAGCTCCCAACTACAAGGTTGGAACCTAATGGTATATTTCACCTCTAAAATGGTTAGCACATGCTCCATATGAAGACCAACATCTAGCTCCGTGACAATCGAGAGGTCCCCAGGGGACCCCCGCTAGTGTACGGGATCCTAGGGTACCTCGCCTTCAAGGAATATCAAATGTCAACTCAGGTAACCTCCATGAAGTACCTCTCCAAAGTGACATGCAGAACTAGAGCTCTCATCTCGGCAACGTAGGAAAAGAGGATTGACTTCCATGACATTTAAAGTGCCATTAATGAGGTCAACCGCACTAATGGAGGCAGTCAACCTAGTTAATGACATGATCAACACCATTAATAAGAGAATATTCAACTCTTTAATGGCCATCATTAGTGAAAGAGTCGAAAGAGGAAACAAATACCTTTTCCTCCAAGATATCCTCCATAACCGATTATTGGGGGTCAACTATAAACAGAAAATCCCACCTATCAAGGAAGGAAGAGTCCGAAGAGGAAACAATCATATCTTCTCCTAGATAATAGCTACAAGCGGATCAACTACATTAAAGGAAGGATCGTATTCGATAAGGAAACAAAGACTAATTGAAGAGTCCCGGACTTGCACGCCAAGGTGGTCATCATGTATAAATATGCCTGTAAAAGGCATATTGCGATCGGGCTCTGATCAAGGATAGAAGACACATGCTTCATTAAAAGTTCTCTCTACATCATCGTTATATGTGTACCCCGACCGGGAAAATATCGGTCTATATTCGACTACCATTGTAAGCTCTCCGGAGCAACTGCGTTGTATTACTTCACCATCCTTGTAAGCTCCTCGGAGCATTCTTTGATATATACATAAGGAAGGGTATTCCTCCTTCCTCCGGATACTAACTTGGGGTTTTTCAGCATGTGATCACTCGTGATGCTTTTTCCCCATTGGTCAGTCCACATCCCTCTACAAAAGATTTTTGTTTCTCTTACTTGTGTCCTGTGTAATGTATGCGTATATGAGTGCGAGCTAGATTCCTACCTCTTTGGACCTAGCACTCTTATCTTCCCATCTACATGCTAAAGTCGAATATCAAGATGAGGAGAAACCACACAGACCAGCTTGAAGGAAGTCGATGGGCTCTCCTGCATCATCTCTATGGCAGAAATCGAGCTCTCTTTGACACTGGAGCTAGATAAGCCCCTTCCTTACTTGCTATCTAGGCCGGGGAATTACAGGAAGGAATCAGGCTCTAGAACCGGGCTCCAGGTACCATAACGGGCTCCGACCCTGATCGAGGACCAGGACCAGGACCAGGACCAGGACCAGGACCAGGACCAGGACCAGAACCAGAACCAGGACCAGAACCAGAACCAGAACCAGAACTAGAACCAGAACTAGGACCAAGATCAACCCCTTCACACCAGCAAGAGAACCTTGAGCTCCTCAGATCTACTTTATAAGCATGAAGCCCGACGGGCGGGATGGCTTATCTCCTACCTCCTGTTTCATCCTCCTTCATATTCATACAAGATCAGGTCAGGTATCAACGATACCAACCCCGGCCACGACCTCCGTGGTAGTGGTCTAGAGGGTGTTAATGAAGATTTCTCATCCTAAACAAATTTTCCGTTAACACTTTCTGGCGCCGTCTGTGGGAAGTTTCCACACCCTTTTTGAAAGCCTCTATGTCTCTACATAAGTATCATTATACTATCGAGGTAATAGATTCATTATTCATGAATATCATTTACTATATACGATGTCTTTTCTCCATACTTGTCTACATCGCTTATGTATCGCTTATGTATCGCATGTAGTTCTCATTTTATCATTTAACGAGTTTCGTTCATTGTGGAGCAAATGTAGTACGTGGGATTCTTGATGGAACCAGTTCATTATTCTACTCCTATGAAGTGAACCTGCTCAGATAATCGTGGAGCTCCAATACAGTAGCTCCCCGCTTGAAGATCTCCTATATAGCTGAACCATTCTGATACATCGAGAGCTCTTAAACAGTAGAACTGCACCTCTCCTACTCTTCTACAGCAGATTCACCCCGCCACAAATGTATCACTTATCCAGCAGATCCACTTGGCTTTGACCTGTTCATACTGATCCCCTCATGCCTCTAGGTCCGCCCTTCGTAAGCTCATAGGTAGAGGTAGCAAGTAGACCCATGAATCTAAGAAGACAACTCAGCAGCGTAGCTTCTAGAGCAGCACGACCAGTAGAAGATTAGCGGTTCCACGCCTCATGCACCATGCCAGTCAATGCCCAAGTGAGCCACTGAACTCTCGATTCATTCCAGCAGGGTCCAGAGCCCTTTCTCAGTTGCTGGGGACTTCTAGGATACCTAGCATGCATCTGGACCAGTACCTCCAGTGGCTTCGCTCCATGTTTACCTGGCCATTCACCGCCCTAGCAAGCCATCGAAGCCTGATCTGATCGAGGAGCTCTCAGAAGTTTCATACATTTGGTAAGGCCACCTACGTGCCTCAGCAGGCTTCTAGAGCGGTAGCATCGCTACAAGACCAGTGGCTTCGCTCTATATGTACCGGTCATTCATAGCCCTAGCAATCCACTGAAGCCTGATCTGATCGAGGAGAGCCCAGAGGATTCCCACTCTTGGTAAGGCCTCCTACATGCCTAAGCTAACCTCTAGAGCAAAAGCCTCACTGTAAGGCCAAATGGCTTCTCACTTCTTATACAGGGCCTGTCAACGCCCAAGTGAGCCACTGAACTCTCGATTCATTCCAGTAGGGTCCAGAGCCCTTTCTCAGTTGCTGGGGACTTCTAGGATCCCTAGCATGCATCTGGATCAGTACCTCTGGTGGCTTTGCTCCATGTTTACCGGGCCATTAACCGCCCTAGCAAGCCACCAAAGCCAGATCCAATCGAGGAGCTATCAGAAGTTTCCCACATTTGGTAAGGCCACCTACGTGCCTAAGCAAGCTTCTAGAGCGGTAGCATTGCTACAAGACCGGTGACTTCGCTCTATATGTACCGGGTCATTCATCGCCTTAGCAAGCCATCGAAGCCCGATCTAATCAATGAGAGCCCAGAGTTTTCCCATACTTGGTAAGGCCTCCTACATGCCTAAGCTAACCTCTGGAGCAGCAGCCTCACTGTAAGGCCAAATGGCTCCTCACTTCTTATACAAGGTCTGTCAACGCCCAAGTGAGCCACTGAACTCTCGATTCATTCCAGTAGGGTCCAGAGCCCTCTGTCAGTTGCTGGGGACTTCTAGGATCCCGAGCATGCATCTGGACCAGTACCTCCGGTGGCTTTGCTCCAATTTTACTGGGCCATTCACCGCCTTAGCAAGCCACAGAAACCCGATCCGATCGAGGAGCTCTCAGAAGTTTCCCACATTTGGTAAGGCCATCTACGTGCCTAAGTAAGCTTCTAGAGCAGTAGCATCGCTACAAGATCGGTGGCTTCGCTCTATATGTACCGGGTCATTCATCGCCCTAGCAAGCTACCAAAGCCCAATCTGATCGAGGAGAGCCCAGAGGTTTCCCACTCTTGGTAAGGCCTCATACATGCCTAAGCTAACCTCTGGAGCAGGAGCCTCACTGTAAGGCCAAGTGGCTCCTCACTTCTTATACAGGGCCTGTCAACGCCCAAGTGAGCCATTGAACTCTCGATTCATTCCAGCAGGGTCTAGAGCCATCTCTCAGCTGCTGGGGACTTCTAGGATCCCAAGCATGCATTTGGATCAGTACCTCCAGTGGCTTTGCTCCATGTTTACCGGGCCATTCACCGCCCTAGCAAGCCACCGAAGCCCGATCCGATCGAGAAGCTCTCAGAAGTTTCCCACATTTAGTAAGGCCACCTATGTGCCTAAGAAAGCTTCTATAGCGTTAGCATCGCTACAAGACCGGTGGCTTCACTCTATATGTACCGGGTCATTCATCTCCCTAGCAAGCCACCGAAGCCCGATCTGATCTAGGAGAGCCTAGAGGTTTCCCACTTTTGGTAAGGCCTCCTACATGCCTAAGCTAACCTCTGGAGCAAAAGCCTCACTATATGGCCAAGTGGCTCCTTACTTCTTATACATGGCCGGTCAACGTCCAATTGAGTCGCTGAGCTTCTGTTTCGTTCCAGCATGGTCCAGAGCTTTCTCTCAGTTGTGGGGAGCTCCTTGAAATCCCAAGTATGCCTCTAGATCGGTACCAGACAGGTATCCCATCTCTATTCGTATAGGGTCATTTAATGCTCAAGTGAGTCATCACTCATCCCTGAGGGGTCCAAAGTCTTCTCTCCGTTACGGGAAACTTCTAGGAATCCCGAGCATGTCTCCAGATATATACTAGGCAGATGTCTCCTCTCTACTTATATGGGGCCATTCATTGCCCTAGTGAGCTACCTTGGTTCCGATCTACCTCTCTAATTCAAAGGTAGGCAGACTTGAAGCCCCCCATGCATCTACAGCAGCAGAGGACTTCAAGGTAGTTCCTACCTCAACATGACTAGACATGAAAGCAGAAATGGGAACCAAGTCCTTCTCATCATCTGAGCATCCATCATCTCAATAATTTCAGCCTTCAGTCAGAGCGAACCCAGGTAACTCTCAACTTTCTCTGTGATCTATTCAAGGTATCCATCCTCCAATGATGATCAGGTCAGAGGGAAGAAGAGCTCGAGCTGCCTAGCAAGCAACACAGAAGCGTCATTCAGCAAATGAAGCACCCACCTTTGCTCCCAAGGTAGCCACGCTGCCATGCAGAGTTTAAACCACTCCCACCATATGGTCGTGGGTTGAAGAAGTAACTATCCTCTTTGGCTGGCACGAGCTCGACCTTAGCAAACATCAGCTTGCTCTCGGAGATTATCATACCGATGGCTCCTCTCCATTTGTACGGGGCCTTCCAATGCTCTAGTGAGCCATCAATGTCTCGATCCGTTCGGGGAGCACCCAAAGGTCTTGATTCGTTCACAGTGGGGTCTCGAGCTCCATTACGATTGTTAAAGACTCTCATCTACACAAAGTGGACTTCCAAACCGGTAACATAGCTTGGAGACTATAAGCTTAATATTTTCTCAATACTCCAGTGAGAGGGGCAATGACCCTAGTGTGAGACAATTTCATCCAGTTCGAGATAAAAAGCGTCTTTTGCGAAGAGCCATTCTACTATCTACACTTATAATACAGATCATCCCAAGAGATTTTACTCGTTAAAAAAGTTCTAGAGCGAGACTGGTTATCAACTGATACCAACATGCATCGATACAACTTCGTATCAGCTCGCCCTGAGTTTGCATCTCTTTCGACTTCTGTATCCGTAATAAATCCTTCCAGGAGGATCGCCATTACCAGGAGAGCTACACCGCACTTCTGATGCCCTGGACCGGATCAAATCTCTCCAGGAGGATTGCCATGGTAATTCGACAATGATCGCCTCGAGACCAGGAAATAGCTTGATAGCGCTCCTGATGCCTAGACCGGGCACCACCCCCTGCCAAGAAGGGTCTGTGTAAGGGCATAGTTGCCATCCGGATCAAAATACCAGGATATAGCTAGATAGCGCTCCTTATGCCTTGGTCGGGCTACGACCCCTAAGAAGGGTATGTGTGTAAGTGCATTGTTGCCATCTAGATCTCGATACTAGGATATAGCCACATAGCGCTCCTGATGCCTTGGTTGGGCTACGACCCCCAAGAAGGGTATGAGTGTAAGAGCATAGTTGCCATCCTGATCAAAAGACCAGGAAATAGCTAGATAGCGCTCTTGTTGCCTTGGACAGGCTACAACCCCCAAGAAGGATCCGAGTATAATAGCATTGTTGTCATACATATCTCGATACTGGGATATAGCTAGATAGCGCTCCTGATGCCTTGGTCGGGCTACGGCCTCCAAGAAGGTTCTAAGCGTAGGAGCATAGTTACCTGCTAGATCATGAGATCAGAACAACCAAAAGGTCATCCTGCTGCCTTGGCCGGGCCAACCCCGCTAGGAAGGATCTGGATGGCATATATGCCTACCAGAATCATTTCGCCATCTCATCTAAGTACAGTGATTCCTGGAAAAAGAACTCTAAGTACCCATATTAACCACAGAAGCTTCATCCGACATGATCGAGTAGTACGCTAATTTATTTTACAGGAATGAATAGTACCCCGGTTCTCTAAAGCCAATCACTGGGAACGATACTAGTTACCAATAAAAAGGGACAAGCAAAATTATTCATGTAGTACAAGATCTAGACTCAAAACCCAAATACTTACCGGTGCTCAAGTCAGAGGGGACTTCTGTTAATAGCAAAATTTGGCTAGGGACCAAAGAAGAATTTTCCACTTCCCAACCTTCCCGTAAGGGTCCAAATTCGGGCTTGTTTGACTGGGTATCAAGGTCCCCGAGGTCGAGCTACCACACGATCCTACAGGAGCACGGCGATGCCGCCCATACCATATGAGCATCTCGCACGTGTCCAGACTTACCAAATAAAGCCCGACGAGACCGCGTCAAGCTCCTTATACCAGGATAAAGCCCGAAGCTAGGTCGACGTGAAAGAACCTGGGCCCCCCGACATCAAGGTATCTCGTGACACTCTCTTAGAGCTTACTACTATCTCTACTTTCACTAGGAGACCTTCAAGTTACCGAACTTGTCTTGCAAAGGCACTCCTGTCTCGTCAAGGTATAATCTCGACCTATCCGAGTATAAAAGAAAGAAGCCCGTAAAACCCCGTCGTCACCAAAAGTGCCAAGATCCACTGTAGATCATAATATGGTTTAATAAAGTAGCAAGAGCAGTACTCGAGCGTACCTCTCCATTCTTCCTTAAGAAAGCCAAGGTTGCCTGTTTATGGCAAACACCTTACCAGGGCCCGTAGCTAAGCCCGCAACCCCGCTAGGAAGCCTGTATAATTAGGTCAAGCTCCATGATAAAGCTCAGTGTATCTGAACCAAGCTCCCAACTACAAGGTTGGAACCCAATGGGATATTTCGCCTCTAAAATGGTTAGCACAAGCTCCACAGGAAGACCAGCATCTAGCTCCATGATAATCGAGAGGTCCCCGGGGGACCCCACCAGTGTACTGGATCTTAGGGTACCTCACCTTCAAGGAATATCAAATGTCACCTCAGGTAACCTCTATGAAGTACCTCTCCAAAGTGACATGCAGAACTAGAGCTCTCATCTCGGCAACGTAGGAAGAGAGGATTGACTTCCATGACATTTAAAGTACTATTAATGAGGTCAACTGCATTAATGGAGGCAGTCAACCTAGTTAATGACATGATCAACACCATCAATAAGAGAATATTCAACTTTTTAATGGCCATCATTAGTGAAAGAGTCGAAAGAGGAAACAAATACCTTTTCCTCCAAGATATCCTCCACAACCGATTATTGGGGGTCAACTATAAACAGAAAATCCCGCATATTAAGGAAGGAAGAGTCCGAAAAGGAAACAATCATATCTTCTCCTAGATAATAGCTACAAGCGGATCAACTACATTAAAGGAAGGATCGTATTCGATAAGGACAAAAAGACTAATTGAAGAGTCCCGGACTTGTACGCCAAGGTGGTCATCATGTATAAATATGCCTGTAAAAAGTATAATGCGATCGGGCTCTGATCAAGGACCGAAGACACATGCTTCATTAAAAGTTCTCTCTACATCATCAATATATGTGTACCTCGATCGGGAAAATATCGGTCTATATTCGACCACCATTGTAAGCTCTCCGGAGCAACTACGTTGTATTACTTTACCATCCTTGTAAGCTCCCCGGAGCATTCTTTGATATATACATAAGGAAGGGTATTCCTCCTTCCTCCGGATACTGCCTTTGGGTTTTTCAGCATGTGATCACTCGTGATGCTTTTTCCCCTTGGTCAGTCCACCTTCCTCTGCAAAAGATTTGTGTTTCTCTTTCTTGTGTCCTGTGTAATGCATGCGTATATGAGTGCTAGCTAGATTCCTACCTCGCTGGACCTAGCGCTCTTATCTTCCCATCTACATGCTAAAGTCGCATATCAAGATGAGGAGAAACCACCCAGACCAGCTTGAAGGAAGTTGATGGGCTCTCATGCATCATCTTTACGGAAGAAATCGATCTCTCCGACACTGGAGCTAGATAAGCCCCCTCCTTACTTGCTATTTGGGTCGGGGAATTACAGGAAGGAATCAGGCTCCAGGTACTATGACAGGCTCTGACCCCGACCGAGGACAAGGATCGGGATCGGGACCGGGACCGGGACCGGGACCAGGATTAACCCCTTCACACCAGTAAGAGAACCTTGAGCTCCTCAGATCTACTTCATAAGCACGAAGCCAGACGAGCGGGTTGGTTTGTCTTCTACCTCTTGTTTCATCCTCCTTCATATTCATACAAGATCAGGTAAGGTATCAACGATACTAACCTCGGCCACCACCTCCCTGGTAGTGGTCACGAGGGTGTTAATGGCGATTTCTCATCCTAAACAAATTTCCGGTAAACAATTTTATTTCGAATCTTCTAAGTTTACTACAGTTTATATCTATTAATAGCAAAATTTAGCTAGGGACCAAAGAAGAATTTTCCACTTCCCAGCCTTCCCGCAAGGGTCCGAATTCTGGCTTATATGACGGGGTATGAAGGTCCCTGAGGTCGAGCTACCGCACGATCCTACATGAGCAAGGCGAGGCCGCCCATACCATCTGAGCATCTCGCACGTGTCCAAGCTTACCAAATAAAGCCTGATGAAACTGCATCAAGCTCCTTATACCAGGATAAAGCTCGAAGCTAGGTTGAAGTGAAAGGATTTGGGTCACCCGACATCAAGGTATCTCATGACATTATCCTAGAGCTTGCTACTATCTTTACTTTCACTAGGAGACCTTCAAGGTGCTGAACTTGTCTTGCAAAGCCCCTCTTCCCTCTTCGAGGTATATAATCTCGACCTGTCCGAGCATTAAAGAAAGAAGCACGTAAAGCCTCATCGTCACCAAAAGCGCCAAGATCTACTGTAGATCATGGTATGGTTAAATCAAGTAGCAAGCGCAGTACTCGAGCGTACCTCTCCACCCTTCCAGAAGCGAGCTAAGGTCGTTTATTTATGGCAAATACCTTACCAGGGCCTGCTAGATAAGCCCGCTAACCCGCTAGGAAAGACTCTAAATCCACCTCGCAGAAACAGGGAAGGCCGGTTCGGCTTCAAAGCTACCAGAAGACAAGCCAGGAGCTACCGGGATAAGCCCCCACAAGAGTACTGGAAGCTGGACTTCTCCAGACCATTTATCGGGGAACCTCGGCTCTAAGGTCGAGCTCCATAACCCCCCGGTAAATGCCAGGGGAAGTCTCCAAGCTCAAGAGAGCTTCGAAAGAAGCTCACCAACCTCTCTAGAAGCCCGCTGTCCTTGCTGGACAAAAAAGAAGAATCACGCCTAAATCTGCACTGCCCCAGCTACCTCCTAGGAGGATCTGCAAGAGCATATCAAACCCCTAAGGGTCAGGGAAAATCCATCTTAAGCTTCTAAGAGCAGAGCCAGAGCAGGGATCTACCTCGCTCCACGGGGCAACAAGCAGCTGGCAAGGTGACCTCCTTGAAGATCCACGGCATGAGTACACACAGGATCATCTCCACATAATATTTACATGCACGTCAAGAGTTTAAATTCAAATAAGGGAACAAACTTATCTTCGTCAACGATATCACTGAATCCGGAAACAATTCAAATTTAAATAAAGAATCCCGTCCGAAAAGGAGGGAATGGATTCATGAGATTACGGAAGAGTATTCGCGAACTAAAAACCTACTTGGACGATATATATTTATGAAGCCAAGCATGGTGAAGGAGAGGACAACGAACGACAGAGACAAAATCATAAACAACAGATATACACATAGAAGGAGGGCCTAAATTCTGATTTTAGAACACGATCACCTTCATCTCCACTATTCGACAGGCACCGAGTTGCCACCACCCTACACCTTCAAGAGATTGTGAGCAAACAAGAGAGTTATTTGTATCTTAAAGCGATATATCAATAATAGAGCTCTTATTTACTGTTATTACCACTTGCCTCTCTCTTAAACAGGTCAGGAACAAACGGTACCAACCTCAGCCACCGCTTTCGTGGTATTGGTCTTGAGGGTGTTAACTGAAATTTCTCATCTCGAGCAAATTTCCTGTTAACACTTTCTGGCGCCGTCTGTGAGAAACCTCTCACACCAGGATCTTTTTACATTCAAAAAGTTATTTATTTCAAAGTCATCATGAAGCTCCGCTCCTCACAAGGGCAGTAGGGCACCTCGAGGCAACATTCTGCTACATCGAATTGAAAGGTCCCGAGGAATAGGAAAAAATTTAGGCTCCATAGCCTGATTCCCACCCAGCCAGCTACTGTACGGGCTCTGGATCCTCTTTTGGGAAGCCAGGTCGAGCTTGACCAACAAGCGGCAGCCTTTATAGATAACGTCCACCTTCGACTACTCGCAGAGGGTATCGCTATCCAACAAACGGGTCTCTGCAATCAGGGGGAATCCAACAGGCCCGGGGCTAGGCAACCCGCCTTTGATGGCTTGGGGCCTACCTCTCGGGAATCAACTCGTAACAGAGTGGGGCTCCCGACCTCGCTCCTGGATAGGCTAGGGCCCATGCCCTATGTTCCCGAAGCGCTGCCACGCTACCAACCACGACAAGTAAGATCCGCGGTAGATGTTCTTCCCTGGGAACTGGAAAAGCTCTTCCACCCAAAGTTTATAAGGAGGGAAACCAGGGGTAGAGAAGAAGAAAGTCAGCAAAGCCCCTGAGCAAGCCCCCTCCAAAGAAGGAACCGGGTAGAGGTCACAAGTTCATCAGAGGGATCTGATGGTGAGGAATCCGAGATCGACTCAAGGAAGTCCGAAAGCAAGCGACTAAGAGACCAGTTGGCAGAGCTATAAAAAGAGGTCCAATTGAAGAAGAAGGGGAAGTACATAGAGGACCAGAAAGATCCTTTAAGTGAAATGAACGCCCCCTTCACCAGAAGGATCCGGGAGACAGAGCTCCCGCCTAAGTTTAAAATGCCAGCTGATAGGTTCTCCGGGACTGAAGATCCGCTGAGCCACTTAGAGAGCTTCATTCAACAGATGGAGGTCCAGAACACAACCATGGCCGCTATGTGTCGGATGTTCCCCCTACACTCATGGATAATGCTAAGACCTGGTTTAGGAAACTACCCATTGGGAGCGTAGATTCCTTCACCAAATTATCAACTGATTTCTGCTCACAGTTCAAGGGGTTAAGCCCTGAATGAAGGACCCAATTCATCTACAATACGTGATCCAAGAGAGGGGAAACTCTCCAAGCTTATGTCGAGCGGTTCCATAAATAAGTCATCCAGATGGGGGTCTTCACTGAGAGAGAAACCCTCGACAACTTCAGACGAAACTTGTGGGCAGGAAAACTATTTCGGTCTTTCGCCAAGAGACCTCCGGAAACCTACCAGAAAGCCTATGATCGGGCTCTAGAACAGATTGAGGTCGATGAACAGCTCAAGGTCAAGATGGAGCATGACGACATGAGAGTTGAATAGCTACAAAAGAAGGAAGCTCCCAGATCTGAGCAAGATCAGAAAAGCCGGAACAAACCCCTTAATAAGTCAATATATGGTTTCCCTCTTTCTCAGCCCGGATCAGAAAGGTATCCAGACAAACGGGCTTCTCCTTAAGCTTTACCACCTCCCAGGACAGTGGCCTCTATAGCCCGCGATGAGAGGGGGTACGACCATTACACTCCCTTGAATGCATCCCGAGAAACAGCCTACCTCGCCTTTTGGGATAAGAGTTTGTTACAGAAGCCTGCTCTTATGAAAGCCCCGGTTGATAAAAGAAATCGTTACAAATATTGTGATTTTCACAAGGACGTAGGGCACAATACTTAAGAATGCTACAACCTGCGGAACCAGATTGAGGCTTTGATAAGAGGGGATGCTTAATAGAGTTCTTACAACAAGTCAGGGAGAACATTCAATTTGGAAGGGAGGTGCAAGCCGAGATTTGGGAAAATGCTGAGAAGAGGAAGGGAGAGCAGGCGGACCTGATGCAACAGATTCAGGTGATACATACTATCAGCTGAGGTCCTACTCTGGCCGGCACCTCCAACAATTCCAGGAAAAACCATATAAGGAATATCCCTCGTACGGGCGAGGGGAGGGATATCTTCAAGGTCGACCAGAGACCGACTAACCCCTCCCGGCTGTCTCAGATCATCTTCACCGAAGCATATGTCTTTAACACCGTGCAGCCATATGATGACCCCATGATCATTACAATACAAATTGCCAATTTCATGGTGCACCGCGTGCTCGTCGACACATGTAGCAGAGTCGACGTTCTGTTCAAAGACACTTTGGAAAAACTAAAATTGAAGCAATGGTGCTTCAACAGTTGTACTACTCCATTATATGGGTTCATTGGGGACTCCATCACACCCGTAGGATCAAAAATCCTACATGTGATCATCGGAGCCGTACCTCTCCAGCAAAACATCATGACTGACTTTGTATTAGTGGATACCCCGTCGGCCTACAACTCAATATTAGGGAGGCCATTCCTATCATCTCTGAAGGGGGTCCTTTCTATTTACCATATTGTCCTGAAGTTTCCGGTAGAAGACAAGGTGGGAGAGGTTCGGGGTGATCAGCAAACAGCTAGGAAATGCTATGCAGTGTCAGCTAACCCAGCAGCTCTAGCTAAACAGTTCGCCTAAGTAACGACTATCCAAGGCGGGATAACCCCAACACTAAACATGGAAGACGCGGGCTCCACCGATTGCCCCAAGGAAGGCCTTGTGGTGCCCGACGTGGAAGAACAGAGAGGGGAATGAGCCAGCGGCCATCCGGTCGATAAGTAAGAGGAGATTCCTATTCGACTAAGGGATCCCTCGAAGCTCGTCAAGATCTGAGCTACCCTTGAGCCAGGAATGAAAGAGGGCTTGATTAGGCTCCTCACGGAGTTCAACGATATTGTTAATAGAAAATTTGGCTAGGGACCAAAGATGAATTTTCCACATCTCAGTCTTCCTACAAGGGTCCAAATTCGGGCTTGTATGATGAAGGTATCAAGGTCCCCGAGGTCGAGCTACCACACGATCCTACAGGAGCAAGGCGAGGCCGCCCATACCATCCGGGCATATCGCACGTGTCCAGTCTTACCAAATAAAGCCCGACGAGACCGCGTTAAGCTCCTTATACCAGGATAAATCCCGAAGATAGGTCAACGTGAAAAGACCTGGGTCCCCCGACATCAAGAGGCACTCCTACCTAGTCGAGGTATAATCTCGACCTGTCCGAGCATAAAAAGAAGAAGCCCGTAAAGCCCTATCCTCACCAAAAGTGCCAAGATCCATTGTAGATCTTGGCATGGTTAAATCAAGTAGCAAGAGCAGTACTCGAGCTCACCTGTCCACCCTTCCAGAAGCTAGCCAAGGTCGCCTGTTTATGGCAAACACCTTACCAGGGCCTGCTAGCCTAGCCCGCTACTCCGCTAGGAAGCCTGCACAATTAGGTCAAGCTCCATGATAAAGCTCGATGTAGCTAAACCAAGTTCCCAACTACAAGTTGGAACCCTACGGGATATTTCGCCCCTAAAATGGTTAGCACAACCTCCATGGGAAGACCAACATCTAGCGACGTGACAATCGAGAGGTCCCCAGGGAACCCCGCCAGTGTACTGGATCCTAGGGTACCTCGCCCTCAATGAATATCAAATGTCACCTCAGGTAACCTCCATGAAGTACCTCTCCAAAGTGACATGCAGAACTAGAGCTCTCCTCTCGGCAATGTAGGAAGAAAGGATTGGCTCTCATGACATTTAAAGTACCATTAATGAGGTCAACCGCATTAATAGAGGCAGTCAACCCAGTTAATGACATGATCAACACCATTAATAAGAGAGTATTCAACTCTTTAATGCCCACCATTAGTGAAAGAATCCTAAAAGGAAACAAATGCCTTTACTTCCAAGATATCCTCCATATCCGATTCTTAGGGTCAACTACAATAGAAAATCCCGCCTATCAAGGAAGAAAGAGTCTGAAAAGGAAACAATCACATCTTCTCCGAGATATAATCCATGATCCGATCAACTACATTAAAATCGTACTCAATAAGGAGAGAAAGATTGAAGAATCCTGGACTTGCATGCCAAGGTAGTCACCATTTATAAATATGCCTGTAAAAGGCATAGAATCGATCTCCGATCAATGACAGAAGATACATGCTTCGTTTAGAGATTTCTCGACATCATCGATGTATGTGTTACCTTTACCTAGAATATACCGGCATCGATCTACATTTGACCACCATTGTAAGCTCTCCGGAGCAACTACGTTGTTTTACTTCACCATTCTTGTAAGCTTCCCAGAGCATTCTTGGGGGTCATGGTCTATGAAAGAGGCATAGAGGCTAACAAAGAAAAAATCATTGCTATTCGGGATCTGGAATCTCCCACATCTCTTAAGCAGGTTCAAGCCTTGACCGTACAGGTAGCAGCGCTCAACAGGTTCATCTCCCGATCTACCGATAAGTGCCTACCATTCTTTAAAGCTATCAAGCAGGGAAGAAACATAAAGTGGGATCAGGAGAGCGAACAGGCTTTCCAAGCTTTGAAAAGATACCTAACAAGCTCTCCATTGCTGGTCAAGCCAAATCCTGGAGAAGAGCTCTAAATATACTTGGCAGTTTCAGAAACCGCTGTGAGTGGGGCATTGGTCAAGGAATGCGGGGGTAGGATCCAGCGACCTATCTACTATGTGAGTCATGCTCTAACCAAGCTTGAAAAGAACTATACTCTGCTGGAGAAGCTCGCTTATGCATTGGTGACCTCGGTAAGGAAACTCTGTCCTTACTTTCATGCTCATTCAATAGAAGTGGTGACGGACCAACCCCTCCGTCAGTTCTTGCAAAGGCCGGACATTTCTGGAAGGCTGGTTCAATGGGCTCTAGAGCTTACCCAGTTCGATTTAAAGTATAAGCCTAGGACCACGATAAAAGCAAAAGCACTAGCAGACTTTGTAGCCGAGCTTTCAGTACCTTCAGATCAGGCAACCCCCGTGGTAACAGATGTCACCCTTGAGAGGATTCCAGAATCTGACAACTGGCCTGAGGGTTGCGAGTCATAGACTCTCTACACTGATGGAGCTTTCAGGCAGTCCGGGGGAGGAGAGGGCATAGTCCTTATAGACCCAGAAGGAACTGAGCGCTGCCATTGTTTCAGGTTCGAATTTAAATCTACGAGCAATGAAACGGAATACGAAGCCCTGCTAGCTGGGATAAAAGCTGCCATAGAGCTCGGGGTTGATTATCTACATATCAAGAGCGACTCATCACTCGTGGTCAACCAAGTTTTTGGGGATTATCAAGCCAAAGGGGATAACATGATCGCTTAAATAAAACTGGTGCAACAACTCAGGACCAAATTTAGGGGATTCAGAATCGAGCAGATACCTCGACACCTAAACCATCGGGCTGTCGTCCTAGCCAAGATAGCTGCCTATGGTGGCCATACCCTACTTCACGGAGTCCCTCTTCAAGTAATTCCCCTACCTAGCATTATGACTAGTAAGGAAGCTTATACCTTGGACCGACAGCTATATTACATGGATCCAATAACAGAATATCTACAGGACGGGAAACTCCCCGGGGATCCCAACCAAGCTAGGAGGGTTAAAAGGCTCTCGATACGGTATTGTATGATGGATGGGCATTTATACCGAAGGGGAAAATCCCTTCCCCTGTTTCGATGTCTACACCCTGAAGATGCCAAGTGTGCTCTGAGAGAGGTCCATTTCGGGGAATGCGGGAACCTTATTGGTGGAGAAGCCTTGGCATATCAGGTTCTCCGCATGGGGTATTATTGGCCAACCATCCATCAAGATGCTTAAGACTTGGTGCAAATCTGCGAGGCATGCCAGAAGACCGCAAACTTGAGTCACCTCCCCCCTGAGCGTTTGTCATCTCTTAGCTCACCATACTCTTTTGCTATGTGGGGAGTCGATTTGATTGGACCGCTTCCTATAGCTCTGGGACAGGCCAAGCACTCTATCGTCGCGATTGATTACTTTACAAGATGGGTTAAAGCAGGATCACTGTCCCAGATATCAGAAGAAACCACAACAAGGTTCATCAAGACTAATGTAGTTTGCAGGTTCGAAACCCCTCTGGTCATCATAACCGACCTCGGAAAATAGTTCGATAATGCCCGATTCAGAGATTTCTGTCAAGGTTTGGGAATCCACCTTCAGTTTGCTTCGGTAGCCCACCCTCAGTCTAATGGTTTGGTGGAATCCACGAACAAAACCATCAAGAAGTTGTTGAAGAAAAAGCTACAACAAAAGAAAGGCAGATGGGTAGAGGAGCTTCCTGAGGTTCTCTGGGCTTACCGCATTATAAGGATAACAACTATCGGAGAAACTCCCTACTCGCTGGCCTTTGGGTTGAAGCAGTCCTACCTATAAAGCACAAGTTGACCTCCTTTAGAGTCCAACAATTTGAACTGGGAAGCAATGAAAGCAAGCTCTGAGCTAGTTTGGACCTTCTAGAGGTAAATCAAGATCGAATGGCTAAAAAGGTAGCAATCTACCAAGGCAGGATTTCCAGGCACTTCAACAAGAGGGTTAAAACCCGAATCTTCAAAGAAGATGATCTGGTCCTCATTAAAGTGACGTTAAACACAAAGAAGAAGTCAGACGGGGTCCTAGGGCCCAACTGGGAAGGACCCTACCTAATAAAAATGGTGATCCGTAATGAGGCGTATAAGCTCGAGGATATGGATGGCCGACTCATCGACCATACTTGAAATACGGATCACCTAAGGAAATTCTACCCTTAAACAGGGGACTCAGGAGCAGGCAACCTCCGACTAGCTTCTTTTATTTTTTCTTCTGACCGTATTGTACTCCATCTTCCATATCAATAAAGCTTACCTTTTCCTGTTTACTCCTTCTTTAACTATATCCAATAATGATTTGGGTCTACATGGAAAGTTTCGACATTATTGCCTAAAGACCAGGGGTAAGCGGGGGAAGCCCCCTCGCTACTCTTGATGCCTAGGCCGGGCACCACCCCCCGCCAAGAAGGGTTTGAGTGTAAGAGCATAGTTGCCATCCAGATCTCGAGACCAGGAAATAGCTAGATAGCCCTCTTGATGCCTTGGTATGGCTACCACCCTCAAGAAGGATCTGAGTGTAAGAGCATATTTGCCATCTAGATCTCGAGACCGGGAAATAGCTAGATAGCGCTCCTGATGCCTTGGTAGGGTTACCACCCCAAAGAAGGATCTGAGTGTAAGAGCATAGTGGCCATCCAGATCTCCAGACCAGAAAATAGCTAGATAGCCCTCCTGATGCCTTGGTCGGGCTAATGTTCCCCCAAGAAGGGATCGAGCTTGAAAGCGCGGAAGCCTTTCTGATCCCGAGCCTAAGAAGGGGGTTAAACGGGTCTTTACTTAATGTTCCATTTGGGCTACAGCCCCCCAAATGAGCTCGGGGATAGAGGGCTCGATTTAATTAAACTCTAAATGCCCTTGTTATTTCACTAGTTCTTTATGATACACGGTTACTTACTACAGCAGACCCACAATCAAACAAGGGGACTGTTAACTGGAGAAGTTGAGCTAGGAGTTTCATTAGTATGGGGACCCAATACTAATAACCTTTTTGCTTATCTTATTTTCCCCCCAAAGACAGCTCGTTTAGATATAAAAGCTAGACGACCAAGCAAGTACATGCAGGCTAGAGTTAGACCTGAGATTAAAATTTTATTATCAAGTAAGGGGGCCCATCCCCCAACAAGGCTACAACATGCAAGGGGGGCCCAATCTCTGGTTCTGGGCTACAAAAGAAAAATAATAAAAGATCAAACTCAGTTGAAGATGGGATGCCCACCTCTTTTTCCGGGCATTCAGAATAGATCACATGGAAGAGAACTCAAGCTTCTTCGTCTTCCTGAGGGCCTTCAGCTTCCTCCTCTACAGAATGAACCTCGCCCTCTGCTCTTCTCTCCAATCGATGTTCATCCTAATCAGCTGCATCTACCGCTTCGGTTACTTCCTCCTGGGGATCACCCCCGGTTGCCTCGGGGTCAACAGGATCTTCCTCCACGATTTCATCGATCACCGCCATAACTTCAGGCGGTATAGCTGCATCAAGAGGCTGGTTACCGACTTAGGCACGTTCTCGCCTTCTGTTGACTTTATTCCTAAGAGCACTGCGGGAGGATCTCAGGCTTCAGCAAGGCCTCCTTCTAGCTCCTCATTATGAACCTCCTTCGTGGATTCACCGGGACCAGATACTGGAAAGGCTGGAATAGGAGGTGGCAGTTCCGGCATCTCAAACTGCTTCCCAGCTCTCTCCCTAGAAGGGCCAGCTCTATCAGTTTCTGGGCGAGACATCTCTGCAGCCCATGACATGACCTCCGCTCTATCCCAGCTGGTAATGCTAGAGAGATCGAATGGGGGAGAGAGAGCCTCTACAACCTGATAGGCGGTATATAAATACCCCTCACTAAAAGAGGCTTCCAATTCAGCTTGGAGCTGGGTAATTCGAGCCCGTAAGGTTTGGTTTTCAACATCCAGGGCCTTCGGCTCTCCCCTCCAGTCATCCCTCTGCTTCAACCGGAGAGTCACCTGATCAAAAGCCCGCTTCAGCCTCTCATGATCGCATTGAAGCTCAGCTAGCTGCGTCTCTATTCCTTGTTGGCTGGAGGTCATCTCCTGGACCAGGGTCTGAGCTCGCGCAAGCAACCCCATGGCTCGTTCAGCTTCAGCCTCAGCCTTGGCTGCCCGATCATAGAGGAAGGCTACCTGATGCCCCATGGCCACCTGAAACTTGAAAGCCTATAAAGGAAAATCATGTTAGAAAATGAAATGTCAAGCAGCTCAATGAAGAAGTAAAAGTGACATTTACCTCGGCTAAAAGGGCGGACCATTTGGTTATCAAGATGTCCACGAGCATCGCGGTCATCATAGAAAGCCCACTGCCTGGACAAGATGCCACAAATTGCTTCAGAACCTCATCCTGACCCGCCGAGCTTCACTGCTGGTGGGGGCGAGAAGGGGCGACCTTAGAAAAATCTGCATCTGGCTCCTGGGAACCTCAACTACCTGGGATATAACCTGATCTACAGAGAGGGGTAGCGGGATTTGGCGAGCATCGTTTGGAGTAGTAACTTCTGGAGGAGGAGTATGAACAGACTTATTGAAGACTTGGGAAGCAGACCCTCCTCGGTTTAGAGCCTTCGCAGCCAGAGATGCCAGAAGAGCCATCTTAGACTTCACCTGGGAAGGAGAGGGGGATGGAACGAACGGGGCAGCTACCTTAGTGGTTGACCCCCCCTTCTTTGAAGCAGTAGGGAGAGCTCCCAAGGACGATCTAGAAGGAGGAGGAGGTATCTCAGCTTGTCAGGCTTCGTGAGAAGCTGGTGCAACAACAAACACTGTTAGAGAAAAGAATTAAGATCATCAGAACTGAACCCTCCAATAAAAAAAAAAGAAAAATGAAAAAACAAGATAGATCGAGGTACTTACGAGTGGAAACAACGGATATCCTCATGTACCTGTTTACCATGCGGGGATCGAAGGGGTCGGCGATCGAAAACTTTAGATTCAAATAGTTCCGAGCTAGGAAGGTCTTCAGCATGGCTTCAGAATCATATGGCAAGGAATCCCATCCCTAGGTGGGTTTGTCACTAAAGGCGGTGGGAACCTCGAGCTCATGCCAGCCGACGAAGATGAAGCTTCCCCAGTCTCCCCCCACTAATACCCATTCTTCTTTCCAAGCAGGGTCCTTCTTTGAAGCCCTGAGGATGATTAAATTGAGCCTATTCTTAGCCTTGGCATAGAATTGGCTTCGTGGGACTCCTGCCAGGCTACCGATCTGGAAAAGAAAGGCGAGGTCTTCAGCACTGGGTTCCCTGGTTACGCCGCTCAGCTCGCATTGCTCCCTCTACAATATCAGGAAGACAATTAGATGCCTCCAGAAGCCTTGAGTCAGTTGAAGCGAAGCCAGCTGAAAGGTATTGAGAGCCCGCCGTAGGGTGGGGTGAATAGGGAGCCTCACCCCTCTCTTACAAGCCGCGATATGGATAGGAAGCATGCCTTTGGATGGGCTAAAAACATCATAGTTCCGATGGGGGATAGTTAGAGAAACGGTAACAAGAATACCATTCTTGTCCCGTAGACTGCCGATCGGTTGAGGGTCGACAGTAGAGTCAGGGATGACCCTGGGTTTGAAAGGAAGGGTTATCACTGGAGGAAGCTCCACCACTAGGACTTGAGCCCTCCCGACTGCATCTAATCTCTCCCCGACGTCAAAGTCTTTTTCGACTAAGTTCAGAGGATTGTTAGGCCAGTTCGAAAAGCCAGTGCTGATAGAAGCGTTCCTGTTAGAACGACGGCGCTGACGGAGGGGGGACGATTCCTCGTCGCTTGAAATCTCCTGCACCCGCTTAAGAGGAGCTAGGTTAGGGCCCTCGGAGCCCTCCACCAAGGCATCAACACTATCTGTGGAAGTCGACATTGATGGGCAAGAGAGATGAGAAAACAAGCAGAAGATAGAGACAGAGAAAGCAGGGAAGAAGAAATTTGAAAGTTTGAAGATTTGAGGAAGTATGAAGAAAGTGACGGTCAGACCGAGCTTAAATAGAGGTTTATTGGCGATATCCTTAGGAAGACCACTTGGAGCCGGAGTCGTATTACAGCCGTTTTTCTTCGAATAACACTCAGTTCCAAATTCAAAATGTTGGGTAGTTAATGCGAAGATTTCACTCTCATTAATTATCTTGATGGCGAAAAACTTTCTCAACAAAACAAGGAATCTGACTCCAACCCCAACTCTACCACCGGTGTTCAAGTCAGAGGGGACTTCTGTTAATAGTGAAATTTGTCCAGGGAAAAAAGAGAAATTTTCCACCCATAATCGACAATCATGAAGTTCAGAAAGACCGTCAAGCCCTCTCGTAGGAACAGGGAAGGCCGGTTCGGCTTCAAAGCTACCAGAAGACAAGCCAAGTGCCACCGGGACGAGCCCCTAAAAGAGTACTGAAAGCCGGGCTTCTCCAGACCATTTATCCAGGAACCTCAGCTCTGAGGTCGAGCTTCATAACTGCCCCGTAGATGCTAGGGGAAGTCTCTATGCTCAAGAAAGCTTCGAAGGAAGCCCGCCAACCTCTCCAGGAGCCTGCTGTCCTTACTGGACATAAAGGAAGAATCATGCCTAGATCTGCACTACCCCAGCTACCTCCTAGAAGGGTCTGCAAGAGCACCTTAAACCCCTAAGGGTCAGGGAAAATCCATCTTAAGCTTCAAAGAATAGAGCCAGAGTAGGGATCTACCTCGCTCTACGGGGCAATAGGCAGCTGGCAGGGTGACCTCCATGAAGATCCATGGCATGAGTACACACAAGATCATCTCCACATAATATTTACATGGACGTCAAGAGTTTAAATTCAAATAAGGGAACAAACTTATATTCGTCAACAATATCATCGAATCCGGAAATAATTCAAATTTAAATAACGAATCCCGCCCGATAAGGAGGGAATAGATTCATGAGATTACAGGAGAGTATTCGTGAACTAAAAACCTACTTGGACAATATATATATGTGAAGCCAAGCATGGTGAAAGAGAGGACAACGAACGACAGAGACAGAAAATCATAAACAACAGATATACACATAGAAGGAAGGCCTAAATTCTGATTACAAAACACGGTCACCTTCATCTCCACTATTCGACAGGCATCGAGTTGCCACCACCCTAATCCTCCGAGAGATTGTGAGCAAACAAGAGAGTTATTTGTATCTTAAAGCGATATATCAATAATAGAGCTCCCATTTACTGTTATTACCACTCGTCTCTCTATTAAAAAGATCAGGAACCAACGGTATCGACCCTGGCCACCGCTTTAAAGGTAGTGGTCTCGGTACCAATCCTTTTGTTGAAGTATCTGGCAATCTTACCTTGGTAGATTGCTACCATTTCAACCATTCGATCGTGCTTTTCCTCCAGGAAGTCCAAACTAGCTCGGAGCTTGATTTAATTGCTTTTCGGTTCAAATCGTTGGACTTTAAAGGAGGTCAACTTGTGCTCTATAGGTAGGACTGCTTCAACCCGAAGGCCAGCGAGTAGGGCCTTTCCCTGGTAGTTGTTCTCCTTGTAGTGCGGTAAGCCCAGAGGACCTCGGGAAGCTCCTCTACCCATCTGCCTTTCTTTTGTTGTAGCTTTTTCTTCAACAACTTCTTGATGGTTTTGTTTATGGATTCTACCAAACCATTGGACTGAGGGTGGGCTACCGAAGCAAACTGAATGTCGATTCTCAAACCTTGATAGAAATCTCTGAATCAGGCATTATCGAACTATTTTTCGAGGTCGGTTATGATGACCAGAAAGGTTTCGTATCTGTAAACTACATTAGTCTTGATAAACCTTGTTGTGGTTTCTTCAGATATATGGGACAGTGATCCGGCTTCAACCCATCTTGTAAAGTAATCAATCGCTACGACAGCGTGCTTGTCCTGTCCCGGAGCTGTATGAAGCGGTCCAATCAAATCGACTCCCCACATAGCAAAAGGGTATGGTGAGCTAAGAGATGACAAATGCTCAATGGTGAGGTGCCTCAAGTTTGCGGTCTTCTAGCATGCCGCGCAGGTTTGCACAAAGTCTTAAGCATCTTGATGGATGGTCGGCCAATAATACCCTATGCGGAGAACCTGATATGCCAAGGCTTTTCCACCAATATGGTTCCCGCATTCCCCGGAATGGACCTCTCTCAGAGCCCACTTGGCATCTTTAGGGTGTAGACATCGGAGCAGGGGAATGGATTTTCCCTTTTGGTATAAATGCCCATCCATCATACAATACCAGATTGAGAGCCTTTTAACCCTCCTAGCTTGGTTGGGCTCCCGAGGAGATTCCTGTTCTGTAGATATTCTGCTATTGGATCTATCTAGCATGGTTGTCGGTCCAAGGTATAAGCTTTCTTACCAGTCATAATGCTAGGTAGGGGGATTACTTGAAGAGGGACTCCGTGAGGTAGGGTCTGGCCACCATAGGAAGCTATCTTGGTTAGGACGTTAGCCCGATGGTTTAGGTGTTGAGTTATCTGCTCGATTCTGAATCCCCTAAATTTGGCCCTGAGTTGTTGCACCATTTTCAGGTAATCGATCATGTTATCCCCTTTGGCCTGATAATCCCCAAAAACTTGGTTGACCACGAGTGATGAGTCGCTCTTGATATTTAGATAATCAACCCCGAGCTCTATGACAGCATTTATCCCAGCTAGGAGGGCTTCGTATTCCGCTTCATTGCTCGTAGCTTTAAATTCGAACCTGAAACAATGGCAACACTCAGTTCCTTCTGGGTCGATGAGGACTATGCCCTCTCCTCCACCGGACTGCCCGGAAGCTCCGTCAGTGTAGAGAGTCCATGACTCGCAGCCCTCCGGCCAGTTGTCAAATTCTGGAATCCTCTCAAGGGTGACATCTGTTACCACGGGGTTGCCTGATCTGAAGGTACTGAAAGCTCGGCTACAAAGTCTGCTAGTGCTTATCGTGGTCCTAGGCTTATACTTTAAATCGAACTGGGTAAGCTCTAGGGCCCATTGAACCAGCCTTCCAGAAATGTTCGGCCTTTGCAAGAACTGACGGAGGGGTTGGTCCGTCACCACTGCTATTGAATAAGCATGAAAGTAAGGACAGAGTTTCCTTGCCGAGGTCACCAAGGCATAAGCGAGCTTCTCCAATAGAGTATAGTTCTTTTCGGGCCTGGTTAGAGCGCGACTCACATAGTAGATAGGTCGCTGGATCCTATCCCCGCATTCCTTGACTAAGGCCCACTCACAGCGATTTCTGAAACTGCCAAGTATATTTGGAGCTCTTCTCCAGGATTTGGCTTGACCAGCAATGGAGGGCTTGTTAGGTATCTTTTCAAAGCTTGGAAAGCTTGTTCGTTCTCCTCATCCCACTTCATGTTTCTCCCTGCTTGATAGCTTTAAAGAATGGTAGGCACTTATCGGTAGACCGGGAGATGAACCTGTTGAGCGCTGCTACCTGTTCGGTCAAGGCTTCAACCTGCTTGAGAGATGTGGGAGATTCCATATCCAAGATAACAATGATTTTTTCTTGGTTAGCCTCTATGCCTCTTTCATAGACCATGAGGCCCAGAGGTTAGCTTAGGCATGTAGGATGCCTTACCAAGAGTGGAAAACCTCGGGGCTCTCCTTGATCAGATCTGGCTTCGGTGGCTTGCTAGGGCGATGAATGACCCAGTACAAATAGAGTGAATCCACCGGTCTTGTAGCGGTGCTACTGCTCTAGAAGCTTGCTTAGGCATGTAGGTGGCCTTACCAAATGTGGGAAGCTTCTGAGACCTCCTCGATCGGACCGGGATTTTGTGCCTTGCTAGGGCATGAATGACCCAGTACATATAGAGCGAATCCATTGGTCTTGTTGCGGTGCTACTGCTCTAGAAGCTTGCTTAGGCACGTATGTGGCTTTACCAAATGTGGAAAGCTTTTGGGCTCTCTTTGATCAGATCGAGCTTCAGTGGCTTGCTAGGGCAATGAATGACCCGATACATATAGAGCGAAGCCACCGGTCTTGTAGTGGTGCTACTGCTCTAGAAGCTTGCTTAGGCACATAGGTGGCCTTACCAAATGTGGAAAGCTTCTAAGACCTCCTCGATCGGATTGGGCTTTGGTGGCTTGCTAGGGTGATGTATGACCCGGTACATATAGAGCAAAGCCACTGGTCTTGTAGCAGTGCTACTGCTCTAGAAGCTTGCTTAGGCATGTAGGTGGTCTTACTAAATATGGGAAGCTTCTGAGACCTCCTCAATCAGATCGGGCTTCTGTGGCTTGCTAAGGCTATGAATGGCCCGGTAAACATGAAGCCATATGTCTGGTACTGGTCCAAAAGCATTCTTGCGATCTTTGGAGTCCCCTGTAATTAAAATGAAGCTCTTGACCATGCATGAATGAAACTGGAGCTCAGTGGCTCAATTGGGCGTTGACTGGCCTTGTGTAAGAAGTGAGGAGCCGCTTAGCCTTACAGTGAGGCTGTTACTCCAGAGGTTAGCTTAGGCATGTAGGAGGCCTTACCAAGAGTGGGAAACCTCTAGGCTCTCCTGGACCAGGTTAGCTTAGGCATGAATGGTCCCGTATGACCAGGTCCAAGTCCCAGGGATCTAATGGATAAGAGGTCTACCGGAAGAAGAGCAAATCTTCTGTAAAGAAGAAGGAGAGGTATAGTTCACTCGATAGTATATTGATACTCATGTAGAGACATATAGGCTTTCAAAAGGGGTGTGGAAACTTCCCACAGACAGCGCCAGAAAGTGTTAACGAGAAATTTTTTTAGAATGAGAAATCCATGTTAACACCCTCAAGACCACTACCACGGAGGTTGTGGCCGGGGTTGGTATCGTTGATACCTGACCTGATCTTGTATGAATATGAAGGTGGATGAAACAGGAGGCAGGAGATAAGCCATCCCGCACGTCGGGCTTCGTGCTTATGAAGTAGATCTAGGGAGCTCTAGGAGACAAGCCATCCAGCCCATCGGGCTTCGTGCTTATGAAGTAGATCTGGGGAGCTCGAGGTTTTCTTACTGGTGTGAAGGCGTGATCCTGGACCTTGTTCCTCGGTCGGGGTCGGAGCCCGTCCTGATACCCAGAGCCTGGTTCTGGAGCCCGATTGCTTCCTATAATACCCCTGACCTCGATAGCAAGTAAGAATGGGGGCTTATCTAGCTCCAGTGTCGGAGAGCTTGATTTCTGCCATGGAGATGATGCAGGAGAGCTCATAAACTTCCTTCAAGATGGTCTGGCTGATTTCTCCTCATCTTTATGTGCGACTTTAACATGTAGATGAGAGGATAAGAGCGCTAGGTCTAGCGAGGTAGGAATCTAGCTTGCACACATATACCCATGCATTACACAAGATACAAGTAAGAGAAACATAAATCTTTTGTAGATGGAGGTGGACCCCCCAATGGGGGAAAAAGCATCCATCACGAGTGATCACATGCTGAAAAATCCCAAGGCAGTATCCGGAAGAAGGAGGAATACCCTTCCTTATGTATATATCAAAGAATGCTTTGGGGAGCTTACAATGATGGTGAAGTAATACAACGTAGTTGCTCCGGAGAGCTTACAATGGTGGTCAAATGTATACCGATATTTTCCTGGTCAGGGTACACATACAGTGATGATGTAGTGATAACTTTTAATGAAGCATGTGTCTTCTGTCCTTGATTGAAGCCTGATACAATATGCATTTTACAGGCATATTTATACATGATGAACACCTTGGTGTGCAAGTCTGGGACTCTTTAATTAGTCTTTGTTTCGTTATCGAATAAACGGGTGTGAGGAATTTTAAGCGATGAGGAATCTTCCCCGCTCCGCCAGCATCATCGTTCTAGCAGGAACCTCTCTATCGGCACTGGCTTTTCGAATCCGCCTGGCTATCCTCTGAACCTAGTCGACGAAGACTCTGATGTCGGGGAGAGAGTCGATACAGTCGGTAGGAATCAGGTCACAGTGGCAGAGCTTTCTTCAGTGGTGGCCCTTCCTTTCGAACCCAGGGTCATCCCTTACTCCATCGTTGACCCTCAATCGATTGGCCGTCTTCTGGATAAGTACGGTATTTCTGACATTGTTTCCGTCACTGTCCCCTACCGGAATTATGACGTTTTTAGCCCGCCTAAAGGTGTACTCCCTATCCACGTCGCAGCTTTTGAGAGCGGGGTGAGGCTCCCTCTTCACCCTACCCTTCGACAGGCTCTCAATGCCCTTCAGCTGGCTCCGCTTCAATTGACGCCTGGCTTCTGGTGACATCTTATCGGCTTCCTTGTATTATGAAGGGAGAAATACGAGATGAGCAATGTAACCAGGGAGCCTAGGGTTGAGGAGTTTGCCTTTCTTTTCCAGATAGGTAGCCTGGCTGTGGTTCCATGAGGCCAATTCTATGCCTAGGCCAAGAATAGGTTCAACTTTGTCTTTCCCATGGCTTCAAAGAATGACCCCGCTTGGAAAGAATAATGGGTACTGGCGGGGGGAGACTGAGGGAGCTCTGTATTCATCGGCGGGCATGAGTTCGAGGTTCCCACCACCTTTAGTGACAAACCCTCATGGGGTCGGGATTCCTTACCCACTGATTCTGAAGCCGTGCTGAAGACCATCCTGGCTCGAAATTACTTGAATCTGAAGTTTCTAACCGTTGACCCCTTCGATCCCCGTAGGGTGAACAAGCACCTGCGGATTTCCGGTGCTACTCCTCGTAAGTATCTCACTCTATCTTGTTTTTAAACTGTTGGATGGTTCAGTTCTGATGATATTGATCTCTTTCTTAACAGTGTTTGTTATTGCTTCAGCTTCTTACAAAGCCAAGCAAGCTGGGATCCCTCATTCTCCTTCTAGACCGTCCCTAAAAGCTCTCTCGACTGTTCCGAAGAAGGGGGGATCAACCACTAAAGCAGCTGCCCCGCTCATTCCTTCCTCATGACCTTCCCAAGTGAAGTTCAAGATAGAACTTCTTGCATCTCGGGCGGCAAATGCTCTAAGCCGAGGAGGGTCTGCCTCCTAAGTCACCAACAAGTCAGCTCTTGCTCCCTCTCCAGTAGTCTCTGCATCAATCGATGCTCCCCGAGTCATATTATCCCCCTCTGAAGAACTGGTTGTATCCCTGGGCAACCAAGGTTCTCGGGCTGCCCAATGCCGATATTCCCAAGGTAGCCCCTTCTCACCCTCACCAGCAATCGAGCTCGGAGGATTAGGACGAGGTCCTTAAGCAATTTGTTAAATCATGTCTAGGAGGCGGGCTTTCTAGGATGACCGAGATGCCCGTGGATATCATGATTACCAAAGGGTCCTCCCTTCTGGTCGAGGTAATCGTCGCTTTTACTTCTTCACTCAGCTGCTTGATTTGTCATTTCCTAACATGATTTTCCTTTGCAGACTTTCAAGTTTCACATGGCCATGGGGCATCAGGTACCTTCCTCCGTGACCGGGCAGCCAAGGAAGAGGCTGAAGCTGAGCCAGCCATGAGGTTACTTGTGCGGGCTCAAACCCTGATCTAGGAGATGACCTTCAGTCAACAAGGAATGGAGACACAACTGGTTGAGCTTTAGTGCGATCATGAGAGGTTAAAAAGGGCTTTCGATCAGGAGACTCTCCGATCGAAACGGCAGGCTAGCCAGAGGGATGACTGGAAGGGAGAGGCGGAGGCTTTGGATGTCGAGAACCAGACTTTACAGGCTCAAATTACCCAGTTCCAGGCCGATACGGAAGCCTCTTTTAATAAGGGGTACTTCTGTGCCTTCTATCAGGTCTGCAGAGGCCCTTTCTCCCCCATTCGATCTCTTTAGCATCTCCGACTGGGATGGAGAAAAGGTCATTTCTCTGGCTGCGGAGAAGTCTCGCCCTGAAAATGATGGAGCTGGTCCTTTTGGGAAGTGAGCTAGGAAGCGGTTGGAGGTGCCAGATCTGCCTCCTTCTGTTACAGCCTTTCCAGCATCAGGTCCTGGTGAATCTTCGAAGAAGGTTCAAACCCGGGAGCTAGAAGGAGGCCTTGCTGAAGCCCGAGACCTCCCCGCAGTGCTTTCAGGAGTGGAGTCAACAGAAGGCGGGAACGTGTATGAGTCAGTGGCCAGCCTTCTTGATGCAGCCATACCGCCTAAAGTTATGGCGGTGATTAATGAAATCGTGGAGGAAGATCTTGTTGACCCCGAAGCAACCGGGGCTGATCCCCAGAAAGAGGTGGAGGTGGCGGAGGCGGTAGATACAGCTGATCAGGACTAGCTGAGATCGGAGAGGGGAGCAGGGGGTGAGGTTCATCCTGTGGAGGAGGAGGCTGGAGGTCCTTAGGAAGACGAAGAAGCTTGAGTTTTTTCCCATGTAATCTGTTTTGAATGCCTGGAAAAAGGGGTGGGCATCCCATCTTCAACAGTATTTGAATCTTTTATCATTTTATTCTTTTTTTTTTGTAATTTGGAATCAGGGATAAGGCTCATTGTTTGATGTAGCCTAGTTGGGGAACAGGCTCCCCCATTAAATAAAAAAGTTTGAATTTTAGATCTACCTCTATTTCCGACTTGTATGTACTTACTTGATCTCCCTCTAGGTCCAACATTTATAGCGAAATAAACTATCTTTAGGGAACAAAAGGATAAGGAAACTGTTTGGCGTCGGGCTTCCTGACCACCGAGTTTCACAGATCAATTTCCTTAGTCGATAGTCCCCTTGTTGGATTGTAGGCCTATTGTAGTGAGTGACCACGTATCAAGGAAAAAATAGTGAACAACAATAACCGGAAGATTTAGAGCTTAAGTAAATCAAGCCTTCCATCCCCGAGCCTCTTTGAAGGGCTGTATCCTAAGTAGATCATTAAGTAAAGAACTGTTTAGCCTCTTCATAGGCTCAGGATCAGGTGGGCTTCCACACTTTCAAGCTCGATTCCTTCTTGGGGGGAGTGGTAACCTGACCAAGGAATCATGAGGGCTATCTAGCTATTACCTGGTCTCGAGATCTGGATGGAAACTATGCTCTTACACTCAGATCCTTCTTGGGGGTGGTAGCCTGACCAAGGCATCAGGAAGGCTATCTACTTATTTTCTGGTCTCGAGATCAGGATGGCAACTATGATCTTACACACAGATCCTTCTTGGGGGTAGTAGCCTGACCAAGGCATCAGGAGGGCTATCTAGCTATTTCCTAGTCTCGAGATCTGGATGGCAACTATGATCTTACACTTAGATCCTTCTTAGGTGTGGTAGCCCGACCAAGGCGTCATGAGGGCTATCTAGCTAATTCCTGGTCTCGAGATCTGGATGGCAGCTATGCTCTTACACTCAAATCCTTCTTGTGGGTGGTAGCCCGACCAAGGCATCATGAGGGCTATCTAGCTATTTCCTGGTCTCGAGATCTGGATGGCAACTATGCTCTTACACTCAGATCCTTCTTGGGGGTGGTAGCCCGACCAAGGCATTAGGAGGGCTATCTAGCTATTTCTTGGTCTCGAGATCTGGATGGCAACTATGTTCTTACACTCAGATCCTTCTTGGGGGTGGTAGCCTGACCAAGGCATCAGAAGGGCTATCTAGCTATTTTCTGGTCCCGAGATCATGATGGCAACTATGATCTTACACTCAGATCCTTCTTGGGGGTGGTAGCCCGACCAAGGCCTCAGGAGGGCTATCTAGCTATTTCCTGGTTTCGAGATCTGGATGGCAACTATACTCTTACACTCAGATCCTTCTTGTGGGTGGTAGCTGGACCAAGGCATCATGACAGCTATCTAGCTATTTCCTGGTCTCGTGATCTGGATGACAACTATGCTCTTACACTCAGATCCTTCTTGGTGTTCAACATCACTTTTCTGAGGACTAGATCCCTTTATTTGAAGCTTCGGGCTTTAACCCTCTTGTTAAAGTACGTGGCAATTCTACATTGGAAGATCGCTACCATCTCAGCTATTCGATCTTGCTTCTCCTCCAGAAGGTCCAAGCTAGCTTGGAGCTTGCTTTCATTGCTATCCGGTTGGAAATGTTGGACTCTAAAGGATGTCAACTTATGCTCTTTTGGTAGGACTGCTTCAACCCTGAAGGCCAGCGAGTATGGCGTTTCCCCGGTAGTTGTTCTCCTTGTAGTACGGTAAGCTTAGAGGACCTCGAGAAGCTCTTCTACCCATCTGCCTTTCTTCTGTTGTAGCTTTTTCTTCAACAACTTCTTAATGGTTTTGTTCATGGATTCCACCAAACCATTGGTCTGAGGGTGGGCTACCGAAGCAAACCGAAGGTAGATTCCAAAACCTTAGTAGAAATCTCTGAATCGGCCATTATCGAAATGTTTTTCGAGGTAGGTTATGATAGCAAGAGGGGTTCCAAACCTGTAAACTACATTGGTCTTGATGAACCTTGTTGTGTTCTCTTCTGATATCTGGGAGAGCGGTACGACTTCAACCCACCTTGTGAAGTAGTCAATCGCTCCGATAGCGTGCTTGGCCTGTCCCGGAGCTGTAGAAAGCGGTCCAATCAAATCGACTCCCAACATAGCAAAAGGGTACGGCGAACTAAAGGATGACAAGCACTCCGGAGGGAGGTGACTCAAGTTTGAGGCCTAGTGGCATGCCTCGCAGGTTTGCACCAAGTTCTTAGCATCTTGATGGATGGTCGGCCAATAATACCCAATGCAGAGAACCTGATATGCCAATGCCTCTCCACCAATATGGTTCCCGCATTCCCCAGAGTGAACCTCTCTTAAAGCCCACTTAGCATCTTCAGGGTGTAGACATCGGAGCAGGGGAAGAGATTTTCCCCTTCGGTATAAATGCCCATCCACCATACAATACCAGACTGAGAGCTTTTTAACCGACCTAGCTTGGTCGGGCTCCCCGAGGAGTTTTCCATCCTTTAGATACTCCACTATTAAATCTATCTAGCACGACTATTGGTCTAAGGTATAAGCTTCCTTACTAGTCATAATGCTAGGTAGGGGGATTATTTGAAAAGGGATTCGGTGAGGTAGGGTCTGGCCACCATATGCAGCTATCTTGGCAAGTACGTTACCCCTATGATTTAGCTGTCGAGGTATCTGCTCGATTCTGAATCCCTTAAATCTGCTTTTGAGTTGCTGAACCTATTTAAGGTATGCGACCCTATTATCCCCCTTTGCCTGATATTCCCTGGAAACTTGGTTGGCCACGAGTGAAGAGTCGCTCTTGATATTTAGGTAATCAACCCTGAGTTCTATGGCTGCCTTTATTCCAGCTAGTATGGCTTCGTACCCTGCCTTATTCTTTATGGCTTTAAATTCAAACTGGAAACTGTGGCATTACTTAGTTCCTTCTGGGTCGATGAGAACTATGCCCGCTCCTAACCCAGATTGCCTGGAGGCTCCGTCAGTGTAGAGAGTCCATGATTCACAGCTCTCTGGCCAGTTGTCAGACTCTGGAGTTCTCTAAAAGGGCTACATCCGTTACTATGGGGGTTGCCTGATCTGAAGGTACTGAGAGCTCAGCTACAAAGTCTGCCAGTGCCTAAACTTTAATCACGGTTCTAGGCTTATATTTTTGTTAACGGGAAGTTTGTTTAGGATGAGAAATCCCTATTAACACCCTCGAGACCACTACCACGGAGGTGGTGGCCGGGGTTGGTATCGTTGATACCTGACCTGATCTTGTATGAATATGAAGAAGGATGAAATAGTAGGTAGGAGATAAGCCATCCCTGGCGCCTGTCGGGCTTTGTGCTTATAAAGTAGATCTGGGGAGATCAAAGAGACAAGCCATCCCTCTCGTCGGGCTTTGTGCTTATGAAGTAGATCTAGGGAGCTTGAGGTTCTCTTGCTGGTGTGAAGGGGTTGATCTTGATCCTGGACCTGGTCCTGGTCCTGGTCCTGGTCCTCAGTCAGGGTCAGAGCTTGGTTCTAGAGCCCGATTCCTTCCTGTAATTCCTTGACCTAGATAGCAAGTAAGAAGGGGGCTTATCTAGCTCCAGTGTCGGAGAGCTTGATTTCTGCCATAGAGATGATGCAGGAGAGCCCATCGAATTCCTTCAAGCTGGTCTGGGTGGTTTCTCCTCATCTTGATATGCGACTTTAGCATGTTGATGAGAAGATAAGAGCGCTAGGTCCAGCGAGGTAGGAATCTAGCTTGCACTCATATACACATGCATTACACAGGAAATAAGTAAGAGAAACACAAATCTTTTGTAGAGGGAGGTGGACTGACCAACGGGGAAAAAACATCAAGAGTGATCACATGCTGAAAAACCCCAAGGCAGTATCCGGAGGAAGGTGGAATACCCTTCCTTATGTATATACCAAAGAATGCTCCAAGGATGGTGAAGTAATACAACGTAGTTGCTCCGGAGATCTTACAATGGCGGTCGAATGTAGACCGATATTTTCCTGATCGGGGTACACATATAATGATGATGTAGAGAGAACTTTTAATGAAGCATGTGTCTTCTGTCCTTGATCAGAGCCCGATCACAATATGCCTTTTATAGGCATATTTATACATGATGACCACCTTGGCGTGCAAGTCCGAGACTCTTCAATTAGTCTTTGTTTCCTTATCGAATACGATCCTTCCTTTAATGTAGTTGATCGGCTTGTAGCTATTATCTCGGAGAAGATATGATTGTTTCCTCTTCGGACTCTTCCTTCCTTGATAGGCGGGATTTTTTGTTTATAGTTGACCCCCAATAATCAATTGTGGAGGAAATCTTGGAGGAAAAGGTATTTGTTTCCTCTTTGGACTCTTTCACTAATGATGGCCATTAAAGAGTTGAATATTCTTTTATTAATCATGTTGATCATGTCATTAACTAGGTTGACTGCCTCTATTAATGCGGTTGACCTCATTAATGGTACTTTAAATGTCATGGAAGTCAATCCTCTCTTCCTACGTTGCCGAGATGAGAGCTCTAGTTCTGCATGTCACTTTGGAGAGGTACTTCATGGAGTTTACCTGAGGTGACATTTGATATTCCTTGAGAGCGGGGTACCCTTGAGAGCGGGGTACCCTTGGATCCAGTACACTGGCGGGGTCCCCCGGGTACCTCTCGATTGTCACGGAGTTAGATGCTGGTCATGCTATGAAGCTTGTGCTAACCAATTTAGAGGCGAAATATCCCATTGGGTTCCAACCTTGTAGTTGGGAACTTGGTTCAGATACACTGAGCTTTATCATGGAGCTTGACCTAATTATGCAGGCTTTCTAGCGGAGTAGCGGGCTTGGCTAGCAGGCCCTGGTAAAATGTTTGCCATAAATAGGCGACCTTGGCTCGCTTTTGAAAGAGTGGAGAGGTACGCTCGAGTACTGCTCTTGCTACTTGATTTAACCATACCAGGATCTACAGTGGATCTTGGCACTTTTGGTGACAACAGGGCTCTACGGGCTTCTTTCTTTTATGCTCAGATAGGTTGAGATTATACCTCGACGAGGCAGGAGTGCCTTAGCAAGACAAGTTCGGTACCTTGAAGGTCTCCTAGTGAAAGTAGAGATATTAGCAAGCTCTAGGAGAGTGTCATGAGATACCTTGATGTCGGGGGACCCAGGTCCTTTAACGTCGACCTAGCTTCGGGCTTTATCCTGGTATAAGGAGCTTGATGCGGTCTCGTCGGGCTTTATTTGGTAAGCCTGGACATGTGCGAGATGCTCAGATGGTATGGGCAGCTTCACCTTGGTTCTGAAGGATAGCGTGGTTGCTCGACCTCGGAGACCTTGATACCCTGTCAAACAAGCCCGAATTTGAACCCCTGCGGGAAGGCTGGGAAGTGGAAAATTCTTCTTTGGTCCCTATCCAAATTTTGCTGTTAACAGAAGTCCCCTCTGACTTGAACACCGGTAAGTATTTAGGGTTGATGTCTAAACCTTGTACTACATGAAGAATTTTCCTTGACCCTTTTTATTGGTAACCAGTATCGTTCCCAGTGATTGGCTTTAGAGAACCGGGGTACTATTTATTCCTGCAAAATAAATGAGCGTACTGCTCGATCATGTCGGATGAAGCTCCTGTGGTTAATATAGGTACCTAGAGATCCTTTTCCAGGAATCACGGTACTTAGATGAGCTGGCGAAATGATTCTGGTAGGCATCTATGCCATCTAGATCATTCTTAACAGGGTTGGCCCGGCTAAGGCAGCGGGATGACCTTTTGGTTGTTCTGATCTCGTGATCTAGCAGGTAACTATACTCCTACGCTTAGATCCTTCTAAGAGGTTGTAGCCCGACCAAGGCACCAATAACGCTATCTAGCTATATCCTGGTATCGATATCTGGATGGCAACAATGCTCTTATACTCAGATCCTTCTTGAGGGTTGTAGCCCGACCAAGGCACCAGGAGTGCTATCTAGCTATTTCCTGGTATTTTAATCCGGCTGGCAACTATGCTCTTACACTCAGACCCTTCTTGGGGGTCACAGCCTGACCAAGACATCATGAGCGCTATCTAGCTATATCCTGGTATCGAGATCTGGATGGCAACAATGCTCTTACACTTAGACCCTTCTTGGGGGTCATAGCCCGACCAAGGCATCAGGAGCGCTATCTAGCTATATCCTGGTATTTTGATCCAGATGACAACTATGGTCTTACACACAGACCCTTCTTGGGGTTGTAGCCCGACCAAGGCAACAGGAGCGCTATCTAGCTATGTCCTAGTATTTCGATCTGGATGACAATTATGCTCTTACACTGAGACCCTTCTTGGGTATATCCTGGTATTTTGATCCAGATGGCAACTATGCTCTTACACTCAGACCATTTTTGGGGGTCGTAGCAAGACCAAGGCATCAGGAGCGCTATCCAGCTATATCCCGGAATTTTGATCCGGATGGCAACTATGCTCTTACACTCAGATCCTTCTTGTGGGTCCTAGCCCGACAAAGACATCAGAAGCGCTATCTAGCTATATCCTGGTATTTCGATCCATATGGCAACTATGCTCTTACACTCGGATCCTTCTTAGGGGTCAGAGCCCAGCCAAGGCATCATGAGCGCTATCTAGCTATATCCTGGTATTTTGATCCAGATGGCAACTATGCTCTTACACTCGGATCCTTCTTGGGGGTTGTAGCCTGACCAAGGCATCAGAAGCGCTATCCTGCTATATCCTAGAATTTTGATCCGGATGACAACTATGCTCTTACACTCAGATCCTTCTTAGGGGTCGTAGCCCGACCAAGGCATCATGAGCGCTATCTAGCTATATCCTGGTATTTTGATCCGGATGGCAACTATTCTCTTACACTCGGATTCTTCTTGGGGGTCGTAGCCCTACCAAGGCATCATGAGCGCTATCTAGCTATATCCTGGTATTTTGATCAGGATGGCAACTATGCTCCCACACTCGGATCCTTCTTGAGGGTCGTAGCCTGACCAAGGCATCAGAAGCGCTATCTAGCTATATCTTGGCATTTCGATCCAGATGGCAACTATGCTTTTACACTCGGATCCTTCTGGGGGGTCGTAGCCCGACCAAGGCATGAGGAGCGCTATCTAGCTATATCCTGGTATTTTGATCCGGATGGCAACTATGCTCTTACACTCGGATCCTTCTTGGGGGTCGTAGCCTGACCAAGGCATCAAGAGCGCTATCTAGCTATATCCTGGAATTTTGATCCGGATGGTAACTATGCTCTTACACTCAGATCCTTCTTGGGGGTCGTAGCCCGACCAAGGCATCAGGAGTGCTATCTAGCTATATCCTGATATTTCGATCAGGATGGCAACTATGCTTTTACACTCGGATCATTCTTGGTGGTCGTAGCCCGACCAAGGCATCATGAGCGCTATTTAGCTATATCATGGAATTTTGATCCGGATGGCAACTATGCTCTTACACTCGGATTCTTCTTAGGGGTCGTAGCCCGACCAAGGCATCTTGAGCGCTATCTAGCTATATCTTGGCATTTTAATCCGGATGGCAACTATGCTCTTACACTCGGATCCTTCTTAGGGGAGGTCACCCGACCAAGGCATTAGGGGTGATGAGGGGGCTTCCATGATATATCCCTGGTCTTGAGATCTGGATGGCAACTATGCTTTTACACTCAAACCCTTATTGGCAGGGGGTAGTGCCCGGCCGAGGCATCAAGACTCTATCAAGCTATTTCCTGGTCTCGAGGTGATCATTGTCGAATTACCATGGCGATCCTCTTGGAGGGATTCGATCCGGTCCAGGTCATCAAGAGTGCGGTGTAGCTCACCTAGTAATGGCGATCCTCCTGGAAGGATTTATTACTGATACCGAAGTCGAAAAAGATGCAAACTCATAGCGAGCTGATACGAAGTTGTATTGATGCATGGTGGTATCAGTTGATAACCAGTCTTGCTCTAAGAGTTTTTTAACAAGTAGAATCTTTTGAGATGATTTGCATTATGAGTGTAGATAGTAGAATGGCTCTCCACAAAAGACGCTTTTTATTGCGAACTAGAAGAGATTGTCTCACGCTAGGGTCATCGCCCCTCCCACTGGAGTACTGAGAAAATATTAAGCTTCTAGTCCCCAAGTTATGTAACCGGTTTGGAAGTCCGCTTGGGGTAGATTAGAGTTTTCAACAATTGTAATCGAGCTTGAGACCCCACAGTGAACGAATCAGGACCTTTGGGTTCTCCCTGAACGGATCGAGACCTCGATGGCTCACTAGGGCATTGGAAGGCCTCTGTACAAATGGAGAGGAGCCATCGGTATGATAATCTCCGAGAGCAAGCTAGTGTTTGCTAAGGTCGAGCTCATGCCAGCCAAGGAGGATGGTTACTTCTTCAACCCACGACCACATGATAGGAGTGGTTTAAACTCTACATGGCAGAGTGGCTACCTTGGGAGAAAAGGTGGGTGCTTCATTTGCTGAAAGACGTTTTTGTGGTGCTTGCTAGGCAGCTCAAGCTCTTCTTCCCTCTGACCTGATCATCATTAGGGGATGGATACCTTGAATAATTCACTGAAAAAGTTGAGAGTTACCTGGGTCCGCTCTAACTGAAGCCAAAAATTATTTAGATGATGGATGCGTAGATGATGAGAAGGACTTGGTTCCCATTTCTGCTTTCATGTCTAGTCGTGTTAAGGTAGGAACTACCTTGAAGTCCTCTACTGCTGTAAATGCATGAGGGGCTTCAAGTCTGCCTACCTTTGAATTAGAGAGGTAGATCAGGATCAAGGTAGCTCGCTAGGGCGATGAATGGCCCTATATAAATGGAGTGGAGACATCGGCCTAGTAACTGTCTGGAGACATGCTCAGGATTCCTAGAAGTTTCCCGCGACGGAGAGAAGACTTTGGACCCCTCCAAGATGAGTGGTGACTCACTTGAGCATTAAATGACCCTATATGAATAGAGATAGGCTACATGTCTGGTACCGGTCTAGAGGCATACTTGGGATTTCAAGGAGCCCTCAACAACTGAGAGAAAGCTCTGGACCATGCTGGAACGAAACAGGAGCTCAGCGGCTCAATTGGCGTTGACTGGCCATGTATAAGAAGTGAGGAGCCACTTGGTCTTACAGTGATGCTGTTGCTCTAGAGGTTATCTTAAACATGTAGGAGGCCTTACCAAGAGAGGGAAACCTCTTGGCTCCTCTAGATCAGATCGGGCTTCGGTGGCTTGCTAAGGCGATGAATGACCCGGTACATATAGAGCGAAGCCACCGGTCTTGTAGTGATGCTACCGCTCTAGAAGCTTGCTTAGGCACGTAGGTAGCCTTACTAAATGTGGGAAACTTTTGAGAGCTCCTCGATCGGATCTGGCTTCGATGGATTGCTAGGGCGGTAAATGGCCCGGTAAACATGAAACCACCGGAGGTACTGGTCCAGATGCATGCTCGGGATCCTAGAAGTCCCCAGCAATTGAGAGAGAACTCTGGACCCTGCTGTAATGAATCGAGAGTTCAATGGCTCACTTGGGCATTGATAGGCCCTGTATAAGAAGTGAGGAGCCACTTGGCCTTACAGTGAGGCTGCTGCTCCAGAGGTTAGTTTAGGCGTGTAGGAGGCCTTACCAAGAGTGGAAAACCTCTGAGCTCTCCTCGATCAGATCGGGCTTCGGTGGCTTGCTAGGATGATGAATGACCCGATACATATAGAGCGAACCCACCGGTCTTGTAGCGATGCTACCGCTCTAGAAGCTTGCTTAGGCACGTAGATGGCCTTACCAAATATGGGAAACTTCTGAGAGCTCCTCGATCGGATTGGGCTTCGGTGGCTTGCTAAGGTGGTGAATGGCCCGATAAACATGAAGCGAAGCCACCGAAGGTACTGGTCCAGATGCATGCTCGGGATCCTAAAAGTCCCCAGCAACTGAGAGAGGGCTCTGGACCCTGCTGGAATGAATCGAGAGTTCAGTGCCTCACTTGGGCATTGATTGGCCCGGTGCATGAGGCGTGGAACCGCTAATCTTCTACTAGTCGTGCTGCTCTAGAAGCTACACAGCTGTGTTGGCTTCTTAGATTCATGGGTTGACTTGTTACCTCTACCTAGGAACTTACGAAGGGTGGACCTGGAGGCATAAGGCGATCCGTATGAACAGGTCGAATCCCAGTGGATCTGCTGGATAAGTGATACACTGGTGGTGGAGCGAATCTGCTGTAGAAGAGCATGATAGGTGCAGTTATACTGTATAGGAGCTCTCGATGTATCAGAATGGTTCAGCTATATAGGAGATCTTCAAGCGGGGAGCTACTGTATTGGAGCTCCACGATTATTTGAGCAGGTTCACTTCATAGGAGTAGAATAATGAACTGGTTCCACCAGGAATCCCACGTACCATATTTGCTTCACAATGAACGAAACTCGTTAAATGATAAAATGAGCACCACATGCGATACATAGGTGATGTAGACAAGTATGGAGAAAAGACATCGTATATAGTAAATGATATTCATCAATAATGAATCTGTTACCTCGATAGTATAATGATACTTATGTAGAGACATAGAGACTTTCAAAAGGGGTGTGGATATTTCCCACAGACGGCGTCAGAAAGTGATAATGGGAAATTTGTTTAGGATGAGAAATCCCCATTAACATCCTCGATACCACTACCACAGTGGTAGTGGCCGGGGTTGGTATCGTTGATACCTGACCTGATCTTGTATGAATATGAAGAAAGATGAAACAGAAGGTAGGAATAAAGCCATCCCTGGCGCCCGTCTAGCTTCGTGCTTATGAAGTAGATCTAGGGAGCTTGAGGTTCTTTTGCTGGTGTGAAGGGGTTGATCTCGGTCCTGGTCCTGGTCCTAGTCCTGGACCTCGATCGGGATAGGAGCCCGGTTCTGGAGCCCAGTTCCTTCCTGTAATTCCCCGACCTAGATATTGATAAGGAGGGGGCTTATCTAGCTCCAGTGTCGGAGAGCTCGATTTCTTCCATAGAGATGATGCAGGAGAGTCCATCGACTTCCTTCAAGCTGGTCTGGGTGGTTTCTCCTCATCTTGATATGCGACTTTAGCATGTAGATGGGAAGATAAGAGCGTTAGGTCCAGCGAGGTAGGAATCTAGCTCGCACTCATATACGCATGCATTACACAGGACATAAGTAAGAGAAACACAAATCTTTTGTAGAGGGAGGTGGATTGACCAAGGGGGAAAAAACATCACGAGTGATCACATGCTGAAAAACCCCAAGGCAGTATGCGGAGGAAGGAGGAATACCCTTCCTTATATATATATCAAAGAATGCTTCGGGGAGCTTACAAGGATGGTGAAGTAATACAACGTAGGTGCTAAAGAGAGCTTACAATGTTGGTTGAATGTAAACCGATATTTTCCCGGTCGGGGTACACATATAATGATGATGTAGAGAGATTTTTTAATGAAGCATGTGTCTTCTGTCCTTGATCAGAGCCCGATCGCAATATGATTTTTACAGGCATATTTATACATGATGACCACTTTGGCGTGCAATTCCGGGACTCTTCAATTAGTCTTTGTTTCCTTATCGAATACGATCCTTCCTTTAATGTAGTTGATCGGCTAGTAGCTATTATATCGGAGAATATATGATTGTTTCCTCTTCGGACTCTTCCTTCCTTGATAGGCGGGTTTTCTGTTTATAGTTGACCCCCAATAATCTGTTGTAGAGGATATCTTGGACGAAAAGGTATTTGTTTCTGTTGACGGGAAATTTGCTCGAGATGTGAAATTTCTATTAACACCCTTGAGACCACTACCACGAAAGCAGTGGCCGGGGTCGGTATCGTTGGTTCCCGACCTGTTTAAGAGAGAGACGAGTGGCAATAACAGTAAATGGGAGCTCTATTATTGATATATTGCTTTAAGAAACAAATAACTCTCTTGTTTGCTCACAATCTCTCGGAGGTGTAGGGTGGTGGCACCTCGGTGCCTGTCGAATAGTGGAGATGAAGGTGACCTTGTTCTGTAATCAGAATTTAGGCCCTCATTCTATGTTTATATCTGTTGTTTATGATTTTCTGTCTCTGTCGTTGGTTCGTTCTCTTTTCTTTAACCATCCTTGGCTTCATATATATATATATATATATATATATATATATATATATCATCCAAGTAGGTTTTTAGTTCGTGAATACTTTACCGTAATCTCATGAATCCGTTCCCTCCTTATCTAGCGGGATTCGTTATTTAAATTTGAATTGTTTCCGGATTCGATGATATCGTTGACGAAGATAAGTTTGTTCCCTTATTTGAATTTAAACTCTTGACGTGAATGTAAATATTATGTGGAGATGATCCTGTGTGCACTCGTGTCATGGATCTTCATGGAGGTCACCTTGCCAGTTGCCTGTTGCCCCGTAGAGCGAGGTAGATCCCTACTCTGGCTTTGTTCTTAGAAGCTTAAGATGGATTTTCCCTGACCATTGGGGGCTTGAGGTGCTCTCTTAGACCCTCCTGGGAGGTAGCTGGGGTAGTGTAGATTTAGGCACTATTCTTCCTTTATGTCCAGCAAGGACATCGGGCTTCTGAAGAGGTTGGCAGGCTTCTTTCGAAACTCTCTTGAGCTTGGAGACTTCCCTTGGCATTTACGGGGCGGTTATGGAGCTCGACCTCAGAGCCGAGGTTCCCCGATAGATGGCCTGGAGAAGCCTGGCTTCCGGTACTCTTGTGGGGGTTCATCCCGGTCGCACGTGGCTTGTCTTCTGGTAACTTTGAAGCCGAACCGGCCTTCCCTACTCTGTGGGGTGGCTTTACGGTCTTTTCGAGCTTTATGATTGTCGATTATGGATAGAAAATTTATCTATGATCCCTGGCCAAATTTCACTATTAACAGAAGTCCCCTCTGACTTGAACACCTGTGGTAGAGTTGGGGTTGGAGTCAGATTCCTTGTTTAGTTGAGAAAGTTTTTCGCCATCAAGATAATTAATGAGAGCGAAATATTCTCGTTAACTACCCAACATTTTGAATTTGAAACTGAGTGTTTTTCGGAGAAAAACGGCTGTACTACGGCTTCAAGTGATCTTCCTGAGGATATCGCCAATAAACCTCTATTTAAGCCCGGCCCGACCTTCACTTTCTTCCTACTTCCTAAAATCTTCAAACTTTCAAATTTTTTCTTCTTTGCTTTCTCTGTCTCTATCTTCCGCTTGATTTCTCATCTCTCTTGCCTATCAATGTCGACTTCCACAAATAGTGTTGATGCCTTGGTGGAGGGCTCAGGGGGCCCTAACCTAGCTTTTTTTAAGTGAGTGCGAGGGATTTCAAGCAACGAGGAATCTTCCCCCCTCCGCTAGCGACGTCGTTCTAACAAGAACGCTTCTATCGGATCAGGCTTTTCAAACAGGCATGACAACCCTCTAAACTTAGTCAATAAAGACTCTGACGACGGGGAGAGATTAGATGCGGTAGGTAGGGCTCAAGTCAAGGTGGCAGAGCTTTCTCCAGTGATAACCCTTCCTTTCGAACCCAGGGTCATCCCCAACTCTACTTTCGACCCTCAGTCGATCGGCCGTCTACGGGACAAGTATGGTATTCCTGATACCGTTTCTCTAACCGTCCCCTATCAGAGCTACGATGCTTTTAGAACGCCCAAAGACGTGCTTCCTATTCACGTCGCAGCTTTTGGGAGCGGGGTGAGGCTCCCTCTTTACCCTACCCTACGACAGTCTCTCAATACCCTTCAACTGGCCCCGCTTTAACTGACACCTGGCTTTTGGAGGCATCTAATCAGCTTCCTGGTATTAAGGAGGGAGCAATAAGAGCTGAGCGGCGTAACCAGGAAGGCTCGGGGCTGAGGAGCTCGCCTTCCTTTTCTAGATCGGTAGCCAAACAGGAGTCCCATTAGGCTAATTCTATGCCAAGGCTAAGAATAAGCTCAATTTTATCATCCCCGAGGCTTCAAAGAAGGACCCCACTTGGAAAGAAGAATGGGTATTGGCGGGGGAGACTGGGGGAGCTCTGTTTTCATCGGTAGGCATGAGCTCGAGGTTCCCACCGCCTTTAGTGACAAACCCACCTGGGGTTGGGATTCCTTGCCCGATGAGTCTGAAGCAGTGCTAAAGACCATCATATCTCCCAACTATTTAAATCTGAAGTTTCTGACCGCTGATCCCATCGATCCCCGCAGGGTAAACAGGTACTTGCAGATATCCGGTGCTACCCCTCGTGAGTATCTCGATCTATCTTGTTTTTTTTTATTTTTTTTTATTGGAGGGTTCAGTTATGATGATCTTGATTCTTTTCTCTAACAGTGTTTGTTGTTGCTCCAGATTCTTGTGAAGTCCAACAAGCTGGGATACCTCCTCTTCCTTCCGTATCATCCCGACTATTCCGAAGAAGGGGGGTAAACCACTAAGGTTCTGCCATGTTCGTTCCTTCCCCCTCCTTCCCAGGTGAAGTCTAAATGGCTCTTCTGGCATCTCGGGCTGCGAAGGCTCTAAACCGAGGAGTGTTTGCTTCCCAAGTCGTCAATAAGTCTATTCCTGCCCCTCATCCAGAAGTTTCGGCTCCAAACAATGCCCCCTGAGTCCCGGTACCCCTCTCTACCGACCCGGTTGTATCCCGGGTAGTCAAGATTCCCAGGGAGTCTGATGCCAATTTTTCTGGGTTGCCACTTCTCACCCCCACCGGCAATAGAGCTCGACGGGTCAAGACAAGGTCCTAAAGCAATTTGTCGCATCTTGTTAAGGCGGTGGGCTTTCTAGGATGACCGCGATACCCGTGGACATCTTGATGACCGTGATGCCCGTGGACATCTTGATTACCAAAGGGTCTGCTCTTTTAGCCGAGGTCATTGTCGCTTTTACTTCTTCATTGAGCTCTTGACTTGTCATTTTCTAACCTGATTTTCCTTTGTAGGCTTTCAAGTTTCAGATGGCCATGGGGCATCAGGTAGCCTTCTTTCGTGACCGGGCAGCCAAGGCTAAGGCTGAAGCTGAGCGAGCCATGAGGTTGCTTGCACGGGCTCAGACCCTGGTCCAGGAGATGACCTCCAGCCAACAAGGAATGGAGACGCAGCTAGCTGAGCTTCAATGCGATCATGAGAGGCTGAAGCTAGCTTTTGATCAGGACACTCTCTGGTCGAAGCGGCGGGCTAACCAGCCCGATGACTGGAGGGGAGAGGCGAATGCCTTAGATGTTGAAAACCAAAACTTGCAGGCTCAAATTACCCAGCTTCAAGCCGAAGTGGAAGCCTCTTTTAGCGAGGTCTATTTCTATGCCTCCTATCAGGTTGCAGAGGCTCTCCCTCCCCGATTCGATCTCTCCAGCATTACCAGCTGAGATAGAATGGAGGTCATGTCACAGGCTGTGGAGATGTCTCACCCAGAAACTGATGGAGCTGGCTCTTCTGATAGGGAGTTAGGAAGCAGTTGGAGGTGCCAGATCTGCCTCCTCCTATTCCAGCCTTTCCAGTATCTAGTCCTGGTGAATCCTCGAAGGGGGTTCACAACGAGGAGCTAGAAGGAGGCCTTGCTGAAGCCTAAAATCCCCCCGCAGTGCTCCTTGGAATGGAGCCAACAGAAGGTGAGAACGTGCCTAAGTCAGTGACCAGTCTTCTTGATGTAGCTATACCACCTAAAGTTATGGCAGTGATCGATGAAATCGTGGAGAAAGATCCCGTTGACCCCGAGGCAGCCAGGGTTGATCCCCAATATGAAGTGGAGGAAGCGGTAGATGCAGCTGATCAGGATGAGCCGCGACTGGAGAGGGGAGCAGGGGGCGAGGTCCATTCTATGAAGGCCCTCAGGAAGACGAAGAAGCTTGAGTTCTCTTCCATGCGATCTATTTTGAATGCCCGGAAAAGGGGGTGGGCTTCTTATCTTTAACTGATTTTGATATTTTGTTATTTTTCTTTTGTAGCCCGGAACCAGGGATTTGGCCCCCCTTACATGTTGTAGCCTTGTTTGGGGATAGGCTCCCTTACTTGATAATAAAATTTTAATCTTAGGTCTAACTCTGGCTTGCATGTACTTGCTTGGTCGTCCAACTTTTATATCGAAACGAGCTATCTTTGGGGGAAAAATAATATAAGAAAAAAAGCTGTTGGCATTGAGCCCCCATACTAATAAAATTCCTGGCTCAACTTCTTCTGTTGACAGTCCCCTTGTTTGATTGTGGGTGGGCTGTAGTAAGTAACCCTGTATAGAGGAGAGCTAGTGAAATAATAGGAGCATTTAGAGTTTAAGTAAATCGAGCCCTCCATCCCCGAGCTCCTTTGGGGGGCTATAGCCCGAATAGAACATTTAAGTAAAGACCTGTTTAGCCCCCTTCTTGGGTTAGGGATCAGGAGGGCTTCCGCACTTTCAAGCTCGATTTCTTCGTAGTGCGAACTGTAGCCCGACCAAGGTATCAGGAGGGCTATCTAGCTATTTCCTAGTCTCGAGATCTGGATAGCAACTATGCTCTTAGACTCGGATCCTTTTTGGGGGTGGTAGCCCGACCAAAGCATTAGGAGGGCTATCCAGCTATTTCCTGGTTTTAAGATCTAGACGGTAACTATGCTCTTATACTCAGATCTTTCTTGGGGGTGGTAGCCCTACCAAGGCATCAGGAACGCTATCTACCTATTTCCTGGTTTTGAGATCTGGATAGCAACTATGCTCTTACGCTCAGATCCTTCTTGGGAGTGGTAGCCCGACCAAGGCATCAAATTGCTATCTAGCTATTTCCTGGTCTTGAGATCTGGATGGCAACTATGCTCTTACACTCAGATCTTTCTTGGGGGTGGTAGCCCGACCAAGGCATCGAATCGCTATCTAGCTATTTCCTGGTCTTGAGATCTGGATGGCAACTATGCTCTTACACTCAGATCCTTCTTGGGGGTGGTAGCCCGACCAAGGCATCATGAGGGCTATCTAGCTATTTCCTGGTCTTGAGATCTGGATGGCAACTATGCTCTTACACTCAGATCCTTCTTGGGTGTGGTAGCCCGACCAAGGCATCAGGAGGGCTATCTAGCTTTTTCCTGGTCTCGAGATCTGAACGGTAACTATGCTCTTACACTCAGACCTTTCTTGGCTGGGGATGGTGCCTGGCCGAGGCATCAGAAGTAGCGAGGGGGCTTCCCCGGCTTACCCCTGGTCTTGAGGCGACAATGTCAAAACTTTTCATGTAGACCCAAATCATTGTAGGACATAGTTGAAGAAAGAGTAAACAGAAAAAGGCAAGCTTTATTGATATGGAAGATGAAGTACAATACTGTCAGAAGAAAAAAATAAAAAAAGCCTGTAGGAGGTTGCCTGCTCCTGAGTCCCCTATTAAAGGGTAGAATTTCCTTAGGTGATCCGCATTCCAAGTTTTGTCGATGAATCGCCCATCCATATCCTCGAGCTTGTACGCCCCATTACGGATCACCATCTTTATTAGGCAGAGTCCTTCCCAGTTGGGCCCTAGGACCCCGTCTGACCTTTTCTTGGAGTTCAACGTCACTTTCCTGAGTACCAGATCCCCTTCTTTGAAGCTTCGGGTTTTAACCCTCTTGTTGAAGTACCTGGCAATCCTGCCTTGGTAGATTGCTACCTTTACAGCTATTCGATCTTGCTTTTCCTCCAGAAGGTCCAAACTAGCTCGGAGCTTGCTTTCATTGCTTTTCGGTTCAAATCGTTGGACTCTAAAGGAGGTGAACTTGTGCTCTATAGGTAGGACTGCTTCAACCCCGAAGGCCAGCGAGTAGGGCGTTTCCTCAGTAGCTGTTCTCCTTGTATTGCGGTAATCCCAGAGAACCTCGGGAAGCTCCTCTACCCATCTACCTTTCTTTTGTTATAGCATTTTCTTCAACAACTTCTTGATGGTTTTGTTCATGGATTCCACCAAGCCATTGGTCTGAGGGTGGGCTACCGAAGCAAACCGAAGGTCGATTCCCAAACCTTGACAGAAATATCTGAATCGGGCATTGTCTAACTATTTTCCGAGGTCGGTTATGATGATAAGAGTGGTTCCGAACCAGCAAACTACATTGATCTTGATGAACTTTGTTGTGTTCTTTTTCGATATCTGGGATAGTGGCTCACCTTTAACCCATCTTGTAAATTAATCAATCTCTACGATAGCGTGCTTGGCCTGTCCTGAAGTTGTAGGAAGCGGTCCAATCAAATCGACTCCCCACATAGCAAAGGGGTATGGCGAGCTAAGGAATGACAAACGCTCAAGAGGGAGGTGACTCAAATTTGCGGCCTTCTGGCATGCCTCACAGGTTTGCACCAAGCTCTTAGCATCTTGATGGATGGTCGGCCAGTAATACCCCATGTGGAGAACCTGATATGCCAAGGCCTCTCCACCAATATGGTTCCCGCATTCTCCAGAATGAACCTCTCTCAAAGCCCACTTGGCATCATTAGGGTGTAGACATCAGAGTAGGAGAAGGGATTTTCTCCTTCGGTATAAATGCCCATCCACCATACAATACCGGACCGAGAGCCTTTTAACCTCCCTAGCTTGGTCAGGCTCCTGGGGAGTTTCCCGTCCTGTAGATATTCTGCTATTGGATCCATCCAGCATGGCTGTCGGTCCAAGGTATAAGCTTCCTTACTAGTCATAATGCTAGGTAGGGGGATTACTTGAAGAGGGACTCCGTGTGGCAGGGTCTAGCCACCAAAGGCAGCTATCTTGGCTAGGACGTCAGCCTGATGATTTAACTGTCGATGTATCAGCTCGATTCCGAATCCCTTAAATCTTGTCCTGAGTTGTTGCACCAGTTTGAGGTAAGCGATCATGTTATCCCCTTTGGCCTGATAATCCCTGGAAACTTGGTTGACCAAGAGTGAAGAGTCACTCTTGATATTCAGGCAATAAACCCCGAGCTCTATGGCATCTTTTATCCCAGCTAGCAGAGCTACGTATTCCGTTTCATTGTTCGTGGCTTTAAATTTGAACCTGGCTTTAAATTTGAACCTAAAACAATGGCAGCATTCAATTCATTCTGGGTCGATGAGGACTATGCCCGCTCCTCCCCCGGATTGACCGGAAGCTCTGTCAGTGTAGAGAGTCCTTGACTCGCAGCCCTCCAGCTAGTTGTCAGATTCCAGAATCCTTTCAAGGGTGACATCTGTTACCGCGGGGGTTGCCTGATCTGAAGGTACTGAAAGATAGGCTACAAAGTCCGCCGGTGCTTGAGCTTTTATCGTGGTCCAAGGCTTATACTTTAAATCGATCTGGGTAAGTTCTAGGGCCTATAGAACCAGCCTTCAAAAAACATCCGGCATTTGTAAGAACTGACGGAGGGGTTGGTCCTTCACCACTGCTATTGAATGAGCACGAAAGTAAGGATGAAGTTTCCTTGCCGAAGTCAACAATGCATAAGCGAGCTTCTCCAGCAGAGTATAGTTCTTTTTGGGCTTGGTTAGAGCGTGACTCATATAGTAGATAAGTCGCTAGATCCTATCCCCGCATTCCTTGACCAAGGCCCTACTTACAGCAGTTTCTCAAACGGCCAAGTATATTTGGAGCTCTTCTCCAGGATTTGGCTTGACCAGCAGTGGAGGGCTTGTTAGGTATCTTTTCAAAGCTTGGAAACTTGTTCGCTCTCCTGATCCCACTTCATGTTTCTTCCCTGCTTGATAGCTTTGAAGAATTGTAGGCACTTATTGGTAGACCGGGAGATGAACCTGTTGAGCGCTGCTACCTGACCGGTCAAGGCTTAAACCTGTTTAAGAGATACAGAGGATTCTAGATCCAGGATAACCGTGATTTTTTTTGGGTTTGCCTCTATGCCTCTCTCATGGACCATGAAGCCAGAAACTTCCCCGCAGTTACACCAAAGGTGCATTTGGAAGGGTTTAACCTCATCTAGTTTTCCCTTAGGATCATGAAGGTCATTCGAATGTCGTCCAGGTGGCCTTCCGAGGTCAAAGATTTAGTGATCATATCGTCGATATATACCTCCATAGACCTTCCAATTTTAGGCTTGAACAAACGGTTGACTAACCACTGGTAAGTAGCTCCAACATTTTTGAGCCCAAAAGACATCACCTTGTAGCAGTATAGGCGTTACGCGGTGATGAAGCTGGTTTTTTCTTGGTCTGCGGGATGCATCATAATCTGCTTGTAGCCGAAAAATACGTCCATGAAGCTCAGGAGCTTGTTCCCGGAGGTAGAATCGACCAACTGATCAATTTTTGGCAGAGGAAAACTTTCTTTCGGGCATGCCCAGTTGAGGTCGGTGTAGTCCACGCACATGCGCCACTTTCCATTTGCTTTCATGACCCTGACCACGTTGGAAAGCCATTCGGGATAACGGGCTTCTCGAATGAAGCCTGCCTGGGTGAGTTTATCCACCTTTTCTTGAACCGCCACATTTTTTTCATTGTTGAAGTGTAGCCTTTTCTGTTTGACAGGCTTGAAGGTCAGATCCATCCCTAGTCGATGTGCCGCTAATGTCTTTGGGATCCCAGATATCTCCGCATGACTCCAGGCGAAAATATAGTTGAACTCCATGAGGAGCCTAATCAAGCCCTCTTTCATTCTTGGCTCAAGGGTAGCTTCGATCTTGATGATCTTTGAGGGATCGGTTAGTCAAACAGGAATCTCCTCTAACTTATCGACCGGGTAGCCGCTGGCCCATTCCCTTCTCTGTTCTTCCATGTCGGGCACCACAAGGCCTTCTTCGGGACAATCGGTGGAGCCCGTGTCTTCCAGGTTTAGTGCCGAGGTTATCCCGCCTTGGATAGTCGTTACTTGGGTGAGCTATTTAGCTAGAGCTGATGGGTTAGCCGACACTGCGTAGCATTTCCTAGCTGCTTGCTGATCACCCCGAACCTCTCCCACATTGTCTTCTACCGGGAACTTCAGGACATTATGGTAAATAGACAAGACCCCCTTCAGGGATGATAGGAATGACCTCCTTAATATTACGTTGTAGGTCGACGGGGTATCCACCACCACAAAGTTGGTCATGATATTGTATTGAAGAGGTGTGGCTCCGATGATCACTAGTAGGATTTTTGATCTTACGAGTGTGATGGAGTCCCCAGTGAAAGCGTATAATAGAGTAGTACAACTGTTGTAGCACCATTGTTTCAAGTTTAGTTTTTCCAAAGTCTCTTTGAACAGAACGTCGACGCTGCTATCTGATTCGATGAGCATGCGGTGCACCATGAAGTTGGCAATTTGTAATGTAATGACCATGGGGTCATCATGTGGCTGCACGGTGTTAAAGACATCTGCTTTTATGAAGATGATTTGAGATAGATGGGAGGGGTTGGTCTGTCTTTAATTGACCTTGAAGATATCCCGCCCCTAGTCTGTATGAGGGACCTTCCTCGTATGATTTTTCCTGGAATTGTTAAAGGTGCCAGCCAGAGTGGGACCTCTGCCGATAGTGTGTATTACCTGATATTGTTGCATCAGGTCCGTCTGCTCTCCCTTCCCTGGTCTCGGCTTGCACCTCTCTTCCCGTCTGAATGTTCTCCTTGAGTTGTTGTAAGAACTCTATCAAGCATCCTCCCCTGATCAAAGCCTCAATTTGGTTCCGCAGGTTGTAGCAGTCTAAAGTATTGTTCCCTACGTCCTCGTGAAAGTCGTAATATTTGTAACAATTTCTTTTATTGACAGGAGCGGGCTTCTGTAACGGTCTTATCCTGGATGGCGAGGTAGACTGTTTCTCGGGATGCATTCAAGGGAGTGTAACGGTCGTACCTCCTCTCATCGCGGGCTATAGGGGCCACTGTCCTAGGAGGTAGTAAAGCTTGAGGAGGAGTCCGTTTATCTGGATGCATTTCTGATCTGGGCTGAGAAAGAGGGAAACTGTATGTTGATTTATTAGGGGGTTTGTTCCGGCTTTTTTGATCTTGCTCGGGTCTAGGAGCTTCCTTCTTTTATCGCTTTTCGGCTCTCATATAGTCATGCTCTATCTTGACCTTGAGCTGTTTGTCGACCTCGATCTGTTCCAGAGCCCGATCATAGGCTTCCTAGTAGGTTTCCGGAGGTCTCTTGTCAAAAGATCGAAATAGTTTTCTTACCCACAAGTTTCTTCTGAAATTGGTGAAGGTTTCTCTCTCGGTGAAGACCCCCATATGGATGACTTCCTTGTGGAACCGCTCGACATAAGCCTGGAGAGTTTCCCCTCTCTCTTGGATCACGTATTGTAGATGAATTGGGTCCTTCTATCGGGGCTTAACCCCCCGGAACTATGAGCAGAAGTCAGTTGATAATTTGGTGAAGGAATCTACGCTCCCAACGGGTAGTTTCCTAAACTAGGTATTAGCATAATCCTTGAGTGTAGTGGGGAACATCCGACACATAGCGGCCCTGGTTATGTTCTGGACCTCCATTTGTTAAACGAAGCTCTCTAAGTGGCCTAGCGGATCTTCAGTCCTGGAGAACCAGTCAGTTGGCATTTTAAACTTAGGCGGGAGCTCTGCCTCCCGAATCTTTCTGTTGAAAGGGGCGTTCATTTCACTTAGAGGATCTTTCTTGTCTTCCTTGTACTTCCCCTTCTTCATCAATTGGACCTCTTTCTATAGCTCTGCTAACTGGTCCCTTAGTCGCTTGCTTTTAGACTTCCTTGAGTCGATCTCGGATTCCTCACCATCTGATCCCTCTGATGAACTGGTGACCTCTACCCGGTTCCTTCTTTGAAAGGGGCTTGCTCGGAGACATTACTGACTTTCTTCTTCTCTACCCTGGGCTTCCCTCCTTGTAGTCGTTGGGTGGAAAAGCTCTTCCCGTCCCCAGGAAAGGACATTTGCCGCCGATCTGACTTATCGTGGTTGATAGCGTGGCAGCTCTTAGGGAATATGGGGCATGGGCTCTAGCCTATCTCGGATCGAGGTCGGGAGCCCCGCTCTGTTACGAGTTGATTCCTGAGGTGTAGACCCCAAGCGATCAAAGGCAGGTTGCCTAGCCTTGGGCCTGCTTGATTCCCCCTGATTGCAGAGACCCGTTTGTTGGATAGCGATACCCTCAGCGAGTAGTCAAAGGTGGACATTCTCTACAAAGGCCGCCGCTTGTTGGTCAAGATCGACCTGGCTTTTCGGAGGGGGATCTAGAGCCCGCACAGTAGCTGACTGGATGGGAAGATAGTTTTGGAGACAGGTTTTTTCCTTTTCCTCGGGACCTTTTGTGTTGACGTAGCAGAAGGTTGTCCCGAGGTGTCTTGGTGCCCTTATAAGGAGCGAAGCTTCATGATGACTTTGAAATAAAAGAACTTTTTGAATGTAAAAAAATGGTGGTGTGAGAGGTTTTCCACAGACGGTGCCAGCAAGTGTTGACGGGAAATTTGCTACAGATGAGAAATTTCTGTTAACACCCTCAAGACCACTACCACGAAAGCAGTGGCCAGGTCGGTACCGTTGGTTATCGACCTGTTTAAGAGAGAGACGAGTGGCAATAACAGTAAATGGGAGCTCTATTATTGATATATTGCTTTAAGATACAAATAACTCTTTTGTTTGCTCATAATATCTCGGAGGTGTAGGGTGGTGGCACCTCGGTGCCTGTCGAATAGTGGAGATGAAGGTGACCATGTTCTGTAATCAGAATTTAGGCCCTCATTCTATGTGTATATCTGTTGTTTATGATTTTGTCTCTGTCGTTCGTTCTTCTCTTTTCTTTTACCATGCCTGGCTTCACATATTTATATCGTCCAAGTAGGTTTTTAGTTCGTGAATACTCTACAGTAATCTCATGAATCCGTTCCCTCCTTATCGGGTGGAATTCGTTATTTAAATTTAAATTGTTTTCGGATTCAATGATATCGTTGACGATGATAGGTTTGTTCCTTTATTTGAATTTAAACTCTTGACGTGTATGTAAATATTATGTGGAGAAGATCATGTGTGCACTCGTGTCATGGATCTTCATGGAGGTCACCTTGCTAGTTGCCTGTTGCCCCGTAGAGCGAGGTAGATCCCTGTTCTGGCTCTGTTCTTAGAAGCTTAAGATGGGTTTTCCCTGACCATTGGGGGTTTGAGGTGCTCTTGTAGACCCACCTTGGAGGTAGCAGGGGTAGTGTAGATTTAGGCACGATTCTTCATTTATGTCCAGCAAGGACAACGGGCTTCTGGAGAGATTGGCGGGCATCTTTCGAAGCTCTCTTGAGCTTGGAGACTTCCCCTGGCAGTTACGGGGAGGTTATGGAGCTCGACCTCGGAGCCGAGGTTCCCCAATAGATGGCCTGAAGAAGCCCGGCTTCCAGTTTTCTTGGAAGGGTTCGCCCCGGTCGCACGTGGCTTGTCTTCTGGTAGCTTTGAAGCCGAACCAGCCTTCCCTGCTTATGCGGGGTGGCTTTACGGTCTTTCCAGGCTTCATGATTGTCGATTATGGATGGAAAATTTCTCTTTGATCCCTGGCCAAATTTCACTATTAACAGTTTCCTCTTTGAACTCTTTCACTAATGATGGCCATTAAAGAATTGAATATTCTCTTATTAATGGTGTTGATCATGTCATTAACTAGGTTGACTGCCTCTATTAATGCGGTTGACCTCCTTAATGGTACTTTAAATGTCATGGAAATCAATCCTTTCTTCCTACGTTACCTAGATGAGAGCTCCAGTTCTGCATGTCACTTTGGAGAGGTACTTCATGGAGGTTACCTGAGGTGACATTTGATATTCCTTGAGGGCGGGGTACCCTAGGATCCAGTACACTGACAGGGTCCCCCGGGGACCTCTCGATTGTCACGGAGCTAGATATTGGTCTTCCTATGGAGCTTGAGCTAACCATTTTAGAGGCGAAATATCCCATTGGGTTCCAACTTTGTAGTTGGGAGCTTGGTTCAGATACGCCGAGCTTTATCATGGAGCTTGACCTAATTATGCAGGTTTCCTAGCGGGGTAGCGGGCTTGGCTAGCAGGCCCTGGTAAGGTGTTTTCCATAAACAGGGGACCTTGGCTCTCTTCTGGAAGAGTGGGGAGGTACGCTCGAGTACTGCTCTTGCTATTGATTTAACCATACCAAGATCTATAGTGGATCTTGGCACTTTTGGTGACGATAGGGCTTTACGGGCTTTTTCTTTTATGCTCGGATAGGTCGAGAATATACCTCGACGAGGCAGGAGTGCCTTTGCAAGACAATTTCCTTATCTTGAAGGTCTCCTAGTGAAAGTAGAGATAGTAGCAAGCTCTAGGAGAGTGTCACGAGATACCTTGATGTCGGGGGACCAGGTTATTTCACGTCAACCTAGCTTCAGGCTTTATCCTAGTATAAAGAGCTTGACGCGGTCTCGTCGGACTTTATTTGGTAAGCTTGGACAAGTGTGATATGCTCAGATGGTATGGGCGGCCTCTTCTTGCTCATGTAGGATCGCGTAGTAGATCGACCTCGGAGACCTTGATACCCTGTCAAACAAGCCCGAATTCGGACCCTTGTAGGAAAGCTGGGAAGTGGAAAATTCTTCTTTGGTTCCTATTCAATTTTTTCTATTTACAATTTTAAATCAAACTGGGTAAGCTCTAGGGCCCATAGAACCAGCCTTCCAGAAACATCCGACCTTTGTAAGAATTGACGGAGGGGTTGGTCCGTCACCACTGCTATTGAATGAGCATGGAAGTAAGGACGAAGTTTCCTTGCCGAGGTCATCAAGGCGTAAGCGAACTCCTCCAATAGAGTGTAATTTTTCTCGGGCTTGGTTAGAGCATGGCTCACATAATAGATAGGTCGCTAGATCCTATCCCCATATTCCTTGAACAAGGCCCCGCTCACGGCGGTTTCTGAAACGGCCAAGTATATTTGGAGCTCTTCTCCAGGATTTGGCTTTACCAGCAGTGGAGGGCTTGTTTGGTATCTTTTCAAAGCTTGAAAATCTTGTTCGCTTTCCTGATCTTACTTCATGTTTCTTCCCTGCTTGATAGCTTTGAAGAATGGTAGGCACTTATCGGTAGACCGAGAGATGAACCTATTGAGCGCTGCTACCTATCCGGTCAAGGCTTGAACCTGTTTAAGAGATGTGGGGGATTCTAGATCTAGGATAGCCATGATTTTTTCAAGGTTAGCCTCTATGCCTCTCTCATGGACCATGAAGCCCATAAACTTCCCTTCAGTTACCCCAAATCCACATTTGAAAGGGTTCAACCTCATCTGGTTTTCCCTTAGGATCATGAAGATCCTACGAAGGTCGTCCAGGTAGCCTTCCGAGGTTGAAGATTTAGTGATCATGTCGTCGATGTACACCTCTATCGACCTTCCAATTTTGGGCTTGAACAACCAGTTGACTAACCGCTCGTAAGTAGCTCCAGCATATTTAAGCCTGAAGGGCATCACCTTGTAGCAGTACAGGCCTTGCACGGTGATGAAGCTGGTCTTTTCTTGGTCGGCGGGATGCATCATAATCTGATTGTAGCAGGAGAACGCGTCCATGAAGCTCAGGAGCTTGTTCCCGGAGGTGGAATCGACCAGCTGGTCAATTTTTGGTAGAGGGAAACTTTCCTTCGGGCATGCCCGGTTGAGATCGGTGTAGTCTACACACATGTGCCACTTCCCATTTGCCTTCGTGACCATGACCACGTTGGCGATCCATTCGGGGTAACGGGCTTCTCGAATGAAGCCTGGCTGGGTTAGTTTATCCACCTCTTCCTGAACCGCCATATTTTTTTGTGTTGAAATGGTACTTTTTCTGTTTGATGGGCTTGAAGGTCAGATCCATCGCCAGTCGATGTGCAGCTAGTGTCATCGGGATCCCCGGCATCTCAGCATGACTTCAAGCAAAAATGTCATTGAACTCTGTGAAGAGCCTAATCAATCCCTCTTTAATTCCTGGCTTAAGTGTAGCTCTGATCTTGATGACCTTCAAGGGATCGCTTATTCAGACAGGAATTTCTTCTAACTTGTCCACTGGATGGCCCCTGGCCCATTCCCTTATCAGTTCTTCCATGTCGGGCACCACGAGGCCTTCTTCGAGGCAATCAGTGGGACCCACATCTTTTACGTTTAGTGCAGAAGTTATCCTACTTTGGATCTTCGTCACCTAGGTGAGTTGTTTAGCTAGAGCTACTGGGTTGGCTGACACTGCGTAGCATTTCCTAGCTGCTTGCTGATCACCCCGAACTTCCCCCACCTTGTCTCCGATCGGAAACTTCAGAACATTGTGGTAAATAGAAAAGACCCCTTTCAGGGATGATAGAAATAGCCTCCCTAATAATATAGCATTGTAGGCCGATGGGGTATCCACCACCAAGAAGTCAGTCATGATGTTTTGCTAGAGAGGTGCGGCTCTAATGATCACTGGTACGGTTTTTCATCATACGGGTGTGATGGAGTCCCCAGTGAACCCATATAATGGAGTAGTGCAACTATTGTAGCACCACTGCTTCAAGTTTAGCTTCTCCAAGGTATCTTTGAACAGGACGACGACGCTGCTACCTGTGTCGATGAGCACGCGGTGCACCATGAAGTTGGCAATTTGTACCGTGACAACCATGGGGTCATCATGAGGCGGTGTTATAGACATCTGCTTCGGTGAAGATGATTTGTGACAACCGGGAGGGATTGATGGGTCTTTGGTCGATCTTGAAGACATCCTGCCCCTCATCTGTACGAGGGATTTTCCTCATATGGTTTTTCCTTGAACTGTTGGAGGTGCCGGCCAGAATAGGTCCCCTGCTGATAGTATGTATTACCTGAATCTGTTGCATCAGGTTTGCCTGCTCTCCCTTCCTTTCTCAGCATGTTCTCGGATCTCGGCTTTCACCTCCTGTCCAGTGTGAATGTTCTTCCTGACTTGTTGTAAAAATTCTATCAAGCATCATCCCCTTATCAAAGCCTCAATCTGGTTCCGCAGGTTGTAGCATTCTGAAGTGTTGTGCATTACGTCCTTGTGAAAGTCGTAATATTCATAACGATTTCTCTTATCGATCAAGGCTTTCATGGGAGCGGGCTTCTGTTACAAACCCTTGTCCCGAATGGCGAGGTAGATTATTTCTCGGGATGCATTTAAGGGAGTGTAATGTTCGTACCCCTTCTCATCGCGAGCTATAAGGGCCACTGTCCTGGGAGGTGGTAAAGCTTGACGAGGAGCTCGTCTATCTGGATACCTTTTCGATCTGGGCTGAGAAAGGGGGAAGCCGTATGTTGATTTATTAGGGGTTTGTTTTGGCTTTTCTAAGCTTGCTCGGGTCTGGGAGCTTTTTTTTTTTTGTCGCTTTACGGCTCTCATGTTGTCATGTTCCATCTTGACCTTGAGCTGCTCGTTGACCTCAATCTGCTCCAGAGTCTGATCATAGGCTTCCTGGTAAGTTTCTGGAGGTCTCTTAGCCAAAGACCAGAAAAGCTTTCCCGTCCACAGGTTCTTTCTGAAGTTAGCGAGTGTTTTCTTTTCGGTGAAGACCCCCATCTGGATGACTTCTTTGTGAAAAAGCTGAACATAAGCCCGGAGGGTTTCCCCTATCTCCTGGATCATGTATTGTAGATGGATCGGGTCCTTCAGTCTGGGCTTAACTCCTTGGAATTGTAAGCAGAAATCAGTTGATAACTTGGTGAAGGAATCTATGCTTCCAGCGTGTAGTTTCCTAAACCAGTTTTTAGCATAATCCATGAGGGTAGTGGGGAACATTCGACACATAGCGGCCCTGGTTGGGTTCTGGACCTCCATATGTTGAATGAAGCTCTCTAAGTGGCTTAGAGGATCTTCAATCCCGGAGAACCTGTCAGTTGGCATTTTGAACTTAGGTGGGAGCTCTGCCTCTCGGACCCTTCTGGTGAAAGAGGCATTCATTTCACTTAGAGGATCTTTCTTGTCCTCCTTGTACTTTCCATTTTTCATCAATTGGACCTCTTTCTGAAGTTCTGCCAACTGGTCTCGTAGACGCTTACTTTCGGATTTCCTTGATTTGATCTCCGATTCCTCACAATCAGATTCCTCTGACGAACTAGTGACCTCTACCCGGCTTCTTCTTCAGGGGAGGTGAGGAGGGGGGGGGGGGGGGGGGGGGGGGGGGGGGGGTAGGGGGTTCTCCTCGGGGGCTTTGCTGACTCTCTTCTTCTTTACCCCAGGATTTTCTCCTTGAAGTCGTAGGGTGGAGAAGCTCTCCCAGGTTCCTGGGGAAGGACATCTACCGCGGATTTAACTTGTCTTCGTTGGTAGCGTGGCAGTGCTTCGGGAACATGGGGCATGGGCCCTAGCCTATCCCGGATCGAGGTTGGTAGCCCCGTTCTATTACTAGTTGATTCCCGAGGGGCAGGTCCCAGGCGATCGAAGGCGGTTTGCCTAGTCCCAAGTCTGTTTGACTCCCCATGATTGCAGAGACCTGCTTGTTAGATAGTGATACCCTTAGCGAGCAGTCGAAGGCAAACATTTTCTATGAAGGCCGCTGTTTGTTGATCGAGCTCGACCTGACTTTCTCAGGGGGGGGGTTCCAGAGCCCGTATAGTGGCAGGCTTGGTGGGAATCTGGCTATGGAGCCCGTATTTTCTCCGTTTCCTCGGGGCCTTTCGTGTCAATGTAGCAGAAGGTTATCCCGAGGTGCCCTGCTGCCCTTGTGAGGAGCAGAGCCTCATGATTACTATGAAATAATGAACTTTTTGAATGTAAGAAGATGGTGGTGTGAGAGGTTCCCCACAGACGGTGCTAGAAAGTATTGATGGGAAATTTGCTCGGGATGAGAAATTCCTGTTAACACCCTCGAGACCACTACTAGGAAAGTGGTGGCCTGGGTCAATACCGTTGGTTCCAGACCTGGTTAAAGATAGACGAGAGACTGGATCGTAATAACAGTAAATAAGAGCTTTTATTATTGATAGATTGCTTTAAAATACAAATCACTCTCTCGTGTGCTCACAGTCTCTCTAAGATGTAGGGTGATGGCAACTCCGTGCCGGTTGAATAGTAGAAATGATGGTGGCCATGTTCTGAATACAGAATTTAGGCCTTCCCCTCTTCTTCTCTTCTCTCTTCTCTCTGTTGCTATCTAACTTTTTCTGTATATGTATCCGTCTGTGTAGGTTGTTCTATGTTTTTCATCCTTTTTTCTACCATGCTTGGTTTCACATATTTATATCGTCCAAGTAGGTTTTTAATTTGCAAATACTTTATAGTGATCCCATGAATCCGTTCCCTCCTTATCGGGCGGGATTCGTCATTTGAATTTGAATTGTTACGAGATTTGATAATATCGTTGACGGAGATAAGTTTGTTTCCTTTTTTGAATCAAACTTTTGACGTGCATGTAAATATTACGTGGAGATGATTCTGTGTACACTCGTGTCATGAATTTTCATGGAGGTCACCTTGCTAGCTGCCTGTTGCCCCGTAGAGTGAGGTAGATCCCTGTTCCGACTCTGTTCTTAGAAGCTTAAGATGGATTTTCCCTGACCCTTGGGGGCTTGAGGTGCTCTTTTAGACATTCCTAGAAGGTAGCTGGGGTAGTGTAGATTTAGGCATGATTCTTCCTTTATGTCCAGTAAGAACAACGGGCTTCTGGAGAGGTTGGCGGGCTTCTCTCGAATGTCTCTTGAGCTTGGAGACTTCCCCTGGCATTCTCGGGACGGTTGTGGAGATCGACCTCAGAGCCGAGGTTCCCCGATAGATGGCCTGGAGAAACCCAGGTTCTAGTACTCTTGTGGGGGGCTCGTCCTGGTTGCACCTGGCTTGTTTTCTGGTAGTCTTGAAGCCGAGCCGGCCTTCCCTGCTCTTGTGGGGTGGCTTTACGACTTTTCCGGGCTTCATGATTGTCGATTATAGGTGGAAAATATCTTTTTAACCCCTGGCCAAATTTCACTATTAACATAAGTAAAAGAGTAATCATATAAATAAATCACAAAAATTTATAAAGCCATATAATTTTATATAATTAAATCAAAATTTAAAAAAAATGGGGCATAAATAATTCAATAGTAAGGGTGACAATAGCACCACTCTAACATATTACTGTTGATATGTTCTTAAAATTTACCATTAATTCTATAATAAAATGGATTACAATTAATTAAGTATTACAATTATTATTTTAATTTATTTTTAAAAAATATTTAATTATTATCGTTTATAAGAATAATAAAATGAAATTCAAAAACAATTATTTTTGGTAATAACCATAGTGTATTTAATACATATTTAATATATTCTAAAAACAAAAAGAAAATAAATGAAAAGTCTTAAAATACTAAGAAAAAAACTTGTAAAAAAATTGGTGTAAATTTCCTTTAAAAACAAATCCGGATATTGGATACCCGAAAACCTAGGCGGATACAGTGTTTTTAAAAGGCAATACAGACATACATTGTTAGACTTACCAAAGACCATAACACTAATATTTATTTGTAGTAGTAGTCTATTTATCGAATCCATCATCCATAAGAACATGACACCTCGCAATTCTCAACCGGTCCTATTGATTTTCTATATTGGTGGTGATAAGAAGGATGCTAGCTGTTGCACGGAAGAAAATTCCATATAAATTTTCTTCAATGTCGGTGCCAAACACTCATGCTTGACCAGCCTTCCCAAAAAACACATGCGGAATATGTGTTGCCCACAAATCTATGCAATGATGTGCAACCAAAACTCTCCACCACCAAGCTTGTTTTTCCACACTGCCAAGCTTGTTTGTTGCGCACATCATGCACCAACACACCAATCTAGCCTTGCCTTGCCTCTTTGCTGCACAATGTTAAGCCCACTAGCATCACCATCCAAGCTTGTTTCCGCAATGTCAGCCTTCCAAGACTAGCACACTGCACATGTCAGCCAAGCCATGCCACCCAACACAACTTGCCCAAGGCCATGCCACCCAACATGCCTTGTCTTAGGCCTGATGCCCCAACACAAAGCCCATTATAGGCCTTGCTGCCTATGCTCGTTTTTAGGGGTGTGACAGACCTCCCCCACTTGAAACAGCCAACGTCCTCGTTGAGAGGTTCTTCTGGCCACTTTTTGCTCCAAACCCCAACCTGTTCCAATAAAGCTCCTCTAGAGAAAACCTCTCAAATTTTGCTAATTTCTCTAAGCATGGATTTCCACTCACAGAAATCCCCAATCTTTGATGAGTCATCCCCTTATCTAAAGATCCACTGCCCGCCACAAACATATTGTGGCCTACAGTCATACCACTTTCAGGCTTCACAAGCAGCTTAGTTCCCCCTCTAAGCTTTAAATAACCTTCCTCTTATTTCCTCTGAAACTGTGCATGACCACTGCAAGAAGCTTTGGATGCCTGCAGATCATCCACCTCCCTCTTTGATTCTGCCACAACACTAGGCTTGGTCTCCAATTCCGCCACACATTTTCTCTATCCAACTTCTTGTTGCCCTTTTTAACCGCAGAATAAGCTTCATTCTCCCGCTTGTTTAAACATACATCTGCTTGTACGAAGCAAGGATTTTCACCATCCCTAATTAAGATGTCATGAAGGTAAGGCATCAAACTCACCTTGGCCTTCACAAAGAACTCATTGCCAAGTATCAAATCGAAGTCATCAAGAGACACCACATTCATCATGCATGTCCCATACCAAGTCCCCACTTTCAAGTCTGTTTCAGCCACACCAAGTACCCAAAAAACACTTGAATTCACTGCTTTTACTTGACTGTTGCTGATTGACAAGTTCAACTCTAACCTCTCCACCATGTGCTGTGCTAAAAAGTTGTTATCAGTACCTGTGTCCAACAAAGCTCAAACCTGTTTTCTATTGACTTATGCCATCACAAGCATCAAGTCATATCTCTGCTGCCTTTCCATCCTCATTGTATTCAGCAGCTGCATAGAACCTGCACACATAATGTCAGCATCTGAGTTAGAAGATCCACCTTCTTGACAAACCAGTGCACAAACTTTTTCCTTCATTGGGCAATCCCTTGCACGATGTGGACCATTGCAAATAAAACAACCATTAAATTTGCTAGGATTATGATCCTTCCCCTTTGTTGTCTCGACTTCTTTCTTCTTTTCTTTCTTTCCATCAGCCTTCTTCTTCCAATCTTTCTTTTTGTTCTTCCCAAACTTGCTTTCGCCAGACTTTCCCTTGTCAGCAAAACTGGATGTAGACCCGCCCAAATGGAAATCGACTAGGCCCTCTGCTGCAGCCATAACCGTTGGAATGTCCTTCACTCTTTGCCTCCTCAATTTTACTTGTGCCAACTTCTGTAACCCTGACATAAAATTGAACAATTTGTCCTCCTCAGACATGTTCTGTATATCCAGCATCACGGAGCTGAAATCTTTCACATACTCTCTCATAGAGCTTGTTTGCTTCAGTTTCTTTAGAGATTCCCTTGCCAACCAACTCGTGCTGCAAGGTAGAAATTAATCCTTCAACTCCTTTTTCAACACCTCTCAAGTCTCAATTTTCGGTCTGCCCGCACTAAGATCATCTGCCAACCTAGTACACCATTATAACTTTGCATCTCCCCCTAGATACTTGCTGGTGATGTTTACTTGCTCTCTTTCAGGAATCTTGGCAGCCTTGAAATACTGCTACATATCCCATAAGAAATTATCTAATTCCTTGGTATTCCTACGTCCTTAGAAATTCTTTGGTTCTAGAACTTTTATCTTTGACATATGACCATCATCAGAATTGTTAGGGTTGTTTAATGCCCTCCTCAGCACAACAATCTCATCCTCCAACATCTTCATCTTAGCAGTCATGCTTTCTGTTAGAGCAGCCTGGTCTACTCGAACCTTATAAAACTTTGTCTCTAAATCTTTCAACAGATCCGTGTAAGCCTGCTGTATTAGCAAAGTCCGTTCCTTCTATTCCAGCAACTGATCCAACACAGTCATAACATCACTAGCCACTTCAGTAAGAGGTTCACCTAGAATTTTCTCCAATCGAGACACACGATCTTTAGTATCTTCCAAAGTCATCTTTCACAACAGAAATTGAGAAGAAAAGAACACAACCTTGTGCTCTGATACCCATGTTACATGGAAGAAAAATCCTTATAAATTTTCTTCGATGTCAGTACCAAACACTCTTGCTTGGCCAGCCTTCCCAAACAACACACGCGGAATATGTGTTGCCCACAAATCTATGCAATGATGTGCATCCAAAACTCTCCAGCCACCAAGCTTGTTTTGCCACACTGCCAAGCTTGTTTGTTGCGCATAGCATGCACCAACATGCCAATCTGGCCTTGCCTTGCCTCTTTGCTGCACAATGTTAAGTTTGCTAGCATCACCATCCAAGCTTGTTTCCGAAATGTCATCCCACCAAGACTCGCACACTGCACATGTCAGCCAAGCCATGCTAGCTAACACAACTTGCCTAAGGCCATGCCACCTAACATGCCTTGTCTTAGGCCCGATGCCCCAACACCAAGCCCACCATAGGCCTTGCTGCCTATGCTCATTTTTGGGGGTGTGACAGACTTCCCCCACTTGAAATAACCAACGTCCTGGTTGGGAGTTCCTTCTTGCCATATTTTGTTCTAAACCCCAACGTGTTCCAATAAAGCTTCTCTAGAGAAAACGTCTCAAATTTTGCTCCTTTATCTAAGCATGGATTTCCACTTACAGAAATCCCCAATCTTTGGTAAGTCCCCTCCTCAGATAAATATCCACTGCCCACAACACACTCATTGTGGCCTACACTCATACCACCTTCATGCTTCACAGGCTGTTTAATTCCCCCTCTAAACTTTAAACAACCTTTCACTTGTTTCCTCTGAAACTGTGCAGAACTACTGCAAGAAGCTTTGAATGTCTGCAGATCATCCACCACCCTCTTTTATTCTACCATAACACTAGGCTTGGTCTCCAAGTATCAAATCGAAGTCATCAAGAGACACCACATTCATCATGCATGTCCCATGCCAAGTCCCCACTTTCAAGTCTGTTTGAGCCATACAAAGTACCCAAACAACACTTGAATTCACTTCTTTTACTTGACTGTTGCTGATTGACAAGTTTAACCCGAACCTGTCCACCATGTGCTGAGCTAAAAACTTATTGTCCGTACCTGTGTCCAACAAAGCTCGAACCTGTTTTCCATTGACTTGTGCCATTACAAGCATCAAGTCATATCTTTGTTGGCTTTCCATCCTTATAGTATTCAGCAGCTGTATAGAACCTGCATGCACAATGTCAGCATCCGAGTCAGAAGATCCACCGGCTTGACAAACAAGTGCACTAACGTTTTTCTTCATAGGCAAATCCCTTGCACAATGTGGACCATTGCAAATAAAACAGCCATTAAATTTGCTAGGATTATGATCCTTCCCCTTTGTTGTCTCTACTTCTTTCTCTTTTTCTTTCTTTCCATCAGCATTCTTATTCCAATCTTTCTTTTTGTTCTTCCCGAACTTGCCTTTGCCTGACTTGCCCTTGTCAGCAAAACTAGATGTAGACTCGCCTAAATGGAAATCGACTAGGCCCTCTGCTGCAGCCATAGCCGTTGAAATGTCCTTCACTCTTTGCCTCCTCAATTCTGCTTGTGCTCATATCTGTAACCCAGACATAAAATTGAACAATTTGTCATCCTCAGACATATTTTGTATGTCCAGCATCAAGGAGCTGAAATCTTTCACATACTCTTTCACAAAGCTTGTTTGCTTCAGCTTCTTTAGAGATTCCCTTGCTAACCAACTCGTGTTGCAAGGTAGAAATTGATAATTCAATTCCTTTTTTAACACCCCTCAAGTCTCAATTTTTGGTCTTCCCGTACTAAGATCATCAACCAACCTAGTACGCCACCATAACTTTGCATCTCCCCCCAGATACATGCTGGTGATGTTTACCTGCTCTCTTTCAGGAATCTTGGCAGCCTTGAAATACTGCTCCAAATCCCATAAGAAATTCTCTAATTCCTTGGTATTCCTACTCCCTTGGAAATGCTTTGGTTCTGGAACTTTTATCTTTGACATAGGACCATCATCAGAATTGTTGTGGTTGTTTAATGCCCTTCGCAGCATAAAAATCTCATCCTCCAACATCTTCATCTTAGCAGTCATGCTTTCTGTTAGAGCACCTTGGTCTACCCAAACCTTATCAAACTTTGCCTCTAAATCTTTCAACAGATCTGTGTAAGCCTGCTTTATTAGCAAAGTCCGTTCCTTCTATTCCAGCAACTGATCTAACACAATCACAACATCACTAGGCCCTTCAGTAAAAGGTTCACCTAGAATTTTCTCCAACTGAGACAGACGATCTTTAGTATCTTCCAAAGTCATCTTTCAAAACAGAAATTGAGAAGTAAAGAACACAACCTTGTGATCTGATACTAATGTTACATTGAAGAAAAATCCTTATAAATTTTCTTCGATATCGGTGCCAAACACTCTTGCTTGGCCAGCCTTCCCAAACAACACACGAGGAATATGTGTTGCCCACAAATCAGTGCAATGATGTGCAGCAAAAACACTCCAGCCACCAAGCTTTTTTTGCCACACTGCCAGGCTTGTTTGTTGCGCATAGCATGCACTAACATGCCAATCTGGCCTTGCCTTGCCTCTTTGCTGCACAATGTTAAGCCCGCTAGCATCACAATCCAAGCTTGTTTCCGAAATGTCAGCCCACCAAGACTCGCACACTGCACATGTCAGCCAAGCCATGCTAGCCAACACAACTTGCCCAAGGCCATGCCACCCAACATGTCTTATCTTAACCCGATGCCTCAACACCAAGCCCACTATAGGCCTTGCTTCCTATGCTCGTTTTTGGGGGTGTGACACACCTCCCCCGCTTGAAACAACCAACGTTCTCGTTGGGAGGTTCTTCTGGCCACCTTTTGCTCCAAACCCCAATCTGTTCCAATAAAGCTCCTCTAGAGAAAACCTCTCAAATTTTGCTCATTTATCTAAGCATGGATTTCCATTCACAGAAATCCCTAATCTTTGATAAGTCCCCTCCCTCATCTAAAGATCCATTGCCCACCACACACTCATTATGGCCTACAGTCATACCACCTTCATGCTACACAGGCGGTTTAGTTCCCCCTCTAAGCTTTAAACAACCTTTCTCTTGTTTCCTCTGAAACTGTGCAGGACTACTGCAAGAAGCTTTAGATGCTTGCAGATCAACGATCACCCTCTTCGATTCTGCCATAACACTAGGCTTGGTCTCTGATGCCGCCACACATTTTCCTCTATCCAATGCCTTGTTGCCCTTTTTACTAGCAGAATAAGCTTCCTTCTCCTGCTTGTTTAAACATACATCTGCTTGTATGAAACAAAGATTTTCACCATCCCCAATTAAGATGTCATGAAGGTAAGGCATCAAACTCACCTTGGCCTTCATAAAGAACTCATTGCCAAGTATCAAATCGAAGTCATCAAGAGACATTACATTCATCATGCATGTCCCATGCCAAGTCCCCAATTTCAAGTTTGTTTCAGCCACACCAAGTACCCAAACAACACTTGAATTCACTTATTTTACTTGACTGTTGCTGATTGACAAGTTCAACTCTAACCTGTCCACCATGTGTTGAGCTAAAAAGTTATTGTCCGTACCTATGTCCAACAAAGCTCGAACCTTCTTTCCATTGACTTGTGCCATCACAAGCATCAAGTCATATCTCTGTTGCCTTTCCATCCTTATAGTATTCAGCAGCTGTATAGAACCTGCACGCACAATGTCAGCATCCGAGTCAGAAGATCCACCTTCTTGACAAACCTGTGCACTAACTTTTTCCTTCATAGGGAAATCCCTTGCACGATTTGGACCATTGCAAATAAAACAACCATTAAATTTGCTAGGATTATAATCCTTCCCATTTGTTGTCTCGACTTCGTTCTTATTTTCTTTCTTTCCATCAGCCTTTTTCTTTCAATCTTTATTTTTGTTCTTCCCAAACTTGCCTTTACCTGACTTGCCCTTGTCAGCAAAACTGGATGTAGACTTGCCTAAATGGAAATCGACTAGGCCCTCTGCTGCAGCCATAGCCGTTGAAATGTCCTTCACTCTTTGCCTCCTCAATTCTGCTTGTGCCTATTTCTGTAACCCAGACATAAAATTGAACAATTTTTCCTCCTTAGACATGTTCTGTATGTCCAGCATCAAGGAGCTATAATCTTTCACATACTCTTTCACAGAGCTTATTTGCTTCTACTTCTTTAGAGATTCCCTTGCCAACCAACTCGTGTTGCAAGGTAGAAATTGATACTTCAATTCCTTTTTTAACACGTCCCAAGTCTCAATTTTTGGTCTGCCCGCACTAAGATCACTAGTCAACCTAGTACGCCACCATAACTTTGTATCTCCCCCCAGATACATGCTGGTGATGTTTACCTACTCTCTTTCAGGAATCTTGGCAGCCTTGAAATACTGCTCCATACCCATAAGAAATTCTCTAATTCCTTGGTATTCCTATTCCTTTGGAACTGCTTTGGTTCTGGAACTTTTATCTTTGACATAGGACCATCATTAGAATTGTTGTGGTTTTTTAATGCCCTCTTCAGCACAACAATCTCATCCTCCAACATCTTCATCTTAGTAGTCATGCTTTCTGTTAGAGCACCCTGGTCTACCTAAACCTTATCTAACTTTGCCTCTAAATCTTTCAACAGATCCGTGTAAGCCTGCTGTATTAGCAAAGTCCATTTCTTCTATTCCAGCAACTGATCCAACACAATCACAACATCACTAGACCCTTCAGTAGAAGGTTCACCCAGAATTTTCTCCAACCGAGACACACGATCTTTAGTATCTTCCAAAGTCATATTTCACAACATAAATTAAGAAGAAAAGAACACAACCTTGTGCTCTGATGCCAATGTTACATAGAAGAAAATTCCTTATAAAATTTCCTCAATGTCGGTGACAAACACTCTTGCTTGACCAGCCTTCTCAAACAACACATGCGGAATATGTGTTGCCCAAAAATCTATGCAATGATGTGCAACCAAAACTCTCTATCCACCAGCTTGTTTTGCCACACTGGCAAGCATGTTTGGTGCGCACATCTTGCACTAACATGCCAATCAGGCCTTGCCTTGCCTATTTATTGCACAATGTTAAGCCCACTAGCATTACTATCCAAGCTTGTTTTCGCAATGTCAGCCCACCAAGACTAGCACACTGCACATGTCAGCCAAGCCATGCCACCCAACACAACTTGCCCAAGGCCATGCCACCCAACATGCCTTGTCTTAGGCCGGATGCCCCAACACCATACCCACCATATACTGCATATGCTCGTTTTTTGGGGTGTAACACTAGCCTTATCGGAGGGTTGCATAGTGAACAACATAGTCCCCTTATGAAAGATTCCAAAATACATTAAAACTATAATCAATCCACAATTCCCTTTATAACTACTGAGTGGTTCCTAAAACAAAAAACAAAAAAACAAAAGAAAACTCTAAAGTGTTTATATCAAACAACATATATAGATGATTTGTTTTTGTTAACGGGAAATTTGCTCGGGATGAGAAATTCCTACTAACACCCTCGAGACCACTACCACGGAAGTGGCGGCCGGGGTCGGTACCGTTGATACCTGACCTGTTTTAGAGGTAAACGAGAGATTGGATTGCAAGGATACAAATGAGAGCTTTTATTATTGATTACTTGCTTTGATATACAGATTGCTCTCTCATATGCTCACAGTCTCTCTAGGATCTAGGAAGTTGGTAACTTCGTGCTTGTCGAATAGTGGAAACGAAGGTGGTCGTGTTCTGAACATGAAATTTAGGCCTTCCCCTCTTCTTTTCTTTTCTTTTCTTTTCTTCTTTCTGTCGTTCCTCCTATGTTTTTCGTCTGATTCTTACTTCTCTTGTTTTTGTATATCTTCTGTATGTCATGCTTGGCCCTATTTATATTTAGTCCAAGTAGATTTGAATTCGTTGATATCCCGCCACGATCCTACGAATCCGTTACCTTCTTATCCGGCGGGATCCTTTATTTAAAAGTTGTTGACCTCGAGTAAATAGCGGAAACGATGATATTGTTAACAAAAATGAGTTTGTTTCCTTTAAGGAATCAAACTCTTGACTCGCACGTAAACGAAATTAAAGATATGATCTTGTATGTTATCGCGACATGGCTTTTCATGGAGGTTACCCAGCTAATTGCATGTCGTCTCATAGAGCGAGGTAGATCCATGCTTCGACTCTGTTCTTAGAAGCTCGGGATGGATTTTCTCTGATCCTTGGGAGCTTGAGGTGTCCTTGTAGACATTCCTAGGAGGTAGCCGAGGTAGTGTAAATTTAGACGTGATTCCTCTTTCATGCTCAGCAAGGACAACGGGCTTCTGGAGAGGTTGGTGGGCTTCTGTCTAAGACTATTGTTAAGCTTGTCCTCGGAGGAAGCCTACTTTGCTTGTCGGGCTTCTTTCGAATGTCTCTTGAGCTTGGAGACCCCTCCTGGCTTTTATGAGGTGGTTGAGGATCTCGACCTCAGGAACCGAGGTTCCCTGATAGGTGGCCTGGAGAAGCCTAGGTTCCAATGTTCATGTAGGGGCTCGTTCTGGTCGCACCTAGCTTGTTTTCTGATAGTTTTAAAGCCGCGACGGCCTTCCCTGCTCCTGTGGGGTAGCTTTATGGTCTATCTGAGTTTCATGAACGTCGATTATGGGCTTTGACATGTGGCGGGTAAGTGGAAAATTTCTCTTTGACCCCCTGACCAAATTTTACTATTAACAGTTTTGATAAGAAAATGATACCCGAGAATTGCGTTTGAGAGAAGCCTTAGTAATCATTGTATATTGAAAAAAACATATTAAAAGATTAAAATCATTCAACCAAATATAAATAAAAATATGTAGAAATTACTCTTACCACCGAGTATCATCCAATTCCCCACCATTTGAGTGTTTTGAGTCTGTTTGAAGAGAAAGTCAATGGAATAAAAATGTGAGATTGTGGATTGTTTTTGTCGTATGTGAATTTTACCAAGCATACACGTCATCGACATGAAGGAGAAAATTGCCAAGTGGATGCCCTAATAGGCACTCAGCAAATATCCTACGAGGCGTCATTAAAGAGAAGAAGCCCGAGTAAACTAGTCAAGCAAGACGTACTCGGGATCAACTAAACTACTCCGAATCAATTAAACGTACTCGGGGTTAGCAGAAATTCATTCTCTACTAGGGATCAGGAGACGTCACTCGGGACTAGCACACATCATATCCTACTCGGAAGAACATGACAACCGAGCAAATAAGCCTAGTAAATAGTCCACAAGTTAAGTCACGCAAGGTTCCTTAACAAAGAGGGATTTTTAAGAAGAAAGAGAATGTCAAGCATAAAAGGTTTCTCTTCGAGAGCACTTCTATTTCTACAAAAAGACTACACTCTTATAAGGAAATAAGTCCTAATCGGACTACGTTACTAGAATCACATTCAATCTCAATACAAGCCTCTGAAACACGAAAGAAGACAAATCCACTACGAACAAGAAACCAAGTCACAATTAAATGCAAAGATCTTTTATTACTTGTACAGAGAAGATTAGGGTTCTATAAACATATAAATAGATCCATAATCTCGTAAAAAAGGAATATATAGAAAAAAACATAACATCAATTATAGAGAGATACAAAGAGAGAAAAAAGAGATCGAGAGCTTGTAATATTTTGAATTCATAGTGGATTTTGGCTAGGTTGGTCATTCAACCACCCGTGGACGTTTCTCCTGTCATCGGAGTTTTACCAAGTAAAACACTCATCTTGTTTACTTTTTTCTTCTCTTTATCTTTGAAATCTAAAGCCGAAATCCAACCCTTGTTGGCATTTATGATACAATCCAGAAATCAACGTCAACAATTGGCGCTAGAGGAAGGGGCTTAAACCTCCGATTTAATTAAAAGCAATCGCAGGAAGCAGAAGCAGTTTTGGGAATGGCCAAAAAACACCAGATAACTTCCATGTTGGCAGTACATCACAAGAACCTACAGCAAACACAAAACCAACCCACACACTTGCCAGGGGTTCAACAAATTCCTCCAACCAGCACAAACCTGACGCCGTGTTTCCAAGAGGCATTGCAGTAATTGGTGGCAGAAGCAGCAAGGGAAGGGGTTGATCTACTGGCTACAGAAGCACAGACTCCTAATCTTCCACCTGCAAGGCTTTGTTCGGTGGTAGTAGGGCCAGAAATAACTATGCCAGAAATCGGAAGGAACTCTACCCCAATCAACCAGGCTAGGCACGAAACACCCAAAGAGGAACCACCACACCAGAGGCTGAACCAGAATCAGACAGTACGTGCTAGACACCGTAAATATGACCGGCGCAGGGATCCATCATCACTAGAAGTTAGTGATCGGTGCCACCGCAAGTGTTATAACGGGATTATATGAGAAACTCGACATCAGAATGAAGAGCCAGAAAGAGGAATGATGATCACCCAACGGTTTAACCGTCGGGAAAGCCCGGTGGGAGACCGAGATGTTATAATCCAGAGTTTAACTCGAGAAGTCGAGAACAACAATCGTCAGATGGATGCACTGGTCAGACGCTATGGCTATAACGATTTGTCTGATAACGATTCAGACAGTCCATTCCCCTAGGAAATCCTACGGACCCCATTCCCAGAGAGGTTTAGGATGCACATGTGGAGCATTTCAAGAAAGATACGGGCCCAAAAGAGCACTTCAGACGCTATAAAAGCGCCATGGCTTAATACGCTCACAGTGATCCCTTACTGTGTCTTAACTTTCCATAAACATTGGGAGACACAGGTTCAAGATGGTTCTGGAGATTGCCCTCGGCGAGTATCAGAAATTTTAGTGAACTGAGCAGAAGCTTCTCAAGGCAACTTCTGAGCAATGTTCACAGGAAAAAGTCGGTGGCTTACCTTTCTCAAATAAAGCAAAGGAAAGATGAGTCACTGAAGAAACACTTGGGACAATTTGGCCAAGCAGTATCAGAAATTGGCAGTGCAAACGATGAAGCAATTATTGCCGCATTCATCAACAATCTGTAGAATGGACGGCTATCCTTTGATTTGAGAAGAGCTCGGCTGACCAGGTATGCTGACATGATGGATATGGCGGGAGGATAATCTCTGGACGAGGAAGAAGAGTTGGCTACAGGAGGAAGCTATATGCATGGAGGAAAGCCCGAGCAGAAGGATGTCGAATCCAAGGGGCATAACCAAAAGGGAAAGCGAAAAGGAAACTGCAAGGAGAAAAGTAAAGATGAGGGCAAAGAGAGAAATGTTGAACAATCCATAGAGAAGTACCAAGGCAGATATACCAATTACACCCCTCTACGGAAAAAACAAGAGGAAATCCTAGCCATCCTAGAAGAGAAGAATATGGTACAAGAACCAAGGCGACAATCTCAGTTTGCCCAGAGAGATACAACCAAGTATTGTAGATTCCATAAGGAAACCGGTCACGAGACTTCAAAGTGTTTCCAACTCAGAGATTACATAGAAACTCTTATTCGGGAAGAACACCTGCGGGATGTAATCTTGAAAAAGGATGAGAAATAAGAAGCTAAGAAAGAGGTCAAGGCCGATCTCTCTGGACGAAATCAAAGAGCCAGTCCCGAAGCCAATCAGATAATACATACAATTTTTGGAAAACCATCTATTGGAAGAGCAACCGAGAACGAACTTAGGAAATCAGGGATACAATAGAAGCAAGAAATAACTTTGATATGAACTCGGTTGAGCCAGACCCGAAAAGAATAAAGGAATGATAGAACCCGATAATATTTACAGAGGCAGATTCCCATGGCGTCGACGTTCTGCCCAATGACGCCTTGGTCATAAGTGCCCAGATTGGTCACCGGGAAATCAGAAGAATCCTGATAGATAATGGGAGTTCAGCAGACATCCTCAATGTAACCGTCCACGACCAGCTAAGGTTAGACCGAAAAGATCTACAGCCTTTCCATACTTCGCTCAGAGGGTTTGGAGGGATAGAGGTCAGGTCACTTGGGACGGTAAAGCTACCCGTAAAGATTGGAACGACACCATGCCAGAGAACCATCCTGCTCGACTTCATGGTGGTTGACTTAGACAATTGGCCGTATAATGCATTATTGGGTCTGCCATTCCTGAATAAAACAAGGGCTGTGACGGCCACTTATGTATTAATGATCATGTTCCCGACAGAACAGGGGGTCGGGGTAATCAAGGGATCCCAAGAGATGGCCCGAAGAGCGAACCTGTCAGTATACAAAGACAAAAATGATGCTGAACAAGAGTGCACCATAATGCAGCCAAGTCAGCACAAAGAATCCTTATTATTCGAGTTGGATCCAAGGGAAGAGTCGAATGAATCCAAAACAGAACCGATTGAAGAAATTGTATTAAAAGAAGATGAACCTGATAAGAAGGTTAAGATCAGGGCTAACTTAGAAGGAAAAGTCAAGCAAGATCTCACCAATCTACTTAAAGAGTACAAAGACGTGTTCGCCTGGAGCCACAAAGATATGGTCGGGATAGATGCCTGAATAATGTCTCACCATCTCACAGTAGACCCGAATGCGAAACCAGTAATACAAAAGAGAAGATCATTCAATCCCGAAAGAAGTCGGGCAATCAAACAAGAGGTGGAAAAGCTACTTGCTACAAGATCAGTTAGAGAGGTCAACTACCCTCAATGGGTATCCAACGTAGTCCTCGTCCAAAAGAAAAATAGGCAATGGAGGATGTGCGTAGATTTTACGGATCTGAACAAGGCATGCCCAAAAGACAGCTTCCCACTTCCAAGGATAGACCGACTAGTGGATGCCACAACAGTCCACTAATTGCTCAGCTTCATGGACGCCTACTAGGGATACAACCAGATCAGGATGAACAAGGCCGACGAGGAAAAAACAGCCTTCACAACAGATCAGGGTTTATACTGTTACACGGTAATGCCCTTCGGTTTGAAAAATACGGGTGCTACATACCAATGGCTGGTCAACAGAATCTTCACTCGGCAAATAGGAAGAAACATAGAAGTGTACATTGATGACATGCTGACTAAAAGTATCTCGGCAGATAAGCATACCCTGGACTTTCGAGAAACATTTGATGTCCTAAGGAGATACCATATGAAGTTGAACCCGAACAAATGTTTATTCGGAGTCCCTTCAGGAAGATTCCTAGGTTTTCAAGTTCACCAAAGAGGAATCAAAGTTAATCCCGAGAAGATCCAGGCCCTGTAGAAAATGACCTCACTAAAAACGTTAAAAGATGTACAGCCCTAACAGGGTGTCTGGCTTCCTTGGGAAGATTCATTTCAAAGGCTACAGACAGGTGCACACATTTCTTCAAAATAATCAAAAAAGGGAAAGGATTCGAATGGAATGAAGAGTGTGAGCAGGCATTCTTAAAAATAAAAAAGTATTTGGGACAGGCTTCAATTCTCTCAAAACCACAAACGGGGGAAGTACTTCAGTTATACCAGTCAATAACTGAGCTTGCAGCAAGCTCAGTCTTCGTCAGAACAGAAGATGGAGTGCAGAAACTAGTGTATGATACCAGCAAGGCACTCCTACCAGCTGAGACACGGTACTCACAGACAGAGAAAATGGCCTTAGCATTGGTTTCAGCGGCAAAAAAACTGAGACCATACTTTCAGGCCCATACAATCCATGTTCTCACCGACTGCCCATTAAGACAATTTCTACAAAAGCTAGAAATATCAGGAAGACTGACCAAATGAGCAATCGAGTTAAGTGAATTCAACATTCATTATGTCCCCAGAACATCCCTCAAAGGACAAGCTGTGGCAGACTTCACAGCCGAATTCACAGAACCAAACCTAGAAGCAAAAAGAATGATGGGTAAAAATTTCCCATGGAAACTATATGTTGATGGTTCTTCAAGCACTCATGGCAGCGGGGCAGGGATCATAGTATGCACTCCAGAAGGAGTTGATGTCGAGTGTGCCATGAGATTTGATTTCAAAGCAACCAATAATCAAGCCGAGTACGAGGCACTATTAGCTGGACTAAGAGTCTGCATAGCTCTCGGGGTAGATGAAGTTGAGATATTCAGCGACTCACAGGTAGTAGTCAACCAGGTTCTGGACGAGTACCAAGCCAAAGATGAAGGTATGATAACCTACCGAGAAATCGCAAAACAGCTCCTCCAGATATTTAAAGAATATGAGATTGCTCAGATCCCCAGAGAGGAAAATGAAAAGGCAGACGCATTGTCTAAGCTAGCGTCAACAACAACCACAATTAAACCAAAGACCATCCCGGTCGCATATCTCCTTAAACCAATTACAGTTGAACCGAAGCATTTAAAAATTTTAGAAATCCGAACACTGCAAGACGGTTGGATGATTCAGCTGAGAATGTTTCTGGAAGAAGGCACGCTTCCGAAAGATCCCATACTAGCAAAGCGCATCAAGTATCGAGCAACAAGGTACACCCTGATCGGAGGAGAATTATACAAGAGAGGGTTTTCCCGAGCTCTCCAGAGATGTGTACCAGAAGAAGATGAACACCGAATACTTTAGAAGATCCATGGAGGAGTTTGTGGAAACCACACTGGGGAAGAAGTTTAGCACACAAAGTGCTCAGGCAAGGCTATTATTGGCCTACACTTTTCTCAGATGCATAGCAGTGCTCGGAAAGCTGCAATACTTGTCAAAAAATTGCCAACGATATCCGGCAGCCTCCTGAAAAACTCAAAAACCTCACAGCCCCATGACCATTCTCCATGTGGGGTCTAGATCTGATCGGCCCAATGCCAGCTGGAACAGGGGGTGGAGCAAAACACGCCATAGTAGCTGTTGATTATTTCACGAAGTGGGCAGAAGCTGAAGCACTAATGCATATCACAGAAGCAAACACCACAAATTTTGTGAAAAAGAATATACTTTATAGGTTTGGAGTTCCAGACACAATAATCACAGACAACGGCACCCAATTTGATAACCTAAAATTCAGACAGATGTTCAAGGAATATCAGATTGCCAATTACTATGCCACACCTGCCCACCCTCAAACCAATGGCCAGGTAGAAGCGGTAAACAAAATCATCAAGCACACTATCAAGGCAAAGTTAGATGACAAAAAAGGTAGCTGGGTTGAAAAGCTACCCGAAGTATTATGGGCATACCGGACATCCGCAAGGACTTCAATAGGAGAGATTCCGTACACTTTAGCATTCGGAACATAAGTTGTTATCCCCATAGAAACATCGTATGCGTCACCTCGGGTCAGGCTATACGATGAAGAACAGAATGTTGATATGTTATTACAAAGTCTAGATGAACTAGAATAAAAAAAAGAGAAGTCCCGAATAAGAAATATGGCATATCAGCAAAGAGTGGCTCGCCACTACAATTCTCACGTTCGGATTAGGAAATTCCAGCTTGGAGACTTGGTACTCAGGAGGGTGTCATTAAACACGAAAAATAAAGCCGCAGGCTCCCTGACCGATAAATGGGAAGGCCTATAAAAAATCGAAGGAATAAGTGGACATGGAGCATATTGGATTGCTCGACCCTATGGAGGGGTTTTACCCCTACCATGCAATGCCCAATATCTGAAGATATATATCCTTAAATTCTTTATTTTTTTATATTTCTAGTCAGGACAATATTAGTTAGTTTAAATATAATCTATGGAATTTAAATCTTTGTTGATTTTTTACAGTAATAAATAAAATTACTTGGAACTTTCGAAAGAAAAGCATCGAGCTCGGGATTTTCAAAAGTAAGCGTATGATAATAAGAACATATGGAAGAAGAGCATGATAATAAGAACATGCAAATAGAATTCTCAGGACCATCAAATCTCGAATGGGCGGAGAAGCTCGTAGGAGCATGCCAGCCGAGCATGGTCAAAGTGACCTTAGCAAAAAGGCAAACCCGATGCACCAGATTCTGGAAAAATACTCGTGACGCTATTGGGAGAAATTCTGGTGAAATGCGTAGCTGTGTTGAGCAATTTTTTTTTTTAGAAAAGAGCTCAACGATTCGGCAAACCCTTGCGCATAAAAACTGGGGAGACGTCCTTTGTATTGCGTAAGGACTCAAACATATGATCATTGCGAGCCTTGATGTAATGTTCGGGTAGCAACCGGGTATGAAACACCAGGTATAAACTTGCTTGTTTTAAGATGACTCGGTTAATAATAAAGATCCAGCTTAATAAGATACTTGGCAATTAAAGTCATTCGGGTAACAACCGGTTTAATAAGATACTCGGTAAAGTTACCCGAACATCGAAGGAGCCAGTTTAATAAGATACTTGGCAATTAAAGTCATTCGGGTAACAACCGGTTTAATAAGATACTCGGTTAAGTTACCCGAATATCGAAGAGCCAGTTTAATAAGATACTTGGAAATTAAAGTCATTCGGGTAACAACTGGGTTAATAAGATACTCGGTTAAGTTACCCGAACATCAGTCAGTTTAATACAGCACTCGGCAACAATCAGCAATAAACAGATCAAGACCATTCAATTCAAAATAAAATAGAATTTTATTGCTCTTAAAAGAATGGTTACAGTTCAAAGAATGGTTCTTTACAAGAATAAAAAATAAAGAATCAAAGAATTTTCTACAAGTTCTACAAAATTAAGGTTATGAGGATTTCGAGCCTTTGACAATACTCGGGTCTGGCATCATCTCGTATTCACAGACCAGGCTTTTGTTAGACGGCCAAGCGATAGTGTCGACAGTATCATCCATCTATTGGCTGTAATCCTCGTCCGGGACCGGGCGCAACATCTGGTACCACACCATCGACCGACTCTTGATTAGCGTAAAAGGTCGAGAGGGAGTGTTCGGACGGAATCTCCAAGTGCATGGGATAAGGCTATTTGCCTTGGCTACGGCAGTAAGCTTTCCATTCCTTCATCTGAGTCCGAAAGGACTCCAAGGACCGGTCTACATGATGTTTGATTGACAGCTCCCAATTGGCTCGGGTTTTCTCAGTCGCCCTATTCTTAACTTTAAAGAACTCACTGGCAAAACTAGTCCGCGCTAAAACTCCCGAAGGAGTAGGGCATCATAAGCAGGGGATCTTTTAAAGCGATCCACCCCTTATACTTCAAGTTCCAGCCTAGCCTCTCCGGATAAGGATGCAACTGTCAACATTTGACGCTGCAGGTCTTCAATCTTTTGCTCATACGCCGACCTCGACAGCTCTGCTTCCTGCTCGGCTTTGAGCACGGATTCTTCGACAGAGGATAAGAGATTTTGAAGTGATGTTGCCTTCTTCTCTGCCAAAGACACCCTCTCCTCGGCCTCAACATGCTTTTCCAGACAATGGTCAGCAAAAATTTGTACATAGCCGACCTCTTGCTGATAAGCCTCTTCAGCCCGAGTGTGGCCTTCCTCACTTTCCTTCAACTGAGCCTCTAGACGCCTTATCTAATCAACTTGATATTGCTGCGTCTGAACTAGCTCAGCGAATTCAGCCACCATTTGTGAAGAAAAATACGGTTAGAAATCAAGCAGACAAGCAAAAACATTAAAGAAGCCGGATAACTTACATAAGATGCACCGTTGAAAACATTTTGAAGACGCTCGGTCAGGGAACCATCCCCAAAGCCACTCCAGCGGTCTTCTCTGATGAAAGCCCGACCGGAGGACATCTCCCGTAGCATATCCTAGGGAGAAGTATATGCAGGAACCCCTGAAGGTTCAGCCTCCAGATTTCTAACCTCGAGGGTAGGAGAAGCCCTGTTCGGTTCTGAAAACGAAGAAGGATATGAAGGAACCCCGGAGGGTTCAGCCCCTATATTTCCAACCTCGGGGACAAAAGAAGCCCTGTTCGGTTTTGAAGCCGCCGTATTTAATGACGCTCAAGCGCCAACACTATGGGTAATCCCATCCGCAACATCCTCATCGCTGGAATCGAAGAATGAGACCACCCGAGGAACTTTAAGAGGGCGAGTCGGTGAACTAACTGCCTTCCGCTTCTCACCCCGAGAACTGGGAAGCCGAGATCAGCTGCGGGGTCCTCCAGAACATTGTCCCGAAAAGATTTAAAGAAGTCGGGGTCTGCAGGCACTTGTCTGGTAGAGGTATTACCCCCGTCACCTGCGTCAGTCCGCTCGGAAGGCTCCTCACCGAGACCTTCACTTTGCCTTTGCCGGTCGCCAGGCAGCCGAGCATCAGTCTGGCCACTCCGGCCGCTAGTCTCCCCAGTTATCAACTGAACGTCCTTAGGGACGTATTCGGGAATCTGCTCCTCAACGGCATCAATCTCTTCATCAGACTCAAACGGGGAGATGCCTTTGCTACCTTGACGAGCTGTCTCTTTCCGAATCGCCTGAATGATTGACTTCACTTGGCGAGCTTGAAGATCACAGACGACGTCCGTATCAAACACTAGAAAAAAGGAACCACGTCAGAACGTAAAACAAAACAAATATATATAACATTGAAAGGAAAAGGTTGCGAAAATCACTTACATCGCCTGCGTTCGCTCAAATTTTTTTTGAAGAAGCCGAACTCAATCATCTTCGACTCAACGAAGAGATAAGACTTGCTTCTCTTCTCTAGTGTACGAACTGTCGCCCGAGCAAGCCTGGTCTGCTCGCCATCGCTGTAATCGATATTCTTCTTGTTCCATAACTTATGGGAACAGAAGAACAGAAGAACAGAAGAACAGAGGGACTTTCAGCACCACTCGAGAATCCCCGGATTTGAGGGAGATTTCGAGCCTGACATTCCCTCCGGCAAAAAACCAACTGTTCTTCCAGAACTTATTAGATGTATGAAACCTTTCTTTTTGGGGTCGTCGGAAATATCAGCATCCCGACTCACTTTTGTCCCCTTGGGAACCCAGCAGTCTGGCGGATTAGACATAAGGAAGTAGGTCCATGTCTTTCCCGACTGCCTTAATGTAAAGAAATGCCTGATTTCATTTGGGGACAGCGGCGAAAGGTTCATCCGGCTGTACATGTTCCACATGCACATTAAGATTCAGTAGCTGTTCGGGGCCAGTTGAGCAGGAGAAATTTCTACTTCAGCCAGAAACCAAGCAATAAATGGTTGAAGAGGGAGAGTGACGCCACTGCAAAGCATTGAGCCATAAATCGCCACCATGCCCGAGGGAGGATTCCACACAACCCTACCTCCAGCAGAAACCAGAGTGACAGAATCGGGCAGGTCGAATCGGGAGCTATACTTCCCAATTTCAACAGGCCCGACCACATTCTGCTTAGTGTCGAACCCGCACGGACGGTCAGCAGTAAATATAAGGCGAGGCACCCTGGATGCCTCCTCAACTTCACTCTCACTGACAGTTTGCTCCCTAATCAGAATACCGCCAGAGTCGTGTTTGCGGACTGCACTTCTACTTTGATGTTTTCCCATCCTTCGAAGAGTTACCATGTGCTCAGAAATATCAGAATCAGAACTAGAACTAGATGAACTCGATACAGGGCTAAAAGTAACGTCAGGGTGAAGCCCAGAAACATCAACCTCTAAAAATGGAGGTTCATCTACTGGGATATCCCCCAGTAATCGTTTAATACAAGAAACTAACTGAAAATCCCCACGTTCTAACGCATCAAAAGCGATTTTAAAGAGACGATGACGGGAAGATGGCCCCATTAAAACTAACCTTGAATTGAGATTGATGCAAGATCTTCAACGGAGAATCTAGACTTTCTGCTTAAAGAAATCTGGGTTCAGAGAATTTTCTTTTTCCACTGCTGAAAAGTTTGAGAATAAACCAGCGCAAACTTAATGAAGAACTTAAAAGGGTGGTGACACGAAACCCTAGGGTCTCAAGGCGGGAAAAACCTATGACAAAATTTAATGACGTAGGCGGCGCTCGGGGAGATGCAAAGATCATTTCTCATAAATGATATCGAAAAATGAAGAGGCGAAGGGCACGTGTCAAAACAAGAACTAGCCCCCAGCCGTCAGAACTTCAAAACGTCGCCATCATTAAAGATCACGCGTGAGGGGGTGAATCGAAATTATAGGGTCACCATTAAGACACGCCATTGTGATAAGACGGTTAGTTTGGCACAAAGATTAAAAATTGAGATGATTAAAATACTCTTGGCCGAAACAAAATTTTACTCGGCAAAAGTATTTTAACGGGGTATTGTCGTATGTGAATTTTACCAAGCATACACGTCATCGACAGGAAGGAGAAAATTACCAGGTGGACGCCCTAATAGGCACTCAGTAAATATCCTACGAGGCGTCATTAAAGAGAAGAAGCCCGAGTAAACTAGTCAAGCAAGACCTACTCGGGATCAACTATACTACTCCGAATCAATTAAACGTACTCAGGGTTAGCAGAAATACATTCTCTACTCGGGATCAGGAGACGTCACTCGGGACCAGCACACATCATATCCTACTCGGGAAGAACATGACAACCGAGCAAAGAAGCCTAGTAAATAGTCCACAAGTTAAGTCACGCAAGGTTCCTTAACAAAGAGGGATTCTAAAGAAGAAAGAGAATGTCAAGCATAAAAGGTTCCTCTTCGAGAGCACTTCTATTTCTACAAAAAGACTACACTCTTATAAGGAAATAAGTCCTAATCGGACTACATTACTAGAATCACATTCAATCTCAATACAAGCCTCTGAAACACGAAAGAAGACAAATCCACTACGAACAAGAAACCAAGTCACAATTAAATGCAAAGATCTTTTATTACTTGTACAGAGAAGATTAGGGTTCTATAAACATATAAATAGATCCATAATCTCGTAAAAAAGGAATATATAGAAAAAAACTTAACATCAATTATAGAGAGATACAAAGAGAGAAAAGAGAGATCGAGAGCTTGTAATATTTCGAATTCATAGTGGATTTTGGCTAGGTTGGTCATTCAACCACTCGTGGACGTTTATCCGGTCATCGGAGTTTTATAACGTAAAAAACTCGTCTTATTTACTTTTTCCTTCTCTCTCTCTTTGAAATCTAAAGCCGAAATCCAACCCTTTTTAGCTTTTCTGATACAATCCAGAAATCAACATCAACAGTTTTCATAGGGGAAATTAAGGAAGAGAAGATGGCTTTTAAGTAATTGAGTAATGCTACTATAATAGGTATATAAGTATAATATAATGGGGTATTATCATTTTAGTCCATAAATATCGGTGAAAACTCAACATTTTAAGCGTGTTTGTTTTTTTACAACCTGTGGTCCCTTACTTTTCAAATATGCATCATATATGTCCATTCGTTAGTCGACCGTTAGTCCAATTTAACGGTTCCAAGGATATTTTTGTCTTTAAACCATAAATACTCCACGTGTCAACACCAAAAAAAAAATTATAAAAAAAATAAAGCCCCTAAAATTAATATATAAATACAAATAAAAAATAAAAAATTCAAATATATATATATATATATATATAATTTATCATAAAAAATTCAAATATTTATGTTTTCTTCCCAATTTCTAACGAAACAATACTGAAATTGTAATCCCCAAATATTTGATTATTACAATTTCAGTATGAAGCAATAACAACTCACGAAAAGCGAGAAACATATTTTTTTTAAAAAAAATTGAGAATGGGAAATTTTCCAGATATGAAGATATCTGGAAAAATTTCCAGATTATATCTGGAAAATTTCTAGATTTCTGGAAAAATTCCCAGATTTCTTCATACAATATAAAAATTTCCGGATTTGATCAAGCCAACCCCAAATCAATAATTGAAAACACAAAAACACCATCAAATTCAATTCAAGCCAACCCCAAATTCAGATTAATCACTATCCATCATCAATCTCTAATAAAAAAATATTGAAACAAAATAATGGATCTAGATCTCACTGTCTCTGTCTCTGTCTTCTATTCTTTAACCCCCACCACCACACATCCCCGCCAATCTCTCTGTCTCTCTTCTGCTTCAACCGGCGGTGGAGAGCGCATGGTGGAGCGATCTGCTCTGTTGGGCGATCTGCACCGTCGCACAAAGGAACAATCTGCTATATCTCTCTATCGCATGGAGGAGTTGCATCGTGCTCCGGAACTCATCGGTGAGCTTCATCTCACCGGAGATGGAGCAGACAACTCATGCTCCATCTGATATGGTACGTGGTTAAGGAAGATTGGTTTTTGTTTATTAAAGAGACATTAGAGAGAGATTGAATAGAGATGACAATGGTGTGTAGGTGTTGTGTGGGTGGTAGCAGATTGTGGTGTATGGATGTGGGTGTTAGTAGATCGTTAGTTTTTATTCCCGGATGAAATAATTTTTAATTTATTTGATAAAAATTAAAAATAAATAAAAACGTCACAATGAAGGTTCTCAAATCGATCTGGTTTTTTCCAGATCTAAACGCAAATCGTAATCTGGGTTTTCCATATCTTCATTATCAATTTTTGAAAAAAAAATTATATTAAAAATTTAAAACATTGATTTTACTGAATTTTGTTCTAAAAAAATGTTTTTTCTAATACAAATATATCTTCACTGTTGATATCAGAGTTGGACGACAGAGATTTAAAACATTTTTTGTTGTATTATTTTGTTTTAATGATTAAAGGGGTAAAATAGTCATTTCAGCCATTAATACAACATATAGGGGTAAAACGGATATTATACCATTTTTATAACGTTTGACCGTTTAAAAAAACGTTAGAAGGATCAATTTGATGTATTTTCAAAAAATGAGGAACCAAGGGTCCTAAAAAAAACAAAGAAGTTTAAAAAGTTGAGCTTTCACCAATATTTAGGGACTAAAATGATAATACCTATATTATAATTGAATAATGCTAATTAGTCTAAATTTGTACCTGAATCTGGTACCCAAATGATGTGATATTATTTTGATCCATTCATTTAAATCAATCAAATATAATACAATCTAAATAACCACATCATTTAGTGTCTAAATCTGATGTCCAAATGATATGGTTATTTAGATTGTATTAGATTTGATTGATTTAAATGAATGAATTAGAATAATGCCACATCATTTGGATACCAGATTCGAATATAAAATTTGGATAAAATAATATTACTCTAATCATTATAATTAAGTGGTTTATTTTACAAAACTTAAAGTCTAATTTAAAGGAGAATATGATAAGGCTTTGATGTTTCATTATAACATTTAAATTCAAAGCCACTAGACAAAGCAAGTAAAAAATAATCCATCAAAATATCGACAAGAATTCCTATTATAAAACTGATAAGGAAATTAATGCAGGATTTAAAATATTTAAACTAAGAAGTGTAAAAAAACTAAAAATGTCTAGATTGATTAGATATAATAATAATAATAATAATAATAATAATAATAATAATAATAATAGTAATAATAATAATAGGCAAAACAATTAATTAATGGACAAGTTAAAAAAAAACTAATTAATGGTTCCATTATAAACGATTATATATAGTTATAGAAATAGAAATGAATATATAAAATTTAAATACAAAGCTACCGTGACTAGGGGTGGCAACGGGACGGGACGGGACAGGTTGGGACGGGTCAGAGGTGCCTCAAACCCAAAACTCGGTTTTCAACGTTCGTCCCAAACCCGACCCGTAACCCCGATCGGGTCAAAAATGTTTACCCCAAACCCGATCCGAACGGGGCAAGAGTGCCCTAAACCTGCCCCGTTTGATCTGTTTTGTTTATATAAATTTGAATTTAATATAATACAATTATTATGTTTAATAAACATTAAATTCATACTTAAAGTATAAAATACAAATCCCAAAATGATTCAAATAAAAATACAAAATGCATACAACATTATATATAATATATATATATATTGGGTCAAACGGGGCGGATCGAGGCAAAATGGACTGCCCAATACCCGACCCGGTAACCCCGATCGAGTCAAGAAATTTGCTCCAAACCCGTTCCATTACCCGTTTTTTCTACTCAAAACCTGTTCCAAACGGGTTGGGGCCCCGCGGGTTTGGGGCAGATCGGGGAATTTTGCCATCCCTAACCGTGACAACGTAGTAAATGTCAACTTCTACCGACACCACAACTTTGTTAAAAAAATATCGCTGTATAAATAAAAGAATAAGTCAGTACCTAAGATACCAACCCACAAATGGGTTATTGACATGTGGTCCATTTTAGAAGAATACAATGAGATAAATATAAAAAGTGAAAAGAAAAATACCACGTGCAAACATCTAATTGGTGGGGTCAGTATCAAAGTATTTTCCTAAATAAAATTATACAAATATTCTTTAAATGTTTTTCATGCACAAGAGTTGGTGTATTGGAGCAATTCACAACTCAGTTTTTTTGGTCAGGCTCAACAACCAAACTGAGCTAATTGGGCATAAAAACCCTAGAACATTTTTGCAACGTCCACAATAACAATCAAGTTGTCAAGTGCTATTAAGAAGTTAAGAACTAATTAGGGTGTGTCATGGAAAAATAATAATTTTGGAGATCGCGTAAAGTTTACTGTCAAACTATTTGTCTACACCATAGGTAAATTCTTTGTTTCTCTTTTCATATTCGGATTCTCATCTAACAATGAAGGGTATAATCCTGGACATGAAGACTAAAAAATAAGAAAATTTTCCTTATTTTATTCTTTTTTTTTATTTGTTGTTTTTTAAAAATAAAAATAAAAATGAAAACAATATTTTTGGTTTCGTTTTCGAATTCTGAAAACGCATCTGACAACATATATGATATATCGAAACCTGTATTATAAAACTAAAAACGGATAAAACACATTTGGTGGGTTAACAGAAAATATCAAAAATTGAAATATCATTTTTGTATTTTGTTTAACATTATAACGGTTATAAAACAAATTGGTTAAATAATTAAGCAATATAATTTTTTTATTGTAATTTATAAATTTGAAAAAAAAGTGGTTCAATAACAAATCACAAATAACAATAAATTAATCAAACATGCAAAACAAAACTCATAAAAAAATATTCATTTTTATGGTATTAAATTTAGATAACAATAAAAAAAAAGAAAAAAAAAAGAAAAAAAAAAAGAAAAAGAAGACATAAAAAAAAAAAAAAAAAAGACAGCTCTGATACCCTTTATTTGTATCTGGTGATTTTTTGTCCATGATAATCAAATTAGAGTTGCTAATTAGTTGTAGTACAAATCAATATTGATTATTTGATTTGCTTTTAAAAATGAGTTTGAAAATTGCATTAACAAAATACATAAAGAATACAACCATATTGATTGAGGAGGAGGAAGGAGAAGAATAAGAAGAGATTGGTGGCTAAAAAGAGCAGATCGATGATGAAAAAGAAGAGCAGAAGTACAGTGACGAGAACATGTCAAAGAAGAAAAAGAAAAAAGTAAAAAAATAATAATAATCCAACAAAACAAACTGAAAAATATGGAAAACATCTCAAATTTGTTTTTTAAAATTTTCAGTTTTAACACTGATTTTGTTTTTATTTTTTAAAAATAAAATGAAAAACGGTTAACGAATGAGAATTCGAAATCGTTTATGAAAAATAAAAACAAAACCAATAACAGATTGAAAAACAACTGTACGATAGACTCTTATCTACCCTTTAGTTATTGAATTAAAAATGAGCAATTTTTTTAAAAACTATTATAACAAATTCGTGGTTTGGAGAAGGGGATACAACTTTAAGGAGTCTTTTGTTTTTTCCATTTAAAACTTAATATGTCTGAATCATAATTATTAGGTTGTTTTTATTTGTTTTTCTAAGTGGTCAAACAACTTAAAAATCTTAAAAAAAAACTTAAAATAAAAAGTAAAAAACTCTGACTTTTCGCTTAATTGCAAATCACTAAATTGTATTAAATACAATCCAAAATCTTTTCTTCCGATACCATCCCCATATATAACATATTTCCAATTTTTAACAAAATTATATATGGTATAGAATTTTTTATTTTAATATATTGTTTATTTTAAATAGCTTTAAAAATAATAAAAAAAACCTTAAACACTTCTTATATTGGTGTTTAATATCAATACTTTTTTTTTGATATTTAGGTGATGTATTTATATATTATTTTTTTAGAGTGTTTTGTGTGAGTTTTTCATACTGCCCATTTTATTTTTTGAAAAAAAAAAACTTTTTCTTTTTTTAATAAAAATGAAGTTTGTTTGTAATCGAAGAAAAAGATCATGATCATATGTGTTCATATATAATAATTATTTTTGAATTTTTTTATTTCATATTATATGTATAATTGTTTAATATAGGTGTAAATGTAAAATTAATTATTTTCAGACAATTTACTTTTAAAAAATAAACGTGTTGACAATATATTCAGATGTGAGGGAAAAAAAACATGTCATTCAGATTCAGATTTCAGTCCTATTCAATCATTAAAAAAATTCATGACTATTCCGTCTTCAAACAAAAAAACAAACGACCCTCCAAGTCTCGTATCCCCACCCTTATTGTGTAAATAAGAGAGATTTTGAATCCGTTCATTCATAATTTGTGCAGAACAAAAAACAAAAATAAACTAATATTGCATGACACTTCCGCTAGTAATAATGCCTACAGAATAATAAAAAGGCTCAACATCCATGAATATGAATCCAACATTAAATAATATTACAATTATAATTAAAAAAGAAAAAGAAAGATTATGGTAATTAATTAATCATGAAGAGGCACATAAGAAATTCTTGACAATGTTGTTGAACCGTGCGGGGTTTTCAATTTGGGGCACATGGGATGTCTTTTCTATTACTTCCAACCTTGTCTTCTCCCCAAGAAGCCTGTATGCATGCAAATCCATGATCATCACCATACCCAAACACTTACAGTATTGCAAATTATTATTATTGCATTTACATTCACATTAATCATAACTACTAAGACCCACATGCTTCCATGGAAGCACATGTTTTCGTATATGAAGATTGAAGAATTTCAACAAATTAGACATGCAAAAAAAGTAAATGAAGTGGTTGAATTGAATCCAAAGTTACGTACCCCTTGAGCTCAGTGGCCATCGTCAAAGGAAATATCTGGTCTTGGGTTCCCCACACAATCAACACATCCTAAAACAGATAATTAAAAAAAACAACTTTACAAAATTTCGGTATTAAAAAATAAGAACCGATCTAAATAGAGAATTACTATATTTACATACCTGTTGAAGCGGGGTGAGGTTTACTTGATCGTCCTGTCCAAGGGTCATTCCCTTTAGAAGTTCCATCTTCTCCTTCCTGTTTTCTCTGTACAATTGCTGCACTCACAAAACAATTAATCGTTTTCACTTCAAGCCTCGATCCATGTATAATTTTTCAAGAAACCAAAGTTAGAATTTCAATACATCCAAAATATATAACAACACAAATGTTTTGATCGGACGGGTGTAGTATGATCATTTTCATTCTAATAAGATTTGTATATGAATTTAAATTCAAAATCATTGTTAATTATCATCGTTAGTTTTTTCTTTTAAAAGAAATGCTTACATTAAACAAATTAAAGAAACTGAGGATTTATGGGGAAACTACTAGGTAGCAATTGTTTGGTGGATCGAAGCTAGGGGACCGACCAAACAAGACTTTTGTGTGTAACAAATGTCCTGTCCTGTTAAGTCCACCTAACGAAGAAAACTACGTGTCAAAGATATTAAATTATGTGCACTAGTCGGTTTCTAACTTTTGCATGGCAATAAACTATAGGCGCTCACACATTTATTGGTTCCCTTGGACGTTAAAGTTTTGTCAGAATTTTAATTAGTTTAAAGAAAACAAAAGGGTCACTAAAATCCAAAACCCAACTCTTCAATAATGAAATAATAATAATAATCAATAATTGATTATTGTAATAATTGCCTAGTTTAAGTTCCACAATATTACTTAATTAAATATCTAATTTTATAATGTTACGTTTTATTGATTACCCTCTTGTGATGGATAATCAGTGTTTGCTTTTCTTTTTAAAGATTAAAATTTGATGATAACGAAAATCTAATAAACTTACAGAGACGACGTCTTTTAAGAAGAAATCAGGAACGATGTCAAGCTTCTTGTAGACAGCCAAACCAGTCAACGCCCGTAACTGCGACGCCGATTCCGGCAACATAAGATGTTCGATACTCTCCAACCGAGCCCTCCTCACCAATTCCTCATTATCACTACGTTTCATGTTCACACCAGAGCTTGCAATCACCACCTTCTCAACTTTCTCCGGCAACATCCTCGCCATGTGATACGCCACAAACCCGCCGTAACTTGTACCCACCACAGAAAACTTCTTAACGCCGATATTTTCGAGCAGCTTCAAGACGGAAGAAGCTTGAAAGACCTCCGACCTCTCACCGGACTCTGTGGCGGAGTCTCCGAAGAAGACGAGGTCGGGGACGTAGACGTGGAAGTGGGGGGAGAAGAACTGCACCTGTTTACGCCACTGCCACATGGCGGCGGGACCGAAGCCGTGGATGAGAACCAAGGTGGGTTTTTTTGGATTGGTTTCGACGAGGTGGGATTTGGGACCCCAGTAGTGGAGAGTGGTTTCGTCGGTGATTTTAAGCGTGTGTGAGAAGAGACCGGCGGCGGTGAAGCAACGGCGGAGATAGTAGCTGTAGAGAGAGACGAGGCTAAGAAAAGAGGGTGCCATTTTTGTGTTTATGTGATTTTGTTAGAGCATTGTAGTTTGCAGATATAATAAGGAATCGTTTGATTTTTATGGTTGAGAAGACAAGGGTGTGCTGACGTAATCCGTTGCATTGTGTCCACTAGGGATGACAAGGGATCTAGTTCGGATTGGATCCTACTAGATCCGGATCCAGATCTATTTATATTCATACATTTAGGTTCGGGTTTGGATCCACAGGTCTTAACAAGACCTAGACCCACCCCGTGGACCCATAATTATTCAGGTCCGGGTCTGGACCCATAGAACCACGAATCGTGGACCAGAATTTTTGAAGAACGAAGTGAAGGGACCAATTGTTTTGGCCACCGAAAGCAATTGCTTTTCTAGAATCTGCGCATTTTAAAAAAATGTTAATGAAAATAAATTAAACGTGTGTCTAAACTAACCCAGAGAGAGTGAATAGTTTTTAATATAATTAATTACCAACTTTTCAAACTAATCGATATTGTCGAATTACCCCACAAATACAAAAATTCAATCAACAAAATTAAAGTGCGGTAAACAATAAATAACACGATGATTGGTTTACGTGAGAAACCCTTCAACTGGGAAAAACTCACGAGCTATCCATCTAATAACACGGTCCTCAAATCCATTTTATGCAGTGATGTTTACAACCTAGGTTAACCTTTGATCACACCATTCTCAGTCACTAACCCACCACATTTATCCAACGAGCATTTTATAGTGATTCTTGATCAATGCTTGTGCACTACACCACGTAGTCACAAGACTTAACTGTTAATGAAGAGATAAACAACCTATATGAATATGTGTCAATATTCTAAAATGTAAATAATGCAAGACAATACTAAATGCACATATAGAGATTAATGATGGTAATCAAATAATCCTAGATATCAAAATGTCTATATGAATGTTCATAAATACCTAACTAGATAGAGATGTGCAAGTCTAACACATAGTCATCAAACAAAAGCCAACAAAATAAGGCAAGGAATAAATGCAATCAAGAAATGCAATCATTGAGTCCTAATCAACAATGTCTAAATGCAAGACATAAAGACTTAACTATATGGCAAAATGGTCATAAATGCTAACTATAAAAAAACAAACTCAATCATACAAAACAATTTATAAATAGATGTAATAAAAAGAGTCTAGTATGTAATCAACTAATAAATGCAATAAAAACACAATATTCGAAAGTATGAACAATTAACAAAGATGAGTTTTGTTCAACTTACCAAGTCAACTTAATGATGAAGACCCATGTCTAAAGATGCTTAATGATGCACATAGATGATGAGTTTTTGGGTTTAGAGACTTAGAGAACAACTCTTGGAGCTTATCTCTTTTAGGAAAATCTTCATCTCTCTGAAAATCAATTTTGAACCTCTGAAAACGAAGTGAGGAAAAAGATTATATATATATATATATATATATATATATATATATATTTCAACCCTAAGTGAAACTTTGACGTTTTGGAAACGAAGGCTGAAAACAGGAACTACACGGGTAGGTGCGTGGGTAGGGACCCACACACTGGACTTGCACACCGGAACCAGAGAGGCTGCTGGTGGGGACCTGCGCACTGAGACCCGAGAATATGTAGGAGTGCTTCGTTGTTGGGTAAGCGGGTATGGACCCACGCATTGGGACTCTCATCGCCCTAATACAAGCATACAATCGTGCATGCATTGACGTTTCCAATCAAATATCGGGAAACGAATTACAAACACACAACCACACTTAAATCTAATCAACAAGGTACACATGTGAGAAGTTTAGAGAAAGCACATATATTAGAAATGAACACACATGCAAGATAAATAGAACATGCATGAATAATGTGTGTGCAACTAATCTCTTCAAGAAGTTAAGAACAAATGAACTACCTTGATTGAAGCTCTTTGTGATCTTGGATGTTTGTTGAAGATGAGTCACAATTGGAGATAGATGAATTACAGTTGGAGACCTAAGCTATCAATTACAAGTAATCATAATGTGGTTTGTCATGAAATAAGTCAATCATAAATAGAGGTCCTTACAATTAATAAAAATCAAATAAATAAATATAACCGTGAATGTTTTTTTAAGCCATGGTTATGGGGAAAAGTATAAGGTTCTATAAAAAAAATATAAGAAAAAGAAATAATGTTAATCTGAATAGCTCTCAGACCCAGAGACCAACAACAACAACAACAATAATATCCACACTCTAAGGAGAGAAATGAGAAATACAATACACAAATTTTAAGAGAGAAAAAAAAACTGAAAAATAGAGGAAATAGAGAAAGAGAGAGAGAGAGAGAGAGAGAGAGAGAGAACTTATCACAGGCGATTTAACTGGTCTCTTCTCAGTCCATTTCCCAGTTGATTTTCATGGTAATTACTGTAACCTAATTGACTTGTCTCGTAATAGAGATAGAGAGAGAGAAAGGGATGTGTTTGATTTGTGGTGTAGCAGTGTAAGAATGGAGATATCGAGAAGAAGAGAGATATAGAGGGATGTTCTTGGTTTGTGGTGCAGTAGAATTGGGAAGAACGAAGTTGAAGAATGGTGAAAAATTAAGGATTTCAGACATTAAGACATTAGAGACGCTGGCCACAATGAATATGCTTTTAAAATATTCGGGTACATGAATTCATGTTTGGTTTTTTTACCAGACTCAGACCTGCTTGGGTAACCTAATTAGAGCCGGACCTGACCCACGACCCGAACATTGAGACCTAGACCTGAATCATGTGGTTTAGGTTTGGTTCGATACTCATGGGTTCTGGTAAAATTGCCATCCCTAGTGTCTACCCATTAGCAGTGTGCATTTGTGAAAAAGATGAAAATAATATGTACAAGGTTATACTAAACAACATAGATTGAGGGGGGGGGGGGGGGGGGGGGGGTGAATAGGTTGTCTATCACTTTTAACAAATCTTTCGAGACTAGTGACAAAACCTTGATAAGCATACAAATTAACATTTAACATGATTGTTATAAGAAAACAATATATTCATGTATGCTCAAATCTCCACTCTTAGTCTACAAAACGTACAACAAGAATCAATGTATCTTATGAACAAATATATTCAATGTAGACAAAATTTCATAAGTTGTACTTAGAGTATTACAATGTGGTACTTTACAACTTGAATGGAATATCACAAGATACAAAGTTATCTAACATACACAAACAATATTGTGTGAGGAAGTCAACTTACATATAAAGTTCTATCCATATTATTCAAATAACAATTACCAATATAAGAGAGACAGTGATAGAGAAAATTTGACACAAGATATAACGTAGTAAACCTCCGAAGAGGAAACATCCACGGGTTAGCAACCACCGGCAAATAAAATCCACTACTAGATAAGAAAAGTACAATCTCTCAAGTGACCCCTTCACCTAGAAACTACCCTCCTATCCTACTCATGAAGATGTCGCCCTCATGCTCAACAATCCGAGGCCTCACAACTCTTGTCAAGACTTCCTCGCTCACCCTTCCGGATCCTCACTACCTAAGGCAAGACTTCTTGCTCAACTATCTGAGTCCTCCCGACTCTAGTCAAGACTTCCTCGCTCACCCTTCTGGATCCTCACGACCCTAGGCAAGACTTCTTTGCTTGACAATCCGAGGTCTCCCACCTCTTGCCAAGACTTCCATGCTCAACACCATAGGTCTCACACCTATTGTCAAGACTTCCTTCTCACAAGGCATCTAGGTGATCATGAATGCAAAACGCAAATAAGAACGTAACATAGAATAAGATGATCAACAAATTCTATGGAAACTAGAATTAATCAATGAGCACACAAAGTATATTTTCTAGTTTATTATCCAAAAGTGACACCACAAAAGATGATGCATAAACATATGAAATGTATTGATTAGGTACACTCCATGAAGATCTAGACATAGAAAATAAAGTTCACAAAACAAGATTGTCTAGATCTTATGCATGAATAAAAATCTTGTTAGGTTTTAGTTTGTGTTGGCATTAATTCCATATCAAAATGATGTTTACTTGTAATGATTTAGTTGTTTAGATTCATGAAAATTCAAGCTTCAAGGAAGAAGAAACAACAAGTCAAAGCAAGTTCTAAGTCTTCAAAGAGAAAGGATGCAATTTGATTCTACAAAGGTATACTAAGACCTTATCTTTCTCTTACAAGGCTTAGGCACACACACACATATCATACATTTGTGTCCCTACATCGTTGTGCACCATTATAGGCATACACATACAATTCATTCATAAGTGTCCCTACATATTTATACACCATGTATAACACATTCACACACTTGAAGATGAATGCTCATGCATTGGTATGAAAATAACATGTTTTGAAAAATGCATGATTGGAGACTATCTCTATGTAGTTTGCATTCAAGTGTAAATTGTGTTTGTGTGTGTATATATTTTGTATAACATGGATATTGAAATTTGATTTAGTCTTAAATCATTCTTGATTGAGTTCCGGTCATTTCGGTTACTCATACTATTAATTTCAAGTTCTAAGTCAAAAGATACTACACTTTCAACTCATGTTTCATACATTATCTTCGTCTTCTTATATCGAGTCGAATTATTAATTTCTGGGTTGAGTATCTTATATGTCCATGTCCGTGTGAGAGTTATGGTTCGTAATCCATAAATGGATTCAAATTCTGAGTTCGAAGGCCAGAGAACGGTTAAAGAACGCGAAGGCAGCACGAGAGGAAAAGAAGTGCATCCAAGCACTCTTTCCTGAAATGGCGCGTGGCCATCTCGGGACAGAATGCTTGCTGCCCCAAGATGCCCACGTGCCATCTCAGGCAACAGGCATGCTTGGGAAGGTAAGGGTAGTTTGGTCTTTTCATCCTTCATTCTTATCCCTCTCCTTTATAATCTCTTTCCCTCTCACATTTCATTCTAAGAAGAAATTCAAACAAGTGTGCAGAAATTTTCTCTCTAAATTTTCTCACCTTCCAAAACCATAAATTCTTCATTTGAACTCCGATTTGAGTGATTCAAAGTTGAGAGTGTTCATATATTCATCCTCCATCTTTTCTCTGAAGGTTTGAGTAAGTTTTGCTGTTGTTTTTGGTGTCTAATTATACAAAAAAGGGACTACACCTAAATCAACTATGGTATTGATTTTCTCTCAATATTTTCTTTTAAAACTTGGTCAATTGCCTTGGGTTTTCTTCTTCTACGTATATTTGTATATTGTGAGTGTTTTGATTTGAGTTTTGAACTCTTTCAAAGCTAGGTTGAGTTTCAATTGAAATCATTCATGTTGAGTTAGGTTTTGATTTTGCCTATGTTATCACATGTTTGGGATTGTATTATGCTAGCTTTGATTCTAGGACTATTTGATGATCTTTGATTGATTGGTTTTGTAAAAAATAGTTCCTCACATGTATTAGGCTCTCTTGGCCGAAATTCTCACATAATACATGTGCTTATATTCTTTTGAGCTATTCATGTGTTTTGATGAATCTATGATTAAGAATATGCTCTAGAACTTTAGCTTAAATATAATTGACTTTGTCATATGATTTTAGCATGTTTTTGGTTTGTGTGATTTAAACTTGATCTTGTGATTTATTGAACATATCTTGTGATTCAAGTTTAGTTGTATGCATGTATCTAGGTTGTGATTGTTATTGAACATATCTTACATGATCTAGATTGTTTATACATGCATGATTAACTAGACTATATGTGATTTGTGCATTCATGCTCATGTCTAGTATTTTCCATAGGATGTGTTGATCATAACATTCTATGTTGCGTGCTTGTTTGTATTTTGCATTCATGATCACCTAGATGCCTTGTAAGAAGGAAGTATTGACAATAGATGTGAGACCTATGGTGTTGAGCAAGAAGTTTTGGCAAGAGGTGTGAAGCCTTAGATTGTCGAGCAAGGAAGTCTTGGCTAGGGTCGGGAGGATCCGGATAGTCGAGCAGGAAGTCTTGGCTAGGGTCGGGAGAACTCGGATAGGTGAGCAAGGAAGTCTTGACTAGAGTCGTGAGGACTTAGTTGAGCAAGAAGTCTTGCCTTGGGTTGTGAAGATCCGGATAAGGTGAGCAAGGAAGTCTTGACAAGAGGCGTGAAGCCTCGGATTGTTGAGCATAGGGCGACAACTTCTAGAGTAGGATATGAGGGTAGTTTCTAGATGAAGAGGTCACTTGAGAGATTGTACTTGTCTTATCTACTAGTGGATTTTGTTTGCCGGTGGCTGCTAGCCCGTGGATGTTTCCTCTTCGGAGGTTTACCACGTTATATCTTGTGTCAAGTTTTCTCTATCCCTATCTCTTTAATATTTGTATTGAGGATAGAACTCTTTATATATGTTGACTTCCTTTCTATAATATAGATTGTGTATGTGTTACTATTACTTGTTATTATCACACTTTACTTGTGTTTATATATTGATTGATTGTCTTTAATTAATATATATATTGTGATACAAGCAATCTAAAGGGACAAACTTTTGTTTTAATCTAAGGGAGTCGAAAAAGGTGTCTAACCTATTCACCCCCCTCTAGGTTAGCCTTGAGCATTTAACCGTGATTGTATTTTCAATTGGTATCAGAGCTGGACACTAGATTGCACTTAGTGTGAGTCTGGGGTGATACTTTCACGGTTTTTACAAGGTGTTTGAAGTCATGGGTTTACAAGATGATGTACTGGCGGAATGAGCCTCAAATACTAGGCCACCATTACTTCGTGTCACTAACTATGGGTATTGGAAGTTGAGGATGAAAGCCTACATCCGCTCTATTGATGAAAGGGATTGGATGGTAGTGGAAGAAGGTTATAGTCCTCCTACCAAGGTTCAAGAGGATGGAACCATGATACTCAAGCCAATGAGTGAATAGACAACGAATGAGTTTGAGGTTGCTAAATGGCACCATCGTGCTATGAATGTCATCTTTGAAGGAGTTGATGGGCATCAATTCTCCTATATTCAAAATCTTGAATCCGCAAAGAAAGCTTGGGATACTCTCCAAGTTACTAATGAAGGAACCTTAGCGGTGAAGAAATCAAGGCTTCAAATGTTGGCATCACAATTTGAAGGTTTAAATTTGAGTGAGGAAGAAAAGTTTGAAGACTTCCAATTTCGGCTTCTTAACATAGCTAACCAATGCCAAGCACTTGGAGTACCTATCTTAAAAGAGCGTTTAAATTGGAAAATCCTTAGGTCTCTTCCTAAGAGATTCAAATCAAAGGTGACAACCATTGAGGAAAGCAAGGATGTGGATAGTATGAATATTGATGAGTTGTTTGGGTCTCTCCAAACTTATAAGATGTGCTTGAAGCCAAAGATCAAGAGTAAGGGAATCGCTCTCAATGCTATAGAGGAGGAGAGTGATGATGAAAATGAAGAAATGACACTCTTGGTTAGATGGTTCAAGAAGTTTCTAAAGAAGAATGCCAAGCCTAAAGGCAAGTCTTCTAAGGAAAAAAGAGTCAAGAGAACATCATCTCCAAGGATTGTGAAGAATAGTCAAGCCATGAACAAGAAAGAGGTTCAATGCTATAATTGTCAAGGTTTTGGTCACTTTGCTAGTGAGTGCACTAAGAAACCATCTAAGAAAGACAAGAAAGGCAAAGTATTGGCGACTACTTGGAGTGATGATAATTCTAATGATAATGAGAGCTCTAGTAGTGAGTCTTCAAGTGATGAAGAGTTGATGAGAAACTTTGTAGCTCTAACGGCTTCTCATTCTCTTCTAGATATTGGTAGTACAATATCTTTGAACAAGAACCTTGATGCAAATCATGATGGAAGCTCTAGTTCCATTCCTACTAATCTTGAGTTGTTGAAAAAGATAGAAAAGCTTGAAGAAGATAGAGACAATGCTAAAAAAGAAGTAGTTGAAATGGATGATTTGATCAAGAAGCAACTAGATGAGTTTGTGGTTGTTACTCGTAGACTTCTTGGTGAGAAAGGTGATATTATGAAGAAGTTTAGAGAACTTGAAATGATAAACCTTGAGAAGGATAATGTGATATCTTCTTTGAAGAAGAGAGAACAAGAATTGATGGAAGAGATAGACGGCTAAGGAGGCTATCAAGGACTTAGTGAATGATTCGGTTAGTGTGTCTAGTGTTAGGAATCTTGTTATCTCTAATAGTGGTGAAGACGACTTGGTAGTTGAAGAGGAGCTCTTGGAAGCCCCATTTCCTACACACTTTGATGAAGTCGTGATTGATAAGAAACAACACAAGAAGAGAAGATCAAAAGCCAAGAAGAAGTTGGCAAATAAGGTATCTTTGCAAACTCCTAGTAAAGCTAGTTCAACTCCAAAAGGTACAATCTCATCTTTTATTCAAATTTGTCATTATTGCAACACAATAGGTCACATTAAGCATAGGTGTTATAAATATATTGAAAAATGCAAATTAGGAAATGAATCTAGAGATAAGGATATTAAACTTCAACTTGAACATGCTAAGGCCTTAGAAGTTGAGAAACATGATAATATTGCTAAGCATGAGAAGAAGTTGTGGAGTAGAAAGAATATTAATCTTGTTCAACTTGACAAAGCTTGTGTTGATAATGTTAAGGAAGAGTGTGTTAATGATATTCTTGTTAATCAAGTCATTGAATGACTTTACTCTAGATTTAACATTGTTATCAAGGATGATATTGGAAATGTTTGTATAGGTACACCCAAGAACAAGTGGTTCAAGGGTGAGTGCTCTTATCACTAAAATAAGAAGCACATGTGAGATAGCTTTGAGGCTATTTATCAATTGTGATGAGAATTCTTGCTTGCTAGCTTTGAATACTCCATGTATTGATATGAACTTGGTTATCTCACATCATGTTTGTTATGATGGTCAAAATTTGTTGATTAACTTTGAAGAAGTTCTTTTGTTATATGTGCTGATTGGGTTGAGATATTATACTTTTTATGCTCTTGTTGTGAAATATCGTCAACTTGGTGTCATGAGAACATTCAAGGCAAAAGTGCTCATAAAAATGGCGGAAGTATGATATTTGGTGAATATAATGTGCAAAAAGGTATCTCTATACTCTAATGCATGTTCTCTTAGATATTCATCTTTTGACTCAAGTTTTGACATACATCTCATAGCATGTCATATTAGAGAATTTTGTAAAGCATACATATGGTTCTCATTGACATTTGCTATTTTAGGATGTAATAGTGATATTGTTCACATTGATCTTAACTTTGATGATTGTTTGTTTATGGTATATTGAGCGGCATTACTTTTAAAATATGAGCTTCATATTCTTTGAAAGCTACCCATTAGAGAAGTAATGATCTTGAATAAGTCTCTACTTATTGCTCTTAGATCATGTGCTTATGAGCCATAAAATCTTGGTTTTCTAAAAATTTCACCTTGTTTTTCTTATATGTTTTGCTAGTAGGTTGAGTTTACTAATATGTAAACATTGGATACACCTTGAAGTTTTTGTGCTTAAGTACATTTAAAATGACCTATTGTTAGTATCCCTTTTGCTTCGGCAATTACATAGAACTCAACGAGCACCTTCATGAAAAAGGGCTACTCATATTGGTTGTGAAAGCTACCCAATGTTGGAAAGAGCTATACCATTGTGATGAGTGAAAGCCATCATGAAGTGAATTTTGTTTATGTATTAAAAAAAAATAAAAATCAAAGAAGTGTTGAAAGGAATTTATAAAAAAAAAAAATCTTTGATTCAATGCCTAAAAACAAAAGAAGGCTTAAAAAGAAGTTTAGTTTAAAATCAAATGAGCTCGGGTTGAAAAACATAAATGGGATGACGAGCCACATGCACACACACGCTCATGTGTTGAAATGTATTCTCTTAAAAGCAAAAATTCCGGATGATAATCGGTTTGACTTTTTATGGTAAAAGCTTAAGATGAATAGTTGTTGGAAATTATTTGCATGTTGATTATCAAACTACTTCTTGATATGTATTTGAAGCATATCTCTCTCACACACACTTTGTTTATGAGTATGATGATATCTTTGCAATTGTTGAAGAATTATGAGAGAACTTGAAAAATCTTTGTGTATCTCTCTTAGCATATGAAGCTTATTTTGTTGATATTTCTTCAAATTGCTTGAATGTGCGATTATGTGAACATCTTTGTGAACCTTATGCTATCATGAATTTTAGTTATAGCATTTATCAAGGGGGATCATTGATGATATGTTCACATGCTTCATTTTATTACATGTTGGCATATTTTGACTTAATGATACTTGTAAGATATTACTCACTATCTTTATCTTGCATGATGATTCATTCTTAAGTCATATGTCATTGTGTTTATATATTTGTGACTAATATATTTGTTTTGTCTTTCACTCACTTTTGTTGTATGTATATAGCATCTTATTTCACAAGAACAAATGGGAAGAACTAAGGTTACCGGAAGTGGAAATCAATCGAATCCCATTATGAAAGCCAAGTCTACCTCAAAGGGACCCAAAGCTTCAAGGTCAAAGAATTTAGGGATCTTTGCAACTAAAAAGATATTCCAAGAGAGAGGCATTGACTTAGGTAAATGTAAAGATTCTTATGTTCTTAAATGCAGTAAGGATAGAAATTGGGAATCTTGGGTGAGCATGCTAGGAATAGTGAATGACACTATTTTTAGAGAATTTTATCATGAATATAGAGAGAGTGCCACCTTATTGGATGCTTTGATGGAGATTAGGGGTGTTGTGTTTAGAGTTAACCCGGTAAACATTAACAAGTTTCTTGGGCTATCTAGTGATATTGATTCAAACTTTCTAGATGTTGATATCATTAAGAATCTTAATATCATGGGTAGAACTCTATGTGACAATGTTTCTTTTGAGTGGAAAGGTAGAGCATATATTAGTCAACATGAGTTAACTAAGGCAAGTACATTTTGACATCTTTTTATTTGCACAAATATTATTGGATCTTCGAATTCAATCGAGTTGAATAAAGACAAGATCAAAATAGTATATGCCTTGGTGACTAATCAACCTATAAACCTTGGGGATTTGCTTATGTTTTACTTAGACAATGCGGCTTTCTCAACTAGAGGAGATAAGAAGCTTGCATTACCGGGGTTTATAACTTCTTTGTGTTTAGCTCATGGTGTTCAAAGTAGTGGAGATGATATGTTGGTACAACCCTTGGAAAAGTATAGTGATAAACGTGTGTCATACATGTCATATATGGATAAGGGTAAGACATGTGATACTTTTGGACTATTTAGTAGTTTACAAGTTGATTGTCAAGAGACTAGCATAAACATTCTTCCGGATTGGGCTTTACATTTGAAGAAGAAGGTTGATGAGCTTAGTGCTATAGAATAAAGAGTTGGAGGAGTGTATTGCCTCAAGTTCAAGACCATCTCTCAAGCATTATGTTAGGTCAACTACACGCACATCTTTCTTTGGTGGATCTAGTAGCTAGTATTTGAGTCTCATGGTATGTTTCTTACCTTTTGGCATCATTTCATGTCAAAAAGGGGGAGAAAGAGTTGTTAAGAGTTGCCAGTTACTTAGTTTCCTTTTTATGTTGTTTTTGTGAACTTTTGAACTTTCAATGGCATGTAATAATTAGTCTTAAGATTTGGTTAAGAACTCTTGTATTTGGCATGTATTGAGGGGGAGATACATGTATATGTGGACTTAATTGTATATTCTTATCCATATTATATGTTGCCATTTGTTGTTTTTATCTTGTATATACATTGTTCTTTAAGATGATTTATAGGTTGCTTCAAGAGAAGATCAAGATGAAGTTCAAGAGTTGGTGAAGAATAGTTATAGGAATCTTACTCATTGTAATGTGAGTGAGTGATTTTGTGACCTATCTTCATTTTTATAGTTATAGTAAATGTATAGGTGTTTTGACATGGAGTTTGCCAAAGGGAGATTGTTAGGATTTAGTTTGTGTTGGCATTAATTCCATATCAAAATGATGTTTACTTGTAATGATTTAGTTGTTTATATTCATGATGATTCAAGTTTCAAGGAAGAAGAAACAACAAGTCAAAGCAAGTTCTAAGTCTTCAAAGAGAAAGGATGCAATTTGATTATACAAAGGTATACTAAGACCTTATCTTTCTCTTACAAGGCTTAGGCACACACACACACACATATCATACATTTGTGTCCCTGCATCGTTGTACACCATTATAGGCACACACATACAATTCATTCATATGTGTCCCTGCATCATTGTGCACCATGTATAACACATTCACACACTTGAAGATGAATGCTCATGCATTGGTATGAAAATAACATGTTTTGGAAAATGCATGATTGAAGACTATCTCTATGTAGTTTGCATTCTAGTGTGAATTGTGTTTTGTGTTTGTGTGTGTATATGTTTTGTATAACATGGATATCGAACTTGGATTTAGTCTTAAATCATTCTTGATTGAGTTCCGGTCATTTCGGTTACTCATACTATTGATTTCAAGTTCTAAGTCAAAAGATACTACATTTTCAACTCATGTTTCATACATTGTTCGTCTTCGTATATCAAGTCGAATTATTAATTTCTGGGTTGAGTATCATATATTTCCATGTCCGTGTGAGAGTTACGGTTTGTAATCCGCAAACGGATTCAAATTCCGAGTTTGGAAGCCAGAGAACGGTAGAAGAACGCTAAGGGAGCGCTAGAGGAAAAGAAGTGCATCCAAACACTATTTCCCGAGATGGTGCGTGGCCATCTCGGGACAGAATGCTTGGGCACTTAAGGGTAGTTTGGTATTTTCATCCTTCATTCTTATCCCTCTTTTTTATAATCTCTTTCCCTCTTACATTTCATTCTAGGAAGAAATTCAAACAAGTGTGCAGAAATTTTCTCTCTAAATTTTCTCACATTCCAAACACCATAACTTCTTCATTTGAACTTCGATTTGAGTGATTCGAAGTTGAGATTGTTCATATATTCATATTCCATCTTTTCTCTGAAGGTTTGAGTAAGTTTTGCTTCTGTTTTTGGTGTCTAATCATACAAAAATGGGACTGCAGCTAAATCAACTAAGGTATTAATTTTCTCTCAATGTTTTCTTTTAAAACTTGGTCAATTGCCTTGGGTTTTCTTCTTCTACATATATTTGTATATTATGAGTGTTTTGATTTGAGTAGTTTACTCTTTCAAAGCTAGGTTGAGTTTCAATTGAAATCATTCATGTTGAGTTAGGTTTTGATTTTGCTTATGTTATCACATGTTTGGGACTGTATTGTGCTAGCTTTGATTCTAGGACTATTTGATGATCTTTGATTGATTGATTTTGAGAAAAATAGTTCCTCACATGTATTAGGCTCTCTTGGCCGAAATTCTCACATAATACATGTGCTTATGTTCTTTTGAGTTATTCATGTGTTTTGATGAATCTATGATTATGAATATGCTCTAGAACTTTAGCTTAAATCTAATTGACTTTGTCATATGATTTTAGCATGTTTTTGGTTTGTGTGATTTAAACTTGATCTTGTGATTTATTGAACATATCTTGTGATTCAAGTTTAGATGTATGCATGTATCTAGGTTGTGATTGTTATTGAACATATCTTACATGATCTAGATTGTTTATACATGCATGATTAACTAGACTATATGTGATTTGTGCATTCATGCTCATGTCTAGTATTTTCCATAGGATGTGTTGATCATAGCATTCTATGTTGAGTGCTTGTTTGCGTTTTTCATTCATGATCACCTAGATGCCTTATGAGAAGGAAGTCTTAACAATAGGTGTAAGACCTATGGTGTTGAGCAAGAAGTCTTGACAAGAGGTGTGAAGCCTTGGATTGTCGAGCAAGGAAGTCTTGGCTAGGGTCGGGAGGATCCGGATAGTCGAGCAAGAAGTCTTGTCTAGAGTTGGGAGAACTTGGATAGGTGAGCAAAGAAGTCTTGACTAAAGTCATGAGGACTTAGTTGAGCAAGAAGTCCTGCCTTGGGTTGTGATGATCCGGATAAGGTGAGCAAGGAAGTCTTGACAAGAGGTGTGAAGCCTTAGATTGTTGAGCATAGGGCGACAACTTCTAGAGTAGGATAGAAGGGTAGTTTCTAGGTGAAGAGGTCACTTGAGAGATTGTACTTGTCTTTATCTACTAGTGGATTTTGTTTGCCGGTGGCTGCTAGCCTGTGGATGTTTCCTCTTCGGAGGTTTACCACGTTATATTTTGTGTCAAGTTTTCTCTATTCCTATCTCTCTAATATTTGTATTGTGGATAGAACTCTTTATATATGCTGACTTTCTTTCTATAATATAGATTGTGTATGTGTTACAATTACTTGTTTGTATCACACTTTACTTGTGTTTATATATTGATTAATTGTCTTTAATTAATATATATATATATATATATATATTTATATATATTTATATATATATTGCGATACAAGCAATCTAGAGGGACAAACTTTTGTTTGTTTATAAGGGAGTCAAAAAAGGTGTCTAACCTATTCACCCCCCCTCTAGGTTAGCTTTGAGCATTTAACCGTGATTGTATTTTCAAATCTATAGCATGCCAAATTTCCAAACACACACTTTAAACTTAGATTTTATTCATGTTACTAAAGGTTGAAATAAACATGTTCATGAAGTACATATTCAAGACTTTAGTACTAACAAAATAATGCTAGAAACACAAGATATGATCAATCAAATCTCTAGCAATCATTTAGAGCATATATTCACAAAATAGTCAATTAAACTCTAATAGACTCTAAATATAAAATCAAATGTGCTAATCCTAAATTTATTCAATAAATGATTTCTATCACATGATAAGACTATTAATCATGAAAATAAAGTCAATCAAAGTACAAATAGTTCTAGATTCAAAGCTAGCACAATACGATCATAAATATGTGAAAACATAGGTAAAATCAAAACCTAACTCATTATGTGAGATTTCAATTGAAACTCAGTCTAGCTTTTAATTGAAGATCTATCACTTTTCAACATTTTTTCAAGTTAAATACACAACAATAGGAAGAAGACCCAAGGTAATTGAAGATTATAAAGCATAAAACATAAGAAAATACCTTGACACAAGTGCATCCACAAAATTTGATGTAGAATACCAAATAAACTTGAATAAAAGACTCCAAATATTCTTAGAGATGATAGAGAACTTCAATAGAAAGATTCTCCAACTTGAATCACTCAAATCGGCTCAGAAATGAGAGAGATATGGTGATTCTAAGTTAAAAGAAAGTTTTTTTTAAAAATATTTTTTTAAAAAAATCTGCACACAAAATGTCTTCTTCCATTTGATTTACGTTGAGAAATGGAAATTATAAAAAGGAGAGAGTTATTCGGTGTAGCAAGCTTACACATACAAACTCTCATACGACCAATAGGAGAACATGCCAAGTCAACACATGGATTTAATTGATTATGCACACAAAACATTATGTGCATGCATTACATGCAACAAAATCCTATTCAATTCATGAAATGAATTGCTGGCGAGATGCTCCCGTGAACAGAGGTATTATTTGGGTGAGATGTTCACGCGCCTACTCGGCCCAGGGGTCAAATGGCAATTTGCCATTAATTTTTTTTTTCTCCTTTGCTCCCTTTCACATACCTCTCGTATTCTTCGACCGTTCTTCGGTCTCCGAACTCCGAATTCGAATCCGTTTGAAGATTACGAACCAGGACTCTTTCACAAACACAGACATAGAAGATACTCAACCCAGAAAATAAGAATTCTATTCGATATATAAAGACGAAGACAATGTACACAACATGACTGGAAAGTATCATAACTTTTGACTCGGAACTTGAAATCAATAGTATGAGTAACCGAAATGACCGGAACTCAATCATGAATAATATAAGACTAAAATCAAGTTCAAGATCCATGTTATACAAACATATAAACAAACAAACACATTTCACACAAGAATGCAAACTACATAAAGATAGTCTCCAATTATGCATTTTCCAAAACATGTTACTTTCATGCCAATGCATGAGCATTCAACTTCAAGTGTGTGAATGTGTTATACCAAATGATGATATACGATGCAGGGACACAAATGTATGAATTGTGTGTGTGTGCGCCTTAGCCTTGAAAGAGAAAAGAAAGGTCTTAATATACCTTTGTAGAATCATGAAACACTTTTCCCTTTAAAGACTTGAACTTGCATGAATAGTTGTCATTTCTTCTTTGAAGCTTGAATCATCATGAATCCTAGACAACTAAATAATACAAAGAAAATGTTGTTTTGATATAGAATAATGCCAACATAACTCATAACCTAACAAAAGAGACAAAAGCTAGTTGGTGCTGGTTTTTAAATAATCTCAAACAGTACTTGAAGTACCCTTCAAACAAGCCATTGACCTTCATGAGTGATAGGCAGAATGGGGTAATTAGTCCTTTGGAGATCCATTTTCCTTTTATAAAGACAAGGTAATTTCACATACAAATATACAATTATGCTTTATTTTTTGATTGGTTTTGCATGACATGTACCGACTGAAATTAAATTTCTATTTCAGGTATTATGCATGGCACATTTATGCTAATTTTAGAATTAAACACCCAAGACTTAATCTAAAAAAATTATTTTGGGCGGCTAGTAGGAGTATAAATATTTATGAGTACAACAGTGCCATGGAAGAAATTGGTTTGGTTGAGGAGGATGCACAAGTGTGGTTAGAGCACAAGAACATTGATGTAAGTTTTTTTTTTGACCAGTCCATTTGGTGTGACCATATCACAAACAATATGACTGATGCATTTATCAGTATGTTAGGTGATCATAGGGCTAAAACTTACTTAGAGTTGCTAGAATTCATTAGGAGGATAACTATGAAAAGATTCCGAATAAGAAAGGAGAAGAGTGCTACTTGGACATCTCAAATACCACCATATATGAACTCAAGAATATTAAAGGCAAGAAGAGAAAGTAAGTTGCTTAAAATTATAAATGCAGGAAATGGTGAATATAAATTGATGGGTCTTACTCAGAGCAGATTAAAGGACTAAGCAAGCTAGAAAGTTACTTAGGGCCTCCTAAATTTCTCCAATATTTTAGGGCCTCATTTTTATTTTATTTTTTAATTTTTGCTTGTAGATAATATTATTGTTAATAGTAAAATTTGGCTAGGGGACCAAAGAGAAATTTTTCACTCTCCTAGATCGAGTCAAAGCCCAAATTCGCCATTCATGGGAACCCGGGCAAGCCATAAAGCTACCCTACAGAGCAGGGAAGGATCATCGGACTTCAGAACTATCAGGAATGAAACTAGGCACGACCAGGTAGAGCCCACACGCGAACACTGGAATTTGGGCTTCTCGAGATCACCTATCCCGGGACCTCAGTTCCTGGGGTCGGGCTCCAAAACCACCCCGTGAAAGTGAGAAAGGATCGTCGAACTCAAGAAGCACTCGAAGTGAATCCCGACACAAACAAGAATGAGCACCTTCTAGGTCAAGGCTTTACGAGGTCAGATTTAACTCATAGCCTAAGCCAGAAGCCCACCAAGCACTCCAGAAGCCCACCAACCACTCCAGAAGCCCGCTGTCCCCATCATATATGAAGAGAGAGCCTCTAAGTGGATCAGGTTCACGCTATAGCTAATTCGCTAAGGGACGCCCATAGCCTACCTAGACATGAAAGAAGAATCTCACCTAATTTACACTACCCCCAGTAAGTGCCCACAAGGCCGTCCCAAGCGTCTGAAACCATAACTAAAGCATGGATCTACCTCGCTCTACGAAACAACGAGCAGCTAACTCGATGACCTCCATGAAGAATCATACCATGAATACACACAAGATCGTATCTACGTTATAACGAACATTAAATTATGCATACGTGCAAGACAAGAATTTGTTTCTATAGAGGAAACAAACTTATCTCCACTAACGATAATCTTGGGTCCGTTATTCACTCGAAGTCAATGAATTTTAAATAGATGATCTCGCCCGATAAGGAGGGAACATGTTCAGAGAATCAAGGCGGGATATACACCCGTTCAAATTATTTCGGCCATGTATAAATACGCCCAAGCATTCCTATGAAAGAAGGAGAGAGCAACATATAGACGAGAGATTAAGAGAATTGAGCAAGGCCTAAATTCTATGGTCAGAACACGTCCACCTTTGTATTTACTATTCGACAGGCATGAGGTTGCCACCCTTCTATGCCCTAGAGAGATTGTGAGTGAATGTGAGAGATTTCTGTATATCACGAGTGATCAATAATAACGCTCTCATTTCCTATCACAGTATCATTCAAATATTCATTTCTATCTTAACAGGTCAGATATCCAAGGTACTGACCTCGGCAATTACCTCCGTGGTAGTGGTCTTGTGGGTGTTAGTTGGAATTTCTCATCAAGCAAATTTCCCGTTAATACTTTCTGGAGCCGTTTATAGGAAACGAACCCACAACCACATTTTTATATTCATAAGTTTGTTGTTTTGCAGTAATCATAAGGATTCGCTCCTCCCAAGGACAGCTAGGCGTATCAGAACAACCTTCAGCTGCTTCAACACGAAAGATCCCGAAGAAAGGAAGAAAATCCGGGTTCCTTGGCCAGGTTCTAGACTAGTCAGCCACTGTGCGGGCTTTGAATCCCCCTATAGGAAGCCAGGCTGTGCTTGACCAACAAGCGGTGACCTTCGTGGAAAACGTCCATCTTCGACTGCTCGCTGAGGGTATTACTATCCAGCAAGCAAACCTCTGCAATCAAGGAGAACCTAGGAGGCTCGGGACCCGAGAACCCACTTTTGATCACCTAGGCCTATCCCTATGGAGCCAGCTCGTAATAGAACTGGACCCCGACCCTCGATCTGGGATAGGTTAGGGCCTATGCCCCCCGTTCCCGAAGCGCCGCCACGTTACCAACCCAGGCAAGTTAAGTTCTCGGCAGACGTCCTTCCCCTGGAGCGGCGAGAGTCTCCTCACTCAACTACTTCAAAGAGGGAAGCCCGTGCTAGAGAAGAAGAAAGCCAGCAAAGCCCCTAGGTAAATGCCATCTGTATAAGGAGTCGGGTAGAGGTCGCCAGCTCGTTAGAAGGGTCTGATAGTGAGGAATCCGAGATTAATTCAAGGAAACCCGAGAACAAACGTCTGCGAGACCAGTTGGCATAGCTTCATAAAGAGATCCAGCAGATGAAGAAGGGGAATCACAAGGAAGATAAGAAAGATCCTCTTAGTGAGATGAATGCTCCCTTCACCAGAAGGATCCTGGAGGCAGAGCTCCCGCCAAAATTTAAAATGCCGACTGATAGATTCTCCGGGACAGAGGATCCCTTGAGCCAGTTAGAGAGCTTCGTCCACAGATGGAGGTCCATAACGCGACCAGGGCCGCCATGTGTTGGATGTTCCCAACTACGCTGATGGATTGGGCTAAGTTCTAGTTCAGAAAGCTACCTGTTGGCAGTGTGGACTCTTTCACGAAGCTGTCAACTGATTTCTACTCACAATTCCAGGGAGTTAAACCCCGATTGAATGATCCAATCCATCTACAGTACGTGATCCAGGAGAGAGGGGAAACCCTCAGGTGTTTATGTCCAGCGTTTTCATAAGGAAGTCATCTAGATGGGGTTCTTCACAGAGAAAGAAACCCTTTCCAATTTCATGAGAAACCTGTGGGCGGGTAAGCTTTTTCGGTCTTTCTCCAAGCGACCTCTAGAGACCTACGGAGAAGCCTATGATCGGTCTCTGAAGAAAATTGAAGTCGATGAATAACTCAAGGTCAAGATAGTTGTATGGGTTCATTGGGGACTCAATCATACCTGTGGGATCAAATTTTTTACCAGTAATCATTAGAGCCACACCTCTCAAGCAGAATCTCATGAGAGACTTCGTGGTGGTGGATACTCTATCGGTCTACAATGTAATATTAGGAAGGCCATTTTTATCATCCTTGAAAGGGGTCCTACCTATCTACCACAACGTCCTCAAGTTCCCAGTAGGAGACAAGGTGAGGGAAGTATGGGGTGACCAGTAACCAGTTAGGAGATTCTATGCAGTGTCTGCCAACCCAACAGCCTTAGCAAAACAACTTGCCCAGGTAACAACGATCTAGGATGGGGCAACACCTGTATTGACCTTGGAAGATTTACGACCTATAAATCACCCAGAGGATGACCCCATGGTGCCAAACAAGGAGGATCAAAGAAGGGAATGAGCGAGCGGTCATTAAATGGATAAGCTAGAAGAGATTCCCATCCGGATGAGCGATCCCTTGAAATTCGTCAGAGTCTGAGCCACCCTTGAGCCTGGAATGAAGAAGGGTTTGATCGGGATCCTTAAAGAGTTTAAAGACATCTTCTTTTGGAGTCACGATGAGATACCCAAAATCCCGGTGTCTTTGGCTGCTCACCGATTGGCAGTGGATCTGACCTTCAAGCCCATCAAACAGAAAATGCGTCACTTTAACGCCGAAAGAATTGTTGCAATTTAGAAAGAAGTGAACAACTTGACCCAAGAAAGCTTTATCAGAGAAGCACGTTACCCCGAATGGATCACCAACATTGTCATGGTCACTAAGGCAAATGGAAGGTGGCACATGTGCGTCGATTATACCGACCTCAACCAGGCATGCCTGAAAGACAGTTTCCCTCTACCAAAAATTGATCATTTGGTTGACTCCACCTCTGAAAATAAGCTCTTGAGCTTCATGGATGTGTTTTCAGGATACAATCAGATTATAATGCACCCCACCGATCAGGAAAAGACCAGTTTCATCACCGGACGGGGTCTGTATTGCTACAAGGTGATGTCGTTCTGCTTAAGAACGTGGGGGCTACATATCAAGGGTTGGTCAATAGACTGTTCAAGCCCAAAATTGGAAGATCAATGGAAGTGTACATCGACGATATGATTACCAAGTCCTCAACCTTGTAAAGTCACCTTGACGACCTTCGTAGAACTTTCGTGATCTTAAGGGAGAACCGGATGAGATTGAACCCTTCCAAATGCACCTTTGGGGTAACTGCGGGGATGTTTCTAGGCTTCATTATTCATGACAGATGCATAGAGGCTAACCCGAAAAAGATTAAGGCTATCCTAGATCTAGAGTCCCATACGTCACTTAAACAGGTTCAAGTATTAGCCGGGCAAGTAGCATCGATCAACAAGTTCATTTCTCGGTCTACCGAAAAACGTCTCCCATTCTTCAAAGCCATCAAGTAGGGAAGAAACATGAAATGAGGCCAGGAGAGTGAACAAACTTTTTAAGCCTTGAAGAAATATCTGTCATGCCTTCCGCTACTGGTCAAGCTAAGTCGGGGGGAAGAGCTGCAAATCTACTTGGTAGTTTCAGAGACTGCAGTAAGTGGGGCCCTGATCAAATAATGTTGAGACAGGGTCCATCGGCCTATCTACTACGTGAGTCATGCTCTAACCAAAGCAGAAAAGAATTATACCCTTGTGGAGAAGCTAACGTATGCCTTGGTGACCTCGGCAAGTAAGCTTCATCCCTACTTTCAAGCTCACTCAATAGCAGTAGTTACAGACCAACCCCTTCGTCAATTCTTACAAGGCCGATGTATCCGTAAGGCTGGTTTTATGGGCTCTGGAGCTCACCCAGTTTGATTTAAGGTACAAGCCCAGGACCGTAATTAAATCCCAGACTTTGGCCGACTTTGTAGCAGAACTCTCAGTACCCCCAGGCCAAGCGACCTCCGTAGCGACAAACATAGCCTCTGAGATGATTCCAGAATCTGACAGCTGGTCAGAAGGTTGCAAGTCATGGATCCTCTACACAGATGGCATGTTCGGGCAAGCTGGGGGAGGAGCGAGCATAGTTCTAATCTACCCAGAGGGGACTGAGTGCTGCCACTATTTCATATTTGAATTTAAAGCCACTAACAATGAGGCAGAGTATAAAGCTCTCTTAGTCGGGATAAGGGCGGCTACAGAGCTCGGGGTCGATTACCTGTAGATCAGAAGTGACTCGTTGCTCATAGTTAACCACGTCTCTGGGGATTATCAGGCAAAACGGGATAATATGGTTGCCTACCTGAAGCTAGTTCAACTACTTAGGAGTAAATTTAAAGGATTTAAGATTAAGCAGGTACCTCGACAACAGAATCATCGAGTTTACGTCCTAGCCAAGATAGCTGCGAATGGTGGCCAAAACTTACCACAGGGAGTCCCTCTCCAAGTGATTCCCCTACCCAGCATAGTAGCAGGTAAGGAAACTTACACCATGGATCAGCAACCATGCTGGATGGACCCAATGATGGATTATCTCCAAGAATTGGTGAGAAAGCGGCAGTTAGTTTGAATTTAAATAGAGGTTAGGATGGTAGTGACGTCGGTGATATCCTAGGGAAGATTACCTCAAACAACGGAGAGGGCAGTAACACAACCAGATTTCTTCAAGGAACACACCAATCCATGCTCGACATGTCATCTAAGCACTTAATGAGAAGATTTCATTCGAGATCCTCAATAATTATTTCGTAACAGAAAATTTCCCAATTAAAAAATAAGGAATCTGACTCCAACCCCAACTCTACCACCGATGTTCAAGTCAGAAGGGACTTCTAATAATAGTAAAATTTGGCTAGGGGACCAAAGAGAAATTTTCCACTCTCCTAGCTCGAGTCAAAGCCCGAATACGCTATTCATGGGAACCTAGGCAAGCCATAAAGCTACCCTACAGAGGCAGGGAAGGATCATAAGGCTTCAGAACTACCAGGAATGAAGCTAGGCACGATCAGGTAGAGCCCACACGTGAACACTGGAATCCAGGCTTCTCGAGATCACCTATCCCGGGACCTCGGTTCCTGGGGTCGGGTAAGACGTGTAAGACATGAATTTGTTTCCAAATAGGAAACAAACTTATCTCTGCCAACGATAATCTTGAGTCCGTTATTCACTCGAAGTCAACGACTTTTAAATAGAGGATCTCACTCGATAAGGAGGGAATAGGTTCAGAGAATCAAGGCGGGAGATACACCCGTTCAAATTATTTCGGCCATGTATAAATACGCCCAAGCATTCCCACGAAAGGAGGATAGAGCAACATATAGACGGAGATTAAGAGAATTGAGCAAGGCCTAAATTATGTGATCATAACACGACCATCTTTGTATCTATTATTCGGTAGGCATGAGGTTGCCACCCTTTTATGCCCTAGAGAGATTGTGAGTGAATGTGAGAGATTTCTGTATACCACGAGTGATCAAAAATAAAGCTCTCATTTGCCATAACATTATCATTCAAATATCCGTTTCTATCTTAACAGGTCAGATATCCAAGGTACTGACCCCGGCTACCACCTCCGTGATAGTGGTCTTGAGGGTGTTAGTTAGAATTTCTCATTAAGCAAATTTCCTGTTGTTAATAGTAAAATTTGGCCAGGGGTCAAAGATAAATTTTCCACTTTCCCGTCCCAAGTCAAAGCCTATAGTCGATGATCATGAGACCCGGGTAGACCATAAAGCTACCCTACATGAGTAGAGAAGGTCGACCCGGCTTCAAAACTATCGGGAAGCATGCTAGGTGCGACCAGGACTAGACCCCACACGAACACTGAAACCCAGGCTTCTCGAGGCAACCTATCTGGGAACCTTGGTTCCTGAGGTCGAGCTCCTCTACCACCTTGTGAAAGCCAGGGGGGTCGCCAAGCTCAAGAAACATTCGAAAGATGCATGACAAGCTAGTAAGCCCCCTCCAGGTTAAGACTTTCAGAGATCAAACTTAATTCGTAGCCTGAATGAGAAGCCTACCAACCTCTCAAGAAGCCCGCTGTCCCCTCCGCGATTCGAGATGGAAGGGGGCCTCTAAACGAATCAGATCATTGTTACCTCCCTGAAATGCCTACCAGGACGTCTTTTCCAAGCTCCCAAGAATAAAACCGAAGCATAGAACCATTTAGGACCGAAGCATAGTCCAGTAACCTCCATGAAGAATCATGACACGAGTGCACACAGGATCATCTCCACGTAATATTTACATGCAAGTCAAGAGTTTGATTCCGAAAAGGGAACAAACTTATCTCCGTCAATGATATCATCGAATCCAGTAACAATTCAAATTCAAATGACGAATCTCGCCCGATAATGAGGGAACGGATTCATGGGATCATGACAAGATATTTGTGAACTAAAATTCTACTTGAACTATATATATATGTGAGGCCAAGCATGGTAGAAGATAGAGATAAAAAACAGAGGTGAAAAAGAGAAAAGGAATGACAGAGAGACGAGAAGAAAGGATGAGAGGAGGGCCTAAATTCTGTATTCAGAACACGACCACCGTTGTTTTCACTATTCGATAGGCATAAAGTTACCACCTTTCTAGGTCCTAGAGAGATTGAAGGCATATGAGAGATAAATCTGTATATCCAAGCGAGTAATCAATAATAAAAGCTACCATTTGTTATTGTTATAATCCAGACTCTTGTTTACCTCTAATCAGGTCAGGTATCAAAGGTACCGACCCTGGCCACTACTTCCGTGGAAGTGGTCTTGAGGGTGTTAGAAGGAATTTCTCATCCTGAACGAATTTTCTGTTAACACTTTCTGACGCCGTCTGTGGGAAACTCTCACATCACCATCTTTATATTCAAAAGTTTATTTATTTACAGGAATCATGAGGCTCCGCTCCTCACAAGGACAACCAGGCGCATCCGAACAACCTTCGGCTGCGTCGACACGAAAGGTGCTGAAGAAAGGGAGAAAATTAGGGCTCCAAAGCCAGGTTCCAGACCAGCCAGTTACTGTGCGGGCTCTGGATCCCCCTATAGGAAATCAGGTCGAGCTTGACCAACAAGCGGCGACCTTCATGGAAAATGTCCGCCTTCGACTGCTAGCTGAGGGTATTACTATCCAGCAAGCAAACCTTTACAATTAGAGGCAGTCAAGCAGGCCCGGGGCTAGGCAACCCGCCTTTGATCGACTGGGACCTAACCCTCGGGAGCCAGTTCGTAATAGAACGGGACTCCCAACCTCGATCCAGGATAGGTTAGAGCCCATGCCCCCTGTTCTTGAAACGCTGCTACACTACTAACCCAGGCAACTCAAATTCACGGTGGACATCCTTCCCCGAGAGCGTGAAGAGTTTCTGCACCCAACGACTTCAAGGAGGAAAGCCTGAAGTAGAGAAGAAGAAATTCAGCAAAGCCCCCGAGTAGACTCCCTCCGAAGAAGAAACCGGGTAGAGGTCGTCAGTTAGTAAGAAGGATCCGATGATGATAAAACTGAGATCAACTCAAGGAAATCCGAAAGCAAATGCTTGAGGGACTAGTTGTTAGAGCTTCAGAAGGAGGTTCAATTGATGAAGAAGGGGAAGTGCAAGGAGGATAAGAAAGATCCTCTAAGTGAAATGAATGCTTCCCTCACCAGAAGGATCTGGGAGGCGGAGCTCCCGCCTAAGTTCAAAATGCCAACTGACAGATTCTCCGGGACTGAGGATCAACTGAGTCACTTAGAGAGATTCGTTCAATAGATGGAGGTCCAGAACATGACCAGGGCCACTATGTGTCGAATGTTCCCTACAACTCTCACGGATTACGTTAAAACTTGGTTTAGGAAACTACCTGCCGGTAGTGTGGATTTCTTCACATAGCTATCGACCGATTTCTGCTCACAATTCCAGTGAGTTAAGCCCCGATTGAAGGACCGAATCCATCTACAGTACATGATCCAGGAAAGAGGGGAAACCCTCCGGGCTTACGTTGAGCGTTTCCATAAGGAAGTCATCCAGATAGGGGTCTTCACCGAGAAAGAAACTCTCACCAACTTCAAAGGAACCTGTGGGCAGGTAAGCTTTTCCGGTAGTTTACCAAAAGACCTCCAGAAACCTAACAAGAAGCCTATGATCTGGCTCTAGAGCAGATTGAGGTCGACTAATAGCTTAAGGTCAAGATGGAACACGACGACATGAGAGCCTTAAAGCGACAAAAGAAGGAAGATCCCAGAACAAACCCTCTAATAGATCAACATACAGTTTCCCCATTTCTCAACCCATATCAGAAATTTATCCAGAAAAACAAACTCCTCTGCAAGCTTCACCACCTCCTTGTATAGTGGCCTCAATAGCTCGAGATGAGAGGGGGTACGATCATTTCACTACTCTAAATGTATCTCGTGAAATAGTCTATCTCACCATTCGAGACAAGGGTTTGCTACAAAGGCCCGCTCCCATGAAAGCCCTTGTTGATAAAAGAAACCGCTATAAATATTGTGACTTTCACGAGGACGTGTGGCATAACACTTTAGAGTGCTACAACCTACGGAATCAGATCGAGGCTTTGATAAGAAGATGATATCTGGTGGAATTCTTACAGCAAGTCAGGGAGAACATTCAGACTGGAAGAGAAGTGCAATCTGAGATCTGAGAGCATGCCGAGAATAGAAAAGGGGAGCAGACAGACCTGATGCAACAGATTCAGATAATTCATACCATCAACGGGGGGCCTAATCTAGCTGGCACCTCTAACATTTCCAGGAAAAACCATGCGAGGAAAGTCCCTCGTACTGTCGGAGGGCGGGATATCTTCAAGGTCGACCAGAGACCTACCAACCCCTCCTAGCTATCACAGATCATTTTCATCGAAGTGGATGTCTACAACACCGTGCAGCCTCATGAAGACCCCATGGTGATCACGGTACAGATTGCCAACTGCATAATCCACCGTAGCTTGTCGACGTAGGTAGCAGCGTTGACGTCCTATTTAAAGATACCCTGGAAAAGCTAAACTTGGAACAGTGGTGCTTTAATAGCTGCACTACCCCGCTATAGGGGTTCACTGGGGACTCGATCATACCTTTGGAATCAAAAATTCTAGCAGTGATCATTAGAGCCACACCTCTCCAGCAGAATATCATGACAGACTTCGTGGTGGTGGATACCCCATCGGCCTACAATATAATATTAGGGAGGCCATTTTTATCATCCTTGAAAGGGGTCCTATCCTTTTACCACAACGTCTTGAAGTTCCCAGTAGAAGACAAGGTGGGGGAAGTTCGGGGTGATCAGTAACCAGCCAGGAGATGCTATGCAGTATCGGTCAACCCAATGGCTCTAGCAAAACAACTCGCCCAGGTGACAACGATCCAAGACAGGGCATCCCTTGTATTAAAACTAGGAGATGTAGGGTCCACCGATCACAGTGAAGACTACCTCATAATGCCCGATAGGGAGGAACAGAGAAGGTAATAGGCCAGCGGCCATCCGGTGGATATGTTAGAAAAGGATCCTGTCCGAGTGGGCGATCATTTGAAGGTCGTCAAAATCAGAGCCACCCTTGAGTCGGGAGTGAAAGAGGGTTTGATCAAGCTCCTTACAGAGTTCAACGACATTTTTACTTGGAGTCATGCTGAGATGCCAGGGATCCTGATGACATTGGCTGCTCATCGGCTGGCAATGGATCCGACCTTCAAACCTGTTAAACAAAAAAGGCACCAATTTAACACAGAAAGAAATGCTACAGTTCAGGAAGAGGTGGACAAATTGACCTGGGGCGGGCTTCATCTGAGAAGCACGTTATCTTGAATGGATCACCAATGTGGTCATAGTCACAAAGGCAAATGGAAAGTGGCACATGTGTGTTGATTATACCAACCTCTACCGGGCATTCCCGAAGGACAGCTTTTTCGTCTACCAAATATTGATCAGCTAGTCGACTCTACCTCCAGAAACAAGCTCTTGAGCTTCATGAATGCTTTTTCAGGGTACAATCAAGTTATGATGCGCCCCACGGACAAGGAAAAGACCAGTTTCATCACAGGGCGAGGTTTGTCTTGCTACAAGTGGATGCCTTTCGGGCTCAAGAACGCTGGAGCTACAAATCAGCTGCTAGTCAATCGGTTGTTCAAGCCCGAAATCAGGAGGTCAATGGAGGTGTATATCGATGACATAATCACCAAGACTTCAACCTCGAAAGACCATCTGGGTGACCTTCGTAGAACCTTCATGATTCTAAGGGAGAACCAGATGAGATTGAACTCTTTCAAATGCGTCTTTGGGGTAACTGCATGGAAGTTTCTGGGCTTCATGGTCCATAGAGAGGCATAGAGGCCAACCCGGCAAAGATCATGACTATCCTGGATCTAGAATCCCCCACGTCTCTTAAACAGGTTCAAGCCTTGACCGGGCATGTAACAGCGCTCAATAGGTTCATCTCTCGGTCTACCGTCAAGTGTCTCTGATTCTTTAAAGCCATAAGGCAAGGAAGAAACATGAAATGGGATCAGGAGAGTGAACAAGTTTTTTAAGCCTTGAAAAAATACCTGTCAAGCCCTCCACTGCTGGTTAAGCGTAGTCCTGGAGAAGAGCTTCAAATCTACTTGGCCGTTTCTGAAACCGCCGTAAGCTGGGCCCTGGTCAAGGAATTTGGGGATAGAGTCCAGCGGCCTATTTACTACGTAAGTCACGCTCTAACCAAGCCCGAAAAGAACTATACCCTGTTAGAGAAGCTCGTTTATGCCTTGGTTACCTCGGCAAGGAAGCTTCATCAATACTTCTACGCTCATTCAATAGCAATGGTGCCGGACCAACCCCTCCGTCAATTCTTACAAAGGCCTGATGTTTCTGGAAGGCTAGTTTTATGGGCCCTGGAGCTTACCCTGTTTGATTTAAGGTACAAGCCTAGGACCACAATAAAAGATTAGGCAATAGCAGACTTTTTAGCAGAGTTCTCAATACCTTCAGTCCCCCCGCGGTAACAGATGTAGCCCTAGAGAGGATCCCAGAATCTGACAGCTGGCCGGAGGGTTGCGAGTCGTGGATCCTCTACACTGATGGAGCTTCCGGGCAAGCAGGGGAGGAGCGGGCATATTCCTAATTGGCCCAGAAGAAATTGAGTGCTACCACTGTTTCATATTTGAATTTTGTTAATAGGGAAATTTGGCCAGGGGTCAAAGAGAAATTTTCCACCTACAATCAACATTCATGAAGCCCGGAAAGACCGCAAAGCCACCCTGCATGAGCAGGGAAGGTCGGTTTGGCTTCAAAGTTACCTGAAGACAAGCCAAGCACGACACAGACAAATCCCCACAAGAGCACTGGAACCCGGGCTTCTCTTGGTCATCCATCAGGGAACCTCGGCTCAGAGGTCGAGCTCCACAACCATACCGTAAATGCCAGGGGAAGTCTCCAAGCTCAAGGGACATTCGAAAGAAGCCCGCTGTCCTTGCTGAGCATCAGGGAAGAATCACGCCTGGATCTATACTACCCCAGCTACCTCCCGGAAAGGTCTACAAGAGCATCTCAAGCCCCCACGGGTTAGGGAAAATCTATTTTAAGCTTCCAAGAATAGAGCCGGAGCAGGGGCCTACCTCACTCGACGGGGCAATAGGCAGCTGGCTGGATGACCTCCATGAAGATCGATGGCATGAGAGCACACAGGATTATCTCCACATGATGTCTACATGCAAGTCAAGAGTTTAAATTCAAATAAGGGAACAAACTTATCTTCGTCAACGATATCGTCGAATCCGGAAATGATTCAAATTTAAATAACAAATCCCGCCCGATAAGGATGGAACGGATTCACGAGATTAAGGTAGAGTATTCGCGAACTAAAAACCTACTTGGATGATATATATATATATGTGAAGCCAGAAAGAAAAAAAAGGAGACAACAACAAATATATACATAGAGGGAGGACCTAAATTCGAGATTCAGAACACGGTCTCCTTCATCTCCACTATTCGACAGGTTCTGAGTTGCCACCACCCTACACCTTCGAGAGATTGTGAGCTAATAAGAGAGTTACTTGTATTTTAAAGCAATATATCAATACATTTCACATTTTACTGCTATTACCTTTTGTCTCTTTCTCTTAAACAGGTCGGGAACCAATGGTACTGACCCTGGCCACCGCTTTCGTGGTAGTGGCCTCGAGGGTGTTAACTGGAATTTCTCATCTCGAGCAAATTTCGTGTTAACACTTTCTGGCCTTGTCTGTGGGAACTCTCACACCACCATTACTTTTTTTACATTCAAAAAGTTCATTATTTTACAGTCATCATGAAGCTCCGCTCCTCACAAGGGCAGCAGGGGACCTCGGGACAACCTTCTGCTACATCGAGAATAAAGGTTCCGAGGAAAAGGAAAAAATCCGGGCTCTATAGCCAGATTCCAACCTAGTCAACTACTGTGCGGGCTCTGGATCCCCCTCTGGGAAGCCAGGTTGGGCTTGACCAACAAGCGGCAGACTTTGTAGAGAAAGTCCGCCTTCGACTACTTGCTGAGGGTATCGCTATCCAACAAACGGGTCTCTGCAATCAGAGGGAATCAAGCAGGCCCGGGGCTAGACAACCAGCCTTTGATTGCTTGGGGCAAGCCCTTCGGGAATCAACTCGGTACAGAGCGAGGCTCCGAACCTCGATCCTGGATAGGCTAGGGCCTTTGCCCCATGTTCCCGAAGAGCTGCCATGTCACCAACCATGGCAAGTCAGATCCGCTGCAGATGTCTTTCCCCGGGGACTGGAAAAATTTCTCCACCCAACAACTTCAATGAGGGAATCCCGGGGTAGAAAGGAAGAAAGTCAATAAAGCCCCCGCGCAAGCCCCCTCCGAAGAAGGAACCGGGTAGAGGTCACCAGTTCATCAGAAGGATCTGATTGTGAGGAATCCGAGATCGAATTAAGGAAGTTTGAAAGTCAGCGACTAAGGGATCAGTTGGCAGAGCTACAGAAAGAGGTCCAATTGATGAAGAAGGGGAAGTACAAGGAGGACAAGAAAGATCCTCTAAGTGAAATGAACGCCCCATTCATTAGAAGGATCTGGGAGGCAGAGCTCCCACCTAAGTTCAAAATGCCAGCTGACAGGTTCTCTAGGACTGAAGATCCGTTGAGTCACTTAGAGAGTTTCGTTCAACAAATGGAGGTTCTGAACACAACCAGGGCCGCTATGTGTTGGATGTTCCCCACCACAAATTTAGAGCTCGGGGTTAATAACCTAAATGTTAAGAGGGACTCTTCGCTCGTGGTTAACCAAGCCTTCAGGGATTATCTGGCAAAAGGGGATAATATGATCGCTTACCTGAAATTGATTCAACAACTCAAGAGCAGATTTAAAAGATTCAAAATCGAGTAGGTACCTCGATAATTGAATCGTCGAGCTGAAGTACTTGCCAAGATAGCTGCATATGGTGGCCAGAATGGAGTCCCTTTTCAAGTGATCCCCCTACCTAGCACTGTGACAGGTAAGGAAACTTATACCTTGGATCGACAACCGTGCTGGATGGATCCAATAGTTGATTATCTACAGGATGGAAAACTTCCCGGGGAGCCCGACCAAGCTTGGAGAGTCAAAAGGCTCTAGGTCCGGTATTGTTTGGTCGATGGGCACTTATACTGAAGGGGAAGATCTCTTCCCCTGCTCCGATGTTTGCACCCTGAAGATGCCAAGTGGGCTTTGAGAGAGGTTCATTCCAGGGAATACGGGAACCACATTGGTGGAGAGGCTCTGGCATATCAGGTTCTCCACATGAGGTATTATTGGCCAACCATCCATCAAGACACAAAAAGCTTGGTGCAAGTTTGCGAGGCATGCCAAAAGACTGCAAACTTGAGTCACCTCCCCCCGGAGCGGTTGTCGTCCCTTAGCTCTCCATACCTCTTTGCTATGTGGGGAGTCGACTTGATCGACCGCTTCCTACCGCTCCAGGTCAGACCAAGCATGCTATCGTGGCAATTGATTATTTCATATGATGGGTCGAAGCATAACCGCTCTCCCAGATATCAGAAGAAAACATAACAAGGTTCATCAAGTCTAATGTAGTTTGCAGGTTCGAAACTGCTCTAGCCATTATAGCTGACCTCGGAAAACAGATTGACGATGGCCGATTCAAAGATTTTTGCGAAGGCTTGGGTATCGACCTTCTGTTTTCTTCGGTAGCCCACCACAAGACCAACGGACTGGTGGAATCCACGAACAAAATTATAAAGAAGCTGTTGAAGAAAAAGCTACAGCAGAAAAAAGGCAGATGGGCAGAGGAGCTTCCCGAGGTCCTCTGGGCGTACCACACAACAAGGAGAACAACTACAGGGGAAATGCCCTACTCGCTAGCCTTCGGGGTTGAAGCAGTCCTACCTATCGAGCATAAATTAACTTCCTTTAGAGTCTAACATTTCGAACCAGAGAGCAATGAAAGTAAGCTCCGAGCTAGCTTGGATCTTTTGGAAGAAAAGCAAGATCGAATAGCCGAGAAGGTAGCAGTCTACCAGAGCAGGATTGCCAGGTACTTTAACATGAGAGTAAAGGTCCAAAACTTTAAGGTAGGGGACCTAGTCCTCAGGAAAGTAACGTTGAATACTAGGAAGAGGTCGGACGGGGTCCTATGGCCCAACTGGGAAGGACCATACCTAGTAAAAATGGTGATCCATAATGGGGCATACAAACTCGAGGATATGAACGGCCAACTCATCGATCATACTTGGAATGTAGATCACTCAAGAAAATTCTACCACAGGGGGCTCATGAGCAGGCGGCCTCCACCTAGTTTTTTTATCTCTGACAATAATGTACTTCATCCTTCTTATCAATAAGGTATGTTTTTCTTATTTTCTCCATCTACAACTTTGTTCTACAATGATTTGGGTATACGTGGAAAATTCGACATTATCGCCCCAAGACTAGGAGTAAGCCGGGGAAGCCCCCTCGCCACTCCTGATGCCTCGGCCGGGCACTACCCCCGCTAAGAAGAGTCTGAGTATAAGAGCATAGTTGCCATCCAGATCTCGAGACCAGAAAATAGCTAGATAGCCCTCATAATGCCTTGGTTAGGCTACCACCCCCAAGAAGGGTCTAAGTATAAGTGCATAGTTGCCATCCAGATCTCGAGACCAGGAAATAACTAGATAGCCCTCCTGATGCCTTGGTCGGGCTACCACCCTAAAGAAGGGTCTAATTATTAGAGCATAGTTTTCATCCAGATATGGAGACTAGGAAATAGCTAGATAGCCCTCCTGATGCCTTTGTCGGGCTACCACCCCCAAGAAGGGTTTGAGTATAAGAGCATTGTTGCCATCCAGATCTCGAGACCAGGAAATAGCTAGATAGCCCTCCTGATGCCTTGGTCGGGCTACAACCCCCAAGAAGGGTCTGAGTATAAAAGCATAACTGCAATCCAGATCTCGAGACCAGGAAATAGCTAGATAGCCCTTCTGATTCCTTGGTCGGGCTACCACCCCCAAGAAGGATTCGAGTTTAAGAGCACGGAAGCCCTCCCGATCCTTAGCCTAAGAGAAGGCTAGACAGTTCTTTACTTGATGCCTCACTCGGGTTACAATCCTCTAAAAGGGCTCAAGGATGGAGGGCTTGATTGACTTAAACTCTATATATCCCAGCTATTACTGATTACTAATTCTCCTTGTACAAGTGATTGCTTACTATAACAGGTCTACGATCAAACAAAGGGACTATCAACTAAATTCGCTGAGCTATAAGTCTTTGTAGTCGGAAAGCCCGAGCTAGCTATCTGCTTTCATGCTTAAGCAATGTTCTTATCTTGTTCTTTTTCTCAAGCTAAGTCAAATTACAATAGAGGCTGAACCTAGAGAGAGATCAGAAAAGAATAAAGTACATGCAAATCAAAATATAAACCAGATCTAAAGTTAAATTGCATTGATGAATGGGGAGCCTATTCCCCAGTAAGGCTACAGCAAACAGGTGTAGGGAAAAACCGGGTTCAAAACGCAATGGAAGCATGAGAAAAAAAAATTAGGGTTTGCGTATATATTTTTTTCCCTTTATGCGACGAGAACCTTAACCCTAGATTAATTGATATATATAAAAATATCGTACCTTTTACTCGTGACGATTGAACAAGTGCCTAATTGATTCCGCAAGATCTTCCAATCTAGTCAAGAATGTGAATCACCTTGGAGTGTTGGCTCTCTTTCTTTAAATTGTATTCCTGAGGATGGAGACAAAGGAAAAATCTTTTCTTTGTTAGTTACAAATATCCTCTAAGAGAAAAATCCAAGAACGTCCGGTCACTTGTGAATTATCAATCAATTTGATTGAAACTCGCGTGAACCTTGATTCGATGTTGTACACAAAACCCTTTGATGTAAAGGATATTAGTATACTATCGAAAACAAAAACGTTCCCCTTTTTTCTCTACTTGGCCGAATTCACACACTATTGTTTAGAGATGATCGAATTTTGTCTAGAGTAAAATCAGATTTTTCTCCCTCAAAATTCCTATGATGGCTGAATTCTTCTCTTAGAAAAATAAGCTTGGCCGAAATTCACCTCTAATTGCCTTAGGGCTGGCCGAAATTCTCATGCACATATATATATATATATATATATATATATATATATATATATATATAGGATCATAAATCCTCTCCTAAGAAGGATTTACTTGGTTGGCAAGAATCCTTTCCTTAGGTGGATTTATTTGGTAGTTAAGAGTCCTTATCTAAAAGGAAATCTAACTTCTCCTATAACCATATGTGTTGGCCGAATTTTACCTCTTTGATGTTGATTAGGAGAGTTTATTCTTTCCTAAGAAGGATTACTTGATGGACAAGAATCCTATCCTTAGGTAGATTAACTTGGTGGTTATGAATCCTTTTCAAAGAATAATTCTACCACTAAGTAGTTTTACTTGGTGACCAAGAATCCTTTTCCAAAAAGAATTATTTCCTACACCAAGACTCCTAATCCAACTCAATAGTGTATTTGTAACCATATTAAAGACTTCCTAATTTGATTAGATAAATAATTCCTTTTATTTATCTACTTATCAAATATAGTTTTTAACATTAACTATACTACCAACAATAGTATAGTTTTAGGAGACCATCTCCTACTAGGAAAAAGATTTTGACTTTTAATTAAATAAATAATTAATCAATAAATTAATTAATTTTCATTTAATTAAATAATAAAATAAAATAATATATTTAAGCTATTCTCAATAGCCTTGCCGCCTATACCATATATAAGAGCCATATATTATTTTTCTTATTTTATTAAATCCATTGGACCTTAGTAAAAAGTCCACATGTGAACTAGACCTATTCTTACAAAAAGAAACAAGTTCTCATGCCTTATTACAATTCTAGATGGACCCTTAAATTGGTCCGGTAGAATATATCAAGTGATCCATACAAGTTCGTGTGGATTGAGGCTCTTGGTGGGCTATCTAAATTTAAGCTCCAATAGACACAACCCAATCACAATCAATAAATGATTTACTTAGGTCCGATCTATTTAATTTTAGTTCATTCCACTAAAGAACTAAAATTGAACTCTTAAATAAAGATAGAATAAGTTGATGTTACTCATTCATACCCTAGACAACCTTATTGGAGAAAGTGTATCCCCATGAAGAATACCAGTAATCGGCAAGAGCTCATAGACCGCCTATAGCTCTCCAAGTTACCATATTTACTCATATGACCACATATTGAACTTGGATATTTTGACTTGTCCAGAAACCATGTTTTAATAGACACTATTGAAAACTTAACGTTAAGGTTTAATATCTAATATCTCAAAACATCCATATGATGGTATTCTACTCTCATTCAATAAATGGAGTCACGATGTCCATATCTATAAATGAAGTCCTCTATCGATTAACAAATGAATACCACCAAACTATCGAGGATAGACTATGCTATATAATCGTACTCATTGATAGCTCAAATGATAACATTTGCAACCATAAGTCCATCATTTATCTCAGGATTGAGATAGACTCTCCGATTGTCTTCAAATGAAATTTTTTATCCATTGACGGTTCTAGATAAAGTATTTTATTTTGATCCTATTCAATGCACCCAGTGCACTAAATTATTTTGCCCAAAGACACCATACTTTGATGATTTTAGACTCATCATAACACATTTGATCCCACTCAAATGCTAGCAAAAGAATCTACAACTTTGACAAGATAAAGGCGCCCAACCTTCTATCTTAAGTTGTGAATATTATTCAAGACTAACTAAAGAATTATGTCTACTTCATACATATCTAGATGTATGAAAAATTCTTCTTTTCTCATAGTCTTTTGACCTTATGATTATTTACTTTTGACAATTATAATAATTAAACTAGAAATCACTTTATTCATATGAAACAATTGTTAATTACAATATTACACTCTTGCTATTGAGCATAATCCTAACGATAGGGAGCCCAACCCTTGATTTCGGGATACTAAAAAAAAATTAATGATCAAGTATGGGTAAAGATGGGATGCCCACCCCCTTTTCCGGGCATTCAGAGCAAGCTACAAGAAGGTGTACTCAAGCTTCTGCATCCTCTCGGTCTCCTCCAGCTTCTCCCCCTTCCGGATGAACCTCACCTTCTACCCTTCCTTTGGGTGATCGCTCATCCCGAACGGCCACCTCTGCCACATCCTCCTAAGGATGCGCCGCGACTGCCTCATGAACAGCAAGGTCCTCCTCCACCTCAACTGCTTCATGATCAACAGGGTCCTCCTCCACGACTTCATTAATCACTGCCATAACCACATGTGGTATGGTTGCATCAAGAAGATAAGCCATTGACTCTGGCATACTCTCTTCCCCTGTTGTTTCTTCATTTGAAGCAATTCTGGAGAGGTCTCGGGCTTCCTTAAGATCTTCTTATGGCTCCGTAGGTTAAGCCCAAATCGAAGACTCTCTAGGACCCGATGTTGGGAAGATGAAAATAGGAGAAAGAAGGTCTAATCCAGCTATTTGCTTCTCGGCTTTGGCCACTTTGGAGGGATCCAAGTCATCACCTAAGGGGCGAGACATATCTGTGGACTTGGCCAATATCTCATCCCTATTCCAGTTAGCGATGATTGACAGGTCAAAGGGAGAGGGGAGGGCTTCGGCAATCTGGTAGAAAGCTAGAAGTAACCTTCGTTGAATGACGCATCCACCTCGGCCTAGAGCTTGGCAATCCGGGCATGCATATCTTGATTCTCAGCGTCCAGCTTCTTGGCTTTGATTTTTCAGGAGTCTCTCTACCTAGCCCACAGCTCTGACTTGAGGGTCTCTTGGTCAAAGGATCTTTTCATCCTCTCATGGTCGCAGGGAAGCTTGCTTAGTTCAGTTTCCATTTTCCTCTGATTGGAGGTCATCTCCTCTACAAGAGACCGAGCTTGCGCTAGAAGCCCCATGACCCTTTCAGTTTCAGCTTTAGCCTGGGTAGCCCAATCATGAAGAAGGGATACTTGTATACCCATTACGACATTAAACTTGAAAGCCTGTAAAATATGAAACAAAGTTTAGAGAGCAACCAAAGCTCGCAATCACAAGAAACAAAGACAATGGCTATCTTGGCCAGGAGGGCAGACTTCTTGGTAAGCATGATGTCCACAAGCATTGAAGCCATCCTAGAAAGCCCTTCACCCGGGCAAGACACCACGAACTGCTTTAGAACCTCGTCGTGGCCAGTCGAGCCTGACTGATGGTGGGGGCGAGAAGGGGAGTCTCAAGAATACCAGCCTCAGGATCCCCCGTAGCCTGAACTGAATGGGGCACAGGTAGGTCAATTGGAGCAGTGGGTAATGTAACTGAAGGAGCGATAACTGTAGCCGGAACCGCTGATGAAGGGGTAGATGTGGTCATAGTGGCAACCTAGGAAGCAGGGCCTTCTTTGATTAGCGCCTTGGAAGCCCGCAACGTAAGAATAGCCATCCTGGTCCTAGCTGGGGTAGGAGATGGAGCTGAAACAGGCGAAGCAGCAGGTGGGGTTACAAGACCCCTTTCTCCGAGGTAATCGAGAAGACCCCTCGGGGCAATTTTGTAGGAGGGAGAGGGGTGCGAGCTTGCTGAGCTTCACGGAAAGCTGGAGTAATAGGAAAAACTGATAAAAAAAAAGATTTAAGAAGTAAGCCAGCTAATAAATTAAAGCATAATAACTTGAGATCACTTACGAGGGGTAACATTAGAGATCCGTAGATATTGGTTCACCCGGGGGGAATCGAAGGGATCAACGGTGGGGTATTTCAGATTCAGGTAGTTCCTGGCAAGGATTGCCCTCAACACTATTTCAGATTTAGCGGGTAAGAAATCCCGATCCCATGCTGGTTTGCCATTGAAAGCTGTGGGGACCTTGAACTGGTGCCCACCTAAGAAGATCGAGCACCCCCAATCATCGCCGGCCAGTATCCATTCCTTCTTCCAGGCTGGGTCCTTCCTTGAAGCTTCAGGGATGATGAAGTTGAGCTTGTTCTTGGCCTTGGCATAGAATTGACCTCGAGGGACCCCGGCCAGACTCCTTATTTGGAAAAGGAAAGCCAACTTATTTGCTCCGGATTCTGGGGTTATTTTGCTGAGCTTGCATTGCTCTCTCCAAAGCATAAAAAAGCTGATTGGGTGCCTCCAGAAGCCAGATGTCAACTGAAGAGGAGCAAATTGAAAGGCGTTGAGGGCACGCCACAAGGTAGGATGAAGATGAACCCTGACCCTACTCTCGAGGGTAGCCACGTGAATCAGAAGGATTCCCTGGGGAGGATTGAAGACGTTATAGCCTCTGTAAGGGATGGCGAGGGAGATGCTGTCAGGAATTTCGTACTTAGATCTGATGCGACTGAGGGAGTCTGGGTCAATAGTGGAGTTGGGAATGACCCTAAAATCATACAGTGGAAGCCCCACGGGAAGAGGATCGACTACCGTGACTTGACCTCTCCTAGCAGTGTCGTCATTCTCTCATACGCCAGAGTTTTCATCAACCAACTCTAGAGGGTTGCCGGGTTGATTCGAGAAGCTGGAGCCGATGGAGACTTTCCTATTAGAACGACGGTGCTGAATGGCCGAGAAAGTATCCTCGTCGCTTTAGATTCCTCACACCCGTTTCCCAGGAACTAAGTTAGAGCCGCTAGTGCCCTCGACAAGAGCTTCAATGCTATCAGAAGAGTTCGACATTGCTGAATGAGGAAAGCTTGAAGGTGGATGATAGACGGTGGTGAGGTTAGAGAAATTAACGAGAGAGGAAGTATGGAAATTTGAAATTGAAAGAAAGTGTGAAAAAAGGGATGGTGAGGCCGGGATTAAATAGAGGTTAAGGGTGTAATAATGTTGGCGATATCCTCGGAAAGATCACCTAAAGCCACGAAGAGAGCCATAGTGTGACCGTTTTTTCCTCAAAGAACACACTAATTCAAATTCGATATTGAGTAATTAATGAGAAGATTTCGTTCGAAATTCTCATTAATTATTTTATAACGGAAAAATCTCCCAATTAAACAGGGAATCTGACTCCAACCTAAACTCTACCTCCGGTGTTCTAGTCAGAAGAGACTTCTGTTAGTAGTAAAATTTGTCCAGGGGTCAAAGAGAAATTTTCCACTTTCCTGCCCCAAGTCAAAGCCTATAGTCGATGTTCATGAGACCCGGGTAGACCATAAAGCTACCCCACAGGAGTAGAGAAGGTCGGCCCAGCTTCAAAACTATTGGGAAGCAAGCTAGGCGTGACCAGGATGAGCCTCCACACGAACACTGGAACCCAGGCTTCTCGAGGCCATCTATCTGTGAACCTCGGTTCCTGGGGTCGAGCTCCTCAACCACCCCGTGAAAGCTAGGGGGGTCGCCTAGCTCAAGAAACATTCGAAAGATGCTTGACAAGCTAAGTAAACCCCCTCCGGATTCAGACTTTCAGAGGTCAAACTTAATTCGTAGCCTGAACGAGAAGCCTACTAACCTTTCAAGAAGCCCGCTGTCCCCTCCACGATTCGAGGAGGAAGGGGGCCTCTAAACGAATCAGATTTGTGTTACCTCCCTGGAATGCCTACCAGGACGTCCTTTCCAAACTCCCGAGAATAGAACCGAAGCTTATATCCATTTGGGACCGAAGCATAGTCCAGTAACCTCCATGAAGAATCATGACACGAGTGCACACAGGATAATCTCCACGTAATATTTTTATGCAAGTCAAGAGTTTGATTCCTAAAAGGGAACAAACTTATCTCCGTCAACGATATCATCTAATCCAGTAACAATTCAAATTCAAATGACGAATTCCGCCTGATAAGGAGGGAACGGATTCATGGGATCATGAAAAGATATTTACGAACTAAAAACCTTCTTGGACCATATATATATGTGAGGCCAAGCATGGTAGAAGATAGAAATAAAACGTAAGAAGAAAAGAGAAAAGGAACGACATAGAGCCGAGAAGAAAGGAGGAGAGGAGGGCCTAAATTCTGTATTTAGAACATGGGCGCCGTTGTTTCCACTATTCGACAAGCATAAAGTTACCACCTTCCTAGGTTCTAGAGAGATTGTAAGCATATGAGAGAGAAATCTTTATATCCAAGCGAGTAATCAATAATAAAAGCTCCCATTTGTTATTGTTATAATCCAGACTCTTGTTTACCTCTAAACAGGTCAGGTATCAAAGGTACTGACCTCGACCACTACTTCCGTGGAAGTGGTCTCGAGGGTGTCAATAGGAATTTCTCATCCTGAGCGAATTTTTCGTTAACACCTGTTAACTATTATATTAAATGGTCTCATAATATATAGCAATGAAAATATAAATATCTTCTAAAGTTAAGGATAAAAATTCTTTTTAAATATTGTTAATAGTGAAATTTGGCTAGGGGTCAAATAGAAATTTTCCACCCATAGTCGACAACATGAAGCCCGAAAAAGTCACAAAGCCACCCCGCCAGAGCAAGAAAGGCCGGCTTGTCTTCAAGACTACCAGAAAACAAGCCAGACGTAACCAGGACGAACCCCCTCACGAGAGTACTGGAACCCGGGCTTCTCCAGGCGGGGAACCTCGACTCCGAGGTTGAGCTCCACAATGGTCCCGTAAATGCCAGAGGAAGTCTCCAAGCTCAAGGGACATTCGAAATAAGCCCGCCAACCTCTCCAGAAGCCCGCTGTCCTTACTGGACATAAATGAAGAATCACGCCTAAATCTACACTACCCCAGCTACCTCCAAGGTTGGTCTGCAAGAGCACCTCTAGCCCCCACGGATCAGGGGAAATCCATCTTAAGCTTCTAAGAACAGAGCCAGAGCAGGGATCTACCTCGCTCCACAGGGTGACAGGCAGCTGGCAGGGTAACCTCCATGAAGATTCATGGCACGAATGCACACAGGATCGTCTCCACGTAATATTGACATGCATGTCAAGAGTTTGATTCAAATAAGGGATTAAACTTATCTCCGTCAACGACATCATCAAATCCTGTAACAATTCAAATTCAAATAAAGAATCCTGCCCGATAAGGAGGGAACGGATTCATGGAATCACGGTAAAGTATTTGCGAATTAAAAACCTACTTTGACGATATAAATACGTGAAGCCAAGCAAGGTGGTAGAGGAGGAACGACAGAAATAAGAAAGGATAAAAATAGAGAACACGGTTAGGAGTCAGGAGGGAAAGCCTAAATTATGCATTCTGAACACGGTTACCTTCATTCCCACTATTCGACAGGTACCGAGTTGCCACCACCCTACACCTTCGAGAGACTGTAAGCATACAAGAGAGCGATTTGTACTTAAAAGCAATATATCAATAATAAAGCTCCCATTTACTAATCAGCCTCTCGTCTATCTCTTAACTAGGTCGGGAATCAACGGTACCGACCCTGGCCACCACTTTCGTGGTAGTGGTCTCGAGGGTATTAACAGGAATTTCTCATCTCGAGAAATTTCCCATCAGCACTTTCTGGCGCCGTCTGTGGGAAACCTCTCAGACCACCATCTTTTTACATTCAAAAAGTTCATTATTTCCAAGTCATCATGAGGCTCCGCTCTTCACAAGGGCAGCAGGGCACCTCGGGATAATCTTTTGCTACATCGACACGAAAGGTCCCGAGAAAAGAGAGAAAATCTGGGCTCTATAGCCAGATTCCCACCCACCCAGCTACTGTGCGGGCTCTGGATCTCCCTCTGGGAAGCCAGGTCTAGCTTGACCAACAAGCGGCGGCCTTTATAGAGAACGTCCGCCTTCTACTACTCGCTGAGGGTATCGCTATCCAACAAACGGGTATCTGCAATCAGGGGGAGTCAAGCATGCCTGGGGCTAGGCAACCCGCCTTTGATCACCTGGGACCTGCTCCTCGGGAATCAACTCATAACAGAACAGGGCTTTCGACCTCGATCCGGGATAGGTTAGGGCCCATGCCCCATGTTCCCGAAGCATTGCCACGCTACCAACAAAGACAAGTCAGATCCGCGGCAGATGTCCTTCCCCTGGGATGGGAAGAGCTCCTCTAACCAATAGTCAGTTCATCAGAGGGATCTGATGGTGAGGAATCCGAGATCGACTCAAGGAAATGCGAAAGCAAGCGACTAAGGGACCAGTTGGCAGAGCTATAGAAAGAGGTCCAATTGATGAAGACAAGAAAGATCCTCTAATTGAAATGAACGCCCCCTTCACCAGAAGGATCCGGGAGGCAGAACTCCCATCTAAGTTCAAAATGCCAGCTGACAGGTTCTCCAGGATTGAAGATCCTTTTAGCCACTTAGAGATCTTCGTTCAACAGATGAAGGTCCAGAACACAACCAGGGCCGCTATGTGTCGAATGTTCCCCATTACACTCACAGATTATGCTAAAACCTGGTTTAGGAAGTTACCTGCTGAGTGTGGATTCCTTCACCAAGTTATCAACCGATTTCTGCTCATAATTCTAGGGAGTTAAGCCCCGAGTGAAGAACCCAATCCATCCACAATACGTGATCCAGGAGAGAGGGGAAACTCTCCAGGCTTATGTCTAGTGTTTCCATAAGGAAGTCATCCAGATGGGGGTCTTCACCGAGAGAGAAACCCTCGCCAACTTCAGAAGAAACTTGTGGGTGGGAAAACTATTCCGGTCTTTTACCAAGAGACCTCCGAAAACTTACCAGGAAGCCTATGATCTGGCTTTGGAACAGATTGAAGTCGACGAATAGCTCAAGGTCAAGATGAAGCATGACGACATAAGAGCCGAAAATCGATAAAAAAAGGAAGCTCTAAAACCCTAGCAAGCTCAGAAAAGCCATAACAAACCCCCTAATAAATCAACATACAGTTTCCCTCTTCCTCAGCCCAGATCAGAAAGGTATCCAGATAAACGGTTTCCTCCTCAAGCTTTACCACCTTCCAGGACAATGGCCCCGATAGCCCACGATCAGAGGGGGTACGACCATTACACTCCCTTAAATGCATCCCGAGAGACAGTCTACCTTGCCATTCTGGACAAGGGTTTGTTATAGAAGCCTGCTCCTATGAAAGTCCAGGTCGATAAAAGAAATCGTTATAAATATAACGACTTTCATGAGGACGTAAGACATAACACTTCAGAATGCTACAACCTGCAGAACCAGATCGAGGCTTTGATTAGGGGAGGATGCTTGATAGAGTTCTTACAACATGTTAGGGAGAACATTCAGACTGGAAGGGAGGTGCAAGCGAGATCCGAGAACATGCTGAGAATAGGAAAGGAGAGCAGGCAGACCTGATGCAACAGATTCAGATAATACATACCATTAGCGGAGGTCCCACTCTGGCTGGTACCTCCAACAATTCCAGGAAAAACCATGCGAGGAAGGTAACTCGTCCGGACGAGGGGCGGGATATCTTCAAGGTCTACCAGAGACCCACCAACCCCTCCAAACTGTCACAGATCGTCTTCACTGAAACAGATGTCTATAACACCGTGCAGCCTCATGATGACCCTATGGTCATCACGGTACAAATTGCCAACTTCATGGTACACCGGTGCTCGTCGACACGGGTAGCAGCGTCGACATCCTGTTCAAAGACATATTGGAAAAGATAAATTTGAAGCAGTGGTGCTACTATAGTTGCACTGCTCCATTATACGATTTCACTGGGACTCCATCACACCCGTGGGATCAAAAATCCTACCGTGGTCATTGGAGCTGCACCTCTCTAACAGATCATCATGACCGACTTCGTAGTGGTGGATACCCCGTCGGCCTATAATGCAATATTAGGAAGGCCATTTCTGTCATCTTTGAAAGGGGTCCTTTCTATTTACCACAATGTCTTGAAATTCCTGGTAGGAGACAAGGTGGGAGAGGTTCGGGGTGATCAACAAGCAGCTAGGAATTGCTACGCAGTGTCAGCTAACCCAGTAGCTCTAGCAAAGCAACTCGCACAGGTGACGACTATCCAAGGTGGGATAGCCCCTGCACTAAACCTGGAAGACACGAGATCCACCGATTGCCCCGAAGACAGACTCGTGATACCCGACATTTAAATACAAAGAAAGGTAGATGGGTAAGGGAGCTTCTAAAGGTCTTCTAGGCTTTCTGCACTACAAGGAGAATCGCTACCGGGGAAACGCCCTACTCTCTGGCCTTCGGGGTTGAAGCAGTTCTACCTATAAAGCAGTAGTTGACCTCCTTTAGAGTCCAACGATTTGAACTGGGGAGCAATGAAAGCAAGCTCCGAGCTAGCTTGGACCTCCTGGAGGAAAAGCAAAATCGAATAGCTGAGAGGATAGAGATCTACCAAGGCAGGATTGCCAGGAACTTCAACAGGAGGGTTAAAGCCCGAAGCTTTAAAGAAGGGGATCTAGTCATCTGAAAAGTGATTTTGAACACCAGGAAGAGGTCAAACAGGGTCCTAGGGCCCAACTGGGAAGGACCCTACCTAATAAAAATGGTGATCCGTAATGAGGCGTACAAGCTCAAGTATATGGATGGCCGACTCAGCGACCATACTTGGAATGCGGATCACTTAAGGAAATTCTACCCTTGAACAAGGGACTCAAGAGCAGGCGACCTCCGACTAGCTTCTTTTATTTTTTCTGAAAATAATGTTCTCCACCCTCCATATCAATAAAGCCTGTTTTCTTGTTTACTCATACTTCAACTATGTCCTACAATGATTTGGGTCTACATTGAGAGTTTCGACATTATCGCCTCAAGACCAGGGTAAGCCAGGGAAGCCCCATCGCTACTCCTGATGCCTCGGTCAGGCACTACCCCCCACTAAGAAGGGTCTGAGTGTAAGAGCATAGTTGCCATACAGATCTCAAGACCAGGAAATAGCTAGATAGCCCTCTTAATGCCTTGGTCGGGCTACCACCCCCAAGAAAGATCTGAGTGTAAGAGCATAGTTACCATCCGGATCTCGAGACCAGGAAATAGCTAGATAGCCCTCCTGATGACTTGGTCGGGTTACCACCTTTAAGAAAGATCTGAGTGTAAGAGTATAGTTGTCATCCATTTCTCGAGACCAAGAAATAGCTAGATAGCCCTCTTGATGCCTTGGTCGGGCTACCACTCCCAAGAAGGGTCTGAGTGTAAGAGCATAGTTACCATCCAGATCTCGAGACCAAGAAATAGCTAGATAGCCCTCTTGATGCCTTAGTCGGCCTACCACCCCCAAGAAAGGTCTGAGTGTAAGAGCATAGCTGCCATTCAGATCTCGAGACCAGAAAAAAAGCTAGATAGCACTCTTGATGCCTTGGTCAGGCTACCACCCCCAAAAAGGATCTGAGTGTAAGAGCATAGTTGCCATCCAGATCTCAAGACCAGGAAATAGCTAGATAGCCCTTCTGACGCCCTGCTCGGACAACCACCCTTAAGAAAGATTCGAGCTTAAGGGATAAATCCTTCACTAAATACCTCACTCGAGTGTACATCCCCCTAGAGGGACTCAAAGATAGAAGGCTCGACTTCCTTAAATTCTAAATATGCAAGTAAGTTCAGGTTACTAGCTCTCCTTGATACAGGGTTACTTACTACAGCAGACCCACAGTCAAATAAGGGGACTGTCAACTAGAGAAGTCGAGCTAGGAGTTTCATTAGTATGGGGGGTCAATGCCAACAACCTTTTTTTCTTATCTTATTTTCCCTCTGAAGATAGCTCGTTTCGATATAAAAGCTGGACGATCAAGCAAGTACATGCAAGCCAGAGTTAGATTTGAGATTAAAATTTTATTATCAAGTAAGGGAGCCTATCCCCCAACAAGGCTACAACAAGCAAGGGGGGCCCCATCCCCTGTTCCGGGCTATAAACGCAATAATAAAATGGCAAACACAGTTGAAGATGGGATGTCCACCCCCTTTTTCAGGGCATTCAAAATAGATTAAATGGGAGAGAACTCAAGCTTATTCGTCTTCTTGAGGACCTTCAGCCTCCTTCTCCTCCTAAGAATGAACCTCGCCCCCTGCTCCCCTCTCCGGTCGCATCTCATCCTGGTCAACTGCATCTACCTCCCTCGCGACCTCCTCCTAGGGATCAGCTCTGGCTGCCTCGAGGTAAACAGGATCCTCCTCCAAGATTTCATTGATCACCGCTAAAACTTCAGACGGTATAGCTGCATCATGAAGGATGGCCATCGACTTAGGCACGTTCCCGCCTTTTGTTGACGCCACTCTTGAGAGCACTGCGGGGGGTTCTCGGGCTTCAGCAAGGCCTCTTTCTTGCTCCTCGTTGTGATCCCCCTCCGAGGATTCACCGGAACCAGATGATGGAAAGGTAGGAACATGAGGAGGCAGATCTGGCACCTCCAACTGCTTCCCAGCTCCCTCTCTAAAAGAGCCATCTCCATCAGTTTCGGGGTGAGACATCTCTACAGCCCTCGACATGACCTCTTCTCTATCCAAGCCAGAGATGCTGGAGAGATCGAATGGGAGAGGAAGAGCCTCCGCAACCTGATAAGAGGTATAGAAGTACCCATCGTTAAAAGAGGCTTCCACCTCGGCCTGCTGCTGGGTAATTTGAGCCTGCAAGTTTTGGTTCTCAACATCCAGGGCCTTCGCCTCTCCTCTCCAGTCATCCCGTTGGCTAGCCCGCCGTTTCTACCAGAGAGTCTCCTGATCAAAAGCCTGCTTAAACATCTCATGGTCGCATTGAAGCTTAGCTAGCTGCGTCTCCATTCCTTGTTGGCTAGAGGTCATCTCCTAGACCAGGGTCTGACCCCTCGCAAGTAATCCTATGGCTCGCTCAGCTTCAACCTCAACCTTGGCTGCCCGATCTTGAAGGAAGGCTACCTGATGCCCCATGGCTAACTGAAACTTGAAAGTCTACAAAGGAAAATCATATTAGAAAATGACAAATCAAAATGCTGAATGAAGAAGTGAAAGCGACGGTTACCTTTGCTAGAAGGGCGGACCCTTTGGTAATTATGATGTCTACGGGCATCTCGGTCATCCTAGAAAGCTTGCCTCATCCTGACAGGATGCGACAAATTACTTCAGGACCTCATCCTGACCCGTCGAGCTGGATTGCTGGTGGGGGCGAGAAAGGGCGACCTCAAAAATATCGGTATTGGGCTCCCTGAGAACCTCGACTGCCCAAGTTACAACCAGATCATCAGATATGGATAATGTGACTCAGGGAGCATCGGCTGAAGCAGAGACTACAGGTAAGGGGGAAAGAATGGACTTATTAACGACTTAAGAGGCAGACTCTCCTCTGTTTAGAGCCTTCGCAGCCCGAGATGCAAAAAGAGCCATCTTGGACTTCACCAGGGAGGGAGAGGGCGAAGGAACGAACGGGGCAGCTACCTTAGTGGTTGACCCCCCATTTATCGAAACATCTGAGAGAGCTCCCGGGGATGATCAGGAAGAAGGAGGAGGGATCTCGGCTTATCAGGCTTCGTGAGAAGATGGAACAACAACAAACATTTTTAGAGAGAGAAATCAAGATCATCAGAACTGAACTATAAAAAAAAACGACTAGATAGATAGATATACTTATGAGGGGTAGCACCGGATATCCGCAGGTACCTGTTTACCCTGCGGGGATCAAAGGGTTCAGCGGTTGGAAACTTTAGATTCAAGTAGTTCCAAGCCAGGTTTGTCCTTAGCACCGTTTCAGACTCAGCAGGTAAGGAATCCCGACCCCATGTGGGTTTGTCACTAAAGGCGGTGGAAACCTTGAGCTCATGCCTACCGACGAAGACGGAGCTCCCCTAGTCTCCTCCTACCAGAACCCATTCCTCTTTCCAAGCAAGGTCCTTTTTTGAAGCCCCGGGGATGATAAAGTTGAGCCTATTCTTGGACTTGGCATAGAATTGGCCTCTTAGATGACTCTAGAAGCCAGACGTTAGTTATAGTGGAGCCAGCTGAAGGGCATTGAGAGCCCGCCGAAGGGTGGGGTGAAGAGGGAGTCTCACCCCGCTCTCAAAAGTTACGACGTGGATAGGGAGCACGCCTTTGGGCGGGCTAAAAACATCGTAATTTTGGTGGGGGATAGTTAGAGAAACAGTGTCAGGATTACCATACTTGTCTTGTAGACGGTCGATCGACTGAGGGTCGACAGTAGAGTCAAAGATGACCCTGGGTTCGAATGGAAGGGTTACCACTGAAGGAAGCTCCGCCACAGTGACTAGAGCTTTCCCGACCGTATCGACTCTCTCCCCGACATCAGAGTCTTCATCGATTAGGTTCAGAGGATTGTCAGGCTGGTTTGAAAAGCCAGAGCAGATAGAGACGTTCCTGTTAGAACGACGGCGCTGGCAGAGCGGGGAAGATTCCTCATCGCTTGAAATCCCTCGCACCTGCTTGAGAGGAAATAGGTTAGGGCCTCTGGATCCCTCAACCAAGGCATCAACACTATCTATGGAAGTCGACATTGATGGGTAAGGAAGACTTGGAAGTAAGCGGAGGCAAGCAGGGAATTCGATAGAGAAAACAGGGAAGAAGAAATTGAAAATTTGGGATTTGATTAAGTATGAAAAAAGTGACGGTCAGGCTGGGCTTAAATAGAGGATTATCAACGATATCCTCGAAAAGATCACCTAGAGCCGTATTATAGCCATTTTTCTTGGAATAACACTCAGTTTCAAATTCAAATATTGGGTAATTAATGAGAAATTTTCACCCTCATTAATTATCTTTATGGCGGAAAACTTTCTCAATTAAACAAAGAATCTAACTCCAACCCTAACTCTACCACCGGTGTTCAAGTCAGAGGGGACTTCTGTTAATAGTGAAATTTGACCAAGGGTCAAAGAGAAATTTTCCACCAATAGTCGACAATCATGAAGCCCGAAAAAAGTCATAAAGCCACCCCGCCGGAGCAGGGAAGGTTCGCTTGGCTTCAAGGCTACCAGAAAATAAGCCAGGCGTAACCAGGATGAGCCCCTCATGAGAGTACTGGAACCTGGGCTTATCCAGGCCATCTATTAGGGAACCTCAGCTCTTAGGTCGAGCTCCACAACCATCCCGTAAATGCAGGGGAAGTCTCCAAGCTCAAGAGACATTCGAAAGAAGCCCGCCAACCTCTCTAAAAGCTCGTTGTCCTTGCTGGACACAAAGAAAGAATCACGCCTAAATCTACACTACCCCAGCTATCTCCAGGATGGTCAACAAGAGCACCTCAAGCCCATAGGGGTCAGGGGAAATACATCTTAAGCTTCTAAGAACAGAGCCAGAGCAGGGATCTACCTTGCTTTACGGGGCGACAAGCAGCTGGCAGGGTGACCTCCATGAAGATTCATGGCACGAATGTACACAGGATTGTCTCCACGTAATATTGACATGCACGTCAAGAGTTTGATTCAAATATGGGATTAAACTTATCTCCGTCAACGATATCATCAAATCCCGTAACAATTCAAATTCAAATAACAAACCCTGCCCGATAAGGAGGGAACAGATTCATGGGATCACGGTAAAGTATTTGCTAATTAAAAACCTACTTGGACGATATAAATACGTGAAGCCAAGAATGGTAGAAGGGGAGGAACGACAGAAATAAGAAAGGAGAAAAATAGAGAACAACCTACAAGAATAGATATACATACAAAAAATATAGAGTCAGGAGGGAAAGCCTAAATTCTGTATTCAGAACACGGTTACCTTCATTCCCACTATTTAACAGGCACCGAGTTGCCACCACCCTACACCTTCGAGAGACTGTGAGCAAACAAGAGAGCGATTTGTACTTTAAAGCAATATATCAATAATAAAGCTCCCATTTACTAATCAGCCTTTCGTCTATCTCTTAACTAGGTCGGGAACCAATGGTACCGACCCTGGCCACCACTTTCGTGGTAGTAGTCTCGAGGGAGTTAACATGAATTTCTCATCTCGAGCAAATTTCCCCGACAACAGATATATTGTTAACTGGAAATTTGATCAAGATGAGAAATTCCAACTAACACTCTCGAGACCACTGCCACGGAGGTGGTGGCCAGGGTCAGTACCTCTAATATCTGACCCTGTTAAGTTAGAAACGAATATTTGAATGATAATGCGATAGTGAATGAGAGCTTTATTGTTGATTGTTCGTGGGATACAAAAATCTCCCACATACACTCACAACCTCTCTAGGACATGGGAAGGTGGCAACTTTGTGCTTGTCAAATAGTAAATACAATGATGGTCGTGTTCTGTTCACAGAATTAAGGCCCATCGCAATTCTTTTTTTTTTTTTACTCTATTTATGCTTATCTCTTTCTACATTATACTTTATCCTATTTATACATACTCCAAGTAGGTTTAAACTTGTGAATCGCCCGCCACGATTTTATGAATCCGTTCCATCCTTATCGCGCAGGATCCTCTATTTAAAAGTTGTTGACTTCAAGTAAGTTACGAACTCAAGATTATCGTTGGAGGAGATAAGTTTGTTTCCTCTTTCGAATCAAACTCTTGTCTTACACGTGTGAAACATTTAATGTTTGTTGTAATGTAGATATGATTTAGTGTGTATTCATGGCATGATTCTTTAGGGTGGTCACTGGCTGTTTTGTAGAGCAAGGCAGATCCATGCTTTAGTTCTAGTCTTAGAAGCTTAGGACTGCCTTGCGGGCACTTACGGAAGGTAACAGATTAGGCCTGTTTTTTCTTTCATGCCTAGGTAGGCTATGGGCGTCCCTTAGCGATTTAGCTATAGCATGAACCTGATCCACTTAGAGACTCTCTCTTCTTATCTGACGGGGGCAGCGGGATTCTGGAGTGGTCGACCGGCTTTTGGCTTAGACTATGAGCTAAATCTGACCTCGGGAAGCCTTGACCTGGAAAAAGATCATTCTTGTTTGTGCCGGGCTTCACTTCGAGTGCTTCTTGAGCTCGATGACCCTTCCTCATATTTATAGGGTGGTTTTGGAGCCCAGCCCCAGGAACCGAGGTTCAGAGACATGTGGTCTCGAGAAGCCTGGATTCCAGTGTTCATGTGAGGGCTCAACCTGGTTGTGCCTAGCTTCATCCCTGATAGTTTCGAATCCCAGTGATCCTTCCTTGCTTATGCTGGGTGGTTTTACGGTTCGCCTGGGGTCTATTGAATGACGAATTTGGGCTTTGATTCGAGCTAGGAGAGTGGAAAATTTCTCTTTGCTCCCCTAGCCAAATTTTACTACTAACAGAAATCCCCTCTGACTTGAGCACTGATGGTAGAGTTAGGGTTAGAGTCAGATTCCTTATTTTTGAATTGGGAAATTTTTCGTTACCAAATCATTATTAAGGATCTCGAATGAAATCTTCTTATTAATTGCTCAAGTGACGTGGCGAGCGTGGATTGGCGTACTCTTTGAGGAAATCCAACTGGGTTACGGTTCTCTCATGGTTAGAGGTAACCCGCCCGAGGATCTCATCTATGTTACCACCATCCTAGCTCCTTTTTAAATTCAAAATCAACGCCACTTCCTTACGCATTCATTCAGTTGTAAATTTTTAAACTTCCTCTCTCTATACTTCTTGTCGACTTTCCATTTTTCTCAGTCCCCAAACCTTATTTTACCATGTCGAAGATCAGTCATGACTCCATTGACTCCCTCTTTGAAGGCACAGAGGTTTCAAGTCTTGCCCACGGAAAGCGAGCTCGATGAGATCTAGACAAGGACGACTCACCTCTGTCCTCGTAACATCATCGATCGAACTGGAATGTAGCAATCGGGACTAGGTTTTCTAACCAACCAGAAAATCTTCTGAACTAGGTTGATGAGGATTCCAGTGAAGAGAATAGAGCCGGTGTCACATGAAAGGATCAAGGCAAGGTTGTCGGACCTTCCCTGGAGAGGTGTCTTCCATATGACTTCAGAGTCATTCTAGACTCTGTCGTTAACCCAAAATCCATCAGCCGTCTGAGATCCAGATATGGCATTCCTGACAATGTCTCCCTAACAGTCCCTCACAAGAATTATGACATCTTTAACTCACCCAAAGGTGTGCTCCCCATCCATGTGACGGCCTTCGAGAGCGGGGTAAGGCTCTATTTTCATCCTACCCTTTGACAGGCTCTCAACCCCCTTCAGCTAGCTTCTTTCTAGTTGACATCCGGCTTCTGGAGGAATCTGTTTGGCTTCCTCATATTGTGGAGGAAACAGTGTGAGCTCAGCAGAATAACCAGGGTGCCCAGGGCAGAGCAACTTGCTTTCTTTTTTCAAATTGGGAGCTTGGCCGGGGTTTTCTGAGGTCAGTTTTATGCCAAGGCCAAGAACAAGTTTAATTTCATCATTTCTGGAGCTTCAAGAAAGGACCCAGCCTGGAAGGAAGAATGGATATTAGCTGGTGATGATTGGGGGAGCTCAATCTTTATAAGTGGGCACGAGTTTACGGTCCCCACAGCTTTCAATGATAAGCCCACGTGGAGCCAAGATACCTTGTCTGCCGAGTCTGAAGTGGTGTTGAAAGCCATCCTTGCTAGGAACTGCTTGAACTTGAAGTTCCCAACTGCTGACCCTTTTGATCCTCATCGGGTAAACCGCCACCTACGAATATCTGATGCTATTCCTCGTAAGTACCTTGAACTATCAAGCTTGGTGTCGTTGAATAGTTTAGTTCTGATGGCTTTACCTTTTTTTTTAACAGTTTTTTTTGTTGCCCCAGCTTCCTGTGAAGCTCAGTAGGCTCGTACCCATTCACCCCTTGCTAGACTTCCCCGGGAAGCCCCCTTGGCCACCTTGGGCCTACTGCTCTAGCTGGGGTTTCGTCTACTTCGGCTCCATCGCCTTCCCCGGTGAGCTCTAAGATGACTATTCTTGCATCGCGGGCTGCTAGAGCTCTAAATCGATGAGGGCTTACTCCCCAAGTGGCTAGTTTGACCACCTCCGCTCCTTTATCGGTGGCGCTTGCTACAGTTACTGCTTCTTCAGTCACATTACCTGTTACCTCAACTGTTCCATCTGCGCCCCAAGCAGTTTAGGCTTTAGGGGATCCCGTGGCTGGTATCCCAGAGGTTTCCCTTACTCGCCCCCACCATCAGTCTGGCTCGGTTGGTAAGGACGAGGTTTTAAAGAAGTTCATTGCATCTTGCCTGGGTGGCGGGCTTTCCAAGATGGCTTCTATGCCCGTGGATATCCTGCTTACCAAGGCTTTCGCCCTATTGGGCGAGGTAGTCATCACCTTTTATTTTCTCATGTAATAGTTTGATTCGTCGTTTCCTAACTTGAATTCCCTTTATAGGCCTTGAAGTTCCAAGTAGCCATGGGTCTCCCGGTAGCTTCTCTCTATGACCGGGCAGCCAGGGCTAAAGTTGAAGCTGAGCAGGCCATGGGATTATTGGCACGAGCTCAAGCCTTGGTACAAGCGATGACCACTAGCCAGAGAGGAATGGAGGCACAACTAGCCAAGATTTAGTGCGACCATGAGAGGTTGAAGTGGTATTTCGATCAAGAAACCCTTTGGTCTCAGCATCGAGCCAGTCAACAGGATGATTGGAAGGAGGAAACGAAGGCACTGAATGTTGAGAACCAAAATCTGCTGGCCTAAATTGCCAAGCTTCAGGCTGAAGTGGAAGCCTCTTTTAGCAAAGGGTATTTCTATGCCTCCTTCCAGATCGCAGAAGCCATTCCCTTCCCATTTGACCTCTCCCGTATTATCGACTGGGATATGGGGGAAATTGTGTCTCAGGATGTAGAGATGTCTCACCCCAAAAATGATGAAGCAGGTCCTTCTACTGGGGATGGAGCTGGAAAGCAGCCTGAAATACCTGATCTGCTTGTTCCTATCCCAACCTTCCTAGCATCAGGTCTCAGAGAATCCTTGATGGGGGTTTAACCCACAGAGCCAGAATGTGGCCTTACAGAAGCCAGAGATCCATCTAAAGTGTTTTCAAGGGAGGAATTAGCAGTGGGAGAGATCATGCCAGAGTCAATGGCCAACCTTCTTGATGCAGCCATACCACCTGAGGTTATAGCGGTGGTCAACGAGGTCTTGGAGGAGGACCCAGCTGAGCAACAGGCAATCGAGGGGCATCCTCAGAAAGATATGGTATAGGCGGTAGATGTGGTTAACCAAGATGAGCGACCACCAGAAAGAGGAGCATGGGGCGAGGTTCATCCTGAGGAAGGGGAAGCTGGAGAACATCGGGAGGATGCAGAAGTTTGAATCCATCTTCATGTAGCTTGTTCTGAATGCCCCAGAAAAGGGGGGAGGGTATCCCATCTTTACTCATGCTTGATCATAATTATCATCATATTTTTTTTACAAGTGGTTTGTAGCCCGGAACAAGGGTTGGGCTCCCTGTTTGATTTTTGTAGCCTTACCAGGGATAGGCTCTCCATTTCATTAATGAAAATTAACTTTAGATCTGGTTCAAATTTTTAACTGGCATGTACTTGCTTCATTTTTTATATCGATCTAGGTTCAGCCTTTACAACAACTTGACTTAGCTTGGGAAAATTAACAAGATAGGTGTTAACGGGAAATTTGCTTAGGATGAGAAATTCCTATTAACACCCTCAAGACAACTACCACGAAGGTGGTGGCCGGGGTCGGTACCTGACCTGTTAAGAGGTAAACGAGAGGTTGGATCACAACAACAGTAAACGGGAGCTTTAATTATTGATTACTTGCTTCGAAATACAAATTACTTTCTTGTATGCTCACAGTCTCTATAGGGTCTAGGAAGGTGGCAACTCTGTGTTTGTCGAATAGTGGAAACAGAGGCGGCTATGTTCTGAGTACAGAATTTAGGCATTCCCTTCTTCTTTTCTTCCTTTCTCTTTGTCGTTCTTCTTATGTTTTTCTTCTGATCCCTGCTTCTCTATTTTTCTTGTTGTCATTATATATCATGTTTGGCTCTATTTATATTTGGTCCAAGTAGGTTTGAATTCACTGATATCCCGCCATGATCCTACGAATTTGTTCCCTTCTTATCGGGCGAGATCCTTCATTTAAAAGTTGTTGACCCCGAGTAAATAGCGGAGAAGATGATATTGTTAACGAAAATGAGTTTGTTTCCTTTTAGGAATCAAACTCTTGACTCACACATAAATGGAATTAATGTTGGTTATCACGTATATATGATCTTGTATGCTGTCACGGTATGGCTTTTTATGGAGGTCACCGAGCTAGTTGCCGGTCGTCTCATAGAGCGAGGTAGATCCATGCTTTGACTCTGTTCTCAGAAGCTCGGGATGTATTTTCCCTGATCCTTAGGAGCTTGAGGTGTCCTTGTAGACATCCCTAGGAAGTAGCCGGGGTAGTATGGATTTAGGCGTGATTCCTCTTTTATGCCCAGCAGGGACATCGGGCTTCAGGTGAGGTCAGCGGGCTTCTGTCTAAGACTACTGTTAAGTTTGTCCTTCGAAAATATTAACCCGGATGAGGCCCACTTTGCTTTCACGGGGTGGTTGAGAAGCTCGACCTTAGGAACCGAGGTTCCCCGATAGGTGGCCTGGAGAAGCCTGAGTTCTAGTGTTCGTGTAGGGGCTCGCCCTGGTCACGTCTAGCTTGTTTTCTGATAGTTTTTGAAGTTCGGTCGGTCTATCCTGGCTTTATGGACATTGATCATGGACTTTAACTTGTAGCAGGTAAGTGGAAAATTTCTCTTTGACCCCTGGCCAAATTTTATTATTAACAGAAGTCCCCTCTGACTTGAACACCGGAGGTAGAGTGGGGGTTGGAGTCAGATTCCTTGTTTGATTGGGAAATTTTCCGTTATAAAAATAATCAATGAGAGCGAAATCTTCTTATTAATTGCCCATATTGAATTTGAACTAGTGTTTTTCTTCGAGGAAAGAACAAATGTAAAACGGCTGTAAAATGGCTCTCTTCGTGACCCTAGGTGATCTTTCTGAAGATATCGCCGACATCATTACTCTTAACTTCTATTTATACCCGGCCTTACCATCACTTCCTTCACAATTTCTCAATTTATCAATTTTCAAATTTTCAAACTCCTTCTTTCTCGCTACCCTCTGCCGATTTCCCCTTAATTTTCGCTTACTTTCTAATTCTTCTCACCCATCAATGTCGAATTCCTCAGACAGTATTGAAGCCTTGGTTGAGGGCACCAGAGGCTCTAACCTAGTTTCTCATAAATGGGTGCGAGGAATTTCAAGTGATAAGGAATCTTCCCCGGTCTGCCAGCGCCGTCGTTCTAGCAGGAACGTCTTTATTGGCTCTAGCTTCTCAAACCAGCCCGACAACCCTTTAAACCTAGTTGATGAGGATTCTGATGCTGGGGAGAGAGTGGACACTGTCAAGAAGGTTCTGGTTATAGTGGCGGAGCTTCCTTCAACGACGACCCTTCCTTTCAAACCCAAGGTCATTCCTGATTCCATCGTTGATCCCTAGTAGATTAGTCACCTTCGGGATAAATACGGCATCCTTGACACTGTCTCTCTTATAGTTCCCTATAGAAACTACGACATCTTCAGCCCATCTAAAGGTGTACTTCCCATTCATATCGCATCCTTCGAGAGCGGGGTGAGTCTCCTTCTTCTTCCTACCCTTTGGTAGGCTCTCAACGCCTTTCAATTGGCTCCGCTCCAACTAACTTCCGGCTTCTAGAGACACCTTGTCAGCTTCCTCGTGCTATGAGGGGAGCAGTGTGAGATGAGTAGCATAACTAGAGAGCCCAGGGCAGAGGAGCTTGCTTTTCTTTTCCAGGTAGGGAGCCTGGCTGGGGTCCCTTGGGGTCAATTTTATGCCAAAGCAAAGAACAAATTCAATTTTATCATCCCTGGGCTTCGAAGAAAGACCCCGCTTGAAAAGAAGAATGGGTACTAGATGGCGGAGACTGGGGAGCTCCGTTTTCATCGACAGGCATGAGCTCACGGTCCTCACTACTTTTAGTGACAAACCCTTGTGGGATCGAGATTCCTTACCCGCTGAGTCTGAGGCTGTATAGAAGACCATCCTGGCCAGAGATTATCTAAATTTGAAGTTTCCAACTACTGACCCCTTCGACCCTCGCAGGGTGAACAAGTACCTGCGGATCTCCGATGCCACTCCTCGTAAGTATCTTGCTCTATCACGCTTTTGGCTTGTTGAATGGTTCAGTTCCGATAGTCTTAACCAATTTCTTAACAGTGTTTGTTGTCGCTCCAGCTTCTCGCGAAGCCTGGCAAGGTCAGACCCCTCCTCCCCTTCCAGATTGTCCCCAGGAGTTTTCTCGACTGCTTCGAAGAAATAGTGGGTCAACCATTAGGGCTTCTACCTCGCTTGTTCCTGCTCCATCACTTTCCCAAGTGAAGTCCAAGATGGCTATTCTTGCGTCTCGGACAGCAAAGGCCCAAAACCGATAAGGGCCCGCTTCCTAAGCGGCTGATAAGTCCACTTCTGCCCCCTCAACAGTGATTCCTGCTTGAACTGATGCTTCGCCTATCATATAATCTCTTTCCATTGATCCAGCTGCCTCCCGGGTAGTTCACGTTTCTAGGGATCCCGCGGTCAGTACTTATGAGATCGCCCCCTATCGCCCCCACCAGCAGTCGAGCTTGGCAGGTTTTCTAGAATGACCTCGATGCCCGTTGACATCATGGTTACCAAAGGGTTTTCCCTTCTAGCCCAGGTAATCGCCACTTTTACTTCCTCATTCAATAGCCTGATTTATCATTTCCTAACATGAGTTCCCTTTGTAGGCCTTCATGTTTCAAGTAGCCATGAGACATCAGGTGGCTTATCTCCTCGATCAAGCAGCTAAGGCTGAAACTGAGGATGAGGCTGAGCGAGCCATGGGGTTTCTTACGCGGGCTCAAACTCTGGTCCAGGAGATGACCTATAGCAAGAAGGGAATGGAAACAAAACTGGCTGAGCTCCAGTGCAACCACGAGAGGTTGAAGCGGGCATTTGATCAGGAAACTCTCCTGTCGACGTGACGAGCCAGCCAGAGAGGCTTAAGCACTGGATGTCGAGAACCAAGCTCTATAGGCCCAAGTTACCAAGCTCCAGGCCGAGGTGGAAGCCTCTTTCAATGAGGGGTATTTCTATGCCTCCTATCAGGTTGTGGAAGCCTTTCCCCTCATTTGATCTCTCCAGCATCGCCTGCTGAGACAGGGAAGAGGTTATGTCATGAGCTGCAGAGATGTCTCACCCCAAAAATGATGGAGCAGGTCCTTCTACTGGGAAGGGAGCTGGGAAACGATTTGAAGTGCCAGATCTGCCTCCTTCTATTTCCATCTTCCCAGCTTTTGGCCCTTGGCAAATCATTGAAGGGGGGTCCAACCAGAGGAGCTAGAAGGAGATCTTGCCGAAGCTCGAGATCCTCCCATGGTGCTCTCAGGAGTGGAGTCAATAGAATGCAGGATTATGCCTGGGTCAGTGGTCAGCCTTCTTGATGCAGGCATACCGTCTGAGGTTATAGCAGTGATCAATGAAGTCGTGGATGAGGACCCTGTTGACCCTGAAGCAGCTGAGGTGAATCCCCAGGATGATGTGGTGGAGGCAGTAGATGCAGCTGACCAGGATAAGCTTCCACCAGAGAGGAAAGCAGGGGGCGAAGTTCATTCTGTGGAAGAGGAGGCTGAAAGTCATCAGGAAGATGAAAAAGTTTGAACTCTCTCTCTCGTAATTCATTCTAAATGCCCGAAAAAAGGGGTGGGCATCCCATCTTTAACCGTGTTTGATCCTTTATCCTTTCATTTTTCTTTTTTGTAGCCCGACATTAGAGTTGGGCTCTCTACCTAATGTAGCCTTATTGGGGAATATGTTCCCCCGTACATTAATAAATTTTAACTTTAGATCTAGTTCACACTTTGACTTGCTTGTACTTACTGGATCTCCCTCTAGGTTCAGCATTCATAGCAAATTGACTTATCTTCGGGGAAATAACAAGATAGGAACACTTTTTAAGCAAGAAAGCAGACAGATAGCTCGGGATTTTCGGCTACAAAGACTCATAGCTCAACGTCTTTAGTCGATAGACCCCTAGTTGGATCGTATGCCTGTTATAGTAAGCAACCACAAATCAAGGAAAATTAGTAACCAGTAATAATTGGAATATTTATAGTTTAAGTAAATCGAGCCCTCCATCCTTGAGCCCCTTCAGGGGTTGTAGCCCGAGGGAGGCATCAAGTAAAAAACTGTTTAGCCCTCTCCTAGGCTAGGGATCGGAAGGGCTTCCGCGCTCTTAAACTTGAATCCTTCTTGGTGGTGGTAGCCCGACCAAGGAATCAAGAGGGCTTATCTAGCTATTTTCTGGTCTTCAAATCTGGATGGCAACAATGCTCTTACACTCAGACTCTTCTTGGGGGTGGTAGCCCAACCAAGGCATCAGAAGAGCTATCCAGCTATTTCGTGGTCTTGAGATATGGATGGAAACTAGGCTCTTACACTCAGACCCTTATTTAGGGTGGCAGCCCGACCAAGGCATCAGGAGGGCTATCTAGCTATTTCCTGGTTTTGAGATCTGGATGGAAACTACGCTCTTACACTCAGACCCTTCTTGGGGGTGGTAGCCCGACCAATGCATTAGGAGGGCTATCTAGCTATTTCCTTGTTTTGAGATCTGGATGGCAACTATGCTCTTACACTCAGACTCTTCTTTGGGGTGGTAGCCCGACCAAGGCATCAGGATTGCTATCTAGCTATTTCCTGGTCTTGAGATCTGGATGACAACTATGCTCTTACACTCAGACCATTCCTGGCAGGGGTAGTGCCCGACCGAGGCATTAGAAGTGGCAAGGGGGCTTCCGGGCCTACCCCTGGTCTTAGTATGATGATGTCGAATTTCCCATGTAGACCCAAATCATTGTAGAACATAGTTGAAGATGGAGAAAATAAGGAAAAAGCAGGCTTTATTGATATGATAGATAAAGTACATTATTGTCGGAAAAAAGAAACTAGGTGGAGGCAGCCTGCTCATGAGTCCCTTATTTAAGGGTAGAATTTTCTTAAGTGATCTGCAATTCAAGTATGATCTATGAGTCGGACATTCATATCCTCGAGCTTGTATGGCCCATTACGGATCACCATCTTTATTAGGTATGGTCCTTCCCAATTGGGCCCTAGGACCCCATCTGATCTCTTCTTGGTATTCAACGTTACTTTCTTGAGAACTAGGTCCTCTTCTTTGAAGTTTCGGGCTTTAACCCTTATGTTGAAGTACCTGGTAATTCTGCTTTGGTAGATTGCTACCTTCTCAGCTATTCGATCTTGTTTCTCTTCCAGAAGGTCCAAGCTAGCTCGGAGCTTATTCTCATTGCTCCCTGGTTTTAAATGTTGGACTCTAAAGGAGGATAATTTGTGCTCGATAGGTAGGACTGCTTCAACCCCGAAGGCCAACAAGTAGGGCGTTTCCCCGGTAGCTGTTCTCCTTGTAGTGCGGTAAGCCCAGAGGATCTCGGGAAGCTCCTCTGCCCATCTACCTTTCTTTTACTGTAATTTTTTCTTCAACAGCTTCTTGATGGTTTTGTTCGTGGATTCCACCAGACCGTTGGTCCAGGGATGGGCTACCAAAGCAAACTAAAGGTCGATTCCCAAGCCTTAGTAAAAATCTTTGAATCGGTCGTTATCGAACTGTTTTCTAAGGTCAGCTACAATAATAAGAGGGGTTTCGAACCTACAAACGAGGTTAGTCTTGAATAACCTTGCTGTGTTTCCTTCTGATATGTGGGAGAGCGGTCCGGCTTCGACCCATCTTGTGAAATAATCAATTGCCATGATAGCATACTTGGCCTGACCCAGAGTGGTAGGATGCGGTCCAATCAAGTTGACTCCCCATATAGCAAAAGGGTATGGCGAGCTAAGGGACGACAATCGCTCCGGAGAAGGTGACTTAAATTTGCAGCCTTCTGGCATTCCTCGTAGGCTTGCACCAAGCTCTTTGCATCTTGATGGATGGATGGCCAATAATATTCCATGCGGAGAACCTGATATGCCAAAGCCTCCCCACCAATGTGGTTCCCGCATTCCCCGGAATTAACCTCTCCCAAGGCCCACTTGGAGTCTTCTGGGTGTAGACATCAGAGCAAGGGAAGGGATCTTCCCCTTCGGTATAGATGCCCATCTACCAAACAATACCGGACCGAGAGCCTTTTGACTCTCCTAACTTGATCGGGCTCCCTGGGAAGTTTTCCATCCTGTAGATAATCCACTATCGGATCCATCCAGCACGGTTGTCGATCCAAGGTATAAGCTTCCTTACCTGTCATTGAGCTAGGTAGGGGAATCACTTGAAGAGGGACTCCGTGGGGTAAGGTCTGGCCACCATATGCAGCTATCTTGGCAAGTATGTCAGCTCGATGATTCAGTTGTCGAGGTATCTGCTCAATTTTGAATCCCTTGAATCTGCTTCTGAGTTGTTGAACCAATTTCAGGTAAGCGATCATATTATCCCCTTTTGCCTGGTAGTCCCCAGAGACTTGGTTGACCACGTGCGAAGAGTCGTTCTTAACATTTAGGTAATCAACCCCGAGCTCAATGGCTGCTCTTATTCCGGCTAGGAGAGCTTCGTACTCTGCCTCATTGTTTGTGACTATAAATTCGAATCTGAAACAGTGGCAACACTCAGTTCCTTCTTGGTAGATTAGGACTATGCCCGCTCCTCCCCCGGCTTGCCCGGAAGCTCCATCAGTGTAGAGGATCCATGACTTGCAACCTTCCAGTCAGTTGTCAGATTCTGGAAACCTCTCGGGGGTTACATATGCTACCGTGGGGGTTATTTGTCCTGAAGGTACGGAGAGCTCTGCTACAAAGTCAGCTAGTGCCTGAGCTTTTATGACGGTCCTAGACTTGTACCTTAAATCTAACTGGATAAGCTCCAGGGCCCATAAAACCAGCCTTTCGGAAACATCAGACCTTTGTAAGAATTCACGGAGGGGTTTATCCGTCACCACTGCTATTGAATGAGCATGGAAGTAGGGACGAAGCTTCCTTGCCGAGGTCACCAAGGCGTACGCGAGCTTCTTCAACAGAGTATAGTTCTTTTAATAGTGAAATTTGGCTAGGGGTCAAAGAGAAATTTTCCACTTTCCCGCCACAAGTTGAAACCCATAATCAACAATCTTGAAAGCCCGGATAGACCATAAAGCCACCCTGCAGGAGCAAGGAAGGCCGGCTCAGCTTTACAACTAAAAGAAAACAAGCTAGGCACGACCAGGACGAGCCCCCACACGAATACTGGAGCCCGGGTTTCTCCAGGCCACCTATTGGGGAACCTCGGCTTTGAGGTCAAGCTCCTCAACTGCCCTGTGAATGCTAGGAGAAGTCTCCAAGCTCAAGTGACATTCGATAGATGCTCGCCAACATCTTCAACAGCCTGCTGTCCCTGTTGGGCATAAAAGAGGAATCAAACGTAAATCTACACTACCCCGGCTACCTCCCAGGAATGTCTACATGAACACCTCAAGCCCCTAAGAACAGAGTCAGAGCAGGGATCTACCTCGCTCTACGAGGCAACAGGCCGCTAGTTGGGCGATCTCTATGAAAAACCTTGTCGCGATAACATACAAGATCATATCTAGGAGATAACCATCATTAATCCCTGAAACAATTATTACGGTGTGCTTATTATTAATCTAGAGGGGGGGTGTGAATAGATTTTAAACAAATTTACCCAATTTTTGTTAAAGGTCAAGATTATAAAAATGCCCCTAGTTAGTTACAATAAAATCACAAGTGTAAAAAAAAGGAAATATAAACGACACTTGAGATATACGTGGAAACCCTCCAAATGGGAAAAACCACCGGCTGATGAGTGCGCCACACTATAACCTCGAATCCACTAATGGTAAGGAATTACAACCTAATCTTGGTTTAATCCACCACCACTACCTAATCCCGGTATAAGTGAACCTAGTTCATCTTGCTTGTGCTTTAAGATACCTACTCCTGGAAGCAACACAAGTCTTACTTCTCAGTGAAGAGATAAAGTGTCCTAAGTGAATATGTGATGATATTCAATGAACAAACAAGGCTAGGAAACCCTATATGCTTATCTAGGATAATGAGATGAAAATTAATGCAATCCTAGATATCAAATGCTAAATGACATGTTCAAATAGCTTAGCTAAACATAGATCAATCAATCCTATGAAGCTATCACAATACAACACTCAATCATGTCATCACAACAATCTCTAATTTGTGTATAGAAATATTCTAAGAGAATACAATTAATTAAGGAGATGGTTTAGCAAGCAAAAACACTTAACTTGTAAGAAGATAGTAAAGAGCTTACCAAACAAGATGTGATGAAGCAACCCTATCCATAGAAGCACTCTAGATGAACTTAGATGATGCAAGATGAAGTTTTGATGCTCATGGGGATGCTTTGAGTGATTAAAAATGAGTTCTTGGAAGTGTTTGTCCTTTGAAAATGTGTTCTAAGGAAACTATTAATAGGGAAATTTGGTCAGGGGTCAAAGAGAAATTTTCCACCTACAATCGACACTCATGAAGCCCGGAAAGACCGTAAAGCCACCCCGCAGGAGCGGGAAAGGCCGGTTTGGCTTCAAAGTTACCAGAAGACAAGCCAAGCGCGACAGAGACAAGCCCCTACAAGAGCACTGGAACCCGGGCTTCTCCAGGCCATCTATCGGGGAACCTCGGCTCTGAGGTCAAGCTCCACAATCGCCCAGTAAATGCTAGGGAAAGTCTCCCAGCTTAAGAGACATTTGAAAGAAGCCCGCCAACCTTTACAGAAGCCTGTTGTCCTTGCTGGGCATAAATGAGGAATGATACCTAAGTCTGCATTACCCCAGCTACCTTCCAAGAGGGTCTACAAGAACACCTTAGGCCCCCACGGATCAATGTAAATCCATCTTAAGCTTCCAGGAACAGAGCCAGAGCAGGGGTCTACCTCGCTCTACAGGGCAATAGACGGCTGACAGGATGACCTCCATGAAGATTCATGGCACGAGTGCACAAGGGATCGTTTCTACGAAATGTTCACATTCACGTCAAGAGTATAATTCAAATAAGGCAACAAACTTATCTTCGTCAACCATATCATCGAATCTGGAAACAATTCAAATTCAAATGACAAATCCCGCCCGATAAGGAGGGAACGAATTCATGGGATCACGACAAAGTATTTACGAAATTGAAACCTACTTGGACAATATTTATAGATGAACAGAGACAGAGAAAAAAGAGAGACAATTGAGATAGATCGAGCGACATACAGAAAATCATAAACAACAGATATACACATAGAAGGAAGGCCTAAATTCTGATTTTAGAACACGGTCACCTTCATCTCCACTTTTCGACAGACACAGAGTTGCCACCACCCTACTCCTCTGAGAGATTGTGAGCAAACAAGAGAGTTATTTGTATCTTAAAGCAATATATCAATAATATAGCTCCCATTAACTGACCCCGGCCACCGCTTTCGTGGTAGTGGTCTCGAGGGTGTTAACTGGAATTTCTCATCTTGAGCAAATTTCCCGTCAATAGAAACAATATGATATTTTGAACTCTTACACGACCATAAGACAATGAGATATATATATATATATATATATATATACATATATATGAGATCCAAACAAAATGATGTCGTTTTGGAAAAAAAACGTTCCAACTTCTTCATTGTGCGCTGGTGAGGTACGCTGGTCGAGTAGCGCAACACTAGCGCACTGTCTAAAAATTTCAATAGGCGATGGTCGCGTGGCGCACGTCAGTGGCTCAACACAAGCGCAAAACCACTAGAATGTTTGTGCTGGTGGGGCTACGCTAGTCGAGTAGCCCACCACCAGATCACACCCACTTTCTACAACTTTGAGCGGATGCAGCAGCGTAACCTAGTGGCGCAACACTAGCGACATTCCACTGTGAATGTTGCGCTGGTGGGGTGCGCTGGTCGAGTAGCGCACCACCAGCGTAAGGCCTATTTTTTCAACACTCAAATGCATAAAAACAATGAGTTCAAAAGTGATGAAATTGCATCCTATTTTAATGCCTAGCATGGCATAAGACTTTCATAGCAAGATGCAAATAGGTCAACAAGAGTCATTTAAACTAAAATGCACACAAGAAAACACTCAACATATAAGATCAAGAGTTATGCAAGAATATGTAAGTGTGTGCAACTATCTATTCAAAGTAAGTAAGCACAAGAATTTTACCTTTGGTGTTTCTCCTCTTGAGGTCTTGAGAGCCTAAGCTACCCTTACATGAACCCCAACAATATGGTTATTCACGAACTAAGCCAATCAACAAATGAGAACTTTTCAATCCCGTATACGTGCGAGCCAAGAGTTTGATTCTAAAGAGGAAACAAACTCATTCACATTAATTGTTTCCACTATTTACTCGGGGTCAACAACTTTTGAATAAAGGATCCCGCCCGAGAAGAAAGAAACAGATTCAAAGGATCGTAGTGGGATATCAGCAAATTTAAACCAACTTGGACCATATATAAAAAGGGCCAAGCAGAATACATAAGATTGACAGAAAAAACATACATAAAAGCAGAGAGAAGAGAAAAAGAAAAGAAAAGAAAAGGGGAAGGCCTAAATTATGTATTCAGAACACGGCCACCTTTGTTTCCACTATTCGACAGTCATAGAGTTGCCACCACCCTACATCTTAGATAGACTGCGAGCATATAAGAGAGTGATTTGTATTTTAAAGCAAGTATCAATAATATAAACTCTCATATACTGTTACTATGATCCAGCCTCTCGTTTACCTCTCAACAGGTTAGGTATCAACGGTACCGACCCCGGCCACCGCTTTCATGGTAGTGGTCTCGAGGGTGTTAGTAGGAATTTCTCATCCCGAGTAAATTTCCCATTATCACTTTCTGGAGAGAAACAAGGAAATTTATTTGAAGACAATGTGTGAATCAAAAAATGCTTTGCAAACAAGACATGTTGCATTCAAGTCCAAAAACAATGGTATTTGGCAAAGCAAATGACAAAGGTTTCCAAAATAATTCAAACCAATTTCACCATTTGTCATGAGAGAAGCAAGGATATAGATTGTTCATAGATGTCAAGTTTTAATAGCACTATATCCAACTTTTTAAGTGAAACATGGCATGAGAACCTTTGCACCCTACTTAATTTTTCTGGGAGAATACCATATGATAGTAGCCATGTTTAATTAATAAAGAAAGAGAGACATTGATTAAACATTTTAGTCTCACTAGCATGTTTCACACAGTGTGTTGCATTTAACAATTGCAATAATCAAATCATGCTTTATCATTTTTTATTAGCATGTCATTTAAGAATCATCATGTCGTGGAGATAATTATAGGTCATTCAACATGTACTTCCAATGTATATCTCCTAGTCCAAAAATACATGTTTGAACATAAATATGACATGGATTGTAATCAAAGCAAAGTTCACACTTATTTAAGAAAATACAATATACTATGTAAGTGCAACCAAGCTACTCAAGCAATCAATAAAGGAGCATAAACATTTAAAGAAAAAAATGGATGCAACAAGTATACAAAAGCTCTCTTTGCTTGAGTTCCCCATATGGGGTCAAAGACCACTACACAACACTCCATTAAACAAATCTCAATAGATCTACTAAGAGTCTTGAATCTAGTAGTATCTAAGGGTTTACTAAATAGATCCGCTAGTTAATCATTGGTACCTACATGCTCAAGTACAATGCATTTTCTCTCAACTAGTTCTCTAATGAAATGATGACGGATGTCAATATGCTTAGTCCTAGAATGCTGAATTGGATTCTTTGAAATATTCATTGCACTTATGTTATCACAAAAGAGAGTAAGAGTACCTTGATTGAATCCATAGTCGACTAGCATTTGCTTCATCCAAAAAAGTTATGTGCATCCACTCCCAGCAGCAATGTACTCGGCCTAAGTCGTGGACAAGGAAATTGAAATTTGCTTCTTGCAAAACCAAGAGACAAGGTTGTTCCCTAGGAAAAAGCAACCGCTCGATGTACTTTTCATATCATCACAATTTTCTGCCCAATCTGCATCACTAAAGCCAACAAGACTAGCATTAGTGTCAAAAGAGTACCAAATCCCATAGTTGGATGTCCCATTAACATATCGAATGATTCTCTTAACAGAAGAGAGATGGGACTCATCGGGCTGACGTCCTTGCCAAGATAGCCATATGGTGGCCAGACCCTACCTCACGGAGTCTCTCTTCAAGTAATCCCCCTACCTAGCATTATGACAGGTAAGGAAGCTTATACCTTGGACCGACAACCGTGCTGGATGAATCCAATAGTGGAGTAACTACAGGATGGGAAAATCCCCAGGGAGCCCGACCAAGCTAGGAGAGTCAAAAGGTTTTCGATCCGGTATTGTATGGTGGATAGGTATTTATACCGAAGGGGAAAATCCCTTCCCCTGCTCCGATGTCTACACCCTGAAGACCCCAAGTGGGCTTTGAGAAAGGTTCATTCTGGGGAATACGGGAACCATATTGGTGGAGAGGCCTTGGCATATCAGGTTCTCCGCATGAGATATTATTGGCCGACCATCCATCAAGATGCGAAGAACTTGGTACAAACCTGCGAGGCATGCCAGAAGACCGCAAACTTGAGTCACCTCCCTCCGGGTGCTAGTCATCCCTTAGCTCGCCATACCCCTTTGCTATGTGGGGAGTCGATTTGATTAGACCTCTTCCTATAGCTCTGGGATAGGCCAAGCACGCTATCAAAGCGATTGACTATTTCACAAGATGGGATGAAGCCGAACCACTTTCCCAGATATCAGAAGATAACATAACAAGGTTCATCAAGACTGTTAATAGCAAAATTTAGCTAGGGACCAAAGAAGAATTTTCCACTTCCCAGCCTTTCTGCAAGGGTCCAAATTCGGGCTTATATGGTGGGGTATCAAGGTCTCCGACGTCGACCTACCACGCGATCCTACAGGGAGCAAGGCGTGGCCGCCCATACCATCTGAGCTTCTCGCACGTGTCAAGGCTTACCAAATAAAGCCTGACAAGACCGCGTCAAGCTTCCTATACCAGGATAAAAGCCTGAATCTAGGTCTACGTGAAAGGACTTGGGTTCCCCGACATCAAGGTATCTCGTGACACTCTCCTAAAGCTTGCTACTATCTCCACTTTAACTAAGAAACCTTCAAGGTGCCGAACTTGTGTTGCAAAGGCCCTCTTGCCTTGTCGAGGTATAATCTCGATCTGTCCGAGCATAAAAGGAAGAAGCCCGTAAAGCCTCATCGTCACCAAAAGCGCCTTATAGACCCTGGCATGGTTAAATCAAGTAGCAAGAGCAGTACTCGAGCGTACCTCTCCACCCTTCCAGAAGCAAGCGAATGCCACATGTTTATGGCGAACACCTTACCAGGGCTTGCTAGCAAAGCTTCGATACCCCGTCGGATTCCAGCGCTGTCAAATTGAGCTCCACCGAAAGCTTGTAAGGTTGAATCAAGCTCCATACAACCAGACTAGTACCTTAAGGTATCTCGCCCTCAGATCGATACCCAAGTACTGGGGTACCAGCTTCGGGACCCATCAGGGGTACGCCTCATCCGTAAGGTAGAAAGAATAATATGAGTAAGGTACTGTGCCACCAGAATTTTGAACCAGAGTTCTTCTCCAAGAGAGAGGGTTGACTTTCATTATTACCATTAATGAGGTCAATCATATTAATAGAGGTAGTCTGCCCTATATAATGAGGTCAACCGTATTAATGGAGGTAGCCAGCCCTATTAATGAGGACAACTATATTAATAGAGGCAGTCAACCTAATTAATGACATGATCAACACCATTAATAAGAGAATATTCAACTTATTAATGGCCACCATTAGTGAAAGAGTTCAAAGAGGAAACAAATACATTTTCTTTCAAGATATCCTCCACAACCGATTATTGGGGGTCAACTATAACAGAAAATCCCGCCTATCAAGGAAGGAAGAGTCTGAAGAGGAAACAATCATATCTTGTCCAAGATAATAGCTACAAGCCGATCAACTACATTAAAAGAAGAATAACATTTGATAAGGAAACGAAGACTAATTGAAGAGTCATCGACTTGCATGCCAAGGTAGTCACCATGTATAAATATGCCGGTAAAAGGCATATTGAGGGGGATCGAATCGATGACAGAAGACGTTAAAATACATACTCCAAGACAGTCTCGATATTCAACATTCGAGGTCATCCGAGATCTGAGAAGACACATACTTCGTTTAAAGTTCTCTCTAGATTATCAATGTATGTGTACCCCAACCAGGAAAATACCGGTATCGGTAAACACTCATTGTTGTAAGCTCCCCGGAGCATATACGTTGTACTACTTTGACATCTCTGTAACCTCCTCGGAGCATCACATGATATATATATACAAGGAAGGGTATTCCTCCTTCCTCTTGATACTTCCTAGGGGTTTTTCAGCATGTGATCACTCGTGATGTTTTTCCCCCCTTGGTCAGTCCACCTGCATCAACATAAGACTTGTGTTTTTCCTATTATCTACTGTATTACACATGTGTGTATGTGCGCTAGATAGCGACCCCATTGGTCCTAGCTCTCGAATCTTTCTTACATGCAATCAGGAAACAACAACGAAGACCTAAGGAACCTAATCTAGATTCCTTCCTCGCTAAGCCTAACACTTTTATCCTCTCATCAACATGCCAAAGTCGTACATCAAGATGAAGAGAAACCACCCAGACCAGTTCGAAGGGAGTCGATGAGCTCTTCCCATATCCTCTCTATGGAAGAAATCGAGCTCTCTGACACTGGAGCTAGATAAGCCCCCATTCTTACTTGCTATCAAGTCAGGGAATTACAGGAAGCAATTGGGCTCCAGAACAAGACTCTAGGTGCCAGGACAAGCTCCGACTCTGACAGAGGAACAAGGTCTAGGATCACCCCCTTCGCACCAGCAAGGGAACCTCGAGCTCCCCAGATCCACTTCATAAGCACGAATCCCGACGGCCGGAATGGTCTCCTACCTACTGTTTTATCCATCTTCATATTCATACAAGATCACCAAGGTACCAAAGGTACCAACCCCGACCACCACCTTCGTGGTAGTGGTCTCGAGGGTGTTAGTAGGGATTTCTCATCCTAAACAAATTTCCCGTTAACACTTTCTATTGCCGACTGTGGAAAGTTTCCACACCCTTTTTGAAAGCCTCTATGTCTCTACATGAGTATCATTATACTATCGACTAAATATGATACATGGGATTCTTGAGGGAACCAGTTCATAATGATACTCCTATGAAGTGAACCTGCTCAGATAATCGTGGAGCTCCAATACAGTAGGTCCCCGCTTGAAGATCTCCTATATAGCTGAACCATTCCGATACATCGAAAGCTTATATACTATAGAACTGCACCTCTTCTGCTTCTTTACAGAAGATTTGCTTTGCTACCGGTAGACCTCTTATCCAGTAGATCTGTGGGACTTGGACCTGGTCATACGGGACCCTTCATTTCACCGTATCCACTATTCAGAAGCTTCTAGGTAGCGGTAGCAGATCGACTCATGAATCTAAGAAGCCAACTCAGCTGTATAGCTTCTAAAGCAGCACGACCAGTAGAAGATTAGTGGTTCCACGCCTCGTGCACCGGGCCAATTAACGTCCAAGTGAGCCAATAAACTCTCGGTTCACTCCAGGAGGGTCTAGAGATTTCTCTCAATTGCTGGGGACTTTTAGAATCCCAAGCATGCTTCTGGACCAGTACAAGACCGGTGGCTTCGCTTCATGTTTACCATGCCATTCACCACCCTAGCAAGCCACCGAAGCCCGATCAGATCGATGAGTTCTCAGAAGCTTCCGATATTTGGTATGGCCTCCTACGTGCCTAAGCAAGCTTCTAGAGCAGTAGCACCGCTACAAGACCGGTGGCTTTGCTCTATATGTATCGGGTCATTCATCGCCCTAGCAAGCCACCGAAGCCCGATCTGATCGAGGAGAGCCAAGAGGTTTCCCACTCTTGGTAAGGCCCCCTACAAGCCTAAGCAAACCTCTAAAGTAGCAGCCTCACTCTAAGGCCAAGTGGCTCCCCACTTTTTACACCGGGCCAGTCAATGCCCAAGTGAGCTACTAAATTCTTGGTTCGTTCTAGAAGGGTCCAAAGCTTTCTGTCAGTTGCTGGAGACTTCTAGAATCCTAAGCATGCTTCGAGACCAGTACCATACCGGTGGATTAGCTCCATGTTTATCGGGCCTTTCAACGCCCTTGCAAGCCATCGAAGCCTGATCTGATCAAGGAGTTCTTAGAAGCTTCCCACATTTGGTAAGGCCTCCTACGTGCCTAAGTAAGCTTCTAGAGCAGTAGTACCGCTACAAGACCGGTGGCTTTGCTCTATATGTACCGGGTCATTCATCTCCCTAGCAAGCAATCGAAGCCCGATCTGATTGAGGAGAGCCCAGACGTTTCCCACTCTTGGTAAGGACTCCTACATGCCTAACCAAACCTCTGGAGTAGCAGCCTAATTGTAAGGCCAAATGGCTCATCACTTCTTACACCGGGCCGGTCAATGCCCAAGTGAGCTACTAAATTCTTGGTTCATTCCAAGAGGGTCCGGAGCCTTCTCTTAGTTGCTGGGGACTTCTAGGATCCCAAGCATACTTTTGGACCAATACCAGACCGGTGGCTTCGCTCCATGTTTACCAGGCCATTCACCGCCCTAGCAATCCACCAAAGCCCGATCCGATCGAGGAGTTCTTTGAAGCTTCCCACATTTGTTAAGGCCTCATACGTGCCTAAGCAAGCATCTACAACAGTAGCACCGTTACAAGACCGGTGGCTTTGCTCTATATGTACCGGGTCATTCATCGCTCTAGCAAGCCACCGAAGACTGATCTGATCGAGGAGAGCCTAGACGTTTCCCACTCTTAGTAAGGCCTTCTACATGCCTAAGCAAACCTCTAGAGTAGCGGCCTCATTGTATCGCCAAGTGTCTCCTCACTTCTTACACCGGGCCTGTCAACGCCCAAGTGAGCCACTATATTCTTGGTTAATTCCAGGTGGGTCCAGAGCTTTCTCTCTGTTGCTGGGGACTTCTAGGATCCCAAGCATGCTTCTGGACCAGTACCAGACCGATGGCTTTCGCTCTATATTTACCAGGCCATTCACCACCCTAGCAAGCCACCGAAGCTCGATCCGATCGAGGAGTTCTCATAAGATTCCCACATTTGGTAAGGCCTCCTACGTGCCTAAGCAAGCTTCTAGGGCAGTAACAACGCTATAAGACCAATGGCTTTGCTCTATATGTACCGGGTCATTCATTGCCCTAGCAAGCCACAGAAGCCCGATCTGATCAAGGAGAGTCCAGAGGTTTCCCACTCTTGGTAAGGCCTCCTACATGCCTAAGCAAACCTCTGGAGTAGCAGCCTCACTGTAAGGCCAAGTGGCTTCTCACTTCTTACACTGGGCCGGTCAACGCCCATGTGAGCTACTAAATTCTTTGCTGATTCCAAGAGGGTCCAGAGGTTTCTCTCAGTTGCTGGGGACTTCTAGGATCCCAAGCATGCTTCTAGACCAGTATCAAACTGGTGGCTTCACTTCATGTTTACTGGGCCATTCACCGTCCTAGCAAGCCACCGAAGCCCGATCTGATCGAGGACAGCCTAGAGGCTTCCCACATTTTACGTGGTCCAGAGCCTTCACTCAGTTACTAAGGGCTCATTGGATCACAAGTATGCTTCTGGACCGGTACCAGATAGGTTGCCCCTCTCCATTTATATTGGGTCGTCCAACGCTTAAGTGATTCACTATGGTTCCTTCTCATTCTGGAGGGGTCCAAAGCCTTCTCTCAGTTGCGGGAAACTTCTAGGATCTCAAGCATGTCTCTGGACAGTTACTAGGTCGGTGCCTCATCTCCACTTGTATGGGGCTATTCATGGCCCTAGCTAGCTACCTTGGTCCTGATCTACCTCTCTGGATAGTCTCCCCAACAGTAGCAGCTTCTTCCTCCTTAGTCTCATTGCTTGGTTGAAGGACAGGTCATCATCCCTTAACACTTCTACTTTGGATCCAGCTTCCACCACCTTGGTTGGATCAACTTCAATTAGCCTTGACCTTTATCTCCTTAGTTGGATCAATCGAGATCTCTCTTACCTCTCTTACCTCTCTTACCTAGGGGAATTTGAGATAGTTTCTACCCTAGTATTGCCTGGCTTGAATGTGGAGATGGACAACATGTCCTCCTCATCATAAGTGCACCTTGTGGCTCGAGATGGACCAGCTTCAGTGAGAGTGGACCCAATAAACTCTCAGCTCTCTCCATGATCTCCTTTAGAGCTGTTCTTACACGGCACAGAACTCGAATTTGAGTCTCTCTATCATATGCACACAACATCTGCTCTCTGTCTACCTGCATCTTAGTTGTGATTACCTCAGCTCTGGTCATGACTTTGCTCAAGACAAGCGCTCCCCTCATTATCTTGATCATCTCCTCATTGGTCTGCTCAAGCTCTACTTTAGCAGCAACAGCCTGCTCCTAATTAGCATCAGACCGGTGGCTCCACTCCATGTGTACCAGGCCATTCATTGCCCTAACGAGCTACCGTGGTCCCGATCCACATCCCAGGTTAGTTTCATCGACGGTGGCAGCTTCTTCCTCCATGGTCCTGTTTCTTGGGTAAAGGTAGAACCGTCATCCTCTAGCACTACTTCCTCGGAGCCAGCTCCACTACCTTGGTCGTGTCAGCCTGAATCAGCTCGGTCCATTATCTCATCAGCTGGACTGATCAAGACCTCTTCCATCACTATAGCTTCAGTATGGACCTCCTCTTCCTTGGTAAGCAGCCCACATCTGCCTGACCAGTTCAGACCTCTACTTTGGATGATTCTGATAGAGAGGTAGGCAGACTTAGAGCCCCCATGCATCTACAGCAGCAGGGGACTTCAAGGTAGTTCCTACCCTAACACAACTAGACATGAAACCAGAATTGGGAACCAAGTCTTCTTCATCACCTACTCACCCATCATCTCAAGAAGGTCAGGCTTCAGTCAGAGCTGACCAAGGTAACTCTTAGCTTTTTCTGTGATCTACTCAAGGTATCTATCCTCCAATGATGATCAGATCAGAGGGAAGAAGAGCTCAAGCTGCCTAGCAAGCAACACAGAAGCGTCCTTTAGCAAATAAAGCACCGATCTTGGCTTCCAAGGCAGCCACGCTGCCATGCAGAGTTTAAACCACTCCCTCAAGAGTTTACCTCCTCCTTTTGGTTTGACGTCACCTAAGAGAGTAGTTTTCTCCACCCGAAACATCTACTTCTGGATCAACCGGGGCTCACCTGCCATATAAACAACCACCTCAGCTGTGGTCTTTATTTAAGGGAGAAGCCCCCTCTTCTGATTGATCATCGACCGCGCCATGGGATTTCAAGCCCGGATCTACTTCAACAACCCAAGACTTGCTAGTTACGATGGGAACATGCACAACCATCTCAGCAGCTTTCTTCTTAATCCCCTCCCTTTTCAGTCCATCAATGACTTTTAAGTCAAAGGGGGAAGTAGAGCCAGCTCTACCTGGAAGGTTGTGAAAAAGTAACCATCCTCCTTGGCTTGCAAGAGCTCGACCTTTGCAAACATCAGCTTGCTCTCGAAGATTATCATACCGATGGCTTCTCTCCATTTCTACTGGCCTTCCAATGCCCTAGTAAGCCATCGAGGTCTCGATACGTTCGGGGAGCACCCAAAGGTCCTGATTCGTTCACAGTGGGGTCTCGAGCTCCATTACAATTGTTGAAAACTCTCATCTACCCCAAGCGGACTTCCAAACCAGTTACATCACATAGGGACTAGAAGCTTAATATTTTATCAGTACTCCAGTGAGAAGGGCGATAACCCCAGTGTGAAACCATTTCCCCAAGTTCGTAATAAAAATCATCTTTTACAGAGAGCCATTCTACTATCTACATTCATAATGCAGATCATCTTAAGAGATTCTGCTCGTGAAAAAGCTCCTTTAGCGAGACTGGTTATCAACCGATACCGGTTATCAACCGATACCACCATGCATTGATACAACTTCGTATCAGCTCGACATGAGTTTGCATCTCCTTCGATTTGGGTATACATAATAGATCTCATGTGATCGCCTTGACTAAGAGAGCTAGATAGCCCTCATAATGCTCTGGACCTGATTACTCCCTCCAAGAGGATCACCATAGTATTTTGACAGAGATATTTTCAAGACCAGATACTGGTCGGGTAAGACCCCTACTTACCTCTGATTCATCAGCCGGGCACCACCCCCAACCATGAAGGGTCTGAGTGTAAGAGCATAGTTTCCATCCAGATCTCGAGACCAAGGATTGATCAGGGAAGCCCCCTCATCACCCCTGATGCCTTGGTCGGGTGACCTCCCCCAAGAAGGATCCGATTGTAAGTGCATAGTTGCCATCCGGATCAAAATACCAGGATATAGCTAGATAGCGCTTCTGATGCCTTTGTTGGGCTACGACCCCTAAGAAGAATTTGAGTGTAAGAGCATGGTTGCCATCCCGATCTTGAGACCAGGAAATAGCTAGATAGCACTCCTGATGCCTTGGTCAGGCTACGACCCCCAAGAAGGGTCTGAGTGTAAAAGCATAATTGCCATATGGATCAAAATACCAGGATAAAGCTAGATAGCGCTCCTGATGCCTTGGTCTGGCTACGACCCCCAAAAAGAATCTGAGTGTAAGAGCATAGTTGCCATCCAGATCTTGAGACTAAAAAATAACTAGATAGCGCTCCTGATGCCTTGGTCGGGCTACGATCCCCAATAAGGGTCTGAGTGTAAGAGCATAGTTGCCATACGGATCAAAATACCAGGATATAGCTAGATATCGCTCTTGATGCCTTGGTCGGGCTACGACCCCTAAGAAGAATCTGAGTGTAAGAGCATAGTTGCCATCCAGATCAAAATACCAGGATATAGCTAGATAGCGCTCCTGATGCCATGGTCGGCCTTTGACCCCCAAAAAGGGTCTGAGTGTAAGAGTATAGTTGCCATCCAGATCTAAATACCAGGATATAGCTAGATATCACTCATGATGCCTTGGTCGGGCTACGACCCACAAGAAGGGTCTAAGTGTAAGAGCATGGTTTCCATTCGGATCAAAATACCAGGATATGGCTAGATAGCGCTCCTGATGCCTTGGTCGGGCTACGACCCACAAGAAGGGTCTGAGTGTAAGAGCATAGTTACCATCTAGATCAAAATACCAGGATATAGCTTGATAGCGCTCCTGATGCCTTGGTCTGGCTACGACCCTTAAGAAGGGTCTGAGTGTAAGAGCATAGTTGCCATCCGGATCAAAATACTAGAATATAGCTAGATAGCACTCATGATGTCTATGTCGGGCTATGACCCCTAAGAAGAATCTGAGTGTAAGAGCAAAGTTGCCATCCAGATTTTGAGATCAGGAAATAGCTAGATAGCGCTCTTGATGCCTTAGTCGGGCTACGACCCCTAGAAGGGTCTGAGTGTAAGAGCATTGTTCCCATCCAGATCTCGAGACCAATATATAGCTAGATAGCCTTCTTGATGCCTTAGACTGGATCAATCCCTCCAAGAGGAACGCAATGGTATTTCGACAATGATCGCCTCGAGACCAGGAAATAGCTAGATAGCACTCCTAATGCTTTTTTTGGGCTACCATGTCCAAAGGGGATCTGAGTATAAGTGCATTGTTGACATCTGGATCCCAAGACCAGGGTAGCTAGTGTTCTGAATGCCTTGGTTGGGTGACCTCCCCCAAGAAGGATCTGAGAGTAAGAGCATAGTTACCTGCTAAATCACGAGACTCGAACAACCAAAAGGTCATCATGTTGTCATGGCCTGGCCAACCCCGTCAGGAAAGGTCTGGGTGGCATAGTTGCCTACCAATTCTAGGAAAAGAAATTTCAGGTACTCAGATTAGCCACTAGAGCTTCATCTGACATGATCGAGCAATACGATTTGTGGCCTTTCTCACTTACCAAATTTTACATTGACTAGAGCATCGAAAATTCCATAAAGGGAATATCCCTTCTGTGGTCCGCCATCGCTCATTCATTTTAAAGGAACGCTGAATGCACCTATGTTTTGCTTACATATAAAGACCTGGGGAGAAAGTGGCCTTAGTTGCCTACCAGGATCTTCTTCACCAAATGTACCAAGAAGTACCCTGGTTCGCTAAGCTAAGCACTGTGAGCAAATCTGGTTACAATTAAGAAGCGACAAGCAAAATTCTTCATGTAATACAAGATTCAGACTCCAACCCTAAATACTTATCGGTGTTCAAGTCAGAGGGTACTTCTGTTAATAGTAAAATTTGGCTAAGGACCAAAGAAGAATTTTCCACTTCCCAGCCTTTCTGTAAGGGTCTGAATTCAGGCTTATATGAAGGGGTATCAAGGTCCCCGAGGTCGAGCTACCATGTGATTCTACAGGAGCAAGGCGAGGCCGCCCATATCATCTGAGCATCTTGTTCATGTCTAGGCTTACCAAATAAAGCCTGACAAGACCTCGTTAAGCTCCTTATACCAGGATAAAAGCCCGAAGCTAGGTCGACATGAAAGGACCTGGGTCCCCCGACATCAAGGTATCTCATGACACTATTTTAGAGCTTGCTACTATCTCTACTTTCACTAGGAGACCTTTAAGGTGCCAAACTTGTCTTGCAAAGGCCCTCCTACCTCGTTGAGGTATAATCTCGACCTATTCGAGCATAAAAGGAAGAAGCTCGTAAAGCCTCATCATCACCAAAAGCGCCAAGATCTCCTATAGATCCTGGCATGGTTAAATCAAGTAGCAAGAGCAATACTCGAGCGTACCTTTCCACCCTTCCAGAAGTAAGCCAATGCCGTATGTTTATGGCGAACACCTTATCAGGGCTTGCCAGCCAAGCTTCGTTATCCCGTCGGATTCCACTGCGGTCAAATCAAGCTCCACCGAAAGCCTTGTAAGGTTGAATCAAGCTCCATACAACCAGACTGGTACCTTAAGGTATATTGCCCTCAGATCGATACCTAAGTACAAGGATACCAGCTTCGGGACCCATCCGGGGTACGCCTCCTTCGTAAGGTAGAAAGAATAATATCAGTAAGGTACCACGCCACTAAAATATTGAATCAGAGTTCTTCTCCAAGAGAGAGGGTTGACTTTCATGATTACCATTAATTAGGTCAATCATATTAATAGAGGTAGTCATCCCTATTTAATGTGGTCAACCGTGATAATGGAGGTAGTCAACCCTATTAATGAGGTCAACTATATTAATACAGGCATTCAACCCAATTAATTACATGATCAACGCCATTAAAAAGAGAATATTCAACTCTTTAATGGCCACCATTAGTGAAAGAGTCCAAAGACTAAACAAATACCTTTTCCTCCAAGATATCCTCTAGAACCGATTATTAAATGTCAACTATAACAGAAAATCCCGCCTATCAAGGAAGGAAGAGTCCGAAGAGGAAACAATCATATCTTCTCCAAGATAATAGCTACAAGCTGATCAACTACATTAAAGGAAGAATCATATTCGATAAGGAAACGAAGACTAATTGAAGAATCCTGGACTTGCAGGCAAGGTAGTCACCATGTATAAATATGCCTGTAAATGGCATATTGAGAGGGTTCCAATCGATGACAGAAGACGCTAAAATACATACTCCAAGACAGACTCGATATTCAACATTTGAGGTCATCTGAGATCTGAGAAGACACATGTTTCGTTTAAAGTTCTCTCTAGATCATCATTGTATGTGTACCCCGGCCAGGAAAATACCGGTATCGGTAAACATTCATTGTTGTAAGCTCTCCGGAGCATATATGTTGTACTACTTTGACATCTCTGTAACCTCCTCGGAGCATCGCATGATATATATATACAAGGAAGGGTGTTCCTCCTTCCTCTGGATACTGCTTAGGGGTTTTTCAACATGTGATCACTCGTGATGCTTTTTCCCCTCTTGGTCAGTCCACCACTATCTACATAAGACTTGTGTTTTTCTTATTATCTACTGTGTTACGCATGTGTGTATGCGGGCTAGGAACCGACCCCATTGGTCCTAGCTCTCGAATCTTTCTTACATGAGATCGGGAAACAACAACAAAGACCTAAGGAACCGAATCTATATTCCTACCTCGCCGGGCCTAACGCTCTTATCCTCTCATCTACATGCCAAAGCCGCACATCAAGATGAAGAGAAACCACCCAGACCAGTTCGAAGGGAGTCGAAGAGCTCTCCAGTATCCTCTTTTTGGAAGAAATTGAGCCCTCCGATACTGGAGCTAGATATGCCCCCCTTCTTACTTGCTATCGAGGTCAGGGAATTACAGGAAGCAATCGGGCTCTATAACCAGGCTCTGGGTGCCAGGTTGGGCTCTAACCCCGACCAAGGAACAAGGTACAGGATTACCCCCTTCGCATCAGCAAGGAAACCTCGAGCTCCCCAGATCTACTTCATAAGCACGAAGCCCGACATGCGGGATGGCTTGTCTCCTACTTATTGTTTCATCCTCTTTCATATTCTTACAAGATCACTAAGGTACAAAAGGTACCAACCCCGGCCACCACCTCCGTGGTAGTGGTCTCGAGGGTGTTAATAGGGATTTCTCATCCTAAATAAATTTCCCGTTAACAAAGACTAATGTAGAGTGTAGGTTTGAAACCCCCCTTGCCATCATAACCGACCTCAAAAAATAGTTTGATAATGGTCGATTTAGAGATTTCTGTGAAGGCTTGGGAATCGACCTTCTGTTTGCTTCGGTAGTCCACTCTCAGACCAAAGATCTGGTGGAATCCACGAATTAAGAAGTTGTTGAAGAAAAAGCTATAGCAGAAGAAAGGCAGATGGGTAAAGAAGCTTCTCGAGGTCCTTTAGGCTTACTGCACTACAAAGAGAACAGGTACCGGGGAAACGCCCTACTCACTAGCCTTCAAGGTTGAAGCAGTCCTACCTATAGAGCACAAATTGACCTCCTTTAGAGTCCAACATTTCGAACCGGGGAGCAATGAAAGTAAACTCTGAGCTAGCTTGGACCTCCTGGAGGAAAAACATGACCGAATAGCCGAGACGGTAGCAATCTACCAAAGCAAGATTGCTAGGTACTTCAACAGGAGGGTTAAAGCCCGAAACTTTAAAGAAGGAGACCTAGTTCTCAAGAAAGTAACGTTGAATACCAGAAAGAGGTCAGACGGGGTCCTAGGGAATAACTGGGAAGGACCATACCTAAAAAAGATGGTGATTCATAATAAGGCGTACAAGCTCGAGGATATGAATGGCCGACTCATCGACCATACTTGGAATGCAGATCACCTAAGGAAATTCTACCCATGAACAGGGGGCTCTGGAGCAGGCGGCCTCCTACTAATTTCTTTTTTTTTTCTCCGACAATAATGTACTTCATCCTCCATATCAATAAATCCTGCTTTTCTTGTTTACTCCATCTTCAACTATGTCCTACAATGATTTGGGTCTACGTTGAAAATTCGACATCATCACCTCAAGACTAAGGGTAAGTCAGGGAAGCCCCGCCCCCCCCCCCCACCCTTCCCCCGTCATTCCTGATGCCTCGGCCGGGCACTACCCCTCGCCCAGAAGGGTCTGGGTGTTAGAGCATAGTTACCATCCAGATCTCGAGACCAGAAAATAGTTAGGTAGCACTCCCGATGCCTTGGTCGGGCTACCACCCCCAAGAAGAGTCTTAGTGTAAGAGCATAGTTGCCATCCATATCTTGAGACCAAGAAATAGCTAGATAGCCCTCCTGATGCCTTGGTCGGGCTACCACCCCCAAGAAGGATCTGAGTGTAAGAGCTTAGTTGCCATCCTGATCTCGAGACTAGGAAATAGCTAGATAGCCTTCCTGATGCCTCGATCGGGCCACCACCCTCAAGAAGGATCTGAGTGTAGGATTATAGTTGCCATTCAGATCTTAAGATCGGGAAATAGCTATATAGCCCTCCTGATGCCTTGGTCGGGCTACCACCCTCAAGAAGTGTCTGAGTGTAAGAGCATAGTTGCCATCCAGATCTCGAGACCAGAAAATAACTAGATAGCCCTCCTGATACCTTGGTCGGGCTACCACCCTCAAGAAGGATCTAAGTGTAAGAGCATAGTTGCCATCCAGATCTCGAGACCAGGAAATAGCTAGATAGCCCTTCTGATACCTTGGTAGGGCTACCACCCTCAGGAAAGACTCGAATTTAAGAACACAGAAGCCTTCCCGATCCTTAGCTTAAAAAGGGGACTAGATAGTTCTTTACTTAATTCCTCGCTTGAGCTACAACCCCTTAAGAGGGTTCAGGGATAGAGGGCTTGATTTACTCTAAATATACCAGTTAGTTCTGGTTACTAGCCCTCCTTGATACGTGGTCACTCACTATAACAGGCTGACAATCAAAAAAGGGGACTATCGACTAAGGAAGTTGAGCTGCGAGATTCGGTGGTTAGAAAGCCTGACGCTAACTGTCCGTTTTTCACGCTTAAACAGTTTTCTTATCTTGTTGTTCCCCCAAGATTGTTCGTTTCGCTATAAATGCTGACCTAGAGGAGATCAAGTAAGTACATGTAAGTCGGAGTGAGAGTTAGATCTAAAATTAAAGCTTTATTATTAAGTGGGGAAGCCTATTCCTCAACAAGGCTACAGTAAACAGGGTGCCCAATCCCTGATTTTGGGCTACAGAAAAAAGAATAAAATGACAAAAGGTCAAACAGGGTTAAAGATAGGATGCCCACTCCTTTTTTTGGGCATTCAAAATGAAATACATGGGAGAGAACTTAAACTTCTTCGTCTTTCTGAGGACCTCCCGCCTTCTATTTTATAGAGTGAACCTCGCCCTCTACTCCCTTCTCTGGCCGTAGCTTGTCCTGATCAGCTGCAACTAACGCCTGCGCCACCTCCTCCTGGGGATCCGTCTTGGCTATTTCGGGGTCAACAGGATCCTCCTCCATGATTTCATTGATCACCGCCATAACTTCAGGTCATCTCCGGACCAGGGCTTGAGCCCGTGCAAGCAACCCCAAAGCTTTGGCTACCCGATCACGGAGAGAGACCACCTGATGTCCCATGGCTACCTGAAACTTGAAGGCCTACAAAGGAAATTCATGTTACAAAATGATAAATCAAGCTGCTGAATGAGGAAGTAAAATGGATGATTACCTCGGCTAGAAGGGCAAACCATTTGGTAATCATGATATCTACAGGCATCGAGGTCATCCTAGAAAGCCTGCCGCCTGGTCAGGATGCAACGAATTGCTTCAGGACCTCGTCCTGACCCGTCGAGATCGATTGTTGGTGAGGGCCAGAAGGGGCGACCTCAGGAGTATCGACTTCGGGCTCCTTGGGAATCTGGACTACCAGAGATACAGTCAGATCAATAGAAAGGGATAATGTGACTGGGGAAGCATCGTTTGAAGCAAAAACTACTGGTGAGGGGGCAATAGTGAACTTATCAGCGGCTTGGGAAACAGACCCTCCTCGGTTTAGAGCCTTTCCCGCCTGAGACGCAAGGATAACCATCTTAGACTTCACCTGAGAAGGCGTTGGAGCAGGAGTAAGAAAGGTAGCAGCCTTAATGGTTGACCCCCCTTCTTCGAGAGCTCTTGTGGATGATCTGGAAAGAGGAAGAGGGGTTCTTTCTTACCAGGATTTGCGAGAAGCTGGAGCAACAACAAACACTGTTAAAAAAAAAAAAGGGGGTCAAGATCATCAGAACTGAACCTTCCAACAATTTAAAAATAGGATAGAGCAAGATACTTACGAGGAGTAGCATCGGAGATCCGTAGGTACTTGTTCACCCTGCGGGGATCGAAGGGGTCAGTAGTTACAGAGGTGGCGGCCGGGATCGGTACTTTTGATACCTAACCTGCTTAGATAGGAATGAAGATTTGTATGATAATAAGCGGGAACTTTTACTTTCGATTACTTTGGTATACAGAACTCTCTCTCGTACGCTATCTGGGATGTAGGAAGGTGGTCGCTTTATACATGTCGAAGAGTGGAAACAACGGTGGCCGTGTTTCGATTACCGAATTTAGGCCCTCATCTCCTCTCTTTCTTATCATTTGTATGTCGTCTTTTTCTTATTTTTTCATGCCTATCCTTACCATGCTTGTTCTTATTTATATTTTGTCCAAATAGGTTTTAATTTCACAAATATCCTTCCACGATCCCATGAATCTGTTCCCTCCTTATCAGGCGGGATTCGTCATTTGAATTTAAATTGTTACTGGATTTGATGATATTGTTGACGGTGATAAGTTTGTTTCATTTTTGGAATCAAAATCTTGACTTACGCGTACATGGGATTAATGTTGTTTGTTACGTAGATTTGATCCTGTGTGTACTCACGACACTTTCTTCATGGAGGTCGCCAAATTTACTAGTTGTTGTCTTACAGAGCGAGGCAGATCCATGCTTTGGATCTATTCAGAGAAGCTTGGGATAGACTCATGAGCACTTACTAGAGGTAGTGTAGACTAGGCGGGATTCTTCTTTCATGCCCAACGGGAATGGCAGGCTTCTGGAGAGGTTGGTGGGCTTCTATCTTAGGCTACGAATCAAACCTGACTTCGTAAAGTGCCCACAAGTTGAATGAGCTTACTTTTGTTTGTGTCGGGATTCGCTTTGAGTGCTTCCTGAGTTTAGCGATCTTTTCTTGCTTTCATGGGATGGTATTGGAGCTCGATCTCAAGAGCCGAGGTTCCTGGATAGGTGGCCTCAAGAAGCTCGGATTTCCATGTTCGCGCTTAGACTCGACCTAGTCGTGCCCAGCTTCATCCCTTATAGCTCCGAAGCCCAATGTACCTTCCTTGCTCTGGTAGGGTAGCTTTATGGTCCGCCCGGGGTCTCATGAATGTCTAGTTTGGGTTTTGATTCAGGCTAGGAGAGTGGAAAATTTCTCTTAGCCACATTTTTCTATTAACAGAAGTCCCCTATGACTTGAACACTGGAGGTAGAGTTAGGGTTGTAGTCAGATTCCCTATTTATTTAGGAAATTTTCCGTTACAAAGTATTTACTGGGAATATTCGAATAGAGTCTTCGAATAGAATTTTCTTATTAACTGCTCAGGTGACGTGTCAAACTTGGATTGGTTTGCTCCTCGAGGAAAACCCGACTGTGTTACGGCCCCCTTTGTTGTTCGAGGCGATCTTCCCGAGGTTGTCACCGACTTTATTACTACCTTAATTTCTATTTAAACTCAAATTCACTGCCTCTCTCTCAAGCATCCTTCCAATTTCAAATTTTTAAACTTCTTCTCTCTCGCTATCTTTTCTAACCTTGTCATTATCTTTCATCCACCTTCTAACTCTCCTCATTCAGCAATGTCAAACTCTTCTGATATCATTGAAGCCTTGGTCGAGAGCAATGACGGCTCTAACTTGGTTCCTAGGAAACGGGTGTGAGGAATCTCGAGGGACGAGGATTCTTCCTCAGTCTTTCAGCACTATCATTCTAGTAGGAATGTCTCAATCAGCTCCGGCTTCTCGAATCAACTTGACAACCCTCTGAACCTGGTTGACGAAGATTATGACGTAGAAGGGAGGGATGACGTCGCTATGGGGATCAAGTCACGGTAGTCGGCCCTCTTCTGGCTGAGCTTCCATATTATGACTTCAGGATCATCCCAAACTCCATTGTTGACCTCGACTCGATCAATTGTATAAGATCCAAGTACAGTATTCCTGACAGCATTTCTCTTGCCATCCATCACATAGACTACGACTTTTTTAACCATCCCGATGGAATTCTTCCAATTCACGAGGCGACCCTCGAAAGTGTAGTCAGGCTTCCCCTATACCCTACATTGCAGCACGCCCTCAATGCCCTTCACCTAGCTCCTCTCCAGTTGACGCTTGGCTTCTGAAGGCACCTAATCAACTTCTTTGTGCTGAGCCCGGAGCAGAGGAGTCGGCTTTCCTCTTCCAAATCAGGAGTTTGGCGAGGGTCCCCCGAGGTCAATTCTACGTTGAAGCCAAGAACAAGCTTAACTTCATTGTTCCTGGAGCTTCAAAAAAAGACCCAACCTGGAAGGAGGAATGGATACTAGCCGGCGGTGACTGGGGAAGCTCGGTCTTCATAGGTGGGCACGAGTTCAAGGTCCCTACGGCTTTCAATGACAAACCAGCATGGGATCGGAACTCCTTGCCAGTTGAATCTGAAATGGTGTTGAGAGCAATCCTTGCCTGGAACTATCTGAATTTGAAGTACCCCATCGCCAATCCTTTTGATTCCCACAGGGTGAATCAATATTTGCAGATAAACTACCCATCGTAAGTATTCTAAAGTCATTATGCTTTGCTCTGTTAGCTGGCTTGCTTCTTACATCCCTTTTTTTTAATGACAGTTTTTGTTGTTGCTCTAGCATCCCGTAAAGCTCAGTAAGCTCGGACCCCTCCCTCTCCTACTAGATTGTCTTAGGGGTCTTCTCGATTGTCTCGGAGAAAAAGAGGCCTACCATTCTAGCCACCGCTTCACCTGTTTCAGCTCCATCTCCTACTCAAGCTAGGTCAAAGATGGTTATTCTAGCATCACGGGCTTTCAAGGTGCTAAGCAAAAGAGGTCATGCCTTCGAGGTTGTTAACACGACCACTTCTACCCCTTCAACACTAGTTCCCGATATAGTTAGAGCTTCTTCAATCACATTACCCACTTCTTCGACCGACCCATCAGCGCCCTAATAAGTTCAGGCTACGGGTCCCGAAGCTGGTATTCCTGAGACTCCTCCTTCTTGCCCCCACTATCAATCAGGCTTGATCGGCCAGGACATGGTTCTAAAGTAGTTCGTTGCGTCTTGCCCGGGTGGCGGGCTTTCTGGGATGGCCTCAATGCCTGTTGACATCATGCTCACCAAGGGGTCTGCCCTCCTAGCCGAGGTAGTCATCGCCTTTATTTTCTGTGAACGCGAGCTTTGATTGCTTTTTAACTTTTTGTTTAATACTTTACAGGCTTTCAAGTTTAATGTCGCAATGGGTCAATGGGTATCCCTTCTCTATGATCGGGCTGCCTACGCTGAAGCTGAAACTAAAAGGGTCATGTGACTTCTCGCACAAGCTCGGTCTCTTGTAGAGGAGATGACTTCTAACCAAAAGGAAATGGAGACTGAACTGAGCGAGCTTCGTTGTAACCATGAGCGGATGAAACGATCCTTTGACAAAGAAACCCCCTTTAAGTCAGAGCGGCAGGCTAGACAGAGAGACTCCTGGAAGGCCGAAGCTAAGAAGCTGGATTCCGAGGATCAAGATATGCATGCTCGGAATTCCAAGCTACATGTCGAGGTGGATGCCTTTTTTAGCGAAGGATACTTCTATGCTTCCTACAAGGTTGCTGAAGCTCTTCCCCTTCCCTTTGACTTGTCGATTATTGCTAGCTAGGATAGGGAGAAGATATTGGCCAAGGTTGTAGAGATGTCTTACTCATTGGGTGACGATTTGGATCCCTCCAGTGTGGCCGAAGCCGGGAAGCAACCAACTGAGTTAGACCTTCCTCCTCCTTCTCTTGTCTTCCCAATGTCAGGTCCCGGAGAATCCTCGAAAGGGTTTTACCCATGGAGCTGGAAGGATATCTTATAGAATCCCGAGGTCTCTCTAAGGTGGCTTCAAGGTAGGAGCCAACAGGAGGGGAAATCATGCCAGAGTCAATGGCCAACCTTCTTGATGCAACCATACCTCCTGAGGTCATGGCGATGGTCAACGAGGTCGTGGATGAGGACCCAGCTGAGTAACAAATCATTGAAGGGAATCCTCAGGACGAGGTGGCAGAGGTGGCAAACCAGGATGAGCGACCACTGGAAAGGGAAGGAGGGAGCGAGGTTCATCCTGAGGAGTAAGAAGCTAGAAGAAATCAGGATGACACAAAAACTTGAACCCATCTTCCTGTAACTTGTTTTGAATGCTCGAAAAGGTGGGTGGGCACCCCATCTTTACTCATGACTGATTACTATTCTTTTCCTTTTTGTAGCCCAGAACCAGTGGCTGGGCTCTCTATCTGATTGTTGTAGCCTTACCGGGGGATAGGCTCTCCAATTCATAAATAGAATTTAGCTTTGAATCTAGTTTGAATTGTTATTTCCATGGACTTGCTTTATTTCTGATCTCTATCTAGGTTCAGCTTCTACAGCAACCTAACTTAGCTTGGGGAAACATAACAAGATAGGAGAACTACTTAAGTGTGCAGGTAGATGGCTAGTTCGGGTGCTTCGACGCTTGACAGAAACTTGTAGCTTGGTGATTTTTGCCTATAGTCCCCTTTTTGGGTCATAGACCTATTACAGTAAGCAACCATGCGTACCTTGAGAATTAGCAACCAGTAATAACTGGGACATCAGAGTTCAAGTTAAGGAGCCCTCCATACTCGAGCCCCACCAGTGGTTTTATAGCCTGAATGAGGTACAAAGTAGAGAACCATCCAACCCGCTCTTAGGCCAAGGACTGGGACAGGTTACCGCGTTTTTAAAATTATGCTTTTCTTGGGGCATATAACCCGATCAAAGCGTCAGTAAGGCTTTTTAGCTATTTCCTAGTTTCGAGATCTGGATGGCAACTATGCCTTTACACTCAGATCCTTATGGGGGTTGTAACCCGACCAAGGCATTAGGAGGGTTGTTAGCTATTTCCTGGTCTCGAAATCTAGATGGCAACTTTGCTCTTACAATTAGACCCTTCTTGGGGTGGTAGCCCGGCCAAGGCATCAAAAGGGCTATCTAGCTATTTCCTGGTCCTGAGATCTAGATGGAAACTATGCTCTTACACTCAGATCCTTCTTGGGGTTCGTAGCCCGACCAAGGCATCATGAACGCTATCTAGCTATATCCTGGTATTTTGATCAGGATGGCAACTATGCTCTAACACTCAGATCCTTCTTAGGGGTGGTAGCCCGACCAAGGCATCAAGAGGGCTATCTAGCTATTTCCTGGTCTCGAGATCTAGATGGCAACTAAGCTAATACACTAAGATCCTTCTTGGGGGTGGTAACCCGACCAAGGCATCATGAGGGATATCTAGTTGTTTCCTGGTCTTGAGATCTGGATGGCAACTATGATCTTACACTCAGATCCTTATTGGGGGTCGTAGCCCGACCAAGGCATCAGGAGCGCTATCTAGCTATATCCTTATATTTTGATCAGGATGGTAACTATGCTCTTACACTCAGATCCTTTTTAGGGGTGGTAGCCCGACTTAGGCATCAAGAGTGCTATCTAGCTATTTCCTGGTCTTGAGATCTGGATGGCAACTATGCTCTTACACTCAGATTCTTCTTGGGGGTGGTAGCACCACTAAGGCATCAGGAAGGCTATCTAGCTATTTCTTGGTTCTGAGATCTTGATGACAACTATGCTCTCACACTTAAACCCTTCTTGGTAGGGGGTAGTGCCAGACTGAGGCATCAGGAGTGGCAAGGGGGGCTTCCCCTGCTTACCCCTGGTCTTGAGGTGATAATGTCGAAACTTTCCATGTAGACCCAAATCATTGTAGGACATAGTTGAATAAGGAGTAAATAGGAAAAGCAAGCTTTATTGATATGGAGGGTGGAGTACATTATTGTCAAAAAAATAAAAGAAGCTAGTAGGAGGTCGCCTGCTCCTGAGTCACTTTTTCAAGGGTAGAATTTCCTTAGGTGATTTGCATTCCAAGCATGATCGATGAGACGACCATTCATATCCTCGAGCTTTTACGCCCCATTACGGATCACCATCTTTATTAGGTATGGTTCCTCCCAATTGGGCCCTAGGACCCCGTTTTACCTCTTCCTGGTGTTTGACATCACTTTCTTGAGGACTAGATCCTCTTCTTTGAAGCTTCAGGCTTTAACCCTCCTGTTGAAGTATCTGGTAGTCCTGTCTTGGTAGATCGCTACCTTCTCAGCTATCCGTTCTTGCTTTTCCTCCACGAGGTTCAAGCTAGCTCGGAGCTTGCTTTCATTGCTCCAGGGTCAAATCATTGGACTCTAAAGGAGTTAAACTTGTGCTCTATAGGTAGGACTGCTTAAACCCCGAAGGCCAGCGAGTAGGGCGTTTCCCCCGTAGTTGTTCTTCTTGTAGTGCGGTAAGCCCAGAGGACCTCAGGAAGCCCCTCTACCCATCTGTCTTTTTTCTGCTGTAGCTTTTTCTTCAACAACTTCTTAATGGTTTTTTTTCATGGATTCCACCAAACCATTGGTCTGAGGGGTTGGCTACCGAAGCAAACCGAAGGTCGATTCCCAAACCGTTCGTGAAATCTGAATTGGCCATTATCAAACTATTTTTTGAGGTCGGTTATGATGGCAAGAGGGGTTCTGAACCTGCAAACTACATTGGTCTTTATGAACCTTGTTGTGTTCTCTTCCGATATCTGGGAGAGTGGTCCGGCTTCAACCCATCTTGTGAAGTAGTCAATCGCTATGATAGCGTGCTTGGCCTGTCCCGGAGCTGTAGGAAGCTGTTCAATCAAATCGACTCCCCATATAGCAAAGGGGTATGGCGAGCTAAGGGACAACAAGCGCTCTGGAGGGAGGTGACTCAAGTTGGCGGCCTTCTGGCATACCTCGCAGGTTTGCACCAAGTTCCTAGCATCTTGATGGATGGTCAGCCAATAATACCCCATGCGGAGAACCTGATATGCCAAGGCCTCTCCACCAATACGGTTCCCGCATTCCCCGGAATGAACCTCTCTCAACGCCCACATGGCATCTTTTGGGTGTAAACATCGGAGCAGGGGAAGGGATTTCCCCCTTCGATATAAATGCCCATCCACCATACAATACCTAACCGAGAGCCTTTAAACCATCCTAGTTTGGTCGGCCTCCCCGTGGATTTTTCCATTCTGTAGATACTCCACTATTGGATCCATCCAGTATAGCTGTCGGTCCAGGGTATAAGCTTCCTTACCTGTCATAATGCTAGGTAGGGGGATTACTTGAAGAGGGACTCCGTGAGGTAGGGTCTGGCCATCATAGGCAGCTATTTTGGCTAGGACGTTAGCCCGATGATTTAGCTGTCAAGGTATCTGCTCGATTCTGAATTCCTTAAATCTGGTCTTGAGTTGTTGCACCAATTTCAGGTAAGCGATAATGTTATCCCCTTTAGCCTGATAATCCCTGGAAACTTGGTTGACCACGAGTGAAGTGTCGCTCTTGATATTCAGGTAATCAACCACGAGCTCTTTGGCAACCTTTATCCCAGCTAGCAGGGCTTCATATTCCGTTTCATTGTTCGTGGTATTAAATTCGAACCTGAAACAATGGCAACACTCAGTTTCTTCTTGGTCGATGAGGACTATGCCCGCTCCTCCCCCATACTTCCCGAAAGCTCCGTCAGTGTATAAAGTCCATAACTCGCAGCCCTCCGGCCAGTTGTCAAATTCTGGAGTCCTTTCAAGGGTGACATCTGTTACCGCGGGGGTTGCCTGATCCGAAGATACTGAGAGCTCGGCTATAAAGTTTGCTAGTGCCTGAGCTTTTATCGCAGTCCTAGGCTTAGACTTTAAATCAACTGGGTAAGCTATATGGCTCATAGAAACAGCATTCCAGAAACATCCGACCTTTGCAAGAATTGACAGAGGGGTTAGTATGTCACCACTGCTATTGAATGAGCATGGAAGTAAGGACGGAGTTTCCTTGCCGAGGTCACCAAGGCATAAGCGAGATTCTCCAACATAGTATAGCTCTTTTCAGGATTGGTTAGGGCATGACTCATATAGTAGAAAGGTCGCTGGATCTTATCCCTGCATTCCTTGACCAAGGATCCTCTCACAACGGTTTCTAAAACGGCCAAGTATATTTGTAGCTTTTCTCTAGGATTCGGCTTGACCAGCAGTAGAGGGCTTCTTAGGTATCCTTTCAACGCTTAGAAAGCTTGTTCGCTCTCCTGATCCTACTTCATGTTTCTTCCCTGCTTGATAGCTTTGAAGAATGGTAGACACTTATCGGTAGACCGGGAGATGAACCTGTTGAGCGTTGCGACTTGTTCGGTCAAGGCTTGAACCTGTTTAAGAGATGTGGGGGATTCTAGATCCATGATAGTCATGATTTTTTCAGGGTAGCCTCTATGCCTCTCTCATGGACCATGAAGCCCAAAAACTTCCCCGCAGTTACCCCAAAAAACGCATTTGGAAGGCTTCAACTTTATCTGGTATTCACTTAGGATCATGAAGGTTCTAAGAAGGTCGTCCAGGTGGCCTTCCGAGGTTGAAGATTTAGTGATCATGTCATCGATGTACACCTCCATAGACCTTCCGATTTCGGGTTTGAACAAACGTTTGACTAACCACTGGTAAGTAGCTCCAGCATTTTTGAGCCCGAAGGGCATCACCTTGTAGCACTATAGGTCTTTTCATGGTGATGAAACTGGTCTTTTCATGGTCCACGGAATGCATCATAACCTGATTGTAGTCGAAAAATGCATCCATGAAGCTCATGAGCTTGTTCTCGGAAGTGGAATCGACCAGTTGATCAATTTTTGGCAGAGGGAAACTGTCATTCGGGCATGCCCTGTTGAGGTCGGTGTAGTCCACGCACATGCTCCACTTCCTATTTGCCTTTGTGACAATGACCACGTTGGCGATCCATTCAGGGTAGAGGGCTTCTCAAATGATGCCTGTCTGGGTTAGTTTATCGACCTCTTCTTGAACCGCCATATTTCTTTCGGTGTTTAAGTGGCACCTTTTTTGTTTGACAGGCTTGAAGGTCAGATCCATCGCCAATCGATGTGCAGCTAATGTCAACTGGATCCCTGGCATCTCCGCATGACTCCAGGCAAAAATGTCGTTGAACTCTATAAGGAGCCTAATCAAGCCCTCTTTCATTCCTGGCTCAAGGGTAGTTCCGATCTTGACAACCTTCGAGGGATCGCTTATTCGGACAGGAATCTCTTCTAACTTGTCGACTAGATGGCCACAAGCCCATTCATTTCTATATTCTTCCATGTCAGGCACCACAAGGTCTTCTTCGGGACAATCGGTGGAACCCGCATCTTCCATGTTTAAGGCTGGAGTTATCCTACCTTGGATCGTCGTCACCTGGGCGATTTGTTTAGCTAGAGCTGCTGGGTTGGATGACACTACGTAGCATTTCCTAGCTGCTTGCTGATCACCCCGAACTTCCCCTACCTTGTCTCCTACTAGGAACTTCAGGACATTGTGGTAAATAGAGAGGACCCCTTTCAAGGATGACAGAAATGGCCTTCCTAATATTACATTGTAGGCCGACAGGGTATCCACCACCACGAAGTCGGTAATGATGTTTTGCTAGAAAGGTGCAGCTCCGATGATCACTGGTAGGATTTTTGATCCTACGGGAGTGATGGAGTTCCCAATAAACCCATATAATGTAGTAGTGCAACTGTTGTAGCACAATTGCTTCAAGTTTAGTTTTTCCAAGGTGTCTTTGAACAGAACGTCGACGCTGCTACCTGTGTCGACGAGCACACGGTGCACCATGAAGTTGGCAATTAGTACTGTGATGACCATAGGGTCATTATGTGGCTGCAAGGTGTTATAGACATCTGCTTCGGTGAAGATGATCTTTGACAGCTATAAGGGGTTGGTAGGTCTCTGGTCGACCTTGAAGATATCCCCCCCCTCGTCCGTACGAGGGACCTTCCTCGCATGGTTTTTTCTGGAATTGTTAGAGGTGCCGGCCAGAGTGGGACCCCCGCTGATAGTATGTATTATTTGAATCTGTTGCATCAGGTCCGCCTGCTCTCGCTTCCTCTTCTCAGCATGTTCCTGGATCTCGGCTTGTACCTCCCTTCCAATCTGAATGTTCTCTCTGACTTGTTGTAAGAACTCTATCAAGCATCCTCCCCTTATCAAAGCCTCAATCTGGTTCTGCAGGTTGTAGCATTCTGAAGTGTTGTGCCCTATGTCCTCATGAAAGTCACAATATTTATAGCGATTTCTTTTATCTACCGGGGCTTTCATGGGAGCGAGCTTCTGTAACAAGCCCTTGTCCCGAATGACGAGGTAGATTGTTTCTCGTGATGCATTTAAGGGAGTGTAATGGTCATACCCTCTCTCATCGCGTGCTATAGGGGCCAATGTCCTGGGAGGTGGCAAAGCTTGAGGAGGAGCTCGTTTATCTGGATACCTTTTCGATCTGGGTTGAGGAAGAGGGAAACCGTTGATTTATTAGGGGGTTTATTCTGGCTTTTCTGAGCTTGTTCGGGTCTTGGGAGCTTCTTTCTTTTATCGCTTTACAGCTCTCATGTCTTCATGTTCTGTCTTGATCTTGAGCTACTTGTCGACCTCAATCCGCTCCGAAGCCTGATCATAGGCTTCCTGGTAAGTTTCTAGAGGTCTCTTAGCGAAAGACTGTAAAACATTTCCCACCCACATGTTTCTTCTGAAGTTGGCTAGTGTTTTCTTCTCGGTGAAGACCCTCATCTAGATAACTTCCTTATGGAAACGCTCGACATAAGCCTGGAGGGTTTCCCCTCTCTCCTAGATCTCGTATCGTAGATGGATTGGGTCCTTCAGTCAAGGCTTAACTCCATGGAATTATGAGCAGAAATTGGTTGATAACTTGGTGAAGGAATCCACGCTTCCAGCAGGTAACTTCCTAAACTAGGTTTTAGCATAATATGTGAGTGTAGTGGGGAACATTCGACACATAGCAGCCCTGGTTTTGTTCTGGACCTACATCTGTTGAACGAAGCTCTATAAGTGGCTCAGAGGATCTTCAGTCCTGGAGAACCTGTCAGCTGGCATTTTAAACTTAGGTGGGAGCTCTGCCTCCCGGAATCTTCTAGTGATGGGGGCGTTCATTTCACTTAGAGGATCTTTCTTGTCCTCCTTGTACTTCCCCTTCTTCATCAATTGGACCTCTTTCTGAATCTCTACCAACTGGTCTCTTAGTCGTTTGCTTTCGGATTTCCTTGAGTCGATCTCGGATTCCTCACCATCAGATCCTTCTGATGAACTAGTGACCTCTACCCGGTTCCTTCTTTGGAAGGGGTTCACTCGAGGGCTTTGCTGACTTTCTTCTTCTCTACCCCAGGCTTCCCTCATTGTAGTTGTTGGGTGGAAGAGGTCTTCTAGTCCCTGGGCAAGGACATCTGCCACGGATCTGACTTTTCTTGGTTGGTAGCGTGGCAACACTTTGGGAACATGGGGCATGGGCTATAGCCTATCCCGGATCTAGGTCTGGAGCCCTGCTCTGTTACGAGTTGATTCCTGATAAGCAGGTTCCAGGCAATCAAAGGCGGGTTGCCTAGCCCCAAGCTTGCTTGACTCCCCCTGATTGTAAAGATTTGCTTGTTGGATAGTGATACCCTCAGCAAGTAATCGAAGGCAGATGTTTTCTACAAAGGCCTCCGTTTGCTGGTCAAGCTCGACTTGACTTCCCTAAGCAGGATCCAGAGCCCGTACAGTGGCTGGCTGGCTGGCTGGCTGGCTGAGAACCTGGCTATGGAGCCCTGATTGCTTTCCTTTCCTCGGGACCTTTAGTGTCGATGTAGCAGAAGGTTGTCCCGACGTGCCCTGCTGCCCTTGTGAGGATCAGAGCCTCATGATGACTATGAAATGACAAACTTTTTGAATGTAAAAAGATAGTGGTGTGAGAGGTTTCCCACAGACGGCGCTAGAAAGTGTTGACAGGAAATTTACTAGAGATGAGAAATTACTGTTAACACCTTTGAGACCACCACCATATAAATGATGGCCGGGGTCGGTACCGTTGGTTCCCGACCTGTTTAAGAGATAGACGATAGGCTGAACAGTAAATGGGAGCTTTATTATTTATATATTGCTTTAAAGTACAAATCGTTCTCTTGTATGCTCACAGTCTCTCGAAGGTTTAGGGGGGGTGGAAACTGTGCCTGTCAAATAGTGGAGATGAAGGTGACCGTGTTCTGAATCCAGAATTTAGGCATTCCCCTCTTCTTTCAATCTTATATATATATATCTCTCTCTTTGTTTTCTATGTTATATTTTGTTGTATTTCTGTATCTGTCGTTGTCCCTGTTTTTCATCATCTTTCTACCATGCTTGGCTTCACATATTTATATCGTCCAAGTAGGTTTTTAATTCGCAAATACTTTACCATGATACCATGAATCCGTTCCCTCTTTATCGGGCGGGATTCGTCATTTGAATTTGAATTGTTACGTGATTTGATGATATCGTTGACGGAGATAAGTTTGTTCTCTTATTTGAATTAAACTCTTGACGTGCATGTAAATATTACATGGAAATGATCCTGTGTGCACTCGTGCAATGAATCTTTATGAAGGTCACCCTGCCAGCTGCCTGTTGCCCCGTAGAGCGAGTTAGACCCCTGCTCTGGCTCTGTTCTTAAAAGCTTAAGATGGATTTTCCCTGACCCTTGGGGGCTTGAGGTGCTCTTGTAGACCTTTCTGAGAGGTAGCTGGGGTAGTGTAGATTTAGGTGTGATTCTTCCTTTATGTCCAGCAAGGACAGCGGGCTTCTAGAGAGGTTGGCGGGCTTCGTTCGAATGTCTCTTGAGCTTGGAGACTTTCCCTAGCATTCACGTGGCAGTTGTGGAGCTCGACCTCGGAGCCGAGGTTCCCAGATAGATAGCCTGGAGAAGCCCGGTTTCTAGTATTCTCATGGGAGCTCGTCTAGGTAATGCCTGGCTTTTTTCTGGTAGTTTTGAAGAGGAGTCGGCCTTCCCTGCTCATGCGGGGTGGCTTTACGGTCTTTCCGGGCTTTATGATTGTTGATTACGGATGGAAAATTTCTCTTTGACCCCTGGCCAAATTTAATTATTAACAGCTATCAAGCAGGGAAGAAACATGAAGTGGGATCAGGAAAGCAAACAAGCTTTCCGAGCTTTGAAAGGATACCTAAGAAGCTCTCCACTGTTGATCAAGCGAAATTTTGGAGAAGAGCTTCAAATATACTAGGCCGATTCCTAAACCGCTGTGAGTGGGGCCTTGGTCAAGGAATGCTGAGATAAGATTCAGCGACCTATCTACTATGTGAGTTACGCTCTTACCATGCCCGAAAATAATTATACTCTGTTGGAGAAGCTCGCTTATGCCTTGGTGACCTCGGCAAGGAAACTCCGTCCTTACTTCTATGCTCATTCAATAGTAGTGGTGACAGATTAACCCCTCCGTCAGTTCTTACAAAGGCCGGATGTTTCTGGAAGGCTGGTTCTATGGGCCCTAGAGCTTACCCAGTTTGATTTCAAATTGTTGACGGGAAATTTTCTCGAGATGAGAAATTCCTGTTAATACCCTCGAGATCACTACCATGAAAGTGGTGGCCAGGGTCGGTACCGTTGGTTCCTGACCTGGTTAAGAGATAGATAAGAGGCTGATTAGTAAATGGGAGCTTTTTTATTGATATATTGTTTTAAAGTACAAATCGCTCTCTTGTATGCTCACAGTCTCTCGAAGGTGTAGGGTGGTGGCAACTTGGTGCCTGTCGCATAGTGGAAATTAAGGTAGCCGTGTTCTGAATACAGAATTTAGGCTTTCCCCCCTGACTCTAAATTTTTTGTACGTATATCTATTCTTGTAGGTTGTTCTCTGTTTTTCTTCTTCTTTCTTATTTCTGTCGTTCCTCCTTTTCTACCATGCTTGGCTTCACGTATTCATATTGTCCAAGTCGGTTTTTAATTCGTAAATACTTTACCGTGATCGCATGAATCTGTTCCCTCCTTATCGGGTGGGATTCGTTATTTGAATTTGAATTGTTACGGGATTTGATGATATCGTTGACGGAGATAAGTTTAATCCCTTATTTGAATCAAACTCTTAACGTGCATGTCAATATTACGTGGAGACGATCCTGTGTGCATTCGTGCCATGAATCTTCATGGAGGTCACCCTACCAGCTGCCTGTCGCCCCGTAGAGCGAGGTAGATCCCTGCTCTGGCTTTGTTCTTAGAAGCTTAAGATGGATTTCCCCTGACCCGTACGGGCTTGAGGTGCTCTTGTAGACCCTCCTAGAGGTAGCAAGGGTAGTGTAGATTTAGGCATGATGCTTCATTTATGTCCAGCAAGGACATCGGGCTTCTGGAGAGGTTGGTAGGCTTCTTTCGAATGTCTCTTGAGGTTGGAGACTTCCCCTGGCATTTACGGGACGGTTGTAGAGCTCACCCTCAGAGTCGAGGTCCCCTAATAGATGGCTTGGAGAAGCCCGGGTTCTAGTACTCTCATGAGGGGCTAGTCCTGGTTATGCATGGCTTGTTTTCTGGTAGTCTGGAAGCCGAGCCAGCCTTATCTGCTCTGGCTAGGTAGCTTTAAGACTTTTTCGGGTTTCATGATTTTCGACTGTGGGTGGAAAATTTCTCTTTGACCCCTTGTCAAATTTCACTATTAAGAGAAGTCCCCTCTGACTTGAACATCGGTGGTAGAGTTGGGGTTGGAGTCAGATTCTTTGTTTAATTGAGAAAGTTTTCCGCCATAAAGATAATTAATGAGGGTGAAATTTTCTCATTAATTACCCAATATTTGAATTTGAAACAGAGTGTTATTCGAAGAAAACCGGCTGCAATACGGCTCCAGGTGATCTTCTTGAGGACATCGTCGATAATCCTCTATTTAAGCCTGGCCTAACTGCCACTTTCTTCATACTTCCTCGAATCTCAAATTTTCAAATTTCTTCTTCCCTGTTTTCTCTGCCGAATTCCTTGCTTGCCTCTGCTTACTTCCAAGTCTTCCTTACCCATCAATGTCGACTTCCATATATAGTGTTGATGCCTTGGTTGAGGGCTCCAGAGGCCCTAACCTAGCTCCTCACAAGCGGGTGCGAGGGAGTTCAAGCGATGAGGAATCTTCCCCGCTCCGCCAGGGCCGTCGTTCTAACAGGAACGTCTCTATCGGCTCTGGCTTTTAGAACTAGCCTGACAATCCTCTGAACCTAGTCGACGAAGACTCTGATGTCAGGGAGAAAGTCGATGCGGTCGGGAGGGCTCAAGTCACTGTGGTGGAGCTTCCTTCAGTGGTAACCCTTCCTTTCGAACCCAGGGTCATCCCAGACTCTACTGTCGACCCTCAGTTGATCGGCTGTCTACGGGACAAGTATGGTATTCCTGACACTTTTTCTTTAACTGTCCCCCGCCAGAATTACGATGTTTTTAGCCCGCCTAAAGGCGTGCTCCCTATCCACGTGGCAGCTTTTGAGAGCGGGGTGAGACTTCCTCTTCACCCCACCCTTCTGCGGGCTCTCAATGCCCTTCAGCTGGCTCCACTTCAACTAATGCCCGGCTTTTGGAGGCATCTAATTGGCTTCCTCGTATTATGGAGGGAGCAATAAGAGCTGAGCAGCGTAACCAGGGAGCCTGGGGCTGAGGAGCACGCCTTCCTTTTCCAGACAGGTAGCCTTGCTGGGGTTTCTCGAGGCCAATTCTATGCCAATGCCAAGAATAGGCTAAACTTCATCATCCGCGGGGCTTCAAAAAAAGACCCTGTTTGGAAAGAGGAATGGATTCTGGTGGGAGGAGACTGGGGGAGCTCTGTCTTCATCGATGGGCATGAGCTAGAGGTTCCTACTGCCTTTAGTGACAAACCCATATGGGGTCGGGATTCCTTGCCCGCTGAGTCTGAAACCGTACTAAAGACTATCCTAGCTCGGAACTACTTGAATCTAAAGTTTCCAACCGCTGACCCTTTGATCCTCGCAGGGTAAATAGGTACCAGCGGATATCCGGTGCTACCCCTCATAAGTATCTCGATCTATCTTGTTGTTTTTTTTGGATGGTTTAGTTCTGATGATCTTGATTTCTCTCTCTAACAGTGTTTGTTGTTGCTCCAGCTTCTCGCGAAGCCTGACTAGCCGGGATCCCTCCTCCTCCCTCCAGATCGTCCATGGGAGCTCTCTCGGATGTTTCAATAAAGGGGGGGTCAACCACCAAGGTAGCTGACTTGTTCGTTCATTCTCCCTCTTCTTCCAAGTGAAGTCCAAGATGGCTCTTCTTGCATCTCAGGCTGCAATGGCTCTAAACAGAGGAGGGTCTGCCTCTGAAGTCGTCAATAAGTCCATTCCTGCCCCCTAACCAGTAGTCTCTGCTTCAGCCGATGCTTTCCGAGTCACATTATCCCTATCTGATGATCCGATTGTAACCCGGGCAGTCGAGTTTCCCAGAGAGCCTGATACCGATATTTCTGAGGTAGCCCCTTCTCACCCCATCAACAATCGAGCTCGACGGGTCTTGACGAGGTCCTGAATCAATTTGTAGTATCCTATCCAGGCGGCGGGCTTTCTAGGATGACCGCGAAGCCCGTGGACATCATGATTACTAAAAGGTCCGCTCTTCTAGCCGAGGTAACCGTCGCTTTCACTTCTTCATTCAGCATTTTGATTTGTCATTTTCTAAAATGATTTTCCTTTACAGGCTTTCAAGTTTCAGGTGGCTATAGGGCATCAGAAAGCCTTCCTCCGTGATCGGGCAGCCAAGGCTGAGGCTGAAGCTGAGCGAGCCATGGGTTGATTACATGGGCTCAGACCCTGGTCCAGGAGATGACCTCAAGCCAACAAGGAATGGAGACGCAGGTAGCTAAGCTTTAATGTGACCATGAGAGGTTGAAACAATTTTTTGATCAAGAGACTCTTCGGTCGAAACAGCGGGCTAGCCAGCAGGATGACTGGAGGGAAGAGGCGAAGGCCCTAGATCCCGACCAAGCTAGAAGGGTTAAAAGGCTCTCGGTCCGGTTTTGTTTGGTGATGGGTATTTATACTGAAAGATGAAATCCATTCCCCTGCTCCGATGTTTACACCCAGAAGAAGCCAAGCGGGCTTTGAGAGAGGTTCATTCCGGGGAATGCAGGAACCATATTTGTGGAGAGGCTTTCGCATATCAGGTTCTCCGCATGGGGTATTCTTGGCCAACCATCCATCAAGATGCTAAGAACTTGGTGCAAACATGCGAGGCATGCCAGAAGGCCGCCAACTTGAGTCCCCTCCATCCAGAGCGCTTGTCATCCCACAGCTTTCCATGCCTTTTATATTAGGCTGCTACTTACAGCTCTGGGACAGGCCAAGCACGCTATCGTAGCGATTGACTACTTCACAAGATGAGTTGAAGCCAGACCACTCTTCTAGATAACGGAAGAGAAAAAATGAAGGTTCATCAAGACCAATGTAGTTTGCAGGTTCAGAACCCCTCTTGCCATCATAATCGATTTCGTAAAACTGTTCGATAATGGCCGATTCAGAGATTTCTAAGAAGGTTTGGGAATCGACCTTCGGTTTCCTTCGGTAGCCCACCCTCAGACAAATGGTTTGATGGAATCCATGAACAAAACCATTAAGAAGTTGTTGAAGAAAAAGCTACAGCAGAAGAAAGGTAGATGGGTAGAAGAGCTTCCCGAAGTCCTCTAGGCTTATCGCACTACAAGGAGAACAGCTACCCGGGAAATGCCCTACTCGCTGGCCTTCGGGGTTGAAGCAGTCCTACCAATATAGCACAAGTTGACCTCCTTTAGAATCCAACAATTCGAACCGAGGAGCAGTGAAAGCAAGCTTCGTGCTAGCTTGGACCTTCTGAAGAAAAAGCGAGATCGAATAGTTGAGAAGGTAGGGATCTACCAATGCAGGATTTCCAGGTACTTCAACAGGAGGGTTAAAGCCCGAAGCTTCAAAGAAGGGGATAGAGTCCTCAGGAAAAAGATGTTGAACACTAGGACGAGGTCAGACGGGGTCCTAGGGCTCAACTGGGAGGGACCATACCTAATAAAGAGGGTGATCCGTAATGGGGCGTACAAGCTTGAGGATATGAATGGCTGTCTCATCGACCATGCTTGGAATGCAGATAACCTAAGGAATTTCTACCCTTGAACAGGGGACTCAGGAGCAGGCGACCTCCGACTAGCTTCTTTTATTTTTCCGACAATAATGTACTCCACCCTCCATATCAATAAAGCCTGCTTTTCTTGTTTACTCCTTCTTCAACTATGTCCTACAATGATTTGGGTCTACAGGGAAAGTTTCGACATCATTGCCTTAAGACCAGGGGTAAGCTGGGGAAGCCCCCCGCCACTCTTGATGCCTTGGATGGGCATCACCCTTCGCCAAGAAGGGTTTGAGTGTAAGAGCGTAGTTTCCATCCAGATCTCAAGACTAGAAAATATCGAGATAGCCCTCCTGATGCCTTGGTCGGGCTACCACCCCAAAGAAGGATCTGAGTGTAAGAGCATAGTTGTCATCTAGATCTCAAGACCAGGAAATAGCTAGATAGCCCTCATGATGCCTTGGTCGGACTACCACCCCCAAGATGGATCTGAGTGTAAGAGCATAGTTGCCATTCTGATCTAAATACCAGGATATAGCTATATAGCGCTTCTGATGCCTTGGTCGGGCTACGACCCCCAAAAAGGATCTAAGTGTAGGAGCATAGTTGCCATTCAGATCTCAGGACTAGGAAATAGGTAGATAGCCCTCTTGATGCCTTGGTTGGGCTACCACCCCAAGAAGGATCTGAGTGTAAGAGTATAGTTGCCATCCTGATTAAAATATCAGGATATAGCTAGATAGCGCTCCTGATGCCTTTGTCTGGCTGCGACCCACAAGAAGGATTTCAGTGTTAGAGCATAATTGCCATCTAGATCTCAGGACCCAAGAAATAGCTAGATAGCCCTCCTAATGCATTGGTCAGGCTACCACCTCAAAGAAAGGTCTGAGTGTAAGAGCAAAGCTGCCATCTATATCTCGAGACCAGGAAATAGCTAGATAGCCCTCCTGATGCCTTGGTCAGGCTACCACCCTTAAGAAGGATCCGAGTGCAAGGGCGTAGTTGCCATCCAGATCTCGAGACCAGGAAATAGCTAGATAACCCTCCTGACGTCCTGCTCGGGCTACCACCCTTAAGAAAGATTCAATCTTAAAGGATAAATCCTTCACTAAATACCTCACTCGGGTTTACAGTCCCCTAGAGGGACTCAAAGATAAAAGGCTCGATTTTCTTAAATTCTAAATATACCAGTAAGTTCAGGTTACTAGCTCTTCTTGATACGAGGTTACTTACTACATCAGACCTACAACCAAATAATGAGAATGTCAGCTGAAGAAATTAAGCCAGGAGTTTCATTAGTATGGGGGCTCAATGCCAGCAGTTTTTTTTTTGTTATCTTTTTTTTTCCCCTAAAGATAGCTCATTTCGATATAAAAGTTGGACATAGAGGAAGACCAAGCAAGTACATGCAATCCAGAGTTAGATTTGAGATTAAATTTTTTTACTCAAGTATGGGAGCCTATCCCCCAACAAGGCTACAACAAGCAAGAGGGGCCCTATCCCTGGTTCCGGGCTATAAAACCAATAATAAAATGGCAAACACAGTTGAATATGAGATGCCCACCCCCTTTTCCGGGCATTCAAAATAGATTACATGGGAGAGAACTCAAGCTTTTTCATCTTCCTGAGGACCTCTTGCCTCCTCCTCCACAGAATAAACCTCGCCCCCTGCTCTTTTCTCTGGTAGCAGCTCGTCCTGGTCAGCTGTGTCTATCGCTTCCGCCATCTACGCCACCTTCCTCCTAGGGATCAGCCCTGTCTGCCTCGGGGTCAATAGGATCCTTCTCCATGATTTCATTGATCACCGCTATAACTTCAGACGGTACAGCTGCATCAAGAAGGCTGGCCACTGACTCAGGCACGTTTCCGCCTTCTGTTGACTCCACTCCTAATAGCACTGCGGGGGGTGGTCTTGGGCTTCAACAGGGCCTCCTTCTAGCTCCTCGTTATAAACCCCCTTCGAGGATTCAGACCTGATGCTGGAAAGGCAGAAACATGAGGAGGCAGATCTGGCACCTCCAACTGCTTCCCAGCTCCATCCCCAGAAGGACCAGCTCCATCATTTTAGGGGAGAGACATCTCCGTAGCCCAGGACATGACCTCTTCTCTATCCTATCCAATGATGCTGGAGAGATCGAATGGGGGAGGAAGAGCCTCTGTAACCTGATAAGAGGCATAGAAGTACCCCTCGTTAAAATAGGCTTCCACCTCGGCCTAAAGCTGGGTAATTTGATCCTGCAAGGTTTGGTTCTCAACATCTAGGGCCTTCGCCTCTCCCTTCCAGTCATTCCGCTGGCTAGCCCACAGCTTCGACCGGAAAGTCTCTAGATCAAAAGCCCGCTTCAACCTCTCATGGTCGCATTGAAGCTCAACTAGCTGCATCTCCATTCCTTGTTAGCTGGAGGTCATCTCCTGAAACAGGGTCTAAGCCTGCGTAAGCAACCCTATGGCTTGCTCAGCTTCAGCCTCAGCCTTGGCTGCCCAATCACGGAGGAAGGCCACCTGATGCCCTATGGCCACCTGAAACTTGAAAGCCTGTAAAGGAAAATCACGTTAGAAAATGACAAATCAAAATGCGGAATGAAGAAGTGAAAGCAACGGTTACCTCGGCTAGAAGGACGGACCCTTTGGTAATCATGATGTCCACGGGCATCGCGGCAGCTACCTTAGTGGTTGACCCCCCCTTTATCGGAACATCCGAGAGAGCTCTCGGGGACAATCTAAAAGGAGGAGGAGGGATCCCAGCTCACAAGGCTTTGTACGAAGCTGGAGCAACAATAAACACTGTTAGAGAGAGGAATCAAGATCATCAGAACAGAACCATCTAATAAAAAAAACAAGATAGATTGAGATACTTACAAATGGTAGCACCAGATATCCGCAGGTACCTGTTTACCTTTCAGGGATCAAAGGGGTCGGCGGTTGGAAACTTCAGATTCTGCAATTCCGAGGCAGGATGTCTTCAAGATTGGCTTCAGGCTCAGCGAGCAAGGAATCCCGACCCCATGTGGGTTTGTCACTAAAGGCGGTGGGAACCTCGAGCTTATGCCCACCGACGAAGACAAAGCTCCCCCAGTTTCCCCCCGCCAGTACCCATTCTTCTTTCCAAGTGGGGTCCTTCTTTGAAGCCCCGGGGATGATAAAATTGAGCCTATTCTTGGCCTTGGCATAGAATTGGCCTCGTGGAACCCCATCCAGGCTACCTATCTGGAAAAGAAAGGCGAGTTCCTCAGCCCCGGGCTCCCTGGTTACGTTGATCATCTCGTACTCCTCCCACTATAATACTAGAAAGCTGACTAGATTCCTCTAGAAGCCGGGCGTCAGTTGAATCGGAGCCAGCTGAAGGGCATTAAGAGCCCGCCGAATGGTGGGGTGAAGAGGGAGCCTCACCCCGCTCTCAAAAGCTGCAACGTGGATAGGGAGCACGCCTTTGGGCGGGATAAAAACATCATAATTCTAGTGGGGGACAGTTAGGGAAACAATGTCAGGAATACCATACTTGTCCCGAAGACGGCCGATCGACTAAGGGTCGAAAGTGGAGTCGGGGATGACCCTGGGTTTGAAAGGAAGGGTTACCACTGAAGGAAGCTCCGCCACTATGACTTGAGCCCTCCCGACCGTATTGACTTTCTCCCCGACATCAGAGTCTTTATCGACTAGGTTCAGAGGATTTTCAGGCTGGTTCGAAAAGCCAGAGCCGATAGAGATGTTCCTGTTAGAATGACGGAGCTGGCGGAGCAGGGATGATTCCTCATCGCTTGAAATCCCTCGCATTCGCTTACGAAGAGCTAGGTTAGGACCTTCGGAGCCCTCAACCAAGGCATCAACACTATCTGTGGAAGTCGACATTTATGGGTAAAAGAGGTGTGAAAGCAAGCGGAAGATAGAGGCAGAGAAAACAGGAAAGGAAAAATTTAAAATTTTGAGATTTGAGAAATTACGAAGAAAGTGACGGTAAGGCCGGGGTTTAAATAGAGGAGTATCGACGATATCTTCCGGAAGATCACCTAGAACCGAATCGCATAATTTCAAATTCAAATATTGGGTAATTAATGAGATTTTTTCGCTCTCATTAATTATCTTTTTGGCGAAAAACTTTCTCAATTAAACAAGGAATCTGACTCCAACCCCCAACTCTACCACCGGTGTTAAAGTCAGAGGGGACATCTGTTAATAGTGAAATTTGGCCAAGGGTCAAAGAGAAATTTTCCATCCATAATCAACAATCATGAAGCCTGAAAAGACTGTAAAGCCACCCTGTAGGAGCAGGGAAGGTCGACTTATCTTTAAAACTACTAGAAAACAAGCCAGTCACGACCTAAACTAGCCCCTTTGAAAGCACTGGAACCCGGGCTTCTCCAGGCCATCCACAACCGCCCCGTGAATGCCAGGGGAAGTCTCTAAGCTCAAGAGACATTCGAAAGAAACCCGTCAACCTCTCTAGAAGCCCGTTGTCCTTGCTGGACAAAAAGGAAGAATCACGCCTAAATCTACACTACCCCAGCTACCTCCCATGAAGGTCTACAAGAGCACCTCAAGCCCCCAAGGGCCATGGAAAATCCATCTTAAGCTTATAAGAACAGAGCCAGAGCAGGGATCTACCTCGCTCTACGAGGCAACAGGCAGCTGGCAGGGTGACCTCAATGAAGATTCATGGCACGAGTGCACACAGGATCGTCTGCACGTAATATTTACATACACGTTAAGAGTTTGATTCAAATAAGAGAACAAACTTATCTCCATCAACGATATCATCGAATCCAGTAACAATTCAAATTCAAATGGCGAATCTAGCCCGATAAGGAGGAAACGGATTCATGGGATCACGAAAAAGTATTTGCGAACTAAAACCTACTTGGGCGATATATATATGTGAGGCCAAGCATGGTAGAAGATGGACAACGACAGATACAAAAATACAACAACGTATAACATAGAAAACAAAGATATATATATATATATATATATATATATGTATATATAAAAGATAGAAAGAAGAGGGGAAGGCATAAATTCTGGATTCAGAAAACGGTCACCTTCATCTCCACTATTCGACAGGCACAAAGTTGCCACCCCCTACACCTTCGAGAGACTGTGAGCATACAAGAGAGCGATTTGTACTTTAAAGCAATATATCAATAATAAAGCTCTCATTTAGTGTTCAGCCTCTCGTCTACCTCTTAAACAGGTCGGGAACCAACGGTACCGACCCCGACCACCACTTTCGTGGTAGTGGTCTCGAGGATGTTAACAGGAATTTCTAATCTCGAGCAAATTTCCCGTCAACATGTTTAATTAATGATTCTGAGGATTATTGGAGCTCAAAATACTGTGGGTCCATTAGGTATAATTGTTATCCCGATCAATTTAGATAACAAGGGTCACGGTTAATTAATTGGATTGTCCAATTAATTGTGTTACAAAAGTGACACGTATATAATTCGAGTATAAATTGAATAATGAGATTATTTAATTAATGGATGTTGTTAATAGTGAAATTTGGCCAGGGATCAAAGAGAAATTTACCACCTATAATCGACAATCATTAAGCCTGGAAAGACCGTAAAGCCACCCTGCAGGAGTAGGGAAGGCAGGATCGGCTTCAAAGCTACCATAAGACAAGCCAGACGCGATCGGGACGAGCCCCCACAAGAGTACTAGAAGCCGGGCTTAACCAGGCCATCTATTGGGGAACCTCGGCTCTGAGGTCGAGCTCTATAACAGCTTCGTAGATGCCAGGGGAAGTCTCCAAGCTCAAGAGAGCTTCGAAAGAAGCCCGCCAATCTCTTCAGAAGCCCGCTGCCCTTGCTGGACGTAAAGGAAGAATCACGTCTAAATATACACTACCCCAGCTACCTCTTATGAGGGTCTACAAGAGCACCTCAAGCCCCCAATGGTCAGGGAAAATCCATCTTAAGCTTCTAAGAACAGAGCCAGAGCAGGGATCTACCTCGCTCTACGGGGCAACATGCAGCTGGCAGGGTGACCTCCTTGAAGATCAATGGCACCAGTGCCCACAGGATCATCTCCACATAATATTTACATGCACGTCAAGAGTTTAAATTCAAATAAGTGAACGAACTTATCTTCGTCAACGATATCATCGAATCCGGAAACAATTCAAATTAAAATAACGAATCCTGCCCGATAAGGAGGAAACGGATTCATGAGATTACGGTAGAGTATTCGCGAACTAAAAATCTACTTGGACGATATATATATATGTGACGCCAAGCATGGTAAAAGGAGAGAGGACAACAACAGATATACACATAGACGTAGGGCCTAAATTCTGATATCATAATACGGTCAACTTCATCTCCACTATTCTACAGGCACCGAGTTGCTACCACCCTACACCTCCGAGAGATTGTGAACAAACAAGAGAGTTATTTGTATCTTAAAGCAATATATCAAAAATAAAGCTCCCATTTACTGTTATTACCACTCATCTCTCTCTTAAATAGGTCGGGAACCAACAGTACCTACCCCGGCCACTGCTTTCGTGGTAGTGGTCTCGAGGGTATTAACAGAAATTTCTCATCTCGAGTAAATTTCCCGTCAACACTTTCTGACGCCCGTCTGTGGTAAACATTTCGCACAACCATTTTTTTACACTCAAAAAGTTCTTTATTTCAAAGTCATCATGAAGCTCCGCTCCTAAAAAGAGCAGCAGGGCACCTCGGGACAACCTTCTGCTACATCGACATGAAAGGTTCTGAGGAAAAGGAAAAAAGCCGAGCTCCATAGTCGGATTCCTATCCAGCCAGCTACTGTGCGAGCTCTGGATCCCCCTCTGGGAAGCCAGGTCTAGCTTGACCAACAAGCGGCGGCCTTTGTAGAGAATGTCCGTCTTTGACTACTCGCTGAGGGTATCGCTATCCAACAAATGGGTCTCTACAATAAAAGGGAATCAAGCTGGCCCGGGGCTAGGCAACCCGCCTTTAATCGCTTGGGGCCTGCCCCTCGAGAATCAACTAGTAACAGAGCGGTGCTCCTGACCTAGATTCCGGATAGGTTAGGGCTCATGCCCCATGTTCCCGAAGTGCTGCCATGCTACCAACCATGACAAGTCAGATCCGTTGTAGATGTCCTTTCCTAGGGACGGGAAGAGGTCTTTCACCCAACGACTATAAAGAGGGAAGCCCGGGGTAGAGAAGAAGAAAGTCAGCATAGCCCCCGAGCAAGCCTACTCCAAAGAAGGAACCGGATAGAGGTCATCAGTTCATCAGAGGGATCTGATGGTGAGGAATCTGGGATCGACTCAAGGAAGTCCGAAAGCAAGCGACTAAGGGGAAGCAAAAAGAAGTCCAATTGATGAAGAAGGAGAAGTTCAAGGAGGACAAGAGAGATCCTCTAATTTAAATGAACGCCCCTTTCACCAGAAGGATCCGGGAGGCAGAGCTCCCGCCTAAGTTCAAAATGCCAGCTGATAGGTTCTCCAGGACTGAAGATCCGCTGAGCCACTTAGAGAGCTTCGTTCAATAGATGGAGGTCCAGAACATAACCAGGGCCGCTATGTGTCAGATGTTCCCCACTACACTCACGGATTATGCTAAGACCTGGTTTAGGAAACTACCCTTCGGGAGCATAGATTCCTTCACCAAATTATCAACTAATTTTTGCTCACAGTTCGAAGGCGTTAAGCCTTGACTGAAGAACCCGATTCATCTACAATACATGATCCAAGAAAGAGGGGAAACCCTCCGAGCTTATGTCGAGCGGCTTTACAAGGAAGTTGTTAACTGGAAATTTGCTCGAGATGAGAAATTTCTGTTAACACCCTCTAGACCACTACCATGAAAGAGGTGGCAAGGGTCGGTACCGTTGATTCCCGATCTATTAAAGAGAGAGACGAGTGGTAATAACAGTAAATGGGAGCTCTATTATTGATATATCGCTTTAAGATACAAATAACTATCTTGTTTGCTCACAATCTCTTGGAGGTGTAGGGTGGTGGCAACTCGGTGCCTGTCGAATAGTGGAGATACGGGTGACCATGTTCTGTAATCAGAATTTAGGCCCTCTTTCTATGTGTATATCTGTTGTTTATGATTTTCTGTCTCTATTGTTGGTTGTCATCCCCTTCACCCTGCTTGGCTTCACATATATATATCGTCCAAGTAGGTTTTTAGTTCGTGAATACTCTCCCGTAATCTCATGAATCCGTTCCCTCCTTATCTAGGCTGGATTCGTTATTTAAATTTGAATTGTTTCCGGATTCGATGATATCGTTGACGAAGATAAGTTTGTTCCCTTATTTGAATTTAAACTCTTGACGTGCATGTAAATATTATATGGAGATGATCCTGTGTGTACTCATGCCATGGATCATCATGGAGGTCACCCTTCCAGCTACCTGTTGCCCCGTAAAGCGAGGTAGATCCCTGCTCTGACTCTGTTCTTAGAAGCTTAAGATGGATTTTCCCTGACCCTTCAATGCTTGAGGTGCTCTTGCAGACCCTCCTAGAGGTAGCTGGGGAAGTCAGATTTAGGCGTGATTCTTCATTTATGTCCAATAAGGAGAGCGGGCTTCTAGAGAGGTTGGCGGGCTTCTTTCGTAGCTCTCTTGAGTTTGAAGACTTCTCCGGGCATCTACGGGGTGGTTAGGAAGCTCTACCTCAGAGTCGAGGTTCCCCGATAAATGGCCTGGAGAAGCCTAGTTTCAAGTACTCTTATGAAGGCTCGTCCCCGTCGTTCCTGGCTTGTCTTCTGGTAGCTTTGAAGCTTAACCGGCCTTCCTTGTTCCTGCAAGGTGGCTTTATGGTCTTTCTGGGCTTCATGATTGTCGATTTTGTCAGGCACCACAAGGCCTTCCTCGGGACAATCGGTGCAGCCCGCATCTTCCATGTTTATTGCTTGGGTTACCCCGCATTGGATAGTCGTTACTTGGGTGAGATGTTTAGCTAGAGCTGCTGGGTTAGCTGACACTGCGTAGCATTTCCTAGCTGTTTACTGATCACCCCGAACCTCTCCCACCTTGTCTCTTACCGGGAACTTTAGGACATTGTGGTAAATTGAAATGAACCCCCTTCAGGGATGATAGGAATGGCCTCCCTAATATTACGTTTTTGGCCGACGGGGTATCCACCACCACGAAGTCAGTCATGATGTTTTATCGGAGAGGTGCGGCTCCGATGATCATCGGTAGGATTTTTGATCATACGGGTGTGATGGAGTCCCCAGCGAACCCATATAATAAAGTAGTACAACTGTTGTAGCACTATTGCTTCAAGTTTAGTTTTTCCAAAGTGTCTTTGAACAGAACGTCGACGCTGCTACCTGTGTCGACGAGCACGCAGTGCACCATGAAATTGGCAATTTGTACTGTAATAACCATGGGGTCATCATGTGGTTGCACGGTGTTAAAGACATCTGCTTCGGTGAAGATGATCTGAGACAGCCGGGAGAGGTAAGTAGGTCTCTGGTCTACCTTGAAGATATCCCGCCCCTTGTCCGTACAAGGAACCTTCCTCGCATGGTTTTTCCTGGAATTGTTGGAGGTGCTGGCCAGAGTGGGACCTCCACTGATAGTATGTATCACCTGAATCTGTTGCATCAGGTCCGCCTGCTCTCCCTTCCTCTTCTCGGCTTGCACCTCCTTTCCAGTTTGAATGTTCTCCCTGACTTATTGTAAGAACTCTATCAAGCATCCTCCTCTTATCAACGCCTCAATCTGGTTTTGCAGGTTATAGCATTTTGAAGTATTGTGCCCTACGTCCTCGTAAAAATCACAATATTTGTTACGATTTCTTTTATCGACCGGGGCTTTCATAGGAGCAGGCTTCTGTAACAAACCCTTATCCCGAATGGTGAGGTAGATTGTTTCTCAGGATACATTCAAGGGAGTGTAATGGTCGTACCCTCTCTCATCGCGGGCTATAGTGGCCACTGTCCTAGGAGGTGTTAAAGCTTGAAGAGGAGCCCATTTGTCTTGATACCTTTCTGATTTGGGCAGAGGAAGAGGGAAACCGCATGTTGACTTATTAGGGGGTTTGTTCCGGCTTTTCTGATCTTGCTTAGGTCTGGGAGCTACCTTCTTTTGTCGCTTTTCAGCTCTCATGTTGTCATGCTTCATCTAAACCTTGAGCTATTCATCGACCTCGATCTATTCCAGAGCCCGATCATAGGCTTCCTAGTAGGTTTCTAGAGGTCTCTTGGCAAAATACCGGAATAGTATTCCTGCCCACAAGTTTCGTCTGAAGCTGGCGAGGGTTTCTCTCTCGGTAAAGACCCCCATCTGGATGACTTCCTTGTCGAACCGCTCGATATAAGCCCTGAGAGTTTCCCCTCTCTCCTGTATCATGTATTGTAGATGAATCGGGTCCTTCAGTCGAGGCTTAACCCCTTGGAACTGTGAGCAGAAATCAGTTGATAATTTGGTAAAGGAAACTACGCTTCCGGTGGGTAGTTTCCTAAACTAGGTCTTAGCATAATCCGTAAGTGTAGTGGGGAACATTCGACACATAGCGGCCCTAGTTATGTTCTGGACCTTTATCTGTTGAACGAAGCTCTCTAAGTAGCTCAGCTGATCTTCAGTCCCGGAGAACCTGTCAGCTAGCATTTTAAACTAAGGCGGGAGCTCTGCCTCCCGGATTCTTCTGGTGAAAGGGGCGTTCATTTCACTTAGAGGATCTTTCTTGTCCTCCTTGTACTTCCCCTTCTTCATCAATTGGACCTCTTTCTGTAGCTCTGCCAACTGGTCCCTTATTCGCTTGCTTTCGGAATTCCTTGAGTCGATCTCGGATTCCTCACCATCAGATCCCTCTGATGAACAAGTGACCTCTACCCTGGTTCCTTCTTTGGAGGGGGCTTGCTCAGGGGCTTTGCTGACTTTCTTCTTCTCTACTCCGGGCTTCCCTCCTTGTAGTCGTTGGGTGGAGGAGCTCTTCCCGTTAGCGGGGAAGGACATCTACCGCGGATCTGACTTGTCGTGGTTGGTAACGTGGCAGCACTTCGGGAACATGTGGCATGGGCCCTAGCCTATCCAGGATTGAGGTCGGAATCCCTGCTCTGTTACGAGTTGATTTTCATAGGGGCAGGCCCTAAGCAATCAAAGATGGGTTGCCTAGCCCCGGGCCTGCTGAATTCCCCCTGATTGCAGAGAACCGTTTGTTAGATAGTGATACCATCAGCGAGTAGTCAAAGGCGGATGTTCTCTACAAAGGCCACTGTTTGTTGGTCAAGCTCGACCTGGCTTCCCATAGCGGGATCCAGAGCCCGTACAGTAGCTGGCTGGGTGGGAATCTGGCTTTGGAGCCTGGATTTTTTCTCTTTCCTCGGGATCTTTCATTTCGATGTAGCATAAGGTTGCCCCGAGGTGCCCTGCTGCCATTGTGAGGAGCGGAGCTTCATGATGACTTTGAAATAAAGATCTTTTTAAATGTAAAAATATCATGATTTGAGAGGTTCCCCACAGATGGTGCCAGAAAGTGTTAATGGGAAATTCGCTTGAGATGAGAAATTTATGTTAACACCCTCGAGACCACTACCATGAAAGTAGTGGTCGGGGTCAGTACCGTTGGTTCCCGACCTGTTTAAGAAAGAGATGAGTGGTAATAACAATAGATGGGAGCTCTATTAATTGCTCAAAATCTCTCGGAGGTGTAGGGTGGCAGCAACTCGGTGCCTGTCGAATAGTGGAGATGAAGGTGACCGTGTTTTGTAATAAGAATTTAGGCCCTCCTTCTATATGTATATATGTTGTTTATGATTTTTTGTCTCTGTCGTTTGTTGTTCTTCTCTTCACCATGCTTGGCTTTACATATATATATATCGTCCAAGTAGGTTTTTAGTTCGCGAATACTCTCCCGTAAATTAAACTTGAAGCAATGGTGCTACAACAGTTGCACTACTCCATTATACGGTTTCAATGGGGACTCCATCACACCCGTAGGATCAAAAATCCTACCAGTGATCATTAGAGCCGCACCTCTCCAACAAAACATCATGACCGACTTCGTGGTGGTGGATACCCCGTCGACCTACAACGCAATATTAGGGAGGCCATTCCTATCATCCCTGAAGGGGGTCTTGTCTATTTACCACAATGTCCTGAAGTTCCCTGTAGGAGACAAGGTGGGAGAGGTTCAGGGTGATCAGCAAGCAGCTAGGATATGCTACGCAGTGTCGGCTAACCCAGCAGCTCTAGATAAACAGTTCACCAAAGTAACGACTATCTAAGGCGGGATAACCCCAGCACTAAACATGGAAGACGCGGGCTCCACCGATTGTCCCAAAGAAGGCCTTGTGGTGCCCCACATGGAAGAACAGAAAAGGGAATAGGCCAGCAGCCACCCGGTCGATAAGTTAGAGGAGATTCTTGTTCGACTAACTGATCCCTCGAAGTTCGACAAGATCGGAGCTACCCTTGAGCCAGGAATGAAAGAGGGCTTGATTAGTCTCCTCATGGAGTTCAACGATATTTTTTCCTGGAGTCATACGGAAATGCCAGGGATCCCAATGACATTAGCTGCACATCGACTGGAGGTGGATTAGACCTTCAAGCTGGTCAAACAGAAAAGGCGTCACTTCAACAATGAAAGAAATGTAGTGGTTCAAGAAGAGGTGGATAAACTCACCCAGGCAGGCTTCATTCGAGAAGCCCGCTATCCAGAATGGCTGGCCAACGTGGTCATGGTCACGAAGGCAAATGGGAAGTGGCGCATGTGCGTGGACTACACCGACCTCAACCGGGCATGCCCGAAGGTCAGATTTCCTTTGCCAAAAATTGATCAGTTGGTCGATTCCACCTCCGGGAACGTGGTCATGGATGTGTTTTCCGGCTACAATCAGATTATGATGCATCCTGCAAACAAAGAAAAGACCAGGTTCATCACCGCGCAAGGCCTATCCTGCTACAAGGTGATGCCTTTCGGGCTCAAAAATGCTGAAGCTACTTACCAGCGGTCAGTCAACTGTTTGTTTAAGCCCCTAATTGGAAGGTCGATGGAGGTATATATCGATGATATGATCACTAAATCTTAGACCTCGGAAGGCCACCTGCACGACTTTCGAAGGACCTTTATGATCCTAAGGGAAAACCAGATAAGGTTGAACCATTCCAAATGCGCCTTTGGTGTAACTGCGGGAAAGTTTCTAGACTTCATGGTCCATGAGAGAGGCATAGAGGATAACCCATAAAAAATCATGGCTATCTTGGATCTAGAATCCCACGCTTCTCTTAAATAGGTTCAAGCCTTGGCAGGTCAGGTAGCAGCGCTCAACAGGTTTATCTCCCGGTAAGTGCCTACCATTCTTCAAAGCTATCAAGCAGGGAAGAAACATGAAGTGGGATCAGGAGAGCGAACAAGCTTTCCAAGCTTTGAAAAGATACCTAACAAGCCCTCCACTGCTGGTCAAGCCAAATCCTAGAGAAGAGCTTCAAATATACTTGGCCGTTTCAGAAACCGCTGTAAGTGGAGCCTTGGTCAATGAATGAGGGGATAGGATTCAGCGACCTTTCTACTATGTGAGTTGCGCTTTAACCAAGCCCGAAAAGATTTATACTCTGCCGGAGAAGCTCGCTTATGCCTTAGTGACCTTGGCAAGGAAACTCCGTCATTACTTTCATGCTCATTTAATAGCAGTGGTGACGGACCAACCCCTCTATCAGTTGTTACAAAGGCCAGATGTTTCTGGAAGGCTGGTTCTATGGGCCCTAGAGCTTACCCAGTTCGATTTAAAGTATAAGCCTAGGACCATGATAAAAGCTCAAGAACTAATGGACTTTGTAGCCGAGCTTTCAGTGCCTTCAGATCAGGCAACCCCCGCGGTAACAGATGTCACCATTGAGAGGATTCCAAAATCTGACAACTGGTCGGAGGGCTACGAGTTATGCACTTTCTACACTGACAGAGCTTCCCAGCAGTCTGGGGGAGGAGAGGGCAAAGTCCTCATCGACCTAGAAGGAACTGAGTGCTGTCATTGTTTCAGGTTCAAATTTAAAGCCATAAACAATGAACCTGAATACGAAGCCCTGCTAGCTGGGATAAAAGCTGCCATAGAGCTAGGGGTTGATTACCTGAATATCAAAAGTGACTCTTTACTCGTTGTCAACCAAGTTTCTGGGAATTATCAAGCCAAAGGGGATATCATAATCGCATACCTGAAATTGATGCAACAACTCAGGACTAAATTTAGGGGATTCATAATCGAGCAGATACCTCGAAAGCTAAATCATCGGGCTGACGTCCTAGCCAAGATAGCTGCCTATGGTGGCCAAACCCTGCCACACGAAATCCCTCTTCAAGTAATCCCCCTACCTAACATTATGAGTGGTAATGAAGCTTATACCCTGGACTGATTGCCATGCTGGATGGATCCAATAGCAGAATATCTACAGGACGGGAACTCCCTGAGGAGTCTGACCAAGCTAGGAGGGTTAAAAGGCTCTCGGTCCGGTTTTCTATGGTGGATGGCCATTTATACCGAAGGGGAAAATCTTTTCCCCTACTCCGATGTCTACACCCAGAAGACGCCAAGTGGGATTTGAGAGAGGTTCATTCCGAGGAATGCGGGAACTATATTAGTGGAGAGGCCTAAGCATATCAGGTTCTCCGCATAGGGTATTACTGATCGACCATCCATCAAGATGCTAATAACTTGGTGCAAACCTGCGAGGCATGCCAGAAGGCTGCAAATTTAAGTCACCTCCATCTGGAGCGTTTGTCATCCTTTAGCTCGCCATACCCCTTTGCTATGTGAAGAGTCGATTTGATTGAACCGTTTCCTACAACTCTGGGACAGCCCAAGCACGCTATCGTAGCGATTGATTACTTTACAAGATGGGTTGAAGCCGGTCCACTTTCCCAGATATCGAAAGAGAACACAACAAAGTTCATCAAGACCAATGTAGTTTGCAGGTTCGGAACCCCTCTTACTATCATAACCGACCTTCGAAAACAGTTCGATAATGGCCGATTCAGAGATTTCTGCCAAGGTTTGGGAATCAACCTTCTGTTTGCTTCAAGAGCCCACCCTCAGACCAATGATTTGGTGGAATCCATAAACAAAACCATTAAGAAATTTTTAAAGAAAAAGCTACAACAAAAGAAAGGCATGTTGGTAGAGGAGCTTCCCGAGGTCTTATAGGCTTACCGCACTACAAGGAGAACAGCTACTGGGGAAAAACCCTAATCGCTGGCCTTCGAGGTTGAAGTAGTCCTACCTATAGAGCAAAAGTTAACCTCCTTTAGAGTCCAACGATTCGAATAAGGGAGCAATCCAAGCAAGCTCCGAGCTAGCTTAGACCTCTTGGAAGAAAAGCAGGATTGAATTGCTGAGAAGGTAGCGATCTACCAAGGCAGAATTCCCAGGTATTTTAACAGGAGGGTTAAAGCCCGAAGCTTCAAGAAGGGGATCTAGTCCATAGGAAAGAGATGTTGAACACCAGGAAGAGGTCAGACGGGGCCCTATGGCCCAACTGGGAAGGACCGTACCTAATAAAGATGGTGATACGTAATGGGGCGTACAAGCTCGAGGATATGGATCGCCGACTCATCGACCATACTTGGAACGCAGATCACCTAAGGAAATTTTACCCTTGAAATGGGGACTCAGGAGCAAGGGGACCTTCGACTAGCTTCTTTTATTTTTCTTCTGACAGTATTGTACTTCATCTTCCATATCTAAATAGCTTGCCTTTTCTTGTTTACTCCTTTTTCAACTATGTCCTACAATATTTTGGGTCTATATGGAAAATTTTGACATTATCGCCCCAAGACCAGGGGTAAGCTGGGGAAGCCCCCTCGTTACTCCTAATGCCTCGGCCGGGCACCACTCCCGTCAAGAAGGATCTGAGTGTAAGAGCATAGTTTCCATCCAAGATCTCGAGACCAGGAAATAGCTAGATAGCCCTCCTGATGCCTTGGTCGGGCTACCACCCCTAAAAAGGATCTAAGTGTAAGAGCATAGTTGCCATCCATATCTCGAGACCAAGAAATAGCTAGATAGCCCTCTAATGCCTTGGTCGGGCTACCACCCCCAAGAAGGATCTGAGTGTAAGAGCTTAGTTGCCATCCTGATCTCGAGACCAAGAAATAGCTAGATAGCCTTCCTGATGCCTCGATCGGGCCACCACCCTCGAGAAGGATCTAAGTGTAGGAGCATAGTTTCCATTCAGATCTTAAGATCGGGAAATAGCTAGATAGCCCTCATGATGCCTTGGTCGGGCTACCACCCTCAAGAAGTGTCTGAGTGTAAGAGCATAGTTGCCATCCAGATCTTGAGACCAGAAAATAGCTAGATAGCCCTCATGATGCCTTGGTAGGGCTACCGTCCCCCACAAGAAGGAATCGAGATTGAAAGCACGGAAGCCCTCTTGATCCCGAGCCGAAGAAGAGGGCTAAACAAGTCTTTACTTTATGTTCAATTCGCGCTATAGCCCCCCAAAAGAGCTCGGGGGTGGAGGGCTCGATTTAATTAAACTCTAAATGCTCATGTTATTTCTCTAACTCTCCTTGAAACAGGGTTACTTACTACAGCAGACCTACAATCAAACAAGGGTACTGTCAATAGAAGAAGTTGAGCCAGGAATTTCATTAGTATGGGGGCTCAATGCCAACAACTTTTTTTTTCTTATATTGTTTTTCCCCCAAATATAGCTCGTTTCGATATAAAAGCTGGAAGTCCAAGCAAGTACATGCAAGCAAGAGTTAGACCTGAGATTAAAATTTTATTAACAAGTAAGTGAGCATATCCCCCAACAAGGCTACAACATGCAAAGGGGGCCCGCGCAAGCAACTCTATGGGTCGCTCAGCTTCAGCCTCAGCCTTGGCTGCCGGATCATGGAGGTCGGCTACTTGATGCCCCCTGGCCACCTGAAACTTGAAAGCCTGTAAAGGAAAATCATGTTAGAAAATGACAAGTAAAGCAGCTTAACGAAGAAGTAAAAGCGACAATTACCTCGGCTAAAAAGGAGGACCCTTTAGTGATCAAGATGTCTATGGGAATCGTGGTCATCCTAAAAAGCCCGTTGTCTGGAAGAGATGTGACAAATTGCTTCAGGACCACGTCCTGACCCGCCGAGCACGATTGCTGGTGAGGACGAGAAGGGGCGACATCAGAAAAATTAGCATCGGGCTCTTTGGGAACCTCGACTACCCGGGATACAACCGGATCTGTAGAGAGGGGTAGCGGGACTCGAGGGGCATTGTTTGGAGTAGTAACTACTAGAGGAGGGGTAGGAACAGACTTATTATTGACTTGGGAAGTAGTCTCTCCTCAGCTTAGAGCCTTCGTAGCCCGAGATGCCAGAAGATCCATCTTGGATTTCACTTGGGCAGAAGAGGGGGAAGGAACGAACGGGGGCAGCTACCTCAAAGGTTGACCCCTCTATCTTTGGAACAGTCGGGAGATCTCCTGGGGCCGATTAGGAAGGAAAATGAGGTATAACAGCTTGTCGGGCTTCACGAGAAGCTGGAGCAATAACAAACACTGTTAGAGAAAAGAATCAAGATCATCAGAACTGAACCCTCCAATAAAAAAACAGAAAAAACAAGATAGATTGAGATACTTATGAGGGGTAGCACCGGATATCCGCAGGTACCTGTTTACCCTGCGGGGATCGAAGGGGTCCACGATCGAAAACTTCAGATTCAAATAGTTCGGAGCTAGGATGGTCTTTTGCACGGCTTCTGACTCATCGGGTAAGGAATCCCGACCCTAGGTGGGTTTGTCACTAAAGGCTGTTGGAACCTCGAGCTCATGCCCATCGACAAAGACGGAGCTCCCCCAATCTCCCCCTACCAATACCCATTCTTCTTTCCAAGCAGGGTCCTTCTTTGAAGCTCCGGGGATGATAAAATTGAGCCCATTCTTAGCCTTGGCATAGAATTGGCCTCGTGGGACTCCTGCCAGGCTACCGATCTGGAAAAGAAAGGCGAGTTTCTCAGCCCCGGGCTCCCTAGTTACGCCGCTCAGGTGGTATTGCTCCCTCCACAATACTAGGAAGCCTATTAGATGCCTCCAGAACCCAGTTGTCAGTTGAAGCGGGGCCAGCTGAAGGGCATTGAGAGCCCGCCGTAGGGTGGGGTGAAGAGGGAGCCTCACCCCGCTCTCAAAGAAGCGACATGGATAGAAAGCATGCCTTTGGGCTGGCTAAAAACATCGTAGTTCCGATGAGGGACAATTAGAGAAACAGTATCAGGAATACCATACTTGTCCCGTAGACAGCCGATCGATTGAGGGTCGACAGTAAAGTCGGGGATGACCTTGGGTTCGAAAGAAAGGGTTATCACTGGAGGAAGCTCCACCACTGTGACTTGAGCCTTCCCGACAGCATCTAATCTCTCCCCGACATCAAAGTCTTTGTCGACTAAGTTTAGAGGATTATCAGGCCAGTTCTAAAAGCCAGATCCGATAGAAGTGTTCCTGTTAGAACGACGATGCTGGCGGAGGGGGGAAGATTCCTCGTCGCTTGAAATCCCTCGCACCTGCTTAAGATGAGCTAGGTTAGGGCCCCCGGAGCCCTCCACCAAGGCATCAACACTATCTGTGGAAGTTGACATTAATGGGCAAGAGAGATGAGAAAGCAAGCGGAAGATAAATACAGAGAAAGCAGGGAATAAGAAATTTGAAAGTTTGAAGATTTAAGGAAGTATGAAGAAAGTGACGGTTAGGCTGGGCTTAAATAGAGGTTTATTGGCGATATCCTTGGGAAGACCACCTGGAGCCATATTACAGCTGTTTTTCTTCGAATAACACTCAGTTTCAAATTCAAAATGTAGGGTAGTTAATGAGAAGATTTCACTCTCATTAATTATCTTGATAGCGAAAACTTTCTCAACTAAACAAGGAATCTGACTCCCCCAACTCTACCACCGGTGTTCAAGTCAGAGGGGACTTCTGTTAATAGTGAAATTTTGCCAGGGATCAAAGAGAAATTTTCCACCCATAATCGACAATTATGAAGCCCGGAAAGACTTTAAAGCCACCCCGTAGAAGCAGGGAAGGCCGGTTCGGCTTTAAAGCCACCAGAAGATAAGCCAGACGCGACCGGGATGAACCCCCACAAGAGTACTGGAAGCCGGGCTTCTCCAGGCCATCTATCGGGGAACCTTGGCTCTGAGGTCGAGCTCTATAACCACCTTGTAAATTTCAGGGGAAGTCTCCAAGCTCAAGAGAGCTTCAAAAGAAGCCGCCAACCACTTCTAAAGCCCACTGTCGTTGCTGGACATAAAGGAAGAATCATGGCATGATTGCACACAGGATCATCTCCACATAATATTTACATGCACGTCAAGAGTTTAAATTCAAATAAGGGAACAAACTTATCTTCGTAAACGATATCATCGAATCTGGAAACAATTCAAATTTAAATAACGAAACCCACCCGATAAGGAGGGAACAGATTCATAAGATTACGGTAGAGTATTCGCGAACTAAAAACCTACTTGGACGATATATATATATATATGTGAAGCCAAGCATGGTAAAAGGAGAAAGGACAACGAATGACAAAGATAGAAAATCATAAACAACAGATATACACATAGAAGGAGGGCCTAAATTTTGATTTTAGAACACAGTCACATTCATCTCCACTATTCGACAGGCACCGAGATGCCACCACCCTACACTTCCGAGAGATTGTGAGCAAACAAGAGAGTTATTTGTATCTTAAAGCAATATATCAATAATAGAGCTCCCATTTACTTTTAATACCACTCGTCTCTCTCTTAAACAGGTCGGGAACCAACGGTACCGACCCCGGCCACTACTTTTGTGGTAGTGGTCTCGAGGGTGTTAACAGAAATTTCTCATCTCGAGCAAATTTCTCGTCAACAAATGTTAATAGTTAAATTAATTAAATAATTAGATTATTTAATTATATTAATAATTATGAATTATTAATTAACTATTAATTGGAGGGTGTTAGTTGATATATGGATTTAGATGAAGATAAAATAATAGGATTATTTTATTTTACTAAATCATTTATCTAAGTATTTAAATTTAAGTTTTAATTTAAAATACTAATTATCACTTTTAATATATTTGATATATTTGAAAAAGATAATTAAAAGATATATGTATATATATATATCAATTATAACACAAGATATTGCATTTGATGCAAATTGGTGAGTGCACATATATAAGTGTTTGTATAGGATACAAACAAAGTGGCAACAGAGTAAATAAAAAAGAAAAAATAAACATATATTTGTGTAAAAGTGAAGCAGCGAGAGAGATATATATATATATTGTGAGCAACAGTGGATACATATATGTTAATAGCAAAATTTGGCTAAGGACCAAAGAAGAATTTTCCACTTCCCAGCCTTCCTACAAGGGTCCGAATTCGGGCTTATATGACGGAGTATCAAGGTCCCCGAGGTTGAGTTACCACGCGATCCTAAAGAAGCAAGGCGAGGCCGCCCATACCATATGAGCATCTCGCACATGTCCAAGCTTACCAAATAAAGCCTGATGAGACAGCGTCAAGCTCCTTATACCAGGATAAAGCCCGAAGCTAGGTCGATGTGAAAGGATCTGGGTCCCCCGACATCAAGGTATCTCGTGACATTCTCCTAGAGCTTGCTACTATCTATACTTTCACTAGGAGACCTTCAAGGTGCCAAACTTGTCATGCAAAGGCCCTCCTGCCTCGTCGAGGTACAATCTTGACCTGTCCGAGCATAAAAGGAAGAAGCCCGTAAAGCCCCATCGTCACAAAAAACGCCAAGATCCAATGTAGATCCTGACATGGTTAAATCAAGTAACTACCCCTCCACCCTTCCAGAAGCAAGCCAAGGTCACCTGTTTATGGCAAACACCTTGCCAGAGCTTGCCAGTCCAGCCCGTTACCCCGTTAAGAAGCCTGTATAATTAGGTCAAGCTCCGTGATAAAGCTCGGCGTAGCTAAACCAAGCTCCCAGCTACAAGGTTGGAACCCTATGAGATATTTCACCCATAAAATGGTTAGCACACGCTCTATGGGAAAAACCAGCATCTAGCTCCATGACAATCGAAAGGGCCCTGGGGGACCCCGCCAGTGTACTGGATCCTAGGGTACCTCGCCCTCAAGGAATATCAAATGTCACCTCAGGTAACCTCCATGAAGTACCTCTCCAAAGTGACATGCAGAACTAGAGCTCTTCTCTCGGCAACGTAGGAAAAGGGGATTGACTTCTATGACATTTAAAGTACCATTAATGAGGTCAACCGCATTAATGAGGTAGTCAACCCAGTTAATGACATGATCAACACCATTAATAAGAGAATATTCAACTCTTTAATGGCCATCATTAGTGAAAGAGTCCAAAGAGGAAACAAATACCTTTTCCTCCAAGATATCCTCCACAACCGATTATTGGGGGTCAACTATAACAGAAAATCCTGCCTACCAAAAAAGGAAGAGTCTGAGGAGGAAACAACCAAATCTTTTCTGAGATAATAGCTACAAGCCGATCAACTACATTAAAGGAAGGATCGTATTCGATAAGGAATCAAAGACTAATTGAAGAGTCCCAGACTTGCACGCCAAGGTGGTCATCATGTATAAATATGTCTATAAAAGGCATATTGTGGGGGGTCTCCAAAAAAAGACAGAAGAGACATGCTTCGTTCAGAGATCTCTCGACATCAATAAAGTATGTGTTACCTTTACCTAGAATATACCGGTATCGGTCTACATTCGACCACCATTGTAAGCTCTCCAGAGCGACTACGTTGTATTACTTCACCATTCTTGTAAGCTCCTCGGAGCATTCTTTGATATATACATAAGGAAGAGTATTCCCCCTTCCTCCGAATACTGCCTTGGGGTTTTTCAGCATGTGATCATTCGTGATGCTTTTTCCCCCTTGGTCAGTCCACCTCCCTCTACAAAAGATTTGTGTTTCTCTTACTTGTGTCCTGTGTAATGCATGCGTATATGAGTGCGAGCTAGATTCCTATCTCGTTGGACCTAGCGCTCTTATCCTCCTATCTACATTGCAAAGTCGCACATCAAGATGAGGAGAAACCACCCAGACCAGCTTGAAGGAAGTCGATGAGCTCTCCTGCATCATCTTTATGGCAGAAATCTAGCTCTCTAACACTAGAGTTAGATAAGCCCCGCTCTTTACTTGCTATCTAAGTCGGGGAATTACAGGAAGGAATCGGGCTTCAAAATCGGGCTCCGACCACGACCAGGACCAAGATCAACCCCTTCATACCAGTAAGGGAACCTCTAGCTCCCTCATTTCCTACCTACCACGAAGCCCGACAGAAAGGATGACTCGTCTCCTACCTAGTACGAAGCCCGGCAGGTGGGATGACTTCTCTCTTACCTATCGCGAAGCCTGACGAGTGGGATGACTCCGGGATGACTCATCTCCTACCTATCGTAAAGCCCGACGAGTGGGATGACTTCTCTCCTACCTACCACTCCATACTCCGTACTCCATACTCAATATTCATACAAGATCAGGTTAGGTATCAATGATACCAATACAGGCCACCACCTCCGTGGTAGTGGTCTCGTGGGTGTTAACAGAGATTTCTCATCCTAAGAAAATTTCCCGTTAACACTTTCTAGCGCCGTCTGTGGGAAGTTTCCACACCCCATTTGAAAGCCTCTTTGTCTCTACATGAGTATCATTATACTATCGAGGTAACATATTCGTTATTCATGGAATATCATTTACTATATACGATGTCTTTTCTCCATACTTGTCTATATCGCCTATACATCTCATGTTGTGCTAATTTTATCATTTAACGAGTTTTGTTCATTGTGGAGCAAATATGGTATGTGGGATTCCTGGTGGAACCAATTCATTATGCTACTCCTATGAAGCGAACCTGCTCAGATAATCGTGGAGCTCCAATACAGTAGCTCCCCGCTTGAAGATCTCCTATATAGCTGAACCATTCTAATACATCGAGAGCTCTTATACAGTAGAACTGCACCTCTCCTACTCTTCCACAGCAGATTCACTCTGCCACTAGTGAATCACTTATCCAGCAGATCCACTAAGCTTCGACTAGTTTATACGGATCCCCTCATGCCTCCGAGTCCGGCCTTCGTAAGCTCATAGGTAGCTGTAGCAGGTCAACTCATGAATCCGAGAAGCCAACTCAGCTGTGTAACCTTTAGAGCAACATCACCAGTAGAGGCTTGATGGCTCCTCACTTCATGTACTGGGCCGGTCAATGCCCAATTGAGCCACTGAGCTCCTGATTCACTCCTGTAGGGTCCAAAGCTTTCTCTCAGTTGTTGGGGACTTCTAGGATCCCAATCATGCTTCTAGACCAGTACCAGACCTCCTGATACATTGGTCGGGCTACGACCCTAAAGAAGGATCTGAGTGTAAGAGCATAGTTGCCATCAAGATCAAATACCAGAATATAGCTAGATAGTGCTCCTGATACCTTGGTCGGGCCACGACCCCCAAGAAGGGTCTGAGTGTAAGAGCATAGTTGCCATCCAGATCGAAATACCAGGATATAGCTAGATAGCGCTCATGATGCCTTGGTCAGGCTACGACCCCCAAGAAGGATCCGAGTGTAAGAGCATAGTTGCTATCCGGATCAAAATATCAGGATATAGCTAGATAGCGCTCATGATACCTTGGTCTGGCTACGACCTCCAAGAAGGGTCTGAGTGTAAGAGCATTGTTGCCATCTAGATCTCGATACCAGAATATAGCTAGATAGCGCTCTTGATGCCTTGGTCGGGCTACGACCCCCAAGAAGGATCCGAGTGTAAAAGCATAGTTGCCATCCGGATCAAAATACCAGGATATAGCTAGATATCGCTCCTGATGCATTGGTCAGGCTACGACGCCCAAGAAGAGTCTGAGTGTAAGAGTATTGTTGCCATCCAGATCTCGATTCCAGGATATAGCTAGATAGAGCTCCTGATGCCTTGGTCGGGCTTCTGAAGAGCTAGGTGGGCTTCTATCTTAGGCTGTGAATCAAAACTGACTTCGAAAAGTTCCCACTAGTGGAAGGAGCTTACTTTTATTTGCACCGGGCTTCGCTTCGAGTGCTTCCTGAGTTCAGCGATCTTTCCTTGCTATTGTGGGGTGGTTTTGGAGCCCGGTCTCATGAGCCGAGGTTCCTAGATAGGTGGCCTCGAGAAGCCTGAATTCCCATGTTTGCACTTAGGCTCAACCTAGTCGTGCCCAGCCTTATCCCTGATAGCTCTGAAGCCCAGCAGACCATCCTTACTCTGGTAGGGTAGCTTTATGGTCTGTCCGGGGTCTCATGAATGTCGAGTTTAGGTTTTGATTCGGGCTAGGAAAGTGGAAAATTTCTCTTTGACCTCTAGCCATATTTTACTATTAACAACTTTCAAATAAAATATCCCACCTGATAAGGAGGGAATGGATTCAGAGAATCATGGCGGGAGATTCATAAGTTTGATCTATTCAGACCATGTATAAATATGCCCAACATGAACAAAGAAAATGAGGAATGGACAATGAAGAAAGGAACATATAAAGTGACAAAAAAAAAGGATACAAGGATAGAGATCCTACTCTGGCCTAAATTCTATCATCAAAACACGACCATCTTTGTTTTCTTTTTCTCGACAGGCACAAGGTTGCCACCCTATTGTACCCCAGTGAGATGGAGAATATTCTAAAGATTTTTGTAAGACATATGATTTATAATAAAGCATTGTATTCCCCTCTTCACTGTATTTATATTCCAATACCCATATTTGCTCGAACGATCTAGGTACCAAAGGTACCAAAACCCGGCCACCACCTTCGTGGTAGTGGTCTTGAGGGTGTTAACTGGAATTTCTCATCCTGAGCAAATTTTCCGTTAACACTTTCTGGCACCATCTGTGGGAACTCACACCATCATTTTTACATTTACAAGTTTGTTGTTTTATAGTGATTATGAGGCTTCGATCCTCTCAAGGACAGCCCGAGACCTCGGGACACTAGTCTACCCCTTCAACCAAGAAAGGGCAGAAGAAAGGAAAGAAATCCAAGCACCATAAGCCATCCTCATATCAGACAGATGTGGTGCGGGCTCCAACCTCTCAAGCAATGAACCAAGCTGTGATCAACCAGCAAGCTGCGACCATCGTTGAAAATGTCCGCCTCAGTCTAGTTGCTAAAGGAATTGCTCATTAACTGGTAGATCTTGGTACCCGATGAAAGACTAGCAGACCCACTGCCAGTCAGCCTGCCTTCGATCGGCTAGGCCCCCTTCTTTCGATCCCTACCTATAACAGGACAGGACCTACAACTTCCATTTAGGACAAGCTAGGGCCAATGCATTCAGTCCCAAATAGGCCGACCTACTATCAACCCAGGCAAGTCAAGTCAGCAGCCGACACCCCGCCAAGGGCACCTCGTAGCCCCCCTCGACCAGTGACTTCCATAAGAGAACCTCGAGTTGAGGCTGGTGGTAGCCGGTGAACTGCCAAATGGAGCCCACCCTTGAAGAGGATAAAGTGGAAGTATTCAACTCATCGGGGGGATCTGACAATGAGAGCTCCGAGGTTGATTCCAAGAAGCACGAAAGTAAACGCCTGAGGGACTGGCCAACTAAAATGCATAAGGAAATCCAACAGTTAAAATGAGGGAAAGGTAAGGAGGTCAAAAGGGACCCCTTAAGCAAGATGAACGCTCCCTTTACTAGAAGGATTCGGGAGGCAGAACTTCCTCCAAAATTTAAGATTCCCTCAGATAAGTTCTCTGGGACGGAGGACCCTTTGAGCCACTAAGAGAGTTTCGTCTAACAGGTGGAGGTCCAGAACACAACCAAGGCCGCCATGTGCCGAGTGTTCCTTACCACTATGTCAGACTATGACAAGATCTGGTTTAGAAAGCTATCCGCTGGTAGTGTGGACTCTTTCACGAATCTGTCAACTGATTTCTGCTCACAATTCTTGAGTGTCAAACCCCGGTCAAAGGATCCCATCCATCTTTAGTACGTGATCCAGGAGAAAGAGGAAACCCTCCGGGCTTATATGGAAAGGTCCCGCAAGGAAGTTATCCAGATAGGAGTCTTTATAGAGAAAGAAACCCCAACAAATTTCTGTAGAAACTTATGGACAGGAAAGTTATTCCTATCATTCGCCAAGCATGCGCCAGAAACCTATCAAGAAGCATACGATCGGGCGCTGGAGCATATAGATATCGAGGAACAACTGAAAGTCAAGTTGGAACATGACGACATGAGAGCGACAAAGCGCCAGAAGAGGGAGGCGCCTAAGCCGACACCAGTTTAGAAGATTCAGAACAAACCTCCTAACATGTCGACATTCCATTTCCCCCATTTCAACCTCAACGGGATCGATTTCTAGCAAGGAGAACTCTTCCTTGGGTTTCCTATCCTTTAAAGGGGGTAGCTCCCGTAACCCTGGGTGAGAGGGGGTTCAACCGTTATACCCCACTAAATGCTTCCCCGAAAAAAATCTACCTTAGTATCCGAGATAAAGGGTTGCTGAGGAAGCTAGCACCAATAAAAGCGCCAGCCGATGCCAAAAACTGATACAAGTACTATGACTTCCACAAAGACATCGGGCATAACACATCAAAGTGTTACAACCTATGCAACCAGATAGAGGCTCTAGTAAGGGGAGGTCGCTTGGTAGAGTTCCTACAACAAGTCAGAGACAACATCCAGAAGGGGAAGAATGTGTAAGCAGAAATCCAGAAAGATAAAGAGAAGTAAAAAGGTAAGCAGAATAATTTGATGTAGCAAATCCAAATCAACGGAGGTCCCACCTTGGCTGGATCCTCTAACAATTCTCGAAAAAACCAAGAAAGGAAGATTTTCCGCATAGAGAAAGGTCGAAGCATTTTCAGGCTAAAACAAAGCAATACTAGCACGTCTCAATCGGCTCAGATTATTATCTCTGAGGTGGACGTCTACAGCACTATTCAGCCCCATGACGATCCATTAGTGGTCACAATACAGATCGCCAACTGTATGGTCCATCGCGTGCTTATCGATTCCGGCAGTAGTGTAGATGTCCTCTTCAAAGATACCTTGGAGAAACTTAACCTGAAGCAGTGGTGCTATAATAGTTGCATGACTCCTCTGTATGGTTTCACAGGTGACTCTGCCATGCCAGTGGGATCAAAGATACTTCCCGTGATCATAGAAACCGCACCCCTTCAACAGAACATAATGACAGACTTCATTGTAGTCGACCTTCCAACGACCTACAATGCTATACTAGGAAGGCCATTCCTATCAGCCATCAAGGGAGTCTTGTCGGTCTATCGTAACACCTTGAAATTTCCAGTTGGGAACCAAGTAGGTAAGGTATGTTGTAACTAGCTAGCTACTAGAAAATGTTATACAGTCTCTTCCGACCCCGATAATACTGGCAAGACAGTTTTAACGAGTGACAACAATCCAAAGTCAAGAAGTACCATGGATGAACCAAGAGGACTCAGCCCGCTGATCATCTAGAAAGTGATTCCCAGGTGACAAAGGAAGAAAGGTAAGGAAGGGAATAGGCTAGCGGTCACCCTGTTGACTAGCTGGAAGAGGTTTCGGTCAGAGAGGATGATCCGACCAAAATGGTGAAGGTCGGGGCTTCACTGGAAGCTGGGATAATAGAGGGATTGATTAAGTTGCATCGGGAGTTCAACGATATTTTTGCATGGAGCCATGATGAAATGCCAAGGATCCCCTTATCCTTGGCCTCTAACCAGTTGATGGTCGATCCCACCATCAAACCTGTCAAGCAAAAGTGGTGATATTTTAATATGGAGAGGAACGCCGAAGTCCAAGAGGAAGTCGATAAGTTGATCAAGGCCGGTTTCATTAGGGAAGCCTGATATCTTGACTGGCTCGCCAACGTGGTAATGGTCACTAAGGTGAATGGGAAATGGCGTATGTGCTTCAACTACACCGACCTCAATCGGGCATGCCCGAAGGACAGTTTTCCTTTCCCAAAAATCAATCAACTGGTTGATTCCACACTAGGGAACAAGCATATAAGCTTTTTGGATGCATTCTCGGGGTATAGCCAGATCTTGATACACCCCGTCGACCAGGACAAGACCAGCTTCATCACCGTGCAGGGTCTATACTGCTATAAGGTGATGTCGTTCGGGCTTAAGAATGTGGAAGCTACATATCAGTGGCTGGTCAATCGACTGTTCGAACCAAAAATTGGGAGGTCGATGGAGGTGTACATCGATGACATGATTACCAAGCCACAAACTATAAAAGAGCATCATGAAGACCTTCGCAGAACCTTCCTGATCTTGAGGGAAAACCAGATGTGATTAACCCCCTCCAAAAATGCATTCGAACTAACTGCAATGAAGTTCTTGGGTTTTATGGTCAACGAGAGAGGCATTGAGGCTAATCTGAAAAAGATCAAAGCCATCCTGGATCTGGATTCCCTGACTTCAATGAAACAGGTGCAAGTCCTGACAGGGAGTATCACATCGTTCAACCGGTTCATCTCTTGTTCCACAGATAAATGTCTCATTTTCTTTAGAGTTATCAAACAAGGAAAGTGTAAAGTCCTCATTTATTGATTGGTTTATTTCATGAACAACCCACATTTTTGAGGTTTTATGTAAGGGTAGCTTAGGCTCTCAAGACCTCAAGAGAAGAAGCACCAAATGTATATTTCTTGTGCTTACTTGCTTTGAAGAGATATAGTTGCCACACTCACAACTCATGCATATTTCTCATTCGTATATGTTGTGTGTTTATATGAGTGTGCATTCTTGTTTTGATAACTGTTCTTGCATGTTTATATTGATCACATCTTTTCATTTGTATTGACATGCATTATGTGTTGCTATCACACACACACTTACTTGCATTTGATTTGTTATGCATGTGTGCTTCATTGTTGTCTATGTGCATTCATAGTGTGGTTTTGTGTGTTGTTCACGCTTGCACAATGGTGTGTTTGTCTTAGCGCATTGAGTGACAATTTGAGAAGGTCGTATTCTTCTCTTGGTTTGGTTATGTGGAGTAAGGTGTCTAGTTTCAAAAGAGTGTATTTCAATGATTTAAATGTTTTTCAAAACTGACCTTTGTATGGTCTTATGACCATATCTTTTCATACAATGATTCAAAATTAGTTTTAAAAATTTCCGTATAAACTAGACACCCATACCTTTCCAACGGTATATTATTCGTAATATTTCATGACCGTTTGGATTGGTTTTGAAATCTCCAAAGTGACTACAAAAACAGGGCATCTCTGATGTTGTCCGTTTCTGACCTTTGGTCACTCAAATACCCATAACCTTTTATACATAAGTCCAAATCTTGTTTTATAAATTGAAGTAGAAAGTATACTTTCATACCTTTCCAACGGTATATTATACGAAAGATGTGGATGTCGTTTGGTCATGTTTTTGGTAGCTCGAATCTCGAGCTTTTGTGTTGTCACGGCTGCACCGGTGCACAAGCGCACCTCACCAGCGCCCCTTGGACAGTAGGTGTGCGCTGGTGTGGCGCTTGTCGACCAGCGCAGCTTACCAGCGCACTGAGTAAAATTCTAGGCATTTTCAAAACGATGTAGTTTTGTTCTAGGGCTCATATTTATGTGTCATCTTCTTCCTCACTCGTTTTTCAGAGCTTAAAAACCATTTCTTAGTGAGAGAAAACATTTCCCTTCAGAGAGAAGCACCAAGAGTGGTTCCTTAACTCTCCAAACCTAAAACCCATCATCCTTCATGCATTATTGATCATCTTTAGACATGGGTCTTCATCATTCATGACTTGGTAAGTAAGAACAAACTTTTATCTTTGATTATTGTTCTTAAACTCCAAGAGTTCATTTTTATTGCATAGGATTTATAGAAATCATTTTTGAATGCATATTTTTGTTTAATGATGACATGATTGGGTTTGTATTTTGATAGCTTAATTCATTAGGTCATTTTTGACTAAAAGCTAGGTCATAAACATTCTTGTGTGATTCATTGTTGACTAGGGTGATAGATTGTTCATTAATCAACTTGTTAAGCTTTTGAATGTTTATGTGATGTTTTTTATGACAATTAGTTTGTTAGAAAATCTCTACACAACTAATTGAGTTTGTTATTGATAGACATTGGTCTAAGACTTGCATTTATTGTGTGGCTAAATGCTTTGTCTCAATCACATGAATATATACTAAGTATATGTTGAATACATTGTAAGCATATTTGTTGATTCATTGTGATTGTTTGTGATAGATAGGAATGTTGTTATTGATAACTTCTAGCTAAATCTCAATGCTTTGCATTTAGATATTGTTTAGGACTCATTGATTGCATTTAATGATTGCATTATAGTCCTTGCCATGCTTAATGACAACATGTGTTGATTTGGCTTTTATGATAGCTTCATAGGATTACTTGTTCTATGTTTAGCTAAGCTTTATGACATGTCATTTAGTTCTTGATATCTAGGATTGCATTTATTGCCATCTCATAATCCTAGATAAGCATATAAGGTACCCTAGCCTTGTTTGTTGTTTGGACATCATCATATGTTCACATAGGGTGTTTATCTCTTCATTGGAAAGAAGTAAGTCTTGTGTTGCATCTGGGAGTAGGTTGCTTCAAGCGTAAGCAAATCGGACTAGGTCCATTTAATACCGGGATTAGGTAGTGGTAGTGGTAGTGGGTTATATACCGGGAGTAGGTTGTAACACCTTTATCATCAGTGGATACGTTGTTCGAGTGTGGCGCACTTAACAACCTGTGTTTTTTCCCATTTGGAGAGTTTCAACGTATATCTCAAGTGTCTTTATTATTTCTGCACTTATTACACTTGTGATATTATTATGACTAGTTAAGGGTATTTTCGTCTAATTAACCATTAACGAAAATTGGGTAAAATTTGATTAAAATCTATTCACCCCCTTTCTAGATTGTTATTAAACACACCATAATATTTGTTTCAGAAAGAACATGAAGTGGGATCAGGAAAGTGATCAGACTTTCCAAACTTTAAAGGAGTATCTGGGCAACCCAACAATGCTAGTTAAACCGATTCCCGGTGAGAAACTCCAAATTTACCTGGTTGTCTCTGAAATAGCAGTGAGCGGGGCTTTAGTCAATGAGTGTAGAGATAGAGTCCAGTGACCCATCTACTATGTTAGCCATGTGCTGACCAAGCTAGAGAAAAATTGTACTCTCCTAGAGAAGCTTGCTTTCGCCCTGGTTACCTCAACTAGGAAGTTGCGACCTTACATCTAAGCTCACTCAGTTGCGGTGGTAACGGATCAACCTCTCTGCCAGTTCCTGTAGAGACCAGATATATCCGAAAGGTTAATTTTATGGGCCTTGGAGCTTACTCATTTCGATTTGAAGTACAGGGCCAGGGCTGCGATCAAAGCCCAAGCTTTAGCAGACTTCGTGGCAGAATTATCAGCGCTCCCAAGCTAGGGGACTTCTGCAGTATCAGATCTAGCTCCTGGGAAGTCCTTAGAACCAAACAGTTTCTTGAAAGATTGCAAAACATGGATCATCTACACATATGGAGCTTCCAGGCAAGCTTAGAGGGAGGAGCCGATATAGTTTTAACAGATCTAGAGAAGACTAAAATCTGCCACTGCTTCAGATTCTAGTTTAAGGCTACCAATAATGAGGCAGAGTATGAAGCACTCCTAGTAGGAATGAAGCTAGCCATCAAGCTTAGAGCCAGTTATCTACATGTCAAAAGTGACTCATTACTGGCAATTAATCAAATTTCCGGGGTATACCAAGCAAAAGGAGATAACATGATTGCCTACTTGAAGCAAGTTCAGTAGCTTAAGCATAAATTTAAGGAATTCAGGATCAAACAGGTACCACAACAACAGAATCATCGAGCAGATGTCTTGGCCAAGATAGCTGAGAATGGAGGACAGGCCTTACTAAGGGGAGTTTCTCTTCGGGTGATTTCCCAATCAAGTATAACAGTGGGTAGAGAAATATGTCCTGTGGAGCGGCTGCCATGTTGGATGGATCCCATAGTTACTTACCTCCAGGAAGGAAAGCTCCCTGAGGAGCCCGACCAAGCTCGATGAATTAAGAGAGTTTCGGTCTGATATTGCCTAAAGGATTGGTACCTCTACATGAGAGGCAAGTCTATTCCTTTGCTTAGATGCTTGCATCCTGATGATGCCAGATGGGAATTGAGAGTGGTTCTTGCTGCGGACTGTGAAAATCACATTGGTGGTGAGGCTCTGGCCTACCAGGTGCTTCGCATGGGATACTATTGGCCGACTATCCACTAGGATGTGAATGGGTTTGTCCAATCTTGCGAGCTGTGTCAAAGGACCTCGAACCTAAATCATCTACCTCCTGAACGACTATCGTCGATTAGTTTACCCTACCCGTTTGCTATATGGGGGGTCGACCTGATTGGACCACTTCCTACAGCCCCTAGACAAGCGAAACATGCTATCGTCGCCATCGATTACTTCACCCGATGGGTCGAGGCAGGAACCCTTTCCCAAATTTCAGTAGAAAATACTACCAATTTCATCAAGACAAATGTGGTATGCAGGTTCGGTACCCCATTGGTCATAATCACCGACTATAGGGAAAAAACGATTTAAAACGCAACGGAAGTGTAATAAAAACAAAAATTAGGGCTTGTGTATAAATAAATAAAAATTCCCTTTTATACAACGAGAACCTTAACCCTAGATTAATTGATGTATATAAAAAATGCCATACCTTTTTCTCGTGATGATTGAACAAGCGCCGAGTAGATTCCGTAAGATCTTCCAATCCAATTATGAACGTGAATCACCTAGGAGTGTGGGCTCCCTTTCTTTAAATTGTATACCTGAGGATGGAGACAAACAAAATCTTTTATTTGTTAGTTACAAATATCCTTCAAGAGAAAAAACCAAGAACGTCCGGTCACTTGTGAATTATCAATCAATTTGTTTGAAACTCGCGTGAACCTTGATTCTATGTTGTACACAAAACCCTTTTGATGTAAAAGATACTAGTATATTATCGAAAACAAAAATGTTCCCATTTTTTTCTTTTCTTGGCCGAATTCACACACTATTGCTTAGAGTTGATCGAATTTTGTCTAGAGTAAAATCAGATTTTTCTCCCTCAAAATTCCTATGATGGCCGAATCCTTCTCTTAGAAAAATAGGGCTGGCGGAAATTCTCTATCAATTGCCTTAGAGCAGGCCGAAAATCACACACACACACACACACACACACACATATATATATATATATATAAAGCATCATAAATCCTCTACTAAGAAGGATTTACTTGGTTGGCAAGAATCCTTTCCTTAGGTGGATTTATTTGGTGGTTAAGAATACTTATCTAAAAATAATTCTATCCTTTTGTATATATACATGGGCTGGCTGAGTTTCATTGGTTATAGATTACGATCACAAATCTTTTCCTAAGAAGGATTTACTTGGTAGTTAAGAATCATTTCCTTAGGTGAATTTACTTGGTGGTTAAGAATCCTTTTTTTCAAAAAGGAATTCTATCCTCAACCAAGACTCCTAATCCAACTCAATAATGTATTTATAACCATATTAAGGACTTCCTAATTTGATTAGATAAATAACTCATTTTATTTATCTACTTATCAAATATAATCTTTAATTTTAATTATACTACTAACAATAGTATAATTTTAGGAAACCATCTCCTATTAGGAAAAAGGTTTTGAATTTTAATTAAATAATCAATTAATCAACAAATTAATTATATTCCATTTAATTAAATAATAAAATAAAATAATATAATTTAAGCTATTCTTAATAGCCTTGCCGCCCAACACATGTATATGGGTCATATATTATTTTTCTTATTTTATTAAATCCATTGGACCTTAATAAAAAGTCCACATGTGAACTAGACCTATTCTTACAAAAAGAAACAAGTTTCACATGCCTTAATACAATTCTAGATGGACCCATAAATTGGTCCGATAGAATATATCAAATGATCCATGCAAGTTCGTGTGGATTGGGGATCTTGGCGGGCTATCTAAATTTAAGCTCAATAGACATAACCCAATCACAATCAACAAATGATTAACTTAGGTCTGATCTATTTAATTTTAGTTCATTCCACTACAAAACTAAAATTAAACTCTTAAATAAAGATAGAATAAGTTGATGTTACTCATTCATACCCTAGACAACCTTATTGGAGAAAGTGTATCCTCGTGAAGAATACTAGTAATCGCCAAGAGTTCATAGACCGCCTATAACTCTCCAAGTTACCATATTTACTCATATGACCACATTTTGAACTTGGATAGTTTGACTTGTCTAGAAGCCATGTTTCAATAGTCACTATTGAAAACTTAACATTAAGATTTAATATCCAAAACCTCAAAATATGATGGTATTCTACTCTCATTCAATAAACGGAGACACGATGTCCATATCTATAAATGAAGTCCTCTATCGATTAACAATGAATACCACCAAACTATCGAGGATAGACTATGCTATATAATCGTACTCATTGATAGCTCAAATGATAACACTTGCAACCATAAGTCCATCATTTATCTCAGGATTGAGATAGACTCTCAGACTGTCTTCAAATGAAAACTTTTATCCTTTGACGGTTCTAGATAAAGTATTTCATTTTGATCCTATTTAATGCACTCATTGCACTAGAATCTTTTGCCCAAAGACACTACACTTTGATGATTTTAGACCCATCATAACACATTTGATCCCACTCAAATGCTAGCAAAAGAATCTACAACTTTGACAAGATAAATGCGCCCAACCTTTTATCTTAAGTTGTGAATACTATTCAAGACTAACTAAAGAATTGTGTGTACCTCATACATATATAGATGTATGAACAATTATTCTTTTATCATAGTCTTTTGACCTTATGATTATTTACTTTTGACAATTATAATAATTAAACTATAAATGCTAAAAGATTTGTTAAACTAGAAATCACTTTATTAATATGAAAAGATTGTCAAATACATTATTATACTCTTGCTATCGAGCAAAATCCTAACAATCTCCCACTTGCTCTATAGCAAATGTGTCATATCTCTCATTCTCATGTTCTCTATAAGCCCATCAAAACTCTTTTTTGGAAGAGCTTTTGTAAAGGGATCCGCTAGATTTTCTGCTGACGTGATCTTGGTAATCGTCACGTCACCCCTAAGCATAATTTCCCTTAGAAGGTGATACTTTCTTTCAATGTGTTTCCCTCTCTTATGACTTCTTGGTTCTCTCGAATTAGCCACTGCTCCACTATTGTCACAATTGATAGTAATCTGCTTATTCGCATTAGGAACCATTTCCAAGTCAATCAAGAATTGGCAGAGCCAGACAGCTTCTTTAGTAGCCTCGCATGCGGCAACATACTCGGCTTCCATGGTGGAATCGGCAATACAAGATTGCTTGATACTCCTCCATATGACTGTCCTTCCTCTAATAGTAAATAGAGATCCTGATGTTGATCTCCTGGAGTCAGAATCTGACTGAAAATCAAAATCTATATACCCAACGGGAATTAAATCCCCTCCTGAGTATACAAGCATATAATCTCTCATTCTCTTAAGATACTTGAAAATATGCTTGACTGCCGTCCAGTGATCAGAACCAGGTTTCGATTAAAACCTACTAACTATGCCCACAACAAAACAAATATCTAGTCTAGTGCAGAGCATTGCATGCATGAGATTTCCAACTGCCGATACGTATGGAACCCTACTCATGAATTGCTCTCCATGCTCATTCTTAGGAACTTGTTCCTTATAAAGTTTGATTCCAAGTCTGAAAGGTAACATACCTTTCTTCGAATCTTGTATGGAAAACCTAAACAAGATTTTATCTATGTATGAAGCTTGGGATAATGCAATCGTTATATTCCTTCTATCCCTTATGACTTGGATACCAAGAATATAACTTGCTTCTCCTAAGTCCTTCATATCAAATTGTTTTGCTAACCATTCTTTTATTGATGTCAATACACCTACATCATTTCCGATGAGTAGTATATCATCAACGTAAAAAACTAGGAAAACCAACTTGTCACCTTTAATCCTTTTGTGTACACAAGATTCATCAAGGTTTTGAATAAATCCAAAACTTTTCACTGCTTGATCGAACCTTATGTTCCAGGATCTGGATGCTTGCTTCAATCCATATATGGATCTTTGCAACTTGCATACCCTTTCCTCTTGGCCCTTTTCAATGAATCCTTCCGGTTGCATTATGTAGATGCTTTCGTCAAGACTTCTATTAAGGAAAGTTGTCTCGATGTCCATTTGCCAAATCTCTAGGTCTAGAGATACTGCAACGGATAAAAGTATCCTAATGGATTTAAGCATGGCCACAAGAGAGAAGGTTTCTTCATAATCGATACCTTCATTCTATGTATAACCTTTAGCTACCAATCTAGTTTAAAAGGTTTCCACATTTCCATCCATTCCTCTTTTCCTCTTGTATACTCACTTGCACCCGATGGGTTTTATCCTTTTAGGCAAGTCTATAAGAGACCAGACTTTGTTTTTGAACATAGATTCAATTTCGGATTGCATTGCCTTTTGCTAATGGCAACAATCAACATCTTTCATTGCTTCCTTGTACGTATAGGGATCATCATCGCCTAGAAGATTCTCTACAGATTCTCCTAGACCGATGTATTTCTCGGGTTGTCTAACAACCCTCCCACTACGATGAGGTATGGTAGATTGTTGATCTTGTATTGGTACAGAACTTACAATTGAGCTTGGTTACGAAACCTCTTGTGGAATTGTATCTCCAAAAAGCTCATTCAAGATAATTCTACTTTTACGCACAAAATTATTCATATAGTCCTTTTCCATAAATTTAGCATTTGTCGAAACAAAACTTTTAGGTCCAAAGAACTATAAAAATAATATTTTTTTTGTTCCTTTTGGATACCCTACAAATATGCATGTTTCTGAACAGGACTCCATCTTTTCTGTCTTTCCTTTTAACTCGTGCGCAGGACATCCAAATATCCTTAAGTGTTGTAAACTAGGCTTTCGCCCGGTCCTCAACTCAAGCGTGTTTTAGGAATCGACTTAGATGGCACATCATTTAGAATGTACATTGCGGTTTGTAAAGCATATCCCCAAAAATAATTAAAGAGCGTTGAATAACTCAACATAGACCTAACAATATCCAAAAGAGTTCTATTTCTCCTTTCTGCCACTCTATTTTGTTGAGGTGTGCCTGGTGCAGAAAACTGAGAAAATCAGCTAAAACTCACCAGATAGATATTCTCCACCACGATTAGACCTCAAGATTTTTATACGTTTCTCAGCTAATTTTCCACTTCAGCTTTAAATGCTTTGACCATATCAAAAACATCTGACTTATGTCTCATGAGATACACATAGACAAATCTTTAGTGATCATCCATGAAAGTGATGAAGTTCTCATGTCCACCTCTAGCTTGAATGCTTATAGGTCCACACACATCAGTGTGTATCAATCCTAAACATTCGATGACTCTTGTGCCTTTGGTCGTAAATGACCTTTTGGTCATTTCACCTTGCAAACAAGATTCACAAGTTGGTAGATCATCAACCTTTAAGTCACTTAGAGGCCCGTCACTTACCAATCTTTTAATCCTATTAAGGTTAATATGACCTAGGCGCAAATGCCATAGATAGGTTTCATCTTTTGATAATTTTACTCTTTTATGATTAGGTTCCTTTGATTCCGTGTCTAAAAAGTGAGAGATATTTCTAGGCAAGTAGAATAAACCATTTTCCAATGTACCTTTACAAACATATTTGTTATTCTTACTTATAATAAAACCTTTATTAAAAGTAACCAAATATCCAAATTTATTTAGACAAGAGACTGAAATTAAATTCCTCTTGAATTGTGGTACATAATAAACATTTATTAAAACTAAATGTCTATAAGAATCTAAACTGATTTTAATATCTCCCATTACATTAGTAGATATCAACGCTCTATTGCCTAAATACAAGTTGAATTCATTCTTATTCAGTCTATTCTTTTGACCCTTTTCACCACAAAAGAAACACTTTCCTTTGATCTTGGCTACTTTCCTGGTCTCTTTCTAAGAAGGCTCAAGTTGCTTTTTCTTCTGTTGTCTATTGACCTTCTTATGGGTCTTTAACAGTAGCAACTTACCAAGTATATGAATCTATTGACCCTTGCCTTTCACAAGGATTTTTTTCCTCACTTTGAACATCTTGCATCAGGCCTTGCAAGGTGTATTCCTTATTATTCAAGGTGTATTCCAACTTGAATTGATCAAAGGAATCTGATAGTGAGTTGATAATCATGTCAATTTTGGTCTCACCATCTATCTCAGCACCATTCTGTTCAGCAATGTTGAGATGTGCTATGACTTTCATCATGTGATCTTTCCACATTGTCCAGGTTTCATCCTAAGATTCATGAAAGCAGTTACTGCCTCTCTCTTAGTCGTCCTAGACCTCATCGCAAACATCTCCTCTAGAGACGTCATTATATCGACAACAGTCTCCATTCCTTCATGTTGCTATTGCAACACATCATAGATGGTGGCCATAATGTAACGTACATTTAGCCATCTCATTTGAAGACTTCCACTACTGATACTCATCTCTTTGCTCTTGAGTAGATTCATTAGTTTGGTTGTTAAGGAATAGACATAACAAATTTTATGTTTTTCAGTTTGCATTAACAACCCAATTTTAAAGTATTATCTTTTAGGATGTTGATTAGGGATGGGGTCATGATTTCATTTTAATAACAAAAATTATATAAATAAATAATCATGATAAAGCACTTTCGAATATTTATCTTGAATTAAATATAATAATTTAATCATAAAAATTCAACGGTGATCCAACACCCATAAATGTCACGCCTCCTTTGGGAGTACGCACCATTTACTAGTTGGACTAGATCCCATCTAATTGTTAACATAACAACCAACGTTTTCTATTTTAACCTTGCAATTTATTAACAAGAACTCTTGGGAGGATATTAATAAAATTACATTGAGTGTGTTACCAAGTTATCGACCTTCAATATAATCCCTCACGAATATCCCTCCTTTAGGAGTAGATATCGTTTGGGCTAATTGTCTAGTCTATCTTTGTAAGGAAGTATCTTGCTAAATTCCATTCATGAATACCTCTTGGGAGGTTATTCACGAAACATAAAGCTCAACTAAACTTGGATGCCTTAGGTGTTCCAAAACACCTTCTCCCACTCAATTGTTTAAGGCGTGTGATCGAATTCCAAAGAATGATTTGCCAAGTTATCTAGATGCCAATTTAGATACTTAAGCCATTCAATGCATGTTCATACCAAAAGAGATATATGAGTGTCACTCCTATTCTATATGACATGTTATCATACAATTACTGTTAGGTCTGTGAGTTTTGTTGGCATTATTCTATATCAAAACAACATTTCCTTTGTAATGTTTAGTTGTCTAGGATTCATGATTATTCAAGCTTCAAAGAGGAAATGACAACTATTAGAGCAAGTTCAAGTCTTCAAAGGGAAAAGTGCTTCATGATTCTACAAAGGTATATTAAGACCTTTCTTTTCTCTTTCAAGGCTTAGGCACGCACACACACACATATCATACATTTGTGTCCCTACATCATTGTGAACCATGTATAACACATTCACACACTTGAAGATGAATGCTCATGCATTGGTATGGAAATAACATGTTTTGGAAAATGCATGATTGGAAACTATCTCTATGTAGTTTGCATTCTAGTGTGAATTGTGTTTGTGTGTGTATATGTTTGTATAACATGGATATTAAACTTGATTTTAGTCTTAAATCATTCTTGATTGAGTTCCGGTGATTTCGGTTACTCATACTATTGATTTCAAGTTCTATGTCAAAAGATGCTACACTTTCAACTCATGTTGCATACATTGTCTTCGTATTTGTATATCGAGTCGAATTATTATTTTTTGGGTTGAGTATCTTATATATCCATGTTCTTGTGAGAGTTACGGTTCATAATTCGTAAACGGATTCGAATTCTGAGTTTGGAGGCCTGTGAACAGTCAAAGAACGTGAGGGAAGCGCGAGGGAAGTGCACCATGGCCGAAGGCCATGAAGGTGTGCAAGCCCGAGATGGCGTGTGGCCATCTCGGCCACACAACCTTGCTGCCCCGAGATGCCCACGCACCATATTAAGGGAGCAATAACAAAAAGGGTTATTTTGGTCTTTTAGCTCCTTTCTTTCCCTCTCCTTTATAAACTCCTTCCCTCTCACATTTCATTCCAAGGAAGAAGAAAATGTAGTGCAGAAAATTTCCAGGTTTTTCTCTCAACTTTGAATCACCATTTCTCTCTCATTTCTTATCCGATTTGAATGATTCAAGTTGGAGAAGTTTCGTATTGAAGTCCTCTATCATCTCCAAGTTTTGTGTTGAAGTCATTAGTTCAATTTTTCTGATGGATCGCACCATTTACGTGACTGCACTCGAAATTGTCAAGGTGGTTGTTTATCTTTTGATTTCCTTGATTCTAATGTTCAAATACCTTGGGTCTTCTGCCTACTTATGTGTATTTGACTTGAACATATGTTGATGAGTGATAGACCTTCAATTAAATGCTAGTTGTGTTTAATTAGAAACTTGATTGTGAGTTAGGTTTCAATCAAACCTATGTTTTTATATGATTGTGTGTTGTATTGTGCTAGCATCTTATCTAGGACTATTTGTGCTTTGATTGACTTTATTTTCTTGATTAATAGTCCTATCATGTGCTAGAACTCATTTGTTGAATAGATCTAGGATTAGCACGTTTGATTTTATATTTAGAGTTTATTAGAGTTTAATTGACTATTTTGTGAATATATGCTCTAAATGATTGCTAGAGATTTGATTGATCATATCTTGTTCTAGCATTTTTGTGTTTGTACTAACGTCTTGAATATGTACTTCTTGAACATGTTTATTTCAAGCTTTAGTAACATGAATAAAATCTAGGTTTAAAGTATGTGTTTGGAAATTTGGCATGCTCTAGATTTTTATTCATGCATAAAATCTAGACAATCTTGTTTTGTGAACTTTATTGTCTATATCTAGATCTTCATGGAGTGTACCTAATCCATACATTTCATATGCTCATGCATCATCTTGTGTGGTGTTATTTTTGGATCATAAACTAGAAAAATATACTTTGTGTGCTCATTGATTAATTCTAGTTTCCATAGAATTTGTTGATCATCTTATTTTATGTTGCGTGCTTGTTTGCGTTTTGCATTCATGATCACTTAGATGCCTTATGAGAAGGAAGTCTTGACAATAGGTGTGAGACCTATGGTGTTGAGCAAGAAGTCTTGGCAAGAGGTGTGAAGCCTTGGATTGTCGAGCAAGGAAGTCTTGGCTAGAGTCAGGAGGACTCAGATAGTCGAGCAAGAAGTCTTGCCTTGGGTCGTGAGGATCCGGATAGGTGAGCAAGGAAGTCTTGACTAGAGTCGGGAGGACTCGGATAGTTGAGCAAGAAGTCTTACCTTGGGTCGTGAGGATCCGGATAAGGTGAGCAATGAAGTCTTGACAAGAGGTGTGAGGCCTCAGATTGTTGAGCATTAGGGCGACATCTTCATGAGTAGGATAGGAGGGTAGTTTCTTTGTGAAGGGGTCACTTGAGAGATTGTACTTGTCTTATCTACTAGTGGATTTTGTTTGCTGGTGGCTGCTAGCCCATGGATGTTTCCTCTTCGGAGGTTTACCACGTTATATTTTGTGTCAACTTTTCTCTATCCCTAACTCTCTAGTATTTGTATTTGTTATTCGAATACTATGGATAGAACTCTTTATGTAAGTTGACTTCCTTATACAATATTGTTTGTGTATGTTAGATAACTTTGTGTCTTGTGATATTTTATTCAAGTTGTAAAGTATCACATTGTAATACTCTAAGTACAACTTATGGAATTTTATCTACATTGAATATATTTGTTCATAAGATACATTGATTCTTGTTGTATGTTTTGTAGACTAAGAGTGGAGATTTGAGCATACATGAATATATTGTTTTCTCATAACAATTATGATGAATGTTAATTTGTATGCTTATCAAGGTTTTGTCACTAGTCTCGAAAGATTTGTGAAAAATGAGAGACAACCTATTCACACCCCTCTAGGTTGTTTAGTATAACCTTGTACACAATCTTTCAATTGGTATCAGAGCGGGTCACTTAAAATGTGTGATTCGGGATCTACAAGGTTATTTACTAATCATGGATATCAACCTCTAGTCTACAATTGTTTATTTTTGGTTGTCCTCCTTCGTTGGTTGTGAAAATTGTTCTTCTTGTTTTATATTTCATTTGTCTACTACCAATTTTGTTGATAAGCTTGAAAAGAAAGTTAGTGACAAAAGCAAAGATGAATAAGCTTTTTCTGGAGGATGATCGATCTAGACATGATTACCTATCTTTGCAACTCAATGAAGAGAATTGCATGTTAAAGACATCCAACTTCTACTTGATGGCAAGAGTTCAAACTCTTGATAAGGAAAGAGATGAAGTGTTAAAGAATGTTGAAGTGATCAAATGTCTAGAAAAGAAGATGGTTGAAGAGGCTCGTATGTTAGATAGATTAACAAATGATTTTGCTAATAATTTGCTTTTGTTTCTTGAAGGTAATGATCAAAGGCAAGGAAGAGGAGTTGGCAATCATGAAGGCCACAAAGTTTTGGTAATCTTCATAGAGATTCAAGTGACTTAAGCATTGTAGATGAGCAAGTGGAGTCTCCTACAACTAAAGGCAAGTTACTAAGGAACAAGAGGATTTCAAAGGCCATGTCTTCCAAGATCAAGTGCAAAATCAAGGAACTTAAGGAGTCTTTACCATCGGTACACTCTCACCTAAATAGTAACATCTCGAAATTTATCCCGGTTTGCTAATTTTGATATATTGTCGTGAGTATATTAGATGATGCAAACTGGGGAATGTGATGCATGCTAATGAGATGTGAAAATCTTCTATGATGTTTCTTGCATGATAACACTTTGAATTTTGTGTGTGATAATGATAATCATGTGAAGAAAATAATTGAGAAGATTTGGGTGAAAATGAGTGTTTCACATGATCATATGTATAGTCTTGATAATACCTTTGTTGATGGCAATAATGATGTGTTTTACATGAGTAATATCTTTATAGAGAAGATAGTTGATGATTTATCTTCTAGATATATTTTTGCCATGAGAAATGATCATGATTTTTGTGTGAAAGTTCACCCAAGAACAAATAGTTCAAGGGTGAGTGCTCTTACCTCTAGTGTAAGTAGCACATGTGAGTTAGCTTTAAGGCTAAGTGTCAAGCGTGTTGAGAATTCTAGCTAGCTAGCTTGGAATACTCCACGTTTAGACACGAACTTAGCTATCTCACTTAACTTTGTTTTGATAGTCAAAATCCATTGATTAACTTTTAAGAAGTTACTCTCATGAAATCTATTTGGTGATTATCTTGTTAAGACTTTTAGAGAAAGTCATTTCTATGCTTGCATTGCATCATATAGCATGTCATATTAGAGAACTAGTATAGTATTCATGTGGTCTTTATTGACATTTGCTCTCTAAAGATCTTTTTGTGATGTGTTCACAAAGATCTTACTCATGATGCTTGAAATGCTTGCTTGAATGATGAGTGGCATACTTTTTGAAAATATGAGCTTCATATTCTTTGAAAGCTACTCATTAGAGAAGTAATGATCTTGAATAAGTCTTTACTTATTGCTCTTAGATCATGTGCCATAAAAACTTGATTTTCAAAAATTGCACTTTGCTTCTCTTATATGTTTAAGCTTGAGTAGTTGAGTTTGAAAATGTGTAGATTATGGATGCATCTAAAAGTTTTTGCTTAGTACATGATAGATGACCTATGGTTAGTATCCATTTTACTTCGGCAACTACAAAGAACTCAACAAGCACCTTCATGGAAAGGGCTACACACTTTGGTTGTGAAGCCGCCCAATGTAGGAAAGGGCAACACCATTGTGATGAGTGAAAGCCGTCATGAAGAATTTATGTTTATGTATGCAAAATCAAAGAAGTGTTGAAAAAGAGTCAATAAAAGAAAAAATCTTTGATTCAAAGCCTAAAATGAAATGGAGGAAGGCTTAAAATGGAGTATAGTTGAAAATTGTGATTGCTCGGGTTGAAAAACAGAAATGGAATGACGAGCCACATGCACACACACGCTCACATGTTGAAATCTATTCTCTTTAAAGCAAAAAATCCGGATGATAATCGGTTTGACCTTGATTGAAAAAGCTTTAGATTGATAGGTGTTGAAGTGGTTTGCATGTTGATATCACAATCACTCCTTTTATATATGCTTGAAGAAAAATTCACACACACACTTTTTGCTTATAGAGTATTTTGATATTCTAGCAATTTTTAGAATAATTATGAGAGAGATTGAAAATCTTGGTGTTTCACTCATAGTTTGTGGAGCTTATTTTGTTGAATTTCTTTAAAATTGCTTGAATGTGTGATTGTGTGGATTTATTGTAAACATTATTCTATCTTGATATTAGATAAAGCATTTATCAAGGGGGAGCATAGTATGCTAGACTTTGTTCTCTTTTATGATATGTTCACATGTTTCAAGTTGATATTTGTTGGCATATTCATTGGTTGATATAATGAATCTTGTAGATGCTATTTCATATTTCTTGATTTGCATGATGATTCTTTGTATTACCATATGCCTTTGTATTGTTGATCATAAATAATGCATGAAACATTTTTGTAATAATTGTATGATTGTATTTGCAGTCAACTTCTCCTTATTTGGGGTTGTATAGTAATTGAGATTGCAATCAATTCCTTCATTCTTGAAATTGAAATGAGAATAGTTGCAATGAATTCTTCTTTGTTTTGGAGTCGATAGTTATTGTAATTGTAATTAATTCTATTGATTGTAGTTACAGTGAATTCCTCTTTGTTTGGGGTCGATAGTAATTGTAGTTGTAATCAATCAAATTGGTGATAGTTGCAGAAAATTCCTCCTTACTTTGAATGATAGTAGTTGTGGTTGTAATCAATTTTTTTATTGTTTGAGGTTGATATGATTGTCGTTGATACCAATTCCTTCATATTTGGGGTTAATATGATTGTTTATGCAATTGTTGAACTTGGTAGAAATGACCTATATGCTTAAGAGTAAAATTTATGCATTTGTGATTCACTATAGCTTGATGAGTTTGTTGTGGTGTATAGATTTGAATAACCTTTGATAGGTTAACATAGAAAAGCAAACTAGAATCAAGGGAGAAGATATGGGAGCTAGATGCTTGAAATAAATCAATTCTTCAAGTAAGGCATCCATCTCCGAACATTATGTGAGATCACCAATTGTTTCATTATTTGATATCAAGATATCATTTTTTTTTTCTTTGGCATAATTTTATGTCAAAAAGGGGGAGAAATATGATATTGTTTTAGCATATCTTCTTTGGATATTTGTCAAGTATTGAACTTCTTATGGCATGTAATATTGTGATTTCATTTTGTTAAGAATATCTTTGAGATAGCATGTATTAAGGGGGAGATACATGATTCATTTTGGATTTAAATGTTTAATTCTTGCCATAATTGTATATTGCCATATGTGTCTTTCTCTTGGATATGCTTTGTGCTTTGAGTTTATTTTAGGTGGCTACAACAGAAGATCAAGAAGAAGTTCAAGACTTGTTGAAGATTAGTCTTAAGGAACTAACTTATTGTAATGTGAGGGTGTGATTTTTGTGACCAATCTTCATTTTATGTGTTTTAGTATTTTGTGTAGGTGTTTTGACATAGAATTTGCCAAAGGGGGAGATTGTTAGGTCTGTGAGTTTTGTTGGCATTGTTTTATATCAAAACAACATTTCCTTTGTATTGTTTAGTTGTCTAGGATTCATGATGATTCAAGCTTCAAAGAGGAAATGACAACTATTCAAGCAAGTTCAAGTCTTCAAAGGGAAAAGTGCTTCATGATTCTACAAAGGTATATTAAGATCTTTCTTTTCTCTTTCAAGGCTTAGGCACACACACACATATCATACATTTGTGTTTTTGCATCGTTGTACACCATGTATAACACATTCACACACTTGAAGATGAATGCTCATGCATTGGTTTGGAAATAACATGTTTTGGAAAATGCATGATTGGAAACTACCTTTATGTAGTTTGCATTCTAGTGTGAATTGTGTTTGTGTGTGTATATGTTTGTATAACATGGATATTGAACTTGATTTTTGTCTTAAATCATTCTTGATTGAGTTCCGGCAATTTCGGTTACTCATACTATTGATTCCAAGTTCTAAGTCAAAAGATACTACACTTTCAACTCATGTTGCATACATTGTCTTCGTATTCGTATATCGAGTCAAATTATTATTTTCTGGATTGAGTATCTTATATGTCCATGTCCGTGTGAGAGTTATGGTTTGTAATCCGCAAACGGATTTGAATTCCGAATTCAGAGGCAGGTGAACGGTCAAAGAACGCGAGGAAAGCGCGAGAGAAGTGCACCATGGCCGAAGGCCATGAATGTGTGCAAGCCCGAGATGGCGCGTGGCCATCTCGGGCACACAACCTTGCTTCCCGAGATGCCCACGTACCATCTCGGGGGAGCAATAACAAAGAGGGTACGCGCCATCTCGGGCACACAACCTTGCTTCCCGAGATGCCCACGTACCATCTCGGGGGAGCAATAACAAAGAGGGCTATTTTGGTCTTTTAGCTCCTTTCTTTCCCTCTCCTTTATAAACTCCTTCCCTCTTACATTTCATTCCAAGGAAGAAGAAAATGTAGTGCAGAAAATTTCCAGGTTTTTCTCTCAACTTTGAATCACCATATCTCTCTCATTTCTTATCCGATTTGAGTGATTCAAGTTGGAGAAGTTTCGTATTGAAGTCCTCTATCATCTCCAAGTTTTGTATTGAATTCATTTGTTCAATTTTTCTGGTGGATTTCACCATTTTTGACTGCACTCGAAATTGTCAAGGTGGTTGTTTATCTTTTGATTTCCTTGATTCTAATGTTCAAATACCTTGGGTCTTCTTCCTACTTGTGTGTATTTGACTTGAACATATGTTGATGAGTGATAGACCTTCAATTAAATGCTAGTTGTGTTTAATTAGAAACTTGATTGTGAGTTAGGTTTCAATCAAACCTATGTTTTCACATGATTGTGAGTTGTATTGTGCTAACATCTTATCTAGGACTATTTGTGCTTTGATTGACTTTATTTTCTTGATTAACAGTCCTATCATGTACTAGAACTCATTTTTTCAATAGATCTAGGATTATCACATTTGATTTTATATTTAGAGTTTATTAGAGTTTAATTGACTATTTTGTGAATATATGCTCTAAATGATTGCTAGAGATTTGATTGATCATATCTTGTGTTTCTAGCATTTTTGTCTTAGAACTAAAGTCTTGAATATGTACTTCATGAACATGTTTATTTCAAGCTTTAGTAACATGAATAAAATCTAGGTTTAAAGTATGTGTTTGGAAATTTGGCATGCTCTAGATTTTTATTTGTTGACGGGAAATTTGCTCGGGATGACTACCATGAAAGTGGTGGCCGGGGACGGTACCGTTGGTTCCCGACCTGGTAAGAGATAGACGAGAGACTGGATCGTAATAACAGTAAATGAGAGCTTTTATTATTTATAGATTGCTTTAAAATACAAATCACTCTCTCGTGTGCTCACAGTCTCTCTAAGATGTAGGGTGGTGGCAACTCCGTACTGGTCGAATAGTGGAAATGAAGGTGGCCGTGATCTGAATACAGAATTTAGGTCTTCCCCTCTTCTTCTCTTTCTCTCTTCTCTCAGTTACTATCTAACTTTTTCTGTGTATGTATCAGTCTGTGTAGGTTGTTCTTTGTTTTTCGTCCTCTTTCTACCATGCTTGACTTCACATGGCTTCACATATTTATATCGTCCAAGTAGGTTTTAAATTCACAAATACTTTACCGTGATCCCATGAATCCGTTTCCTCCTTATCGGGCGGGATTCGTCATTTGAATTTGAATTGTTACGGGATTTGATGATATCGTTGACGGAGATAAGTTTGTTTCCTTTTTTGAATCAAACTCTTGACGTGCATGTAAATATTACGTGGAGATGATCTTGTGTGCACTCGTGTCATGAATTTTCATGGAGGTCACCCTGCCAGCTGCTTGTTGTCCCGTAGAGTGAGGTAAATCCCTGCTCCAACTCTGTTCTTAGAAGCTTAATATGGATTTTCCCTGACCTTTGGGGGCTTGAAGTGCTCTTGTAGACATTCCTGGGAGGTAGCTGGGGTAGTGTAGATTTAGGCGTGATTCTTCTTTTATGTCCAGCAAAGACAACGGGCTTCTGGAGAGGTTGGCGGGTTATCTTGAATGTATCTTAAGCTTGGAGACTTCCCATAGCATTCTCGGGGAGGTTGTGGAGATCGACCTCAGAGCCGAGTTTCCCCGATAGATGGCCTGGAGAAACCTGGGATCCAGTACTCTTGTGGGGTGCTCGTTATGGTTGTGCCTGGCTTGTTTTTTGGTAGTCTTGAAGCCGAGCCGACCTTCCCTGCTCCTGTGGGGTGGTTTTATGACTTTTTCGGGCTTCATGATTGTCGATTATGGGTGGAAATTTTCTCTTTGACCCCTGGCCAAATTTAACTATTAACAGAAGTCCCCTCTGACTTGAACACTGATGGTAAAGTTGGGGTTGGAGTCAGATTCCTTGTTTAATTGAGAAAGTTTTCCGCGATAAAGATAATTAATGAGAGCGAAATTTTCTCATTAATTACCCAATATTTGAATTTGAAAATGAGTGTTCTTCGAAGAAAAACAGCTGCAATACGGCTCCAGGTGATCTTCTCGAGGATATCGCCGATAATCCCCTATTTAAGCCCAGCCATACCGTCAATTTCTTCATACTTCCTCAAATCTCAAATTTTCAAATTTCTTATTCCCTGCTTTCTCTACCGATTTCCCTGCTTGCCTCTACTTACTTCCAAGTCTTCCTTACCCATCAATGTCGACTTCCACAGATAGTGTTGATGCCTTGGTTGAGGGCACCGGGGGGCCCTAACCTAGCTCCTCGTAAGCGGGTTGCTAGGAATTTCGAGCGATGAGGACTCTTCCCCCCTCCGCCAGCGTCGTCGTTCTAGCAGAAGTGTCTCTATCGGCACTGGCTTTTCGAATTAGCCTGACAATCCTCTGAACCTAGTCGATGAAGACTCTGATGTCAGGGAGAGAGTCGATGTAGTCAGGAGGGCTCAGGTCATAGTGACAGAGCTTTCTTCAGTGGTGGCCCTTCCTTTCAAACCTAGGGTCATTCCTGACTCCACCGTCGACCCTCAGTCGATTGGCTGTCTTCGGGATAAGTACGGTATTCCTGACACTGTTTCCCTCACTGTTCCGTACCGGAATTAAGACATTTTTAGCCCGTCCAAAGGCATACTCCCTATCCATGTCCCAGCTTTTTAGAGCGGGGTGAGGCTCCCTCTTCATCCTACCCTTCTGTGGGCTCTCAATGCCCTTCAGCTGGCTCCGCTTCAACTGACGCCTGGCTTTTGGAGACATCTAGTCAGCTTCCTTGTATTATGTAAGGAGCAATGAGAGATGAGCAACGTAACCAGTGAGCCCGGGGCTAAGGAGCTTGCCTTTTTTTTCCAGATAGATAGCCAGGCTGGGGTTCCACGAGGCCAATTCTATGCCAAGGCCAAGAAAAGGCTCAACTTTATCATTCCCAAGGATTCAAAGAAGGACCCCGCTTGGAAAGAAGAAGGGGTACTGGCAGAGGGAGACTGGTGGAGCTCTGTATTCGTCGGTGGGCATGAGCTTGAGGTTCCCACTGCCTTTAGTAACAAACCCTCAAAGGGTCAGGATTCCTTGCCCGCTGAGTCTTAATCCGTGTTGAAGACCATCATGGCTCGAAATTACTTGAATCTGAAGTTTCCAACCGCTGACCTCTTCAATCCCCGCAGGGTGAATAAGCACCTGTAAATCTCCGGTGCTACTTCTCGTAAGTATCTCACTCTATCTTGTTTTTAAATGGTTGAATGGTTCAATTATGATGATATTGATCCCTTTCTTAAAAGTGTTTGTTATTGCTCCAGCTTCTTGCGATGCCCGACAAGCTGGGATCCCTCATTCTCCTTCTCCTTCTCCTTCTCCTTCTAGACCATCCCCGGGAGCTCTCTCGATTGTTCTGAAGAAGGGGGGATCAACCACTAAGGCAGCTACCCCGCTCATTCCTTCCCCCTCACCTTCCCAAGTGAAGTCCAAAATGGCACTTCTTGCATCTCGGGCGGTAAAGGCTCTAAGCCGAGGAGGGTCTGCCTTCCTAGTCGCCAACAAGTCGGCTCCTGCTCCTCGCCAACAAGGAGGCTCTGCTTCAATCGATGCTCCCTGAGTCATATTATCCCCCTCTACAGATCCGGTTGTATCTCGGGCAGTTGAGGTTCCCAGAGATCCCGATGTCGATATTGCATCATGTCCAGGCGGCGGGCTTTCTAGGATGACGCCGATGCCCGTGGACATCATGATTACCAAAGGGTCCGCTCTTCTGGTCGAGGTAATCATTGATTTTACTTCTTCACTCAGCTGCTTGATTTGTCATTTCCTAACATGATTTTCCTTTGTAGGCTTTCAAGTTTCACATATCCATGGGGCATCAGGTAGCCTTCCTCCATGATCGGACAGCCAAGGCTGAGGCTGAGGCTGAAGCTGAGCGTGCCATGAGGTTGCTTGCACAGGCTCAAACCATGGTCTAGGAGATGACCTCCAGCCAATAGGGAATGGAGACACAACTGGCTAAGCTTCAGTGCGACCAAGAGAGGTTGAAACGGGCTTTCGATCAGGAGACTCTCTGATCGAAATGGCAGGCTAGCTAGAGGGACGATTGGAAGGGAGAGGCGATGGCTCTGGATGTCTAGAACCAGACTTTGCAGGCTCAAATTACCCAGCTCCAGGCCGAGGTAGAAGCCTCTTTTAACGAGGGGTATTTCTATGCCTTCTATCAGGTTGCAGATGCCCTTCCTCCCCCATTTCTATCTCTCTAGCATCGCTGGCTGGGATCGAGAAGAGGTAATGTCTCTGGCTGCAGAGATGTCTCGCCCTGAAAATGATGGAGCTGGTTCTTCTAGGAGGGAGCTGGGAAGCAGTTGGGCATGTCAGATCTGCCTCCTTCTGTTCCAGCCTTTCCAGCATCAGGTCCTGGCGAATCTTTGAAGGGGGTTCAAACCTGGGAGCTAGAAGAAGGCCTTGCTGAAGCCTGAGACCCCCCCCTACAGTGCTCTTTGGAGCGGAGTCAATAGAAGGCGGGAACGTGCCTGAGTCACTGGCCAGCCTTCTTGAAGCAGCCATACTGTCTGAAGTTATGGCGGTGATTAATGAAATCGTGGAGGAGGATCCTGTTGACCCTAAGGCAGGAGGTGGCTGAGCGGTAGATGCAGCTGATCAGGAAGAGCTGTGACCAGAGAGGGGAGCATTGGTAAGGTTCATTCTGTGGAGGAGGAGGCTTGAGGTCCTTCTAAAGACGAAAATGCTTGAGTTCTCTACCATGTAATCTATTTTGAATGTCCGGAAAAGGGGATGGGCATCCCATTTTCAACTGTATTTGAATCTTTTTTTTTATAGCCCGAAATCAGGGATTGGGCTCCCTGTTTGCCGTAGCCTAGTTAGGGAATAGGCTCCCCCTTTTAATAATAAAGTTTCAATTTTAGATCTACCTCTCTTTCCGACTTGTATGTACTTACTTGATCTCCCTTTAGGTCCAGCATTAATAGCGAAATAAACTATCTTGGGAGAACAACAAGATAAGGAAACTGTTTAGCGTTGGGCTTCCTGACTACCGAGTTTCACATATCAATTTCCTTAGTCCATAGTCCCCTTGTTGGATTGTAGGCCAGTTATAGTAAGTGACCACGTATCAAGGAAAAAATAGTGAACAACAATAACCGTAACATTTAGAGCTTAATTAAATCAAGCCCTCCATCTCCGAGCCTCTTTGGAGGGCTGTATCCTAAGTAGATCATTAAGTAAAGAATTGTTTAGCCCCTTTTTAGGCTCGGAATGAGAAGGGCTTCCGTGTTTTCAAGCTCGATTCCTTCTTGGGGGAAGTGGTAGCCCGACCAAGTCATTAGGAGGGCTATCTACCTATTTTATGGTCTCGAGATCTAGATGACAACTATACTCTTACACTCAAATCCTTCTTGGGGGTGGTAGCCTGACCAAGGCATCAGGATCTAGCTCTTTCCTGGTCTTGAGATCTGGATGGCAACTATGCTCTTACACTCAGACCCTTCTTGGTGGGGGTAGTGCCTGGCCGAGGCATCAGAAGTGTCTGGAGGGCTTCCCCAGCTTACCCCTGGTCTTTAGGCGATAATGTCAAACTTTCCATATAGATCCGAATCATTGTAGGACATAATTGAAGAAGGAGTAAACAAGAAAGCAGGCTTTATTGATATAGAGGGTGGAGTACATTATTGTCAAAAAAAAAAAAAAAGAAGCTAGTCGGAGGTCGCCTGCTCATGAGTCCCATGTTCAAGGGTAGAATTTTTCTTAGGTGATCTACATTCCAAGTGTGGTCGATGAGTCGGCCATTCATATCTTCAAGCTTGTACTCCCAATTACGGATCACCATCTTTTTTAGGTATGGTCCTTCCCAATTAGGCCCTAGGACCCCGTCTGACCTCTTCCTGGTGTTCAACATCACTTTCCTGAGGACTAGATCCCTTTCTTTAAAGCTTCGGACTTTAACCCTCCTATTGAAGTACCTGGCAATCCTGCTTTGGTAGATTGTTACCTTCTCAGCTATTCAATCTTACTTCTCCTCCAAGAGGTCCAAGCTAGCTCGGAGCTTGCTTGCATTGCTCTCCAGTTTGAATCGTTGGACTCTAAAGGAGGTCAACTTGTGCTCTATGGATAGGACTGCTTCAACCCCGAAGGCCAGCGAGTATGGCGTTTCCTTGGTAGCTGTTCTTCTTGTAGTGCGGTAAGCCCAGAGGACCTCGGAAAGCTCCTCTACCCATCTGTCTTTCTTTTGTTGTAGCTTTTTCTTCAACAACTTCTTGATGGTTTTGTTCATGGATTCCACCAAACCATTGGTCTGAGCCCACCGAAGCAAACCGAAGGTCGATTCCCAAACCTTCACAGAAATCTCTAAATCGGCCATTATCGAACTGTTTTTCGAGATCGGTTATGATGGCAAGGGGTTCCGAACTTGTAAACTACATTGGTCTTGATGAACCTTGTTGTGTTCTCTTCTGATATCTGAGAGAGTGGTTCGACTTTAACCCACCTTATGAAGTAGTAAATCGCTACGATAGCGTGCTTGGCCTGTCCCAGTGCTGTAGGAATCGGTCCAATCAAATCGACTCCCCACATAGCAAAGGGGTACGGCAAGCTAAGAGATGACAAGCGCTCCGGAGGGAGTTGACTCAAGTTTGCAGCCTTCTGGCATGCCTCGCAGGTTTGCACCAAGTTCTTAGCATCTTGATGGATGGTCGGCCAATAATACCCCATGCAGAGAACCTGATATGCCAAAGCCTCTCCACCAATATGGTTCCCGCATTCCCTTGAGTGAACCTCTCTCAAAGCCCACTTGGCATCTTCAGGGTGTAAACATCGGAGCAGGGGAAGAGATTTTCTCCTTCGGTATAAATGCCCATCCACCATACAATACCGGACCGAGAGCCTTTTAACTCTCCTAGCTTTGTCGGGCTCCCTGGGGAGTTTCTTATCCTGCAGATACTTCACTATTGGATCCATCCAGCACGGCTGTCATTCCAAGGTATAAGCTTCCTTACCAGTCATAATGCTAGGTAGGGAGATTATTTGAAGAGGGATTCCGTGCGGTAGGGTCTGGCCACCATATGCAGCTATCTTGACAAATACGTCAGCCTGATGATTTAGCTGTCTAGGTATCTGCTCGATTCTGAATCCCTTAAATCGGCTTTTGAGTTGCTGAACCAATTTAAGGTATGCGACCATATTATCCCTCTTTGCTTGATATTCCCCGGAAACTTGGTTGACCATGAGTAAAGAGTCGCTCTTGATATTTAGGCAATCAACCCCGAGTTCTATGGCTGCCTTTATTTCAGCTAGCAGGGCTTCGTACTCTACCTCATTGTTTGTGGCTTTAAATTCAAACCGGAAACAGTGGCAACACTCAGTTTCTTTCGGGTCAATGAGAACTATGCCCGCTCCTCCCCCAGATTGCCCGAAGGCTCTATCAGTGTAGAGAGTCCATGACTCGCAGCCCTCCTGCCAGTTGTCAGACTCTGGAGTCCTCTCAAGGGTTACATCCATTACCGTGGGGGTTTCCTGATCTGAAGGTACTGAGAGCTCGACTACAAAGTCTGCCAGTGTCAGAGCTTTAATCGTGGTTCTAGGCTTATATTTTAAATCAAACTTGGTAAGCTCTAGGGCCCACAGAACCATCCTTCCAGAAACATCCGGCCTTTGTAAGAATTGACGCAGGGGGTGATTTGTCACCACTGCTATTGAATGAGCATGGAAGTAAGGATAAAGTTTCCTTGCCGAGGTCACCAAGGCGTAAGCGAGCTTCTCCAATAGAGTGAAATTCTTCTCGGGCTTGGTTAGAGCGTGGCTCACATAGCAGATAGGTCGTTGGATCCAATCCCTGTATTCCTTGACCAAGGTCCCGCTCATGGCGGTTTCTGAAACAACCAAGTATATTTGGAGCTCTTCTTCAGGATTTGGCTTGACCAGCAGTGAAGGGCTTGTTAGGTATATTTTCAAAGCTTGAAAAGCTTGTTCGCTTTCCTGATCCCACTTCATGTTTCTTCCTAGCTTGATAGCTTTGAAGAATGGTAGGCACTTATCGGTGGAACAAGAGATGAACCTATTGAGCGCTGCTACCTGTCTGGTCAAGGCTTGAACCTGTTTAAGAGATGTGGGGGATTCTAGATCCAGGATAGCCATAATTTTTTCTTGGTTAGCCTCAATGCCTATATGCCTCTCTCATGGACCATGAAGCCCAGAAACTTCCCCGCAGTTACCCCAAAGGCATATTTGGAAGGGTTCAACCTCATCTGGTTTTCCCTTAGGATCATGAAGGTCCTACGAAAGTCGTCCAGGTGGCCTTCTGAGGTTAAAGATTTAGTGATTATGTCGTCGATGTACACCTTTATCGACATTTCGATTTCAGGCTTGAATAACTGGTTAACTAACCGCTGGTACGTAGCTCTATCATTTTTAAGCCCGAAAGGCATCACCTTGTAGCAGTACATGCATCACCTTGTAGCAGCGCTCAATAGGTTCATCTCTCGCTCTACCGATAAGTGCCTACCATTCTTCAAAGCTATCAAGCAGGGAAGAAACATGAAATGGGATCAGGAGAGCGAACAAGCTTTCTAAGCTTTAAAAAGATACTTAACAAGCCCTCCACTGCTTGTCAAGCCAAACCCAAGAGAAGAGCTCCAAATATACTTGGCCATTTCAGAAACTGCCGTGAGCGGGGCCTTGGTCAAGGAATGCGGGGATAGGGTCCAGCGACCTATTTACTATATAAGTCACGCTCTAACCAAGCCAGAAAAGAACTATACTCTATTGGAGAAGCTCGCTTACGCCTTGGTGACCTCGGCAAGGAAACTTCATCCCTACTTCTATGCTCTTTCAATAGTAGTGGTGACGGACCAACCCCTCTGTCAAATCTTAGAAAGGCCAGATGTTTTTGGAAGGCTGATTCTATGGGCCCTAGAGCTTACCCAGTTTGATTTAAAGTATAAACCTAGAACCGCGATAAAAGCTTAGGCACCAGCAGACTTTGTAGCCGAGCTCTCAATACCTTCAGGCCAGGCAACCCCTACGGTAAACAGATGTAACCCTTGAGAGGATTCTAGAATCTGAAAAATGGCTTAAGGCTGCGTGTCATGGACTCTCTACACTGATAGAGCTTCGGGCCAATTTGGGGGAGGAGCGGGCATAGTCCTCATCGATCCAGAAGGAACTGAGTGTTGTCACTATTTCAGGTTTGAATTTAAAGCCACGAACAATGAGGCGGAGTACGAAGCCCTGCTAGCTGGAATAAATGCAGCCATAGAACTCGGAGTTGATTACTTGGATATCAAGAGCGACTCTTCACTCGTGGTCAACCAAGTCTCCGGGGATTATCAGGAAAAAAGGGATAATATGATCGCTTACTTGAAATTGGTTAAACAACTCAAGAACAGATTTAAGGGATTCAGAATCGAGAAGATATCTCGACAGCTAAATCATCGGGCTGACGTCCTTGCCAAGATAGCTGTATATGGTGGCCAGACCCTACCTCAAGGAGTCCCTCTTCACGTAATCCCCCTACCTAGTATTATGACAGGTAAGGAAGCTTATACCTTGGACCGACAGCCATGCCGGATGGATCCAATGGTGGAGTATCTACAGGATGGGAAACTCATCGGGGAGCCCGACCAAGCTAGGAGAGTCAAAAGGCTTTCGGTCGGGTATTTTATGGTAGATGGGCATTTATACCGAAGGGGGAAATCCCTTTCCTTGCTCCGATGTCTACTCCCTAAAAAGCCAAGTGGGCTCTGAGAGAGGTTTATTCTAGGGAATGCGGGAACCATATTGGTGGAGAGGCTTTGGCATATTAGGTTCTCCGCATGGGGTATTATTGGCCGACCATCCATCAAGATGCGAAGAACTTGGTGCAAGCCTTCGAGGCATGCCAGAAGGCCGCAAACTTGAGTCACTTCCCTCTGGAGCGCTTGTCATCCCTTAGCTCACCATACCCCTTTCCTATATGGGGAGTCGATTTGATTGGACCGCTTCCTACACCTCCGGGACAGGCCAAGAACGCTATCGTAGCGATTGACTATTTTACAAGATGGGTTGAAGCCTGACCACTCTCCCATATATCAGAAGAAAACACAACAATGTTCATCAAGCTGTGTCTCCACATTCCTTGACTAAGGCCCCGCTTACCGCAGTTTCTGAAACAGCCAATTAAATTTGTAGCTCTTCTCTATGGCTTGGTTTAACCAGTAGTGGAGGGCTTGACATGTATTTTTTCAAGGCTTGAAAAGCTTGTTCACTCTCCTTGCCCCATTTCATGTTTCTTCACTGCTTAATGGCTTTGAAGAATGAGAGACATTTATCGGTAGATCGAGAAATGAACTTGTTGAGCGTTGCTACCTGTCTGGTCAAGACTTGAACCTGTTTGAGTTGCGTGGGGGACTCCAGGTCCAGGATGGTCTTATCTTTTCTGGGTTAGCCTCTATGACTCTTTCATGGACCATGAAGCCAAGAAACCTCCCCGCGCTCACCCCAAAGGCATATTTGAAGGGGTTAAATCTCATTTGGTTCTCCCTCAAGATCATGAAGGTTCTACGGAGGTCGCTTAGATGCCCTTCAGAGGTTGATGACTTGGTGATCATATCGTCGATGCACACCTCCATTAATCTTCCAATTTCGGGCTTGAACATGTTGGAACCCCGTTCACCGGTTACCCAACGAAACTAGGTTTTAAATTTTTTTATACAGATCATATCTGTATCTGGTACCAGTGAACTTTGGATCATAGTTATTTTTCGGAACTAATACATACAATATGTATATACAGGAAATTGTAATAAATAAAATTAGAAAAACATACCAAGGTTTGGAGGCTCCTTCACTTTACGTTATGCTCTTGTCTAAACCAATCTTACCAACGTTTGGAAGCTCCTGTCTGAACCACTCGATCTTCCTTGCTATCTACCGGGACTGGTAACTGCGTGTGGGCTCGTCATGGTCTCAGGAACTTGAATTGAGGATGTAGAGAAATACTTGAAGAAACTCTTTCTTCTTAATTTGGTGTATTGATTTTACGCACACATGAATTGCATCTCAAGCAAGAAATTATGTTTTTTTTTACTTGTGTATCAGATACACCATAAAAACCAAAACAACTTTTTCTTAAAAAAAACACGCCTAATCAATTTGCATCTCATGCAAAATACTAATTTGTGTTGATCTCACATATATCTCAATTGCATCTCATGTCCACTGCATATCAATTCAAGCACAAGAGTTGTTTTTGACTTTTAAAGTAAAAAAACAAAAAACACTTTCTTTTCTTCAACTGATCTCGTGTGAATTTTGTTTTTTTTTTTTAACTTTTTACAAATCTATATGTTAATAGCAAAATTTGGCTAGGGACAAAAGAAGATTTTTCCACTTCTCAGCCTTCCTGCAAAGGTCCGAATTCGGGCTTATATGACGGGGTGTCAAGGTCCCTAAGGTCGAGCTACCACGCGATCCTAGAGGAGCAAGGCGAGGCCGCCCAAACCATCTTTGCATCTCGCATGTGTCCAAGCTTACCAAATAAAGCACGACGAGACCGCGTCAAACTCCTTATACCAAGATAAAGTCCGAAGCTAGGTCGACGTGAAAGGACCTAGGTCCCCTGACATCAAGGTATCTTGCGACACTCTCCTAGAGCTTGCTACTATCTCTACTTTCACTAGAAGACCTTCAAGGTGCCGAACTTGACTTGCAAAGGCATTCCTGCCTCGTCGAGGTATAATCTCGACCTGTCCGAGCATAAAAGGAAGAAGCCCATAAAACCCCGTCGTCACCAAAAGTGCCAAGATCCACTATAGATCCTGGTATGGTTAAATCAAGTAGCAAGAGCAGTACTCGAGCGTACCTCTCCACTCTTTCAGAAGCGAGCCAAGGTCGTCTGTTTATGGCAAACACTTTACCAGGGCTTGCCAGCCAAGCCCGCTACCCTGCTAGGAAGCCTGCATAATTAGGTCAAGCTCCATGATAAAGCTCGGCGTAGCTAAACCAAGCTCCCAGCTACAAGGTTGGAACCCTGTGGGATATTTCGCCCCTAAAATGGATAGCACAAGCTATATGGGAAAACTAGCATCTAGCTCTGTGACAATCGAGAGGTCCCTAGGGGACCTCGCCAGTGTACAGGATCCTAGGGTACCTCGCCCTCAAGGAATATCAAATGTCACCTCGGGTAACCTCAATGAAGTACCTCTCCAAAGTGAAATGCAGAACTAGAGCTCTCCTCTCGGCAACGTAGGAAGAGATGATTGACTTCCATGACATTTAAAGTACTATTAATGAGGTCAACCCCATTAATGGAGGCAGTCAACCCAGTTAAAGGACATGATCAACACCATTAATAAGAGAATATTCAACTCTTTAATGGCCATCATTAGTGAAAGAGTCCAAAGAGGAAACAAATACCTTTTCCTCTAAGATATCCTCCACAACCGATTATTAAGGATCAACTATAACAGAAAATCCCGCCTATCAAGGAAGGAAGATTCCGAAGAGGAAACAATCATATCTTCTCCGAGATAATAGCTACAAGCCGATCAACTACATTAAAGGAAGGATCTTATTCGATAAGAAAACAAAAACTAATTGAAGAGTCCCAAACTTGCACGCCAATGTGGTCATCATGTATAAATATGCATGTAAAAGGCATATTGTATCGGTCTCCAATCAATGACAGAAGATACATGCTTCGTTGAGAGATCTCTCGACATCATCAATGTATGTGTTACCTTTACCTAGAATATCCCGGTATCGGTCTACATTCGACCACCATTGTAAGCTCTCCGGAGCGACTACGTTGTATTACTTCATCATTCTTGTAAGCTCCCCAGAGCATTCTTTGATATATACATAAGGAAGGGTATTCCCCTTTCCTCCGGATTTTTCAGCATGTGATCATTCGTGATGTTTTTTCCCCCTTAGTCAGTCCACCTTCCTCTACAAAAGATTTGTGTTTCTCTTACTTGTGTCCTGTGTAATGAATACGTATATGAGTGCGAGCTAGATTCATAACTCGCTAGACCAAACACTCTTATCTTCTCATCTACATGCTAAAGTCGCATATAAAGATGGGGAAAACCACCCAGACCAGCTTGAAGGAAGTTGATGGGCTTTCCGGCATCATCTCTATGGCAGAAATCGAGCTCTCCGACACTGGAGCTAAATAAGCCCCCTCCTTACTTGCTATCTAGGTCGAGGAATTACAGGAAGGAATCAGGCTCCAGAACCGGTCTCCAGGTACCATGACAGGCTCCGACCCCGACCGAGGACCGGGACCGGGATAAGGACCAGGACTAGGACTAGGACCAAGATCAACCCCTTCACACCAGCAAGAGAACCTCAAGCTCCCCAGATCTACTTCATAAGCACGAAGCCCGACGGGCGGGATGGCTTGTCTCCTACCTCCTATTTTATCTTCCTTCATATTCATACAAGATCAGGTCAGGTATCAACGATACTAACCCCGGCCACCACCTCCGTGGTATTGGTCTCGAGGGTGTTAATAGAGATTTCTCATCCTAAACAAATTTCACGTTAACACTATATATATCACGCCTCTACTTTCGTTTTATATATAATTATATATATATATATATATATATATATATATATATATTATGTGTATCAGGTATTTACATCATATGAAAATTCTTCTTTTGACTATTGTTTCATGTGCACACACCAATTTGCATCCAATGCAATCTCTTGTGTTATTAATTGATATATATCTTTTAATTATCCTTTTCAAATATATCTAGTATATTTAAAAGTGATAATAAGTGTTAATAGAAAAATTTGTCTTCGAGCTTATATGACGGGGTGTCAAGGTCCCCGAGGTCGAGCTACCACGCGATCCTACAGGAGCAAGGCGGGGCCGTCCATACCATCTGAGCATCTCTCACCTGTCAAGGCTTACCAAATAAAGCCCGACGAGACCGCATCAAGCTCCTTATACCAGGATAAAACCTGAAGCTAGGTCGACGTGAAAAGACATGGGTTCCCCGACATCAAGGTATCTTGTGACACTCTCCTAGAGCTTGCTACTATCTCTACTTTCACTAGGAGACCTTCAAGGTGCCGAACTTGTCTTGCAAAGGCACTTCTGCCTCATCGAGGTATAATCTCGACCTGTCCGAGTATTAAAGGAAGAAGCCCGTAAAGCCCCATCGTCACCAAAAGTGCCAAGATCCACTGTAGATCCGGTATGGTTAAATCAAGTAGCAAGAGCAGTACCCGAGCATACCTCTCCACCCTTCCAAAAGCAAGCCAAGGTCGCCTGGTTATGGCAAACATCTTACTAGGGCCTGCTAGCCAAGCCCGCTACTCCACTAAGAAGCCTGCATAATTAGGTTAAGCTCCATGATAAAGCTCGACGTAGCTAAACCAAGCTCCCAACTACAAGGTTGGAACCCAATAGGATATTTCGCCTCAAAAATGGTTAGCACAAGCTCCATGGGAACACCAGCATCTAGCTCCGTGACAATCAAGAGGTCCCCGAGGGACCCCGCCAGTGTACTGGATCCTAGGGTACCCCGCCTTCAAGGAATATCAAATGTCACCTCAGGTAACCTCCATGAAGTACCTCTCCAAAGTGACATGCGGAACTAGAGCTCTCATCTCGACAACGTAGGAAGAGAGGATTGACTTCCATGACGTTTAAAGTACCATTAATGAGGTCAACCGCATTAATGGAGACAGTCAACCCAGTTAATGACATGATCAACACCATTAATAAGAGAATGTTCAACTCTTTAATGGCCATCATTAGTGAAAGAGTCCAAAGAGGAAACAAATACCTTTTCCTCCAAGATATCCTCCACAACCGATTATTGGGGGTCAACTATAAACAGAAAATCCCGCCTATTAATAAAAAAAGAGTCCAAAGAGGAAACAATCATATCTTCTCCGAGATAATAGCTACAAACCGATCAATTACATTAAAGAAAGGATCGTGTTCGATAAGGAAACAAAGACTAATTAAAGAGTCACGGACTTGCACGCCAAGGTGGTCATCATGTATAAATATGCCTGTAAAAGGTATATTGGATCGGTCTCCAATCAATAACAGAAGATACATGCTTCATTAAGAGATCTCTCGACATCATCAATGTATATGTTACATTTACCTAGAATATCCCGGTATCGGTCTACATTCGACCACCATTGTCAGCTCTCCGGAGTGACTACGTTGTATTACTTCTTCATTCTTGTAAGCTCCCCGGAGCATTCTTTGATATATACATAAGGAAGGGTATTCCTCCTTCCTCCGGATACTGCCTAGGGGTTTTTCAGCATGTGATCCTTCGTGATGATTTTTCCCCCTTGGTCAGTCCACCTCCCTCTACAAAAGATTTGTGTTTCTCTTACTTGTGTCCTTTGTAATGCATGCGTATATGAGTGAGAGCTAGATTCCTACCTCGCTAAGCCTAGCGCTCTTAGCTTTCCATCTACATGCTAAAGTCGCATATCAAGATGAGGAGAAACCACCCAGACCAGCTTGAAGGAAGTCGATGGGCTCTTCTGTATCATCTCTATGGCAGAAATCGAGCTCTCCGACACTGGAGCTAGATAAGCCCCCTCCTTGCTTGCTATCTAGGTCGGGGAATTTACAGGAACAAATCTGGCTCATGATCCAGGCTCCAGGTACCATGACTAGCTCCGACCCCGACCGAGGACCAGGACTAGGGCCAGGACTAAGATCAACCCCTTCACACCAGCAAGAGAACCTCAAGCTCCCTAGATCTACTTCTTAAGCACGAAGCCTGACAGACGGGATGGCTTGTCTCCTATCTCCTGTTTCATCCTACTTCATATTCATACAAGATCAGGTCAGGTATCAACGATACCAACTCCGGCCACCACCACCATGGTAGTGGACTCGAGGGTGTTAATGGGGATTTCTCATGCTAAACAAATTTCCCGTTAACAATAAGTATTTTAAATTTAAACTTAAATTCAAATACTTAGATAAATGATTTAGTAAAATTAAAATAATCATATTATTTTATCTTCACCTAAATCCATATATCAACTAACACCCTCCAATTAATAGTTAATTAATAATTCATAATTATTAATATAATTAAATAATCTAATTATTTAATAATTTAACTATTAACATTCATCAATTAAATAATCTCATTATTCAATTAATTCTCGAATAAACACGTGTCACTTTCGTAGCACAAAATTGGGCAATCCAATTAATTAACCGTGACCCTTGTTACCTAAATCAAACGGGCTAGCAAGGGGACCTAATGGACCCACAGTATTTTGAGCTCCAATAATACTCGGAATCATTAATTAAACTCTTTAATTAATATTCCTTGATTATTAACTCTGATGGTATTCCACTAAAAACCCGAACCTGCACTATCTCAACTGTAGACGCTTTTACACAGACCGATACAACTCGATGTCCATCGATATAGCTATAACACATGGTGTGATCCTCCACAGTAGTTCATAATTAGAGCTAAGTCATAATGTCCGTTATACCCCTCCAATTACATATATCCTTTAAGTACCATTGATTCTATAATGAACAATAAATCCTATTACCTTACGGAACTAGGAGAGCGCACATATTGTCCAAGCCCCGAATCAACCCTTAAGGGAACTACCAGCTACTTCTCACAAGAAGGAGTGAATTCCATTATTGTGTACAAACCTTCCTAGCCATAACCCAAACCGCAATCCCAAAATATGGAGCATATTGATAGGGAACTGCATCCGCCCTCACCCATGGTATATCAAAGACCACGATCTAACCAGAAGGAGTTGATAAGACAATCAGGATTAAGATCACCCATATATAGCCATCATTAGTTGATATATATGAATCTCATCGGTAAACGGATCTTGGTGAGAGATTCATATCGATCATGGCCCAGTCTTATATGATCACATCATACAAGGTGCCTCTACTCCCATATCTCATATGAATGATTCAGGATAGAATTATCGTACATTACGGAATGGACCGCAGCTATAGATTAACCACAAATAAAGTACCCAACTTTATTTGCTATCTATGGACTCTTTAGATTGCACATCTCTTACTGTATCCATCTGTATATAACACTCATATACACAGTTCGAGATTACATACGGCAATCTTGGATGTTAAATATATGCACAAGTTATAAAATAAACAACACAACATGAATGAATTGAACTTTTTCTTTTATTTATTTCATAAATCCATTTACAAATTACATCTTTAGGGCACAAACCCCAGCAATCTCCCACTTGCACTAAAGCATGTGAGGCATGTCTGGTAACCCTAGACCATATAGGTGACCTAAAAACACTTTAGCCGATAAGGTCTTGGTAAATTGATCAATATGATTGTCTTGTGAGGCTATCTTTGTGACGATCACATCTCCTCTCTACATTATCTCTCTAGTGAGATGCTACTTTCTCTCTATATGCTTCCCTCTCTTATGGTTTCTTGGTTCTTTGAAATTAGCCACAACACCATTATTATCATAATAAAGTATAATGGGCTTATCCAGGTCCTGAACAACTTCCAGATCACTCAAGAACTTACGGAGCCAAACAGCCTCTTTAGTAGCTTCACAAGCAGCTATATATTCGGCTTCTATGGTGGAGTCAGCAATGCAAGATTGCTTGATACTTCTCCACACAATTAAATACTGATCCAGACATGGATTTCCTAGAATCCTTGTCTGACTGAATATCAGAATCCGTGTATCCTAACGAGATCAAAATCTTGCCGGGAATATACTAGCATATAGTCTCTCGTTCTTAGAAGATACTTGAGAATTGTCTTGACAGCAACCCAGTGATCTAATCCTGGGTTGGACTGGTATCTACTGAATACTCCCACTGCATAGCAGATGTCTGGTCTCATGCATAACATAGCATACATGAGACTACCTACTGTCGATGCATAGGGTACACGTCACATAACCTCAACTTCTTGAGGTGTCTTAGGACACTTTTCCTTAGACAAGTTAACTCCATGCCTAGAAAGTAAATTACCTATCTTGGAGTTTTTCATCGAAAATCACAAAAGAATCTTTTCGATTTATGATGCCTGAGACAATGATATGAGTTTATTCTTACGATTCCTTATAAGCTGGATCCCAAGAACGTAACTCGCCTCTCCTAAATCTTTCATTTGGAATTGGCTAGCCAGCCAGGCCTTTACATTAGACAACAGTCCCACATCATTCCTCATGAGTAGGATATCATCTACGCATAGGACCAAGAAAACTACTTTCTTATCAATGATGCGCTTGTATATACAAGGCTCATCGATGTTCTACTCGAAGCAATAGGTTTTGATCACATCATTAAACCTAATGTTCCAAGATCTAGATGCTTGCTTAAATCCATAAATGGACCTTTGCAGCTTGCAAACCTTTTGCTCTTGATCTGGAGACATAAATCCCTCTGGTTGCATCATATAGATGCTCTCATCAAGATTGCCATTCAATAATGCAGTCTTGACGTCCATTTGCCAAATTTCGTAATCGAAATAGGCAGTAATGGATAAGAGAATCATAATAGACTTTGTTGACGGGAAATTTGCTCGGGATGAGAAATTCCTGATAACACCCTCGAGACCACTACCACGAAAGTGGTGACCGGGGTCGATACCATTGGTTCCTAACCTGTTTAAGAGAGAGACGAGAGGCTGGAACGTAATAACAGAAAGTGGAGCTTTATTATTGATTTATTTAAGGTACAAATAGCTATCTAGTTTGCTCACAGTCTCTCGGAGGTGTAGGGTGGTGGCAACTCGGTGCCTGTCGATTAGTGGAGATGAAGTTGACCGTGTTCTGAATCTAGAATTTAGGCCTTCCCAGTCTGTCGAATCTTTGTCGTATTTTTGTATCTGCTGTTCTCTGTTTTCCTGTGTATTATTTTGTCTCTGATCTCTACCATGTTTGCCTCCTCATATATATCATCCAAGTAGGTTTTTAGTTCGTAAATACTCTACCGTGATCTTATGAATCCGTTCCCTCCTTATCGGGCGGGATTCGTCATTTAAATTTGAATTGTTTCCGGATTCGACGATATCGTTGACGATGATAAGTTTGTTCCCTTATTTGAATTAAACTCTTGACGTGCATATAAATATTATGTGGAGATTATCCTGTGTGCACTCGTGCCATGGATCTTCAAAGAGGTCACCCTGCCAGCTACCCGTTGCCCCGAAGAGTGAGGTAGACCCCTGCTCTGGCTCTGTTCTTAGAAGCTTAAGATGGATTTTTCCTGACCCGTGGGGGCTTGAGGTGCTCTTGTAGACCTTCTTAGGTGGTAGCTGGGTTAGTGTAGATTTTGGCGTGATTCTTTCCTTATGTCCAGCAAGGACAGTAGGCTTCTGGAGAGGTTGGCAGACTTCTTTCGAATGTCTCTTGAGCTTAGAGACTTCCCATGGCACTCACGGGGCAGTTTTGGAGATCGACCTTAGAGCCGAGGTTCCCCGATAGATGGCCTAGAGAAGCCCGGGTTCCAATACTCTTGTGAGGACTTGTCATGGTAGCTTCTGGCTTGTCTTCTGGTAGTTTTGAAGCAGAGCAGGCCTTTTCTGCTCCTACGGGGTGGCTTTACAGTCTTTCCGGGCTTCATGATTATCGATTATGAGTGGAAATTTTCTCTTTGGCCCCTAGCCAAATTTCACTATTAACAGAAGTCCCCTCTGACTTGAACACCGGTGGTAGAGTAGGGGTTGGAGTCAGATTCCTTGTTTAATTGAGAAAGTTTTTCGCCATAAAGATAATTAATGAAAGAGAAATCTTCTCATTAATTACCCAATATTTGAATTTGAGACTTTGTGTTATTCGAAGAAAGACAGCTACAATACAGCTCCAGGTGATCTTCACAAGGATATCACTGATTCTCCTCTATTTAAACCCGGATTTACCATCACTTTCTTCATACTCTCTTAAATTTCAAAATTTCAAATTTCTTCTTCTCCGCTTTCTCTTCCTCTATCTTTCGCTTGCTTTCTCACCTCTCTTACCTATCAATGTCGACTTCCACAGATAATGTTGAAGCCTTGGTGGAGGGCTCCGGGGCCCTAACCTAGCTCCTCTTAAGCGGGTGCGAGGGATTTCAAGCGATGAGGAATCTTCCCAGCTCCGCCAGTGTCGTCGTTCTAACCGGAATGTTTCTATCGGCTCTGGCTTTTTGAACCAGCCTGACAATCCTCTGAACCTAGTCGATGAAGACTTTGATGTCGGGGAGAGATTAGATGCCGTCGGGAGGGCTCAAGTCATAGTGGCGGAGCTTCCTTCAGTGGTCAACATTCCTTTCGAAACCAAGGTCATCCTTGACTCCACTGTAGACCCTTAGTCGATTGGCCATCTTCGGGACAAGTATGGTATTCCTGACACTATTTCCCTAACTGTCCCCCACCAGAATTATGTTGTTTGTAGCCCACCCAAAGGCGTGCTCCCTATCCACGTCGCAGCTTTTGAGAGCGGGGTGAGGCTCCCTCTTCACCCCACCCTTCGGCGGGCTCTCAATGCCCTTCAGCTGGCTCCGCTTTAACTGAAGCCCGGCTTCTGGAGGTATCTAGTCAGCTTCCTGGTATTGTGTAAAGAGCAATGCGAGCTAAGCAGCGTAGAGAGGGAGCCCGAGGCTGATGAGCTCGCCTTCCTTTTCCAGATCGGTAGCCTGACTGGGGTCACACGAGGCCAATTATATGCCAAGGCCAAGAATAGACTAAACTTTATCATCCCCTGGGCTTCAAATAAGGACCTCGCTTGGAAAAAAGAATGGGTACTGGCGAGGGGAGACTAGGGGAGCTCTGTCTTCGTCGGCGGGTTAGAGCTTGAGGTTCCTACCGCCTTTAGTAACAAACCCACCTGGGGTTAGGATTCCTTGCCCGCTGAGTCTGTAGCCTTGCTGAAATCCATCCTGGCTTAGAACTACTTGAATCTGAAGTTTTCAACCGACGACCCCTTTGATCTCAGTAGGGTAAATAGGTACCTACGGATATCCGGTGCTACCCCTCGTAAGTATCTCGATCAATCTTGTTTTTTTTATTGGATGGTTCAGCTCTGATGATCTTGATTTCTTTCTCTAGCAGTGTTTGTTATTGCTCCAACTTTTGGCAAAGCCAACGAGCTGGGATCCCTCCTACTCCTTCCAGATCGTCCCTGAGAGCTCTTTATGATGTTTCTATAAAGGGGGGAGGGGGGGTCAACCCCTAAGGTAGCTGCCCTATTCGTTCCTTCCCCCTCTCCTACCCAGGTGAAGTCCAAGATGTCTCTTCTTGCATCTCGGGTTGCGAAGGCTCTAAACCAAGGAAGGTCTGCCTTCTAATCCATCAATAAGTCCATTCATGCCCCCTCACCTATAGTCACTACTCCAAATGATGCTCCCCGAGTCACATTACCCCTCTCTACATATCCGATTGTATCCCGGACAGTCGAGGTTCCCAAGGAGCTCGATACCGATATTCCTGAGGTTGCCCCTTCTCACCCCCACCAGCAATCGAGCTCGGCCGATCAGGATGAGGTCTTGAAGCAATTTGTCGCATCCTGTCCACACAGTGGGCTTTCTAGGATGACCGCAATACCCGTGAACATCATGATCACCAAAGGGTCCGCCCTTCTAGCCGAGGTAATTGTCGCTTTTACTTCTTCATTCAACTGCTTAACTTGTCATTTTCTAACATGATTTTCCTTTACAGGCTTTCAAGTTTCAGATGGCCATGGGGCATCAGGTAGCCTTCCTCTGAGATCGGAGAGCCAATGCTGAGGCTAAAGCTGAGTGAGCCATGTGATTGCTTGCGCTGGCTAAGACCCTGGTCCAGGAGATGACCTCCAGCCAACAAGGAATGGAGACACAGCTAGTTGAGCTTCAATACGACCATGAGAGGTTGAATCGGGCTTTTGATCAGGAGATTCTCCCCTCGAAATGGTGGGCTAGCCAGCGGGATGACTAGAAGGGAGAGGCGATGGCTCTGGATGCTGAGAACCAAACTTTGCAGGCTCAAATTACCCAACTTCAGGCCGTTGTGGAAGCCTCTTTTAGCGATGGGTACTTTTATGCCTCCTATCAGGTTGCAGAGGCTCTTCCTCCCTCATTCGATCTCTCCATCATTACTGGCTGGGATAGAGCGGAGGTCAGGTCATGTCATAGGCTGCAGAGATTTCTCACCCCTAAACAGATGAAGCTGGTCCTTCCGATGAGGGAGCTGGGAAGCAGTAGGAGGTGCTAGATCTGCCTCCTCCTGTTCCAATTTTTCCATTATCTGGTCCCGGTGAATCCTCGAAGGTGGTTCACAACCAGAAGCTAGAAGGAGGCCTTGCTGAAGCTCGAGATCCCCCAACAATGTTCTTAGGAATGGAGTCAACAAAAGGCGGGAACGTGCCTTAGTCGGTGACCAGCCTTCTTGATGCAGCTATACCGCCTGAAGTTATGGCGGTGATCAATGAAATCTTGGAGGAGGATCCTATTGACCGCAGACAGCCGGGACTGATTCCAAGGAAGAGGTGGCGGAGGCGGTAGATGCAGCAGACCAGGATGAGCCACGACCGAGAGAGAGGTAGGGGGCGAGGTTCATTCTGTGGAAGAGGAGGCTGGAGGTCCTCAAGAGGATGAAAAAGCTTGAGTTCTCTCTCATGTAATCTATTTTGAATGCCTGGAAAAGGGGGTGGGAATCCCAACTTCAATTGTGTTTGCCATTTTATTATTGCTTTTGTAGCCCGGAACTAGGGATTAGGCCCCCCTTGTGTGTTGTAGCCTTGTTGGGGGATAGGCTCATTTACTTGATAATAAAATTTTAATCTCAGATCTAAATCTGGCTTGCATATACTTGCCTGATCGTCCAACTTTTATATCGAAACGAGTTATCTTTGGGGAAAAAATAAGATAATAAAAAAGGCTATTAGCATTGAGCCCCCATACTAATGAAACTCCTAGCTCAACTTTATCAGCTGACAGTCCCCTTGTTTGATTATGGGTCTGCTTTAGTAAGTAACCCTGTATCAAGGAGAGCTAGTAACCTGAACTTACTGGCATATTTTGAAGTTAAGAAAGTCGAGCCTTCTATCTTTGAGTCCCTCTAGGGGGCTATAAACCTGAGTGAGGTATTTAGTAAAGGATTTATCCCTTGAGCTCTAATCTTTCTTAAGGGTGGTTGTCCGAGCAGGGTGTCAGAAGGGCTATCTAGCTATTTCCTGGTCTCGAGATCTGGATGACAACTATGCTCTTACTCTTAGAACCTTCTTGGGGTGGTAGCCCGACCAAGGCATCAGGAAGGCTACCTAGCTATTTCCTGATCTCGAGATTTGGATGGCAACTATGCTCTTACACTCAGATCCTTTTTTGGGGTTGTAGCTCGACCAAGGCATCAGGAGGGCTATCTAGCTATTTTCTGGTCTCGAGATCTGAATGGCAACTATGCTCTTACACTCAGATCCTTCTTGAGGTGGTAGCCCGATCAAGGCATCAGGAGGGATATCTTGCTATTTCCTGGTCTTGAGGTTTGAATGACAACTATGCTTTTATACTCAGACCTTTCTCGGTGGGGGGTAGTGCCCGGCCGAGGCATCAAGAGTAGCGAGGGGGCTTCCCCGACTTACCATTGGTCTTGAGGCGATAATGTCGAAACTTTCCATAAAGACCCAAATCATTGTAGGACATAGTCGAAAAAGGTGTAAACAGGAAAGCAAACTTTATTGATATGGAGGGTGGAGTACATTATTGTCGGAAAAGAAAAAAAAGAAACTAGTCGGAGGTCGCCTGCTTCTGAGTACCCTGTTCAAGGGTAGAATTTCCTCAGGTCATCTGCATTCCAAGTATGGTCGATGAGTCGGCCATCCATATCCTCAAGCTTGAACGCCCCATTACGGATCACCATTTTTATTATGTAGGATCCTTCCCAGTTGGGCTCTAGAACCCTGTCTGACCTCTTCCTGGTGTTCAACATCACTTTTCTGAGGACTAGATCCTCTTCTTTGAAGCTTCGGGCTTTAACCCTCTTGTTGAAGTACCTGACAATCCTGCCTTGGTAGATTGCTACCCTCTAAGCTATTCGATCTTGCTTTTCCTTCAGGAGGTCCAAGCAAGCTCTGAGCTTGCTTTCATTGCTCCTCGATTTTAATCGTTGGGCTTTAAAGGAGGTCAACTTATGCACTATAGGTAGGACTGCTTTAACCCAAAAGGCCAGTGAGTAGGGCGTTTCCCCGGTAGATGTTCTCCTTGTAGTGTGGTAAGCTCAGAGGACCTTGGGAAGCTCCTCTACCCATCTACCTTTCTTTTGTTGCAGCTTTTTCATCAACAACTTCTTGATGGTTTTGTTCGTAGATTCCACCAAAATATTGGTCTGAGGGTGGGCTACCGAAGCAAACCGAAGGTCGATTCCCAAAACTTCACAAAAATCTCTAAATCGGCCATAATCAAATTGTTTTCTGAGGTCTGTTATGATGGCAAGAGGGGTTCCGAACCTGCAGACTACATTGGTCTTGATGAACCTTGTTGTGTTCTCTTTCGATATCTGGGAGAATGGTTTGGCTTCAACCCATCTTGTGAAGTAGTCAATTGCTACGAGAGCATGCTTGGCCTGTCCCAGAGCTGTAGGAAGCCGTCCAATCAAATCGACTACCCACATAGCAAACGGGTATGGCGAGCTAAGGGACGGCAATCGCTCCGGAGGGGGGTGACTCAAGTTGGCGGCCTTCTGGCACGCCTCGCAGGTTTGTACCAAGTTCTTAGCAACTTGATGGATGGTCGGCCAGTAATACCCCATGCGAAGAACCTGATATGCCAAGGCCTCTCCACCAATAAGGTTCCCGTATTACCCGGAATGAACCTCTCTAAAAGCCTATTTTGCATCCTTAAGGTGTAGACATCGGAGCAAGGGAAGGGATTTCCCCCTTCGGTGTAAATGCTCATCCACTTTACAATACCGGACCGAAAGCTTTTTAACCCTCCTGGCTTGGTCGGGCTCCCAGGAGAGTTTCCCATCCTGTAGATATTCTAATATTGGATCCATCCAGCATGGCTGTCGGTCCAGGGTATAAGCTTCCGTACCAGTCATAATGCTAGGTATGGGGATTACTTGAAGTCGGACTCCGTGATGTAGGGTCTGGCCACCATAGGCAGCTATCTTGGCTAGAATGTCAGCCCGATGATTTAGCTGTCGAAGTATCTGCTCTATTCTAAATCCGCTAAATCCGGTCTTGAGTTGTAGCACCAGTTTCAGGTAAACGATCATGTTATTCCCTTTGGCCTGATTATCCCCCGAAACTTGGTTGACCACGAGTGAAGAGTCGCTCTTGATGTTCAGGTAATCAACCCCGGGCTCGATGGCAGCTTTTATCCCAGCTAGCAGGGCTTCATATTCCGCTTCATTATTCGTGGCTTTAAATTCGAACCTGAAACAATGGCAGCACTCAGTTCCTTCTAGGTCGAAGAGGACTGTGCCCGCTCCTCCTCTGGACTTCCAGGAAGCTTCGTCAGTGTAGAGAGTCCATGATTCACAGCCCTCTGGCCAATTGTCAGATTCTGGAATCCTCTCAAGGGTGACATCTGTTACCGCGGGGGTTGCCTGATCTGAAGGTAAAGAAAGTACGGCTACAAAGTCCGCTAGTGCTTAAGCTTTTATCGTGGTCCTAGGCTTATACTTTAAATCAAGCTGGGTAAGCTCTAGGGTCTATAGAACCAGCCTTTCAGAAACATCCGGCCTTTGCAAGAATTGACGGAGGGGTTGGTCAGTCACCACTTCTATTGAATAAACATGGAAGTAAGGACGGCGTTTCCTTATCGAGGTCACCAAGGCATAAACGAGCTTCTCCAACAGAGTATAGCTCTTTTCGGGCTTGGTTAGAGCGTGACTCACATAGTAGATAGGTCGCTGGATCCTATCCCCACATTCCTTGACCAAGGCCCAACTAACAGCGGTTTCTGAAACGGCCAAGTATATTTGGATCGCTTCTCCAGAATTTGGCTTGACCAGCAGTGGAGGGCTTGTTAGGTATCTTTTCAAAGCTTGGAAAGCTTGTTCGCTCTCCTTATCCCACTTCATGTTTCTTCCCTGCTTGATAGCTTTGAAAAATGGTAGGCACTTATCGGTAGACCGGGAGATGAACCTGTTGAGCGCTGCTACCTGTCTAGTCAAGGCTTGAACCTGATTAATAGATGTGGGGGATTCCAGATCCAGGATAGCCATGATTTTTTTCGGGTTAGCCTCTATGCCTCTCTCATGGACCATGAAGCCCAGAAACTATCGCGCAGTTACACCAAAGGCGCATTTGGAAAAGTTCAACCTCATTTAGTTTTCCCTTAGGATCACGAAAGTCCTACGAAGGTCATCCAGGTGGCCTTCCGAGGTTAAAGAATTAGTGATCATGTCGTTGATATACACCTCCATCGACCTTCCAATTTTGGGTTTGAACAAACGGTTGACTAACTGATGGTAAGTAGCTCCAGCGCTTTTGAGCCCGAAGGGCATCACCTTGTAGCAGTACAGGCCTTATGCGGTGATGAATCAGGTCTTTTCTTGGTCCGCGGGATGTATCATAATCTGATTATATCTGAAAAATGCATCCATGAAACTTAGGAGCTTGTTCCCAGAGGTGGAATCGACCAACTGATCAATTTTTAGCAGAGGGAAACTGTCATTTGAGCATGCCCGGTTGACGTCGGTGTAATCCACGCACATGAGCCACTTCCCATTCGCTTTCGTGACCATGACCAAGTTGGCGATCCATTCAGGGTAGCGAGCTTCTCGAATGAAACCTATCTGGGTAAGTTTATCCACCTCTTCTTGAACCGCCACATTTCTCTTAGTGTTGAAGTGGCACCTTTTCTGTTTGACATGCTTAAAGGTCAGATCCACCGCCAGTCGATGTGCAGCTAATGTCATCGAGATCCCCGGCATATCCGTATGACTCCAGGCAAAAATATCGTTGAACTTTATGATGAGCCTAATCAAGCCCTATTTCATTCCCGGCTCAAGGATAGCTCCGATCTTGACGACTTTCGAGGAATGGCTTAGTTAAACAGGAGTCTCCTCTAACTTATCGACCGGATGGCCGCTGGCCCATTCTCTTCTTTGTTCTTCTATGTTGGGCACCACAAGGCCTTCTTCGGGATAATCGGTGGAACCCGCATCTTCCAGGTTTAGTGCTGGAGTTATCTCACCTTGGATAGTCGTCACTTAAGCGAGTTGTTTAGCTAGAGCTGCTGGGTTGGCTGACACTTCTTAGCATTTCCTAGCTACTTGCTGATCACCCTGAACTTTCCCCACATTGTTTCCTACCGGGAACTTCAGGACATTGTGGTAAATAGAGAGGTGTGGCTCCGATGATCACTGGTAGGATTTTTGATCTTACGGGTGTGATAGAGTCCCCAATGAACCCATATAATGGAGTAGTACAATTGTTGTAGCACAATTGCTTCAAGTTTAGTTTTTCCAAAGTGTCTTTGAACAGAACGTCGACTCTGATACCTGTGCCGACGAGCACGCGGTGCACCATGATGTTGGCAATTTATACTGTGATGACCATGGGGTCATCATGTGGTTGCACGGTGTTATAGACATATGCTTCGGTGAAGATGATCTGTGACAGCTGGGTGGGGTTGGTTGGTCTCTAGTCGACCGTGAAGATATTCCGCCCCTTGTCCGTACGAGGGACCTTCCTCGCATGGTTTTTCCTAGAATTGTTGGAGGTGCCAGCCAGAGTGGGACCCCCGTTGATAGTATGTATTACCTGAATTTGTTGCATCAGGTCTGTCTGCTCTCCCTTTCTCTTCTCAATATGTTCTCGGATCTCAGTTTGCACCTCCCTTACAGTCTGAATGTTCTCCCTGACTTGTTGTAAGAACTCTATCAAGCATCCTCCCTTAATCTAAGCCTCGATCTGGTTCCACAGGTTGTAGCATTCTGAGTTATGCCCTACGTCCTCATGAAAGTCGCAATATTTATAACGATTTCTTTTATCCCGAATGGCAATGTAGACTGTCTCTCTGGATGCATTTAAGGGAGTGTAATGGTCGTACCCCCTCTGATCGCAGGCTATAGGGGCCACTGTCCTGGATGGTGGTAAAGCTTGAGGAAGAACCCGTTTATATGGATATCTTTCCGATCTGGGCTGAGGAAGGAGGAAGCCTTATGTTGATTTATTAGGGGGTTTGTTCTGGTTTTCTGAGCTTGCTCGGGTCTAGGAGCCTCCTTCTTTTGTCTCTTCACGGCTCTCATGTCGTCATGCTCCATCTTGACCTTGAGATGTTCGTCAACCTTGAACTGTTCCAGAGCCTGACCATAGGCTTCTTGGTAGGTTTTCGGAGGTCTCTTGGTAAAAGACAGGAATAGTTTTCCCGTCCACATGTTTCTTCTGAAGTTGGAGAGGGTTTCTCTTTCTGTGAAGACCCTCATCTGGATGAATTCCTTATGGAAACGATCGACATAAGCCTGGAGAGTTTCCCCTCTCTCCTAGATCACATATTGTAGATGAATCGGGTCCTTTAGTCGGGCTTAACTCCCTGGAATTGTAAGCAAAAATCGGTTGATAACTTGGTGAAGGAATCCACGCTCCCAGCGGGTAGTTTCCTAAACTAGGTCTTAGCATAATCCGTGAGTGTAGTGGGGAACATTCGACACATAGCGGCCCTGGTTTTTGTTCTGGACCTCCATCTGTTAAACAAAACTCTCTAAGTGGCTCAGAGGATCTTCAGTCCCGGAGAACCAGTCAGCTGGCATTTTGAACTTAGGCATGAGCTCTGCCTCCAGGATCCTTCTAGTGAAAGGGGAGTTTATTTCACTTAGAGGATTTTTCTTGTCCTTTTATACTTCCCTTCTTCATTAATTGGACCTCTTTCTGTAGCTCTGCCAACTGGACCCTTAGTCGCTTGCATTCGGATTTCCTTGAGTCGATCTTGGATTCCTCACCATCAGATTCCTCTAATAAACTGGCGACCTCTACCTGGTTCCTTCTTTAGAGGGGGCTAGCTCGGGGGCTTTGCTAACTTTCTTCTTCTCTACCCCAGGTTTCCCTCCTTGTAGTCGTTGGGTGGATGAGCTCTTTTCGTCCCCAGGGAAGGACATCTTCAGTGGATCTGACTTGTCTTGGTTGGTAGTGTGGCAACGCTTCGGGAATATAGGGCATGGGCCCTAGCCTATCCCGGATCGAGGTCAGGAGCCCCGCTCTGTTACGAGTTGATTCCCAAGGGGCAGGTCCCAGGCGATCAAAGGCGGGTTGCCTAGCCCTAGGCCTGCTTGCCTCCTCTTGATTGCAGAAACCCATTTGTTGGAAAGCAATACCCTCAGCGAGTAGTCGAAGGCAGACGTTCTCTACGAAGGCCGCCGCTTGTTGGTTAAGCTCGACCTGGCTTCCCAAAGGGGGATACAAATCCCATACAGTAGCTGGCTGGGTGGGAATCTGGCTATGGAGCCCCTATTTTCTCCCTTTCCACGGGACCTTTCTTGTCGATGTAGCAGAAGGTTATCCCGAGGTGCCTTGCTGCCCTTGTGAGGAGCGGAGCCTCATGATGACTTTGAAATAACGAACTTTTTGAATGTAAGAAGATGATGGTGTGAGAGGTTTCCCACAGATGGTGCCAAAAAGTGTTGACTGGAGATTTGCTCGGGATGAGAAATTCTTGTTAACACCCTCGAGACCACTACCACGAAAGTGGTAGCCGGGGTCGGTATTGTTGGTTCCCTACCTATTTAAGAGAGAGACGAGAGGCTGGAACGTAATAACAGTAAGGGGGAGCTTTATTATTGATTTATTTAAGGTACAAATAGCTCTCTAGTTTGCTCACAGTCTCTTAGAGGTGTAGGGTGGTAGCAACTCGATGCTTGTCGATTAGTGGAGATGAAGGTGACCGTGTTCTGAATCCAAAATTTTGGCCTTCCCAGTCTGTCGAATCTTTGTCGTATTTTTGTATATGTTGTTCTCTGTTTTCCTGTGTATGATTTTCTGTCTCTGATCTTTACCATGCTTGGCCCCTCATATATATCGCCCAAGTAGGTTTTTAGTTCGCAAATACTCTACCGTGATCTCATGAATCCGTTCCCTCCTTATCGGGCGGGATTCGTTATTTAAATTTGAAATGTTTCTAGATTCGATGATTTAGTTGACGAAGATAAGTTTGTTCCCTTATTTGAATTAAACTCTTGACGTGCATGTAAATATTATGTCGAGATGATTCTGTGTGCACTCGTGCAATGGATCTTCATGGAGGTCACCCTACCAGCTGGCCGTTACCCCGTAGAGTGAGGTAGACCCTTGCTATGGCTCTGTTCTAAGATGCTAAATATGGATTTTCCCCGACCCGTGGGGGCTTGAGGTGGTCTTGTAGACCTTCCTGGGTGGTCTTGTAGACCTTCCTGGGTGGTAGCTAGGTTAGTGTAGATTTTTGCGTGATTCTTTCCTTATGTCCAGCAAGGACAGTGAGCTTCTGGAGAGGTTGGCGGACTTCTTTCGAATGTCTCTTGAGCTTGGAGACTTCCCCTGGCACTCACGGGGCTGTTGTGGAGCTCGACCTTAGAGTCGAGGTTCCCCGATAGATGGCCTGAAGAAGCTCGAGTTCCAATACTCTTGTGGGGACTTGTCCTGGTCGCGTCTGGCTTATCTTCTGGTAGTTTTAAAGCCGAACCAGCCTTCTCTGCTCCTACGGGGTGGCTTTACGATCTTTTCGGGCTTAATGATTGTCGATTATGGGTGGAAATTTTCTCTTTGACCCTGGCCAACTTTCACTATTAACAGACTTAAACATGGCTACTGGCGAGAAGGCCTCTTCTTAATCGACCCCTTCTTTCTGGGTATAACCCTTGGCCACTAGCCTTACTTTGAAGGTCTCTACCTTCCCGTCTACTCCTCTCTTTCTCTTGTAGATCCACTTACACCCTATGGGTTTTACCCTATCCGGTATGTCTACAAGATCCCAGACTGAGTAAGAGTAGATGGACTCCATCTCGAGATTCATGGCTTTAAGTCATTCCTTTTTATCAAGATCTTCCATTGCATTCTTAAATGTTAATGGATCATCCACACTATCAACAAAGACAACACCTTATCTCTCACCTATACCTAAATAGCGTTCAGGTTGTCTCACAACCCTCTCACTACATCTAGGTGGTAGTGTATCCTGATCAGGAACCATCTGACTCTCAGATGTTTGTGGATCAACAACTTTTGTTGATGAAGCACTAGTCTCACCATGATCCAACTCATTCAATACAATCTTAGAACGAGGTTTATGGTCATTAATATAACTGTCCTCAAGAAACGTTGCATTTGTCTATACAAATACTTTGTTATCTTTGGGACTATACGAGTGTCCACCTCTGGTCTCCTTGGAGTATCCTACAAATAGGTAGACCATAGACTTATAGTCTAGATTTTCAGTTCTGTTCTTCAGCACATGTGTTGGACACCCTTATATACGGAAATGTCGCAAACTAGCTTTACGACCATTCCACAACTCTTGGGGAGTCTTAGTAACATATTTGGATGGCACCACATTTAAAATATATGCCGCTGTTTGTAACGCATATCCCCAGAAGAAATTTGGTAATGATCATAGATCTCACCATTTCCATTAGGGTTCTATTTCTCCTCTCCGCTACACCATTTTACTGAGGTGTACCGGGAGCTATGAGTTGGGAAACTATCCTATGCTCGACCATAAAGTCTTCAAACTCTTAGTCAAGGTACTCACCTCCACGATCCGATCGCAGTGACTTGAAAGTCCTACCTAATTGATTCTCAACTTCAACTTGAATCTTTGAACATTTCAAATGTTTCCGACTTCCGTTGCATTAGGTAGACATATCCGTATCTTGAGTAGTCATCTATAAAGGTGACATAATACTCATAACCACCCCTAGCTTTAACATTCATCGGTCCGCAGACGTCTGTATGTATAAGCTCTAGTGGTTCTTTAGCTCTAAGCCCTTTTTCAGTAAAAGGTCTCTTAGTCATCTAACCTTCCAGATAAGATTCACAGACAGGTAAGGTGCCAACATTTAACTCACTTAAAAGTCCACTTTTTACTAGTCTGTCTATCTGGTCAAGGTTGATATAACCAAGCCTTAGATGCCAGAGATACGTGTCATTATCTGTAGAAATATTATGTCGTTTAGTTTTTGGTTTTGCAACCTTAAACATTTCAGTGTTGAGCAGTGAAGTATGTATTAACGATCTTAACACATACAAATTGTTTTCATCAATTCCTGAACAAATATTAAGACCATTCTTTCCAATAATAACAGACTTATTATTAAAAGAAATAGAATATTTTTGTTCTAACAACTTAGAAACGGAAATCAAATTCCGTGTAAATCCAAGAATATAAAATACATTGTCCAACAATATATAATTATTACAAAAAACGTAATCTAATTGCGCCCACTACTCGTGCCGACACAACATCCCTGAACCCCACACGCATTGAGAAGGCTTGCTCCTCTAGCTGTGTCCAAGAATCAGTCCATTATAAAGAAGAACAAACATGGTTAGTGGCCCCCGAATCAACTATCTAGTGTGAAGAATCATCTTTCACTAAACACGACTCAAGAACAAGTAAATCATATTTACTTTTCTTGGTCTTCTTCTTGCTTTGGGCTTTCTTGGTGTCAACGAGAAATTTGTTTAGGATGAGAAATCCCTATTAACACCCTCGAGACCACTACCACGGAGGTGGTGTCCGGGGTTGGTATCGTTGATACCTGACCTGATCTTGTATGAATATGAAGGAGGATGAAATAGTAGGTAGGAGAAGCCATCCCGCCCGACGGGCTTCATCCTTATGAAGTAGATCTGGGAAGCTCGAGGTTCCCTTACTGGTGCGAAGGGGGTGATCCTGGACCTTATTCCTTAGTCGGGGTCGGAGCTCGTCCTGGTTCCCAAAGCCGGGTTATATAACCTGAATATTTCCAGTAATACCCCGACGTCGATAGAAAGTAAGAAGGGGGGCTTATCTAGCTTTACTGTCGGAGAGCTCGATTTCTTCGACAGAGAGGATACGGGAGAGCTCTTTGACTCCCTTCGAACTTGTCTAGGCGATTTCTCTTCATCTTGATGTGGGACTTTGACGTGTAGATAAGAGGATAAGAGCGTTAGGTCCAACGGGGTAGGAATCTAGATTCGGTTCCTTAGGTCTTCATTGTTGTTTCCCGATCTCATGTAAGAAATATTAGAGAGCTAGGTCCAATGGGGTTGGTACCTAACCCGTATACACACATGCGTAATACAGTAGATAATAGGAAAAACACAAGTCTTGTGTAGATGGAGGTGGACTGACCAAGGGGGGAAAAAGCATCACGAGTGATCACATGCTGAAAAATCCCTAGGCAGTATCCAGAGGAAGGAGGAATACCCTTCCTTGTATATATATTTCATGCGATGCTCCGAGGAGGTTACAAAGATGTCAAAGTAGTACAACATATATGCTCCGAGGAGCTTACAACAATGAGTGTTTACCGATACCGGTATTTTCCTGGTCGGGGTACACATACAATGATGATCTATACAAAACTTTAAATGAAGCATGTGTCTTCTGCCATCGATCGGACACCCTTCAATATGCCTTTTAATGGCGTATTTATACATGGTGACTACCTTGGCATGCAAGTCAAGGACTCTTCAATTAGTCTTCGTTTCCTTATCGAATACGATTATTCCTTTAATGTAGTTGATCAGCTTGTAGCTATTATCTTAGAGAAGATATGATTGTTTCCTCTTTGGACTCTTCCTTCCTTGATAGACAGGATTTTCTGTTATAATTGACTCCCAATAATCGGTTATGGAGGATATCTTGGAGGAAAAGGTATTTGTTTCCTCCTTTGACTCTTTTACTAATGATGGCCATTAAAGAGTTGAATATTCTCGTATTAATGGTGTTGATCATGTCATTAATTGGGTTGACTACCTCTATTAATATAGTTGACCTAATTAATAGGGTTTACTACCTCTATTAATACGGTTGACCTCATTAAATAGGGCTGACTACCTCTATTAATACGATTGACCTCATTAATGGTAATCATGGAAGTCAACTCTTTCTCTTGGAGGAGAACTCTGGTTCAATATTCTGGTGGCGCGGTATCTTACTGATATTGTTCTCCCTACCTTATGGAGGAGGCGTACCCCGGATGGGTCTCGAAGCTGGTATCCCAGTACTTGGGTATCGATCTAAGGGCGAGATACCTTAAGGTACCAATCTGGTTGTATGGAGCTTGATTCGACCTTAAAAGGCTTTCGGCAGAGCTAGATTTGACCGCGTTGGAATTTGACGGGGTAGCGAAGCTTGGCTGGCAAGCCCTGGTAAGGTGTTCGCCATAAATAGGCGACCTTGGCTTGCTTCTGGAAGGGTGGAGAGGTATGCTCGAGTACTGTTTTTGCTACTTGATTTAACCATGCCAGGATCTACAGTGGATCTTGGCGCTTTTGGTGACGACGAGGCTTTACGGGCTTCTTCCTTGAAGGCTCAGATAGGTCGAGATTATACCTCGATGAAGCAGTAGGGCCTTTGCAAGACAAGTTTGGCACCTTAAAGGTCTCCTAGTAAAAGTAGAGATAGTAGCAAGCTTTAGGAGAATGTCACGAGATACCTTGATGTCGGGGAACCCAGGTCCTTTCACGTTGACCTAGCTTCGGGCTTTTATCCTGATATAAGGAGCTTGACACGGTCTCGTCAGGCTTTATTTGGTAAGACTGGACACGTGCGAGATGCTCAGATGGTATGGGCGGCCTCGCCTTGCTCTTGCAGGATCTTGTGGTAGCTCGACCTCGGGGACCTTGATACCCCGTCATGTAAGCCCGAATTTGGACCCTTGCATGAAGGTTGGGAAGTGGAAAATTCTTCTTTGGTCCCTAGCCAAATTTTTCTACTAACACTTAGGTTTGGGCTTACCCTTCGTTTGTATGCCTCTCGAACAGTTCTTGTGGCATTTATAGCAGGTGCTGGAGGACATTCCTTCGTAAGCACAAACTTGAGGTCCTTGGTGACTAATATTGAATTAATGTTAAGTTTCCACTTAGTGTAGTTATCACCGGTTAATATGTCGTTTGCAAGAATTTAAAGTAATGTAGAAGACATTATTGCTTAAATAAATAAAACATTCATTCAGTCATTTATTTAAAACAAGTGAGAGTGCTTTGGCATAAATTTAAACATGATGCATGCACATATTTAACGAACTAGAACTACCCTAAAACTAGTGTTGACGAGAAATTTGCTCGGGAAGAGAAATTCCTGTTAACACCCTCGAGACCACTACCACGTAAGCGGTGGCCGGGGTCGATACCGTTGGTTCCCGACCTGTTAAAAGACAGACAAGAGGATGGATCGTAATAACAGTAAATGGGAGCTTTTATTATTGATATATCGCCTTAAAATACAAATCACTCTCTTATATGCTCGCAGTCTCTCTAAGATGTAGGGTGGTGGCAACTTTGTGCCTGTCGAATAGTGAAAACGAAGGTGGCCGTGTTCTGAATACAGAATTTAGGCCTTCCCCTTTTCTTTTCTTTCTCTCTGTTTATGTATATATTTTTCTTTATCCTCTATCTGTGGCTATCGTGTATGGCTCTATTTGTACACGGTCCAGGTTTGTTTGAATTTGTTGATATCCAGCCACGATCCTTTGAATCCGTTTCCTCCTTATCGGGCGGGATCCTATATTTAAAAGTGGTGGACCCCGAATAAATAACAGAAACAATTAACGTGAATGAGTTTGTTTCCTTTTTGGAATCAAAATCTTGGTTCGCACGTATACGGGATTAATGATGGTTATCTTCTAGAAAATGATATTGTATGTTATCGCGGCATGGGGTGTCATGAAGGTCGCCCAGCTAGCTGTCTGTTGCCACGTAGATCCAGGTAGAGCCCTGCTCCGACTCTGTTCTTAGAAGCTTGAGATGGATTTTCCCTTGCCCATAGGGGTTCGAGGTGTTACCGTAGACATTCCTAGGAGGTAGCCGGGGTAGTGTAGATTTAGGCATGATTCCTCTTTTATGCCTTGCAGGGACAGCGGGCTTCTGGAGAGGTTGGCGGGCTTCTCTCGAATGTCTCTCGAGATTGGAGGCTTCTCCTGGCATTCACAGGGCGGTTGAGGAGCTTGACCTCAGAGCCGAGGTTCCCCGATAGATGGCCTAGAGAAGCCCGGGCTCCAGTACTCTTGTGGGGGCTTGCCTAAGTCGCGCCAGACTTGTTTTCAGGTTGTTTTGAAGGGAAGCCGGCCTTCCCTGCTCCTGCGGGGTGGATTTATGGTCTTTTCGGGCTTTATAATTGTTGATTATGGGCTTCGACTTGTGGCGGAAAAGTGGAAGGAAAATTTATCTTTGACCCTTGGTCAAATTTAACTATTAACAGAAGTCCTCTCTGACTTGAACATCAGTGGTAGAGTTGGGGTTTGAGTCAGATTCCTTGTTTAATTGAGAAATTTTTCCGCCATAAAGATAATTAATTAGAGCGAAATCTTCTCATTAATTACCAAATATTTGAATTTGAAACAGTGTGTTATTCGAAGAAAGACGGCTTCAATACGGCTCCAGGTGACTTTTCAGAGAATATCGCAGATAACCCTCTATTTAAACCCGGCCTTATCGTCAGTTTCTTCATACTTTCTCAAATCTCAAATTTCTAAATTTCCAAATTTCTTCTTTCCTGCTTTCTCTGCCGATTTCCATCTATCTTCCGCTTGCTTCAACTCTTTCTTACCCATTAATGTCGATTTCCACAGACAGTATTGACGCATTGGTTGAGGGCACCTGAGGCCCTAACATAGCTCCTCGTAAACGGGTGTGAGGAATTTCGAGCGATGAAGAATCTTCCCCGCTCCGTCAGTACCGTCGTTCTAGCAAGAACGTCTCCATCGGCTCTAGCTTCTCGAACCAGCCTGACAATCCTCTAAACCTAGTTGACTAAAATTTTGATGTCGGGGAAAGAGTCGACATTGTCTGGAGGGTTCTGGTCACAGTGGCAGAGCTTCCTTCGGTGGTGATCCCTCTTTTCGAACCCAGGATCATCCCCAATTCCACATGTACCCTCAGTCGATTAGCCTTCTTCGGGGCAAATACGGCATCCTTGACACTATTTCCCTCACTGTCCCCCACAGGAACTATGACATTTTTAACCCACCCATAGGCATACTTCCTATCCACGTCGCAGCTTTTGAGAATGGGGCGAGGCTCCCTCTTTGCCCTACCCTTCGGCAGGCTCTCAATGCCCTTTAGCTGGCTCCAATTTAACTGACGCCCGGCTTCTGGAGGCATCTAGTCGACTTCCTTGTATTATGGAGGGAGAAATGCGAGATGAGCAATGTAACCAGGGAGCCCGGAGCTGAGGTTCTGCGAGGCCAATTCTATGCCAAGGCTAAGAATAGGCTCAACTTTATCATCCCTGGGGCTTCAAAGAAGGACCCCGATTGGAAAGAGGAGTGGGTACTGGCGAGGGGAGACTAGGGGAGCTCTGTTTTCATCAGCGGGAATGAGCTAGAGGTTCCCACCACTTTTAACGACAAACCCTCGTGGGGTCAGAATTCCTTGCTCGCTGAGTCTGAAGCTGTGTTGAAGACCATTATGGCTAGGAATTATCTTAATTTCAAGTTCCCAACCGTTAACCCCTTCGACCCCTGCAGGGAAAACAAGTACCTGCGAATCTCTGATGATGTTCCTTGTAAGTATCTGGCTTTATCATGCTTTTGGATTGTTTGATGGTTTAGTTATGATGTTATTAATCCCTTTCTTAACAGTGTTTGTTGTTGCTCTAGCTTCTCGTGAAGCCCGGCAAGCTGGGATCCCTCCTCCTCCTTTAAGATCATCCCTGAGAGCTCTCTCGGCTATTCTGATGAAGGGGAGTCAACCACTAAGGTAGCTATCCCACTCGTTCATTCCCTCTCATCTTCCCAGGTCAAGTCCAAGATGGCTTTTCTTGCATTTCGAGCAGTAAAAGCTCTAAGCCACCAAGTCACCAATGAGTCCGCTCTTGCCCCCTCACCAGTAGTCTCTGTTTCAACCGAAGCTCCCCGAGTCACATTATCCCTCTCTGCTAATCCAGTAGTATCCCGGGAAGTCGAGGTTCCCAGGTAGCCTGATGCCCATACTCATGAGGTCGCCCCTTCTCGTCCCCACCAGCAATCGAGCTCGGCGGGTCAGGACGAGGTCCTGAAGCAATTCGTTGCATCCTGTCCAAGCAGCGGGCTTTCTATAATGACCTTAATGCCCGTGGACATCATGATTACCAAAGGGTCTGCCCTTCTAGCCGAGGTAATCGTCGCTTTTACTTCCTCATTCAACAGCTTGATTTATCATTTTCTAACATGAATTTTCTTTATAGGCTTTCAAGTTTCAGGTAGCCATGAGGCATCAGGTGGCCTTCCTCTGTGATCGGGCAGCCAAGACTGAGGCTGAGGCTGAGCGAGCCATAGGGTTGCTTACGCATGCTCAAACCCTTGTCCGGGAGATGACCTCCATCCAATGGGGAACGGAGACACAGCTGGCTGAGCTTCAGTGCAACCATGAGAGGTTGAAGCGGGCTTTTTATCAGGAAACTCTCCGGTAGAAGCTGCGGGCTAGCCAGCGGGATTACTGGAAATGAGAGGCGAAGGCTCTGGATGTCGAGAACCAGACTTTACAGGCTCAAATTACCCAACTTCAGGCAGAGGAGGAAGCCTCTTTTAACGAGGGGTACTTTTATGCCTTCTATTAGGTTGCAGAGGCTCTTCCTCCCCCATTCAATCTCTCCAGCATAGCTGACTGGGACAAAGAAGAGGTCATGTCAAGAGCTGCGGAGATGTCTCACCCAAAAAATTATGGAGTTGGTCCTACTGTGGAGGGAGCTGGGAAGCAGTTGGAGGTGCCATATCTGCCTCCTCCTGTTCCAGCCTTCCCAGCATCTGGTCCTGGCGAATCCTCAAAGGTGATCCAAACTGATGAGCTAGAAGGAGGCCTTGGTGAAGCTTGAGACCCTCCCCCCCACCCCCAGTGCTCTCAGAAGTGGAGTCAACAGAAGGCGGGAACATGCCTGAGTCAGTGGCCAATATTATGGCAGTGATTAATGAAATTATGAAGGAGGATCCTGTCGACCCCGAGGCAACTGAGGCTGATCCTAGGAGAAAGTGGCGGATGCGGTAGATGCAGCTGACCAGAACAAGCTACAACCGGAGAGGGGAGTAGGGGGAGAGGTTCATTCTTTGTAGGAGAAGGCTGAAAACCATCAAGAAGATGAAGAAGTTTGAATTCTCTCTTTTGTGATTCATTTTGAATGCCCAGAAAGGAGGGTGAGCATCACATCTTTAAACCTGTTTTACCCTTTATTATTTTTCTATTTTGTAGCCCAGAATCAGGGGTTGGGCTCCCTGCCTGATGTAGCCTTATTGGGGAATAGTCTCCCCCGTACATTAATAAATTCCAACTTTAGATCCAGCTCATTTCTCGACTTGCATGCACTTCCTCGATCTCCCTCTAGGTCCAACATTCACAGTACATTGACTTTTCTCGGAGGAAATAACATGATAAGAAAACTGTTTAATCGTGAAAATAGACAGTTAAAGTCAGGCTTTCTAACTACCGAATTTTGCTGCCAATTTCCTTAGTCGATAGTCCCTTTTTTGGATTGTAGGCCAGTTATAATGAGTGACCACGTATCAAGGAGAAAATGGTGAACAACAATAACTGGAGTATATAGAGTTTAAGTAAATCGAGCCCTCCATCCCCGAGTCCCTTTGGGGGGCTGTATCCCGAGTAGAACATTTAAGTAAAGAACTTTTTAGCCCATTCTTAGGCTCTGGATCAGGAGGGCTTCCGCGCTTTCAAGCTCGATTCCTTCTTAGGTGGAGTGGTAGCCCGACCAAAGCATCAAGAGGGCTATCTTGCTATTTCCTGATCTCGAGATCTGGATGGCAGTTATGCTTTTATACTCAATCTCTTCTTGGGGGTGGTAGCCCGGCCAAGGCATCAGGAGAGCTATCTAGCTATTTCATGGTCTCGAGATCTAGATGGCAGCTAGGCTCTTACACTCAGACCCTTCTTGGGGGTGGTAGCCCGACCAAGGTATCAGGAGGGCTATCTAGCTATTTCCTGGTCTCGAGATCTGGATGGCAGCTATGCTCTTACATTCAGACCCTTCTTGGCGGGGGGTAATGCCCGGCTGAGGCATCAAGAGAGCTATCTAGCTATTTCCTGGTCTTGAGATCTGGATGGCAACTATGCTCTTACACTTAGACCCTTCTTGGCGGGGGGTAGTGCCTGGCCGAGGCATCAGGAGTAGCGGGGGGACTTCCCCAGCTTACCCCTGGTCTTGAGGTGATAATGTTTATTTTTCCATGTAGACCCAAATCATTGTAGAACATATTTGAAGAAGGAGTAAACAAGAAAAGCAAGCTTTATTTATATGGAGGATGTAGTACATTATTGTTGGAAAAACGAAACTAGTCGGAGACCGCCTGCTCTTGAGTCCCCCTATTCAAGGGTAGAATTTCCTTAGGTGATCCGCATTCCAAATATGGTCGATGAGTAGGCCATGCCCCATTACTGATCACCATCTTTATTAGGTAAGGTCTTTTCCAGTTAGGCCCTAGGACCCTGTCTGACCTCTTCCTGGTGTTCAACATTACTTTCCTAAGGACTAGATCCTCTTCTTTGAAACTTCAGACCTTAACCCTCCTGTTGAAGTACCTGGCAATCCTGCTTTGGTAGATCGCTACCTTCTCAGCTATTCGATCTTGCTTCTCCTCTAGAAGGTCCAAGCTAGCTCGGAGCTTACTTTCACTGCTCTTTGGTTCGAAATGCTAGACTCTAAAGGAGGTTAACTCGTGCTCGATAGGTAGAACCGCTTCAACCCCAAAGGCCAGTGAGTAGGGCGTTTCCCCGGTAGTTGTTCTTCTTGTAGTACGGTAAGCCCAAAGAACCTCGGGAAGCTTCTCTACCCATCTGCCTTTCTTCTGCTATAGCTTTGTCTTCAGCAACTTCTTAATGGTTTTGTTCGTGGATTCCACCAGACCATTGGTCTGATGGTGGGCTACCGAAGCGAACCGAAGGTCGATTCCCAAGCCTTCGTAAAAATCTCTGAATCGACCATTATCGAATTATTTTCAGAGGTCGGTTATAAGGGCAAGGGGGGTTCCGAACCTGCAAAGTACATTGGTCTTGATGAACCTTATTGTGTTTTCTTCTGATATCTGGGAGAGTTGTCTGGCTTCAACCCATCTTGTGAAATAGTCGATCGCTACGATAACATGTTTGGCTTGTGTCGGAGCTGTAGGAAGCAGTCCAATCAAATCGACTCCCCTCATAGCAAAGGGGTATGGCGAGCTAAGGGACGACAAGAGCTCCGGAGGAAGTTGACTCAAGTTTACGGCCTTCTGGCATGCCTCGCAGGTTTGCAGCAAGTTCTTCACATCTTGATGGATTGTCGGCCAAAAATACCCCATGCGGAGAACCTTATATGCCAAGGCCTCTCCACCAATATGGTTCCCGCATTCCTCGGAATGAACCTCTCTCAAAGCCCACTTGGCGTCTCCAGGGTGTAGACATCGGAGCAGGGGAAGGATTTTCCTCTTCTGTATAAATGCCCATCCACCATACAATACCGGACCGAGAGCTTTTTTACCCTCCTAGCTTGGTCGAACTCCCCAGGGAGTTTCCCGTCCTATAGGTACTCTGCTATTGGATCCATCCAGCACGGCTGTTAGTCCAAGGTATAAGATTCCTCACCTGTTATAATGCTAAGTACGGGGATTACTTGAAGAGGGACCCCATGAGGTAATGTTTGGCCACCATATGCAGCTATCTTGGCGAGGACGTCAGCTCGATGTTTCAGTTGTCAAGGTATCTGCTCGATTCTGAATCTCTTAAATATGCTTTTGAGTTGTTGAACCAATCTCAGGTACACGATCATATTATCCTCTTTTGCCTAATAATCCCCGGAGACTTGGTTGACCACGAGTTAAGAGTCGCTCTTGATGTTCAGGTAATCAACCCTGAGTTCTATGGCTGCCTTTATTCCAGCTAGCAGGGCTTCGTACTCCGTCTCATTGTTCGTGGCTTTAAATTCAAACCTGAAACAGTGGCAGCACTCAGTTCCTTCTGGGTTGATGAGGACTATGCCCGCTCCTCCCCCAAATTGCCCAGAATCTCCGTCAGTGTAGAAAGTCTACTACTCGCAGCCCTCCGACCAGTTGTAAGATTATGGAGTCCCCTCAAGGGTTATATCTGTTACCATGGGGGTTCCCTGATCTGAAGGTATTGAGAGCTTGGATACAAAGTCTGCTAGTGCCTGAGCTTTTATTGCGGCCCTAGGCTTATATTTTAAATCAAACTAGGTAAGCTTTAGGGCCCAGAGAACCAGCCTTCCAGAAACATCCGGCCTTTCTAAGAATTGGCGGAGAGGTTAGTCCGTCACCACTGTTATTGAATGGGCATGAAAGTAGGGACACAGTTTCCTTGTCGAGGTCACCAAGGCGTAAGCGAGCTTCTCCAATAGAGTATAGTTCCTCTCGGGCTTGGTTAGGGCGTGACTCACATAGTAAATAGGTCGCTAGATCCTATCCCTGCATTCCTTGACCAAAGCCCGCTAACGACGGTCTCTGAAACGATCAAGTATATTTGAAGCTCTTCTCCAGGATTTAGCGTGACCAACAGTGGAGGGCTTGTTAGGTATCTTTTCAAAGCTTGGAAAGCTTGTTCACTCTCCTGATCCCATTTCATGTTTCTTCCCTGCTTGATAGCTTTGAAGAATGGTAGGCACTTATCGGTAGACCGAGAGATGAACCTGTTGAGCGCTGCTACCTGTCCGGTCAAGGCTTGAACCTGTTTAAGAGATGTGGGGGATTCTAGATCCAGTATAGCCATGATCTTTTCTGGGTTAACCTCTATGCCTCTCTCATGGACTCAGAAGCCCAGAAATTTCCTCGTTGTTACCCGAAAGACGTATTTGGAAGGGTTCAACCTCATTTGGTTTTCCCTCAGGATCATGAAGGTCCTACGAAGGTCATCCAGGTGGCCTCCAAAGGTTGAATATTTAGTGATCATGTTGTCGATGTACACCTCCATCGACCTTCTGATTTCGGGCTTGAACAACCGATTGACTAACCGTTGGTAAGTGATCGGTTTATTTCTGTACATGTTTTAGGTCCCCATTTCCTATTATTTGTGCTTTGTTCTTAGGTAAAATTAGGTATTTTATGTGTTTGTTGAGCGTGTGTAGGTCACATTCCATTCAAGAGGTGTTGGATGTTATTTTGGAGAAAAATAGCAAAAATATCAATTTTCGGATCAATGCAGAACAGTAATATTACGGGGCCTATATCTTTCGGCTCAGATCGAATTGTGTGTTCTACTGCCTATGGATTGAATTTAGGAAAGAATTATCATTCCTTAGGAAAGAAACTTGATGGATTTCCTAAACCTAAGAAGAATTGGGGGTTCACAAGGAAAAATCACTTATAAATACTCCATATTCTTTACAATGAAGGGAACAAGCCAAGGGAGGTCCCAAGCCACCATGGGGAACGTCCCCCACCACACCATCACCATACATCACATAACAATTCTTTCATCCATCGTTACGCATTCGAAGATTCGAAGATGAAGAAGAATTCATCATTGAAGATTTGAAGAATCAGTTTGAGGCCTCAATGTGTTTTATCTTTTCTTTCTCTTTTCCTTCCATTTTCATAATGTGTAACTAACTCCATAACTAGGGAATCAATGTGAACCTTTTGTGAATGCTCATGTTTGGATTAATAATATTATTTCATCAACTCAATTCATGATTTGTTCATTATTCTTAATTGCTTGACTCTCATTCTTTATCTTTAATATGACTATTGAGTATTTATAATTGGGGATTATTGAGGACCTAGTGCTTTCTCACCCTTGATCACAACCAAATCTTTTTAATTGCTTTCTTAGTTTTAATTTAATTTAGTTTTAGTTTAAATCAATCAACATCAATCTCTTGGTATCTTTCGGTTTAACTTTAATTATAATTGGATTTAACCAGATAAATCTCTAATCCTCATGGGAACGATCCTTACTTGCCGCTGTACGATATCTTCACGATTCGTGCACTTGTGAGTATTGTTTTTATAACACGATTTACACACATCAAGTTTTTGGCACCGCTACCGAGGACTAGTTGAATTTATTGGTTATTTCTAGTTTCAGCTTTAGTTATTTTTGTTTTTTTGTTTTGTAGTAGTGATTAATTAATAGTTTTTATTCTTGTTTTTTTCTTTTCTTTTTTTTTTCCCTTTTTCTTGTTTTTTTTAGGTACAATGAACTTCTACGGACAACACGCTTATGATGAGGAAAGAGAAATAATTCATGGATTTACTATGCAACTAGCTGATTTAAGTCAACAGATAGAGGGGATGATTTCGATGACTCCGAGGAGAAAACAAAGGGTTTGCAAGATATGTGGAATGGTTGGTCATGATCTATGGGGCTGTCATTTGAGAGGAGAATTTCCAGAATATGTTAAAAAACAGACTCAAGCGTTGAATTCCTACAACATGAGGCCTATGCATGAACCATTTGAAAATTCCTACAATTCGTGGCCTATCAATGAATCATATGGAAATTCCCACAGTCAGTGGTTGAGTTATGAACCATATGACAATACTTACAACCCGGATTGGAAGAATCGTCAAGACTTCTCGTGGAGCAACAATAAAGTCAATACCTATGAGAAGCCGGTCTCACCATTATTGGAGGATACAATGAAGCAATTTATACAAACTATGGACCAAAGGATGAATCAACATGATAAGAGATTCCAAGACACTGATGTGAGAATGCAAATTTTGAAGCTTCATTAAGAAAGATAGAAACACAAATTGAGCAATTGATAGAAGATTTTGAAAAGGAGGAGCCTGAAGAATTCCCATACCAAACGGAGCAGGAAGAAGCTACCAACATCCCTTCGAATGATGAGATTGTTGATACCATAGTAACCCACAAATTTTCTGATGATTTTTCTAGTGTTGTAGGTGAAGAAGTTGAAAAGGAGGAGATGGAAGAAAAAGCGAAGGAAGTGGAAGATGTCCCTTTTGAGGCACCACTCATATACAAGGAACTCAAGCCTTATGTCCCTCCCATTACTTTTCCGCGCAGCCTACACAACATCAAATGGAATAAGTGGTTTTTTGAACTTATTTCACCATACTTTGTATTGAACATTTACTTGCCTTTGCTTATTGTGTGTAGGAACATACCGGCACGGGATAATTTTTTCCAAGATATGATCGCGTGCAAGCGTAAATTTGAGACATTGGAATTTGGTTGAGTTTTTCAAGCACCTGTCTTGCCGAGACGTTAAATAAAGCGCTTGGTGGGAGGCAACCCACCTAGGTATTTTATTTTTTTTATTTTTATTTTTAGTTATATAATTTTCTTTCTTTAGTTTTTGTGTTTTGATTTCTTGCCATCCATACTTTTTCTTTATTCATTGTCCATACTTTTAATGTCTTATAAACATTGAGGACAATGTTTAGATTAGGTTTGGGGGTATGAATTTGTGTTTATTTTATTTTTTGAGCCATTTGTTGAAATCTACGAAAAAGTGCCCTGTTTTGAAATTTTTTGAGGCAAACGTTTTATTAAAACTGTATTTATTGGTGAGGAAATGAATTTTTCTGTTCATGTAGTGTTCTTTGATTTTTCAATACGAATCTAACGGTATAAGGAACATAAAATTCTGGAAAGTAGTTTAAAAGTTATGAATGTTTCTTCGACCAAAGGTCATGGGGTGATGCCTTGTTTTTGCAATTCTACACGTGAACTGTTTTCAACGTCTGTTTTCTCATTTTTCAAATTCGAATTTTGAAATAATTTTTAAATGAAAAGTGTGAATTTATATGTCTAGTGTCTTGTGTTAAAATATGGTTAAATATTATTGAGTAATTTGAGAGATATAATTTAAAAAACAGACGTAGGTCATTTTAAAAAGTCACCAGTTTTGAATTGTTTGTCCTCTATTTTTCGATGCTTATTTTGTGTGCTTGAAGATCCGTAATATATGCTTTATTCACTGAGTTTAGACTATCGTCTTTCCACTTAGAGTAGTGCATTGCATTTTTCAAAATTTATGGCATGCTCTCGATATGATGGTGGATAGGATGTTTAGTTGGATTGCCATGATTAATAGTGGAGACTACCCTTGTGAATTCACTAAGCCAAAAAGTGTACATCAATATCATTATAGAGGGTTCTTTTGTTTCTACTCCTAAACACTCATTAGGTTCTTAGCATTAGAAATTGATCTCAATAGGTTATACATTGGATATTAAAGAACATTCATCATAAAAAGATATCACATGTGAACTTTGTTATTGTTTTGGTTGAACCATTAGAAGTGATATAGGCAATGTGTGCTTTAACTCACTTAAAAGGCCTTAATTATTTCCTACCTTTATGTGTGTGCTCCATAGCTAATTTAGAAGCCAAACACTATAAGCCTTTTTCTTTCATCACCCACATTAACTTAACCCCAATGAGCCATAATTTAGCCATACCTTATAGCTTGGGATCATATTAAGGTGATGAAGATAATTGAAGAGAGTTCGAAATGGGTGATTTGTGATGTGCATGTACCAAGACAAAGCTAGAAGATCAAATGCAAAGAAGGTGCTGGAAGAATTATGTAATTGATATACAAATTCTCATCTTATATAAAAAAAAAGTGAATAAAAAAAAGTTGAAAAAAAAAGAAAGATAATTGAATGAGATGATGAATCAAAACAAATGTAAGTGAAACGAAAAGAGCTTTATTATGAAAGTGATGAGAAATCAAAATCACCTCAAGAAGGAGAATGAACAAAAATTGTTCAAGAAGCTTGGATGCAAGTGGAATGAAGAATTCAAAGAAATTCGACCGAGTATGAAGAATGTCAAAGAATTTCTCGATATGATCCTAGGTTTGTTTGCTGTCCTTTTCCCATTCTTTCTTAAACTTCACCCAATGGCCCCGTTACAACCAAAGAAAAGACCTAATTAATCTTTTGGGGATGCTAGCTCGAGAGTAAAGGTAAACATGTGCTCTATCTTGTTCTTAATATCTGATTCCATTCATGAGATCTTTTGTATAAAATCAAGCGTTCTTTCTATTATATATTCATATACGATTATATTTTGAAATTTCTTATGCATAAACTCCATTCGCATATGCTTGATGAGTGTATTTGCCTAGGTTATGTGTGAAATTAATGAGTGAAATTCTGTGAGAATTAGAGTCGAGGCGAATTATATCTATGGCATTTAACGAATGCGTTTTTGAAGCTAGAGTGTCTTGAGTATGGGGCTTTTCATTAAAAATAAGCATGCATTCAAATTTGTGGCATAATTTTAGTCTTTATTCAGTGGCTCTAGCATGTATTGGCTTTGAATGGTACATGTGAGTTTGCGTTTTGATTATTTGGTTTTTCGTAGAAATATGTTTGTGGGTAGCATAGCTGTAAACCCTCAGGAGACAAAACCCCTACTACTAGGGAAACCTAGAGGTTTAAAGGCTTGTAGCATACGCTCAATGCTATCATGTTCCCTATAAAAGTGGCTTAGTTTATTTTTATTTTATTTTTAGATTTTTTTTTTTTCTAGTTTTGCTCGAGGACTAGCAAAAGATAGGTTTGGGGGTATTTGATCGGTCTATTTCTGTACATGTTTTAGGTCCCCATTTCCTATTATTTGTGCTTTGTTCTTAGGTAAAATTAGGTATTTTATGTGTTTGTTGAGCATGTGCAGGTCACATTCCATTCAAGAGGTGTTGGATGTTATTTTGGAGAAAATGAGCAAAAATATCAATTTTCGGACCAGTGCAGAACAGTAATATTACGGGGCCTATATCTTTCATCTCAGACCGAATTGTGTGTCCTACTACCTATTGATTGAAATCTCCGGAAGTCTAGTTTCCAGCGCACTTTACGGATTACAATTCCAACATTCCTAGAAGAATTTATGCATAATTTAGTAACCGAAGGTCAGTGCTGGATAGTCAGCTGCGGCCAAGACCGCCGTCCAGGCACAAGACCTAGCCAGTGGTCTATAGAGCGGTACTTGGCAGAGGAACTCCGCGGTCTGGACCGCGGCAACCTGTGGTTTGATGGATTTTTGGTGGAAAACCACTCCGAATTGGTATATAATTGCTCCAAAATTTTCCAAATCAAATTCTAATGATTTTAGAAGACCAAAACATGTTTGGAAAACTTCTAAAACTCAAATTTTGAGTCAAAGATCTAAAGAGGAAATTGAATTTAGGAAAGAATTATCATTCCTTGTCTCATTTAACTTTCCCACTTGATGGATTTCCTAAACCTAAGAAGAATTGGGGGTTCACAAGGAAAAATCACTTATAAATACTCCATATTCTTTACAATGAAGGGGACAAGCCAAGGGAGGTCCTAAGCCACCAAGGGGGCCATCCCCCACCACACTATCACCATACATCACATAACAATTCTTTCATCCATTGTTACGCATTCGAAGATTCGAAGATTCGAAGATTCGATGACGAAGAAGAATTCATCATTGAAGATTTGAAGAATCCGTTTGAGGCCTCAATGGGTTTTATCTTTTCTTTCTCTTTTCCTTCTATTTTCATAATGTGTAACTAACTCCATAACTAGGGAATCAATGTGAACCTTTTATGAATGCTCATGTTTGGATTAATAATATTATTTCATCAAAGCAATTCTTGATTTGTTCATTATTCTTAATTGCTTGACTCTCATTAGTTTTAATATTTATTCACACCACAGACCAATGGTGGATAATTATTTGGCATTATTTTAGGGTTAAGATTATCTGAGAATTAGGGTTAGAGTATAGACCAAACCTAACCTTGATTAATGCTCTTTTGAATGAATGAATTTTATCTTTAGCATAGACCAAGCAAAGTATAAAATTTGGTTCTTATTTCTTACACTTAACGGGTTTCCAGTCATTATTCACACCATAGACCAAGGGTGAATAATTGTTGGGAATATTTGACACATCCCGCGATCAAACGGTAATAGTCATATTAAAGATAAAGAATGAACCCTTGAATTGATTGAATTTTATTTACAAATTAATCCATGCATTGAGTATTTATAATTGGGGATCATTGATGACCTAGTGCTTTCTCACCCTTGATCACAACCAAATCTTTTTAATTGCTTTCTTAGTTTTAATTTAATTTAGTTTTAGTTTAAATCAATCAACATCAATCTCTTGGTTACTTTCGGTTTAACTTTAATTAGAATTGGATTTAACCAGATAAATCTCTAATCCTCATGGGAACGATCCTTACTTGCCGCTGTACGATATCTTCACGATTCGTGCGCTTGCAAGTATTGTTTTTATAACACGATTTACACACATCAGTAAGTAACTCCAGCGTTTTTGAGCCCAAAAGGCACCACCTTGTAGCAGTACAAGCCTTGTGCGGTGATGAAACTGGTTTTTTCCTAGTCCGCAGGATGCATCATAATCTGATTGCAGTCAGAAACCGCGTCCATGAAGCTCAGAAGCTTGTTCCCGGAGGTTGAATCGACCAGTTGATCAATTTTTGGAAGAGGGAAACTATCCTACGGGCATGCCCGGTTGAGGTCGGTGTAGTCTACACACATGCGCCACTTTACATTTGCCTTTGTGACCATGACCACGTTGGCGATCCATTAGGGGTAACGAGCTTCTCGAATTAAGCCTGTCTGGGTTGGTTTATCCACCTCTTCCTTAACCGCCACGTTTCTTTCAGTGTTGAAGTGGCCTCTTTTCTGTTTAATGGGCTTGAAGGTCGGATCCACCGCTAGTCGATGTGCAGCTAATGTCATTGGGATCCCCGGTATCTCAGTATGACTCCAAGCAAAAATGTCGTTGAACTCTGTGAGGAGCCTAATCAAACCCTCTCTCATTCCTGGCTAAAGGGTAGCTCTGATCTTGACGACCTTCGAGGGATCGCTTATTCGGACAGGAATCTCTTCTAACTTATACACTTGATGGCCGCTGGCCCATTCCCTTCTCTGTTCTTCCATGTCGGGCACTACGAGGCCTTCTTCGGGGCAATCGGTAGGACCCGCATCTTTCTGGTTAAGTGCAGGAGTTATCCTACCTTGGATCGTCGTCACCTGGGTGAGTTATTTAGCTAAAGCTACTGGGTTGGCTGACACTGCGTAGCATTTCCTAGCTGCTTGTTGATCACCTCGAACTTCCCCTACCTTGTCTCCTACCAGGAACTTCAGGACATTATGTAAATAAAAAGGACCCCTTTTAAGGATGACAGAAATGGCCTCCCTAATATTGCATTGTAGGCCGATGGGGTATCCACCACCAAGAAGTCGGTCATGATATTTTGCTGGGGAGGTGCGGCTCCAATGATTACTGGTAGGATTTTTGATCTTACGGGTATGATGGAGTTCCTAGTGAACCCATATAATGGAGTAGTGTAACTATTGTAACACCATTGCTTCAGGTTTAGCTTTTCCAAGGTATCTTTGAACAATACGTTGGCGCTGCTACCTATTTCGACGAGCACACGGTGCACTATGAAGTTGGAAATTTGTACCGTGATGACCATAGGGTCATCATGAGGCTGCACGGTGTTATAAACATCTGCTTCAGTGAAAATGATATGTGACAGCTGGGAGGGGTTGGTCGGTCTCTGATAGACCTTGAAGATATCCTGCCCCTCGTCCGTACGAGGGACCTTCCTCGCATGGTTTTTCCTAGAAGTGTTGGAGGTACCGGCCAGAGTGGGCCCCCCGTTGATAGTATGTATTATCTGAATCTATTGCATCAGGTCTGCTCCCGCTTCCTTTTCTTGGCGTGTTCTCGGATCTCGGCTTGCACCTCCCTTCTAGTCTGAATGTTCTCCCTGACTTGTTGTAAGAATTCTATCAAGCATCCTCCCATTATCAAAGCCTCAATCTGGTTCCACAAGTTGTAGCATTCTGAAGTGTTGTGTCCTACGTCCTCGTGAAAGTTATAATAATTAAAACGATTTCTCTTATCGACCGGGGCTTTTATGGGAGCGGGCTTCTGTAACAAACCCTTGTCCCGAATGATGAGGTAGGCTGTTTCTTGGGATGCATTTAAAGGAGTGTAATGGTCGTACCCCCTCTCATCGCTGGCTATAAGGGCCACTGTCCTGGGAGGTGGTAAAGCCTGAGGAGGAGCTCGTTTATCTTGTTACCTTTCTGATCTGGGCTGAGGAAGGGGGAAGTCATATGTTGATTTATTAGGGGGCTTGTCCAGGTTTTTCTGAGCTTGCTCGGGTCTGGGAGCTTCCTTCTTTTATCGTTTTATGGCTCTCATGTCGTCATGTTCCATCTTTACCTTGAGCTGTTCGTCTACCTCAATCTGCTCCAGAGCCCGATCATAGGCTTCTTGGTAAGTTTCTGGAGGTCTCTTAGCGAAAGACCGGAAAAGTTTTCCAGCCCACAGGTTCCTTATGAAGTTGGCGAGTGTTTCTTTCTCGGTGAAGACCCACATCTGGATGACTTTCTTGTGAAAGCTCTCGACATAAGCCCGGAGGGTTTCCCCTTTCTCTTGGATCAAGTACTGAAGATGTATCAGGTTCTTCAATCAGGGCTTAACTCCCTGGAATTGTGAGCAGAAATCGGTTGATAACTTGGTGAAGGAATCCACGTTACTAGGGGGTAGTTTCCTAAACCAGGTTTTAGAATAATCTATGAGTGTAGTAGGGAAAATTCGACACATAGCAGCCCTGGTTGTGTTCTGGACCTCCATCTGTTGAACGAAGCTCTCTAGGTGGCTTAGGGGATCTTCAGTCCCAAAGAATCTGTCAGCTGGCATTTTGAACTTAGGCAGGAGATCTGCCTCCCGGATCCTCCTGGTGAAAGGAGCATTCATTTCACTTAGAGGATCTTTCTTGTCCTCCTTGTACTTTCCTTTTTTCATCAATTGGACCTCTTTCTGAAGCTCTATCAACTGGTCCCTTAGATGCTTGCTTTCGGATTTCCTTGAGTTGATCTCGGATTCCTCACTATCGCATCTTTCTGAAGAACTGGCGAACTCCACCCGGTTCCTTCTTTGAAGAGGGTCCGCTCAGGGGCTTTGCTGACTTTCTTCTTCTCTAACTCGGGCTTCTCTCCTTAAAGTCTCTGGGTGGAGAAGCTCTCGTCGTTCCCGGGGATGGACATCTGCCGCGGATTTGACCTGCTTTGGTTAGTAGCATGGCAGCGCTTCAGGATTGTGGGGCATGTTCCCTAGCTTATCCCGAATTGAGGTTAGGAGCCCTGCTCGATTACGAGCTGATTCCTGAGGGGAAGGTCATAGGCGATCGAAGAAGGGTTGCCTAACCCTAGACCTGCTTGACTCCCCCTGATTGCAGAGACCCGCTTGTTTGATAGTGATACCCTCAGCGAGTAGTCGAAGGCGGACATTTTCTACGAAAGCCGCTGCTTGTTGTTCAAGCTAGACTTGACTTTCCAGAGGGGGATCCAGAACCCGTACAGTGGCTGGCTGGGTGGGAACCGAACTATGGAGCCTGGATTTTCTCCCTTTCCTCTGAACCTTTCATGTCGATGTAGCAGAAAGTTATCCCGATGTGCCCTGCTGCCCTTGTGAGGAGCGGAGCCTCATGATTATTATGAAATAACAAACTTTTTGAATGTAAAGGTGGTGGTTTAAGAGTTTCCCACAGACGGCGTCAGAAAGTATTGACAAAAAATTTGCTCGGGATGAGAAATTTTTGTTAACACCCTTGAGACCACTACCATGAAAGCGGTGGCCGGGGTCGATACCGTTGGTTCCCAACCTGTCAAAAGACAGACGAGAGGCTGGATCGTAATAATAGTAAATGGGAGCTTTTATTATTAATATATCGCCTTAAAATACAAATAACTCTCTTATATGCTCACAGTCTCTCTAAGATGTAGGGTGGTGGCAACTTTGTGCCTGTCGAATAGTGGAAACGAAGGTGGCCGTGTTCTGAATACAGAATTTAGGCCTTCCCCTCTTCTTTTCTTTCTCTCTTCTCCCTGTTCTCTATTCTCTTTGTTTCTGTATATGTTTTTCTTTTTCCTCTATCTGTGGCTATCGTGTTTGGCTATATTTATACACGGTCCACATTGGTTTGAATTTGCTGATATCCCGCCACGATCCTTTGAATCCGTTTCCTCCTTATCGAGCGGGATCCTATATTTAAAAGTGGTGGACCCCGAATAAATAGCGGAAACAATTAACGTGAATGAATTTGTTTCCTTTTTGAAATCAAACTCTTGGTTCACACGTATACGGGATTAATGATGGTTGTCATCTAAAAAATTATCTTGTATGTTATCGCGGCATGGGGTGTCATGGAGGTCACCCAACTAGCTGTCTATTGCCCCTTAGATCGAGGTAGATCCCTACTCCGACTCTGTACTTCAAAGCTTGAGATGAATTTTCCCTGGTCCATAGGGGTTCGAGGTGTTCCCGTAGACATTCCTGGAAGGTAGCCGGGGTTGTGTAGATTTACGCGTGATTCCTCTTTTATGCCCAGCAGGGACAACAGGCTTCTCTCGAATGTCTCTCAAGTTTGGAGGCTTCTCCTGGCATTCACAGGGCGGTTGAGGAGCTTGACCTCAGAGCCGAGGTTCCCCGATAGATGGTCTGGAGAAGCCCGAGCTCCAATACTCTTGTGGGGGCTTGTCTCGGTAGAGCTAGGCTTGTTTTCTGGTAGTTTTGAAGCCAATATGGCCTTCCCTGCTCCTGCGGGGTGGATTTATGGTCTCTCTAGGCTTCATAATTGTTGATTATGGGTTTCGACTTGTGGCGGAAAAATGGAAGGAAAATTTCTCTTTGACCCATGGCCAATTTCACTATTAACAATTAGTTACTATACCACGACAATCCAACATACCACAAAGAAGTGCCGCCTTAAGGTCGGTCAATTCTTTGCATGTTGGACTGAGACATTCTCAATCAAATGATATTCTAGAATAACTCTTATTCCATATAGTTCAACCGTCGTTCATTCAGTCAGGTTTTTAATTAACAAACTTAATCAAAACCTTCGTGAGTGTAACCATCATTTCAGATCTCACGAGCTTAACTCGAGAATTGCCGCCTTAGGGTCGGTCAATCCCGAAATACACTTAGAAATCCTATCCGTTAGGAAGTCAACCTTGGTATTGACCTTTGTGGAAACCCTCCTTAGGGAGGACGAAAGCAAAGCTGTCACGAGGCCCCATTCAGATCTCACTGTGTTGAACTAATGATGGAGACTGCAGGATATATATGTCATATATCCCTCTCCTACTCACTATTTTAAAATTAGGGTTTTCTATTAACCGTTAATGCACCTAGATTCTACAGGATTAAACGACTAACTTTAATCAAGTTATCTAGCGCATTAACTAACTAGAAACAAATTCTAATTAACTAATAAATTATTAATGATTTTTAACAATTAAAAATCTAATCTATTAGTGAATAATCTAAGCTTTTGTAAACTATTTACTAAGGTCAGATTATTATGTTAGTGTTTACCAAGTTTTAACTATTAAAACTCTAACATTTTATTCGGCTAATTTATTATTAGGTAATTAATCATATTAATCCTAATTACAATAAATGACCCTATTAATCTAACTTATTAAACTCTTTAATAACTAGATTAATATTAATGAGAATTATCAAGTTTTCTAACCATTAAAAACTAATTTCATTATTCATAGCCAATTATGTATATTACTCGTTTTAATCACATTAAAAAAAATACATAAAATATCAGGCTATGATGCATGTATGACATATCAAATATATTTGTGTAGGCACATCTAATCTAAATGACATACGTATGCATGACAATGCTTTTATCATCACATTATATAAAGCATACATGAATTGACCGAGTACTGTGGATTATTTAACCTAAAAAAGTTGGAATCTGAAATTACAAAAAATTTCCCAAGGCATTCCTTAGTCATCTTGTAATTTTTGAGTCTTCAGGTCACTCCGATTCATCTTATGAATTATTCTTCGCGATTTTTCCAGATCTTCAATACAGGATACAATTTTTTTTTAAATACAATAACAGTAAAAAAAAATATAAACAAAAAAAAATAATACAACCCATAAACCCTAAATCCACAGTACTATATAATTAACGATCAATCATGTTTTTGTAAATTTTAAAAAAATTAATATACATACAAAAACAACAAACAGTCAATTTAAATCGTGCCTACACAATCATACATACAGTTGCATTGAAAAAAAATTCGTGTTCTGAAAATAAAATTGGCTCTGATACCAATTATTGGAACCCCGTTCACCTGTTACGCAGCGGAACTAGGTTTTAATTTTTTTTATCCAAATCATATCTGTATCCGGGACAAGTGAACTTTGGATCATAGTTATTTTTCAGATCTAATACATACAATATGTATATATAGGAAATTGTAATCAATAAAATTAGAAGAACATACCAACGTTTGGAGGCTCCTTCACTTTACGTTATGCTCTTGTCTAAACCAATCTTACCAACGTTTGAAAGCTTCTGTCTGAACCACTCGATCTTCCTTGCTATCTCCCGGGTAACTGCGTGTGGACGCGTCATGGTCTCAGGAACTTGAATTGAGGATATAGAGAAATACTTGAAGAAACTCTTTCTTCTTAATTTGGTGTATTGATTTTACGCACACATGAATTGCATCTCATATAAGAAATTATGTTTTTTTTTTTTTTTGCATGTGTATCAGATACACCACAAAAACCAAAACAACTTTTTTTTAAGAAAAACAGCCTAATCAGTTTGCATCTCATGCAAAATACTAAGTTGTGTTGATCTCACACGTATCTCAATTGCATCTCATGCCACTACATATCAATTCAAGCACAAGAGTTGCTTTTGACTTTTAAAGTATAAAAACAAAAAAAACCTTTCTTTTCTTCAACCGATCTCGTGTGATTTATATATATATTATGTGTATCAGGTATTTACATCATATGTAAATTCTTTTTTTGACTATTATTTCATGTACACACACCAATTTATATACAATGCAATCTCTTGTGTTATTAATTGATATATATATTTTTTAATTATCCTTTTCAAATATATCAAATATATTAAAAGTGATAATAAGTATTTTAAATTTAAACTTAAATTCAAATACTTAGATAAATGATTTAGTAAAAATAAAATAATCATATTATTTTATCTTCACCTAAATCCATATATCAACAAACACCCTCCAATTAATAGTTAATTAATAATTCATAATTATTAATATAATTAAATAATATAATTATTTAATTAATTTAGCTATTAACATTCATTAATTAAATAATCTCATCATTAAATTAATTCTTGAATAAACACGTGTCACTTCGTAACACAATTAATTGGGCAATCCAATTAATTAACCGTGACCCTTGTTACCTAAATCAATCGGACTAGCAAGGGGACCTAATGGACCCACAGTATTTTGAGCTCCAATAATCCTCGGAATCATTAATTAAACTCTTTAATTAATATTCCTTGATTATTAACTCAGATGTTATTCCACTAAAAACCCGAAGCTGCACTCTCTCAACTGTAGACGCTTTTACACAGACCGATACAACTTGGTGTCCATCGATATAGCTATAACACATGGTGTGATCCTCCACAGTAGTTCATAATTAGAGCTGGGTCATAATGTCCGTTATACCCCTCTAATTACATATATCCTTTAAGTACCGTTGATTCTATAATGAACAATAAATCCTATTTCCTTACGGAACTAGGAGAGCGCTCATATTGTCCAAGCCCCGAATCAACCCTTAAGGGAACTACCATCTACTTCTCACAAGAAGAAGTGAATTCCAATATTGTGTACAAACCTTCCCAGCCACAAGCCAAACCGCAATCCCAACATATTTAGCATATTGATCGGGAACTGCATCCGACCTCACCCATGGTATATCAAAGACCACGATTTAACCTGAAGGAGTCGATAAGACAATCAGGATTAAGATCACCCACATATAGCCATCATTAGTTGATATATATGAATCTCTTCGGTAAACGGATCTTGGTGAGAGATTCATATAGATCATGGTCCAGTTCTATATGATCACATCATACAAGGTGCCTCCACTCCCATATCTCATATGAAGGATTTAGGATAAAATTATCGTATATTAAGGAATTGACCGCAGCTATAGATTAACCACAAATAAAGTACCCAGTTTTATTTGCTATCAATGGACTCTTTAGATTGCACGTCTCTTACTGTATCCATTCGTATATGACACTCATATACACAGTTCGAGATTATATCCGGCAATCTTGGATGTTAAATATATGCACAAGTTATAAAATAAACAACACAACATGAATGAATTGAACTTTTCCTTTTATATATTTCATAAATCCATTTACAAATTACATCTTTAGGGCACAAACCCCAACAGAACAGTCGGTTGACCAACTGTTGGTACGTAGCTCCTACATTTTTAAGCCCGAAAGGCATCACTTTGTATCAATACAGACCCCGTCCGGTGATGAAATTGGTCTTTTCTTGGTTAGAGGGGTGCATCATAATTTGATTGTACCCTGAAAATGCGTCTATGAAGCTCAGGAGCTTGTTTCCGGAGGTGGAGTCAACTAACTGATCAAGTTTTGGTACAGGGAAATTGTCTTTCGGGCATGCTCAGTTGAGGTCAGTATAATCGACGCACAAGCGCCACTTCCCATTTGCCTTTGTGACCATGACCACGTTGGCGATCCACTCGGGGTAACGTGCCTCTCTGATGAAGCCTTCTTGGGTCAATTTGTCCACTTCTTCTTAGACCGCCGTGTTTCTTTCAGCGTTGAAGTGCCGTTTTTTTTGTTTGATGGGTTTGAAGGTCGGATCCACTGCTAGTCGGTGAGTTACCAAAGTCATCGGGATCCCAAACATCTCGGCGTGACTTCAAGCAAAAAAGTCATTGAACTTTGTGAGGAGCTCGATCAAACCTTATTTCACTCATGGCTCAAGGGTGGCTCCGATTATGACGATTTTTGAGGGATTGTCCATTCGAATAGGAATCTCTTTTAGCTTATCCTGGATGGCGGCTGGCCCATTCCCTTCTCATCTCCTCATCGGGCACCACAGGGTCATCCTCGAGGTGATTCATGGGTCCTACATCTTATAGGGTCAATACAGTTGTTGCCCCATCTTGGATCGTTGTCACCTGGGCAAGTTGCTTTGCTAGAGCTGTTGGGTTAGCAGACACTACGTATTATCTCTTGGTTGCTTGCTGGTCTCCCTAAACTTCCCATACCTTGTCTCCTACTGAGAACTTCAGGAGGTTGTGGTAAATAGATAGGACCCCTTTCAAGGATGATATAAATGGCCTTCCTAATATTGCATTGTAGGCCGACGGGGTATCCACCACCACAAAGTCTGTCATGATATTCTGTTGGAGAGATGTGACTCCAATGATCACTTGTAGGATTTTTGATCCCACGAGTATGATTGAGTCCCTAGTGAACCCATATAGCGGGGTAGTGCAACTATTATAACACCACTGTCTCCAGTTCAGTTTTTCCAAGGTGTATTTAAATAGGACGTCGACGCTGCTGCCTGTGTCAACGAGCACACGATGTACCATGCAGTTGGCAATCTGTACCATGATCACCATGGGATCATCATGAGGCTGCACGGTGTTGTAGACATCTGCTTTGGTGAAAATGATCTGTGACAACTGGGAGGGGTTGGTTGGGGTTTGGTCGACCTAGAAGATACCCCGCCATTCGTCCAAACGAGGGACTTTTCTGGCATGATTTTTCTTGGAATTGTTGGAGGTCATGGCCAGAGTAGGTCCTCCGCTGATGGTATGTATTATCTGGATTTGTTACATCAGGTCCACCTGCTCCCCTTTTCTTTTCTTAGCGTGCTCGTGGATCTAGGCTTGTACTTCCCATCGAGTCATAATGTTATCCCTGATTTGCTGTAAGAATTCTACCAAACATCTTCCCCTTATCAAAGCCTCAATCTGATTTCGCAGGTTATAGCACTCTGAAGTGTTGTGTCCCACGTCTTCGTGAAAGTCACAATACTTATAACGATTCCTCTTATCAACATGGGCTTTCATAGGTACGGCCTTCTATTGCAACCCCTTGTCCTGAATGGCGAGATAGATTGTCTCACGAGATGCATTTAAAGAGGTGTAACGATCATACCCTCTCTCATCTTGAGCTATTGGGGCCACTATCCTGGAAGGAGGTGAAGCTCACGGAGGAGGTCATTTTGTAGGATATTTTTCCAATCTGGGTTGAGAGATGGGGAAGCGATACATAGACTTATTGAGGGGTTTGTTCTGGCTTTTCTGAGCTTGTTCGGGTTTGGGAGCTTCCTTCTTTTGTCGCTTTACGGCTCTTATGTCGTCGTGTTCCATTTTGACATTGAGTTGTTCGTCGACCTCAATTTGCTCCAGAGCCCGATCATAGGCTTCTTGGTAGGTCTCTGAAGGTCTCTTGGCAAAAGAACAAAAAAACTTGCCTGCCTACAAGTTCCTTTTGAAGTTGGCAAGGGTTTATTTCTCGATGAAGACCCCCATCAGGATAACTTCCTTATGGAAACACTAGATATAAGCCCGGAGGGTTTCCCCTCTATCTTAGATCACGTACTGTAGATGGATTGGGTCCTTCAATATGGGCTTAACTCCCTGGAATTATGAGTAGAAATCGGTTGACAGCTTCGTGAAGGAATCCATACTACCAGCAAGTAGCTTTCTAAGCCAGGTCTTAACGTAATCCGTAAGTGTAGTTGGGAACATTCGACATATAGCGATCCTAGTCGAGTTCTGGACCTCCATTTATTGAACGAAGCTCTCCAAGTGGCTCAAGGTATCCTCGATCACATAGAATCTATCAGTCGGCATTTTAAATTTCAGTGGGAGCTCCGCCTTCCAGATTCTTCTGGCGAAGGGAGCATTCATCTCACTTAGAGGATCCTTCTTGTCCTCCTTGTAACTCCCTTTTCTTCATCAGTTGGGCCTCTTTTTAAAGCTCTGCCAACTGGTCTCTCAGGCGTTTGCTCTCGGGTTTCCTTGAGTTTATCTCAGTCTCCTCACTACCAGACCCTTTTGACGAACTAGCGACCTCTGTCCGGTCCCTTCTTCGGAGGGTGTCTGCTTAGGGGCTTCGCTGACTTTCTTCTTCCCTACCACGAGTTTCCCTCATTGAAGTCGTTGGGTGGAAAAACTCTCCTCTTTCTTAGGAACGAATATCTACCGCAGACTTGACTTGCATGGGTTAGTAGCATGGCAGCGCTTCAGGAATGGGGGCATGGGCTCTAACCTATCCCGGATCGAGGGCCGAAGTCCCATTCAGTTACGAGTTGGCTCTGGAAGGGTAGGTCCCAGGCAATCAAAGGTGGGTTGCCTAGCCCCGGGCCTGCTTGACTCTGCTCGATTGTAGAGGTTTGCTTGATGGATAGTAATACCCTCAACGAGCAATCCAAGGCGGACGTTTTCCACGAAGACCGCAGCTTGTTGGTCTAGCTCGACATGGTTCTCCATAGGGGAATCCAAAGCTCGTACAGAGGCTGGATGGTCTGGGACCTGGCTATGGAGCCCAGGTTTTCTTCCTTTCTTCGGGACCTTTTGTGTTGATGCAACGGAAGGTTGTCCCAATGCGCCTGGCTCCCATTGGGAGGAACCAAGCCTCATGACTTCTGTAAGACAATAAACTTGTGAATATAAATATGGTGGGGTGGGAGCTTCCCACAGACGGCACCAAAAAGTGTTAACAGAAAACTCGCTTAGGGTGAGGAGTTACAGCTAACACCCTCGAGACCACTACCACAGAGATGGTGGTCGGGGTCGGTACCTTTGATAACTAACCTGCTTAGATAAAAATAAATGTTTATATAGCAATAACAAGTGGGGATTGTAGTATTGGCTACTCCTGGTATATAGAATTCCCTCTCGTACACTTACTATCTCTCTACAACGTAGGAAGGTGGTGACTTCGTGCTAGTCGAACAGTGGATATCACGGTGGCCGTGTTCTATTCACAGAATTTAGGCCCCCTTCTATTTCTGTTTGTCGATCTCTCTATTTCTTCCATGGTTGGCTCTTTTTATACCTGGTCCAAGTAGGTTTAAACTCATAAATATCTCGCCACGATCATATGAATATGTTCCCTCCTTATCGGGTGGGATCCATTATCTGAAAGTTGTTGACTCCGAGTAAATAGCGGAAATGATGATACTGTTGACAAAGATAAGTTTACTTCCTTTTTAGAATCAAACTCTTGACTTGCGTGTAAATGCTGGTTGTTACGTAGATATATTCCTGTGCGTACATATGGCATGATTCTTCATGGAGGTTGCTGAGCTAGCCATTTGTAGTTTTCGTAGAGCGAGGTAGATCTATGCTTTGGTTCCTTTTTCGAAGGCTTGGAATGGCACCCTAGAATTCATTCCTATAAGGTAACATGGATCTGATTTATTTAGAGGCCTTCTTCCTTCTCATATCGTGGAGGGAACATCGGGCTCTTGGAGAGGTTTGTGGACTTTTCGTTCAGATAATGAATTATGTTTGACCTCTAAAAGCCTTAACCCGGAGGGGGCTTTCTTTGCTTGTTGGGCTTCTTTCGAATGTTTCTTGAGATTGGCGACCCCCCATGGCTTTCACAGGGTGGTTGAGGAGCCCGACCCCAGGAACCAAGGTTCCCAAGTAGGTGGCCTCGAGAAGCTCGGACTCCAGTGTTCGTGTGGGGGCTCGACCAGGTCATGTCTAGCTTATTCCCTGATAGTTTTAAAGCCCAGAAATCCCACCGTGCTTCTGCAGGGTAGTTTTATGGTACATCCGGGGTTTCATGAATATCGACTTTGGGCTTTGATTTGGGCTGGGAGAGTGGAAATTTTTTTTTTGACCCCTGGCCAAATTTTACTATTAACACAAATATTTCTTATATTTAATTTCATATGATTCAATTTTATTTGTTTATTATTGATTAAATATATAATTAATTAAAAGTTCTTAAAAAACAATTTGTTCATCTTCTCAACCCAATCCTGGAACAAACACCCAAATTTAGAACTTAGAACAAGACTCTAAAACTCATCTTTTTCGTCATCTACTTCTACTTCTCTACTATTATTCTTCTTTATCATCACAAACTCAAACAAAAATACAATAAAAAAATTATATAAAAAAGTGATAAATATTGAAGTGTTGTAGGTACAGATATCCGTATGTCAAGTAAACGAAATTAAAAAATATTGTAGTGAAAAGAAAAAAAAAAAGTAAAGGAAGAAGCACCTAATTTTTATTTTTATTTTTGTTAATAGCAAAATTTGGCTAGGGACCAAAGAAGAATTTTCCACTTCCCAGCCTTCCTGCAATGGTCCAAATTCGGGCTTATATGACGGGGTATCAAGGTCCCCGAGGTCGAGCTACCACGCGATCCTACATGAGCAAGGCGAGGCCGCCCATACCATCTGAGCATCTCGCACGTGTCCAGGCTTACAAAAAAAAGCCTGACGAGACCGCGTCAAGCTCTTTATACCAGGATAAAAGCCTGAAGCTAGGTCGATGTGAAAGGACCTGGGTTCCCCGACATCAAGGTATCTTATGACACTCTTCTGGAGCTTGCTACCATCTCTACTTTCACTAGGAGACCTTCAAGGTGCCGAACTTGTCTTGCAAAGGCCCTCTTTCCTCTGCGAGGTATAATCTCGACCTGTCCGAACATAAAAGGAAGAATCCCTAAAGCCTCATTGTCAACAAAAGTGCCAAGATCCAATGTAGATCCTGGCATGGTTAAATCAAGTAGCAAGAGCAGTACTCGAGTGTACCTCTCCACCCTTCCAGAAGCAATCCAAGGCAACCTGTTTATGGCGAACACCTTACTAAGGCTTGCCAGCCAAGCTTTGCTACCCCATCGGATTCCAGCGCGGTCAAATCGAGCTCCAACGAACACCTTGTAAGGTCGAATCAAGCTTCTTACAACCAGACTAGTACCTTAAGGTATCTCGCCCTCAGATCGATACCCAAGTACTGGGATACAAGCTTCAGGACCCATCTGGGGTACGCCTCCTCCCTAAGGTAGGAAGAATAATATCAGTAAGGTACCGCGCCACCAGAATATTGAACCAGAGTTCTCCTCCAAGAGAGAGGGTTGACTTTCATGATTACCATTAATGAGGTCAATCGTATTAATAGAGGTAGTCAGCCCTATTTAATGAGGTCAACTGTATTAATGGAGTAGTCAACCCTATTAATGAGGTCAACTATATTAATCGAGGCAGTCAACCTAATTAATGACATGATCAACACCATTAATAAAAGAATATTCAACTCTTTAATAGCCATAATTAGTGAAAGAGTCCAAAGAGGAAACAAATATCTTTTCCTCCAAGATATCCTCCACAATCGATTATTGGGGGTCAACTATAACGAAAAATCCCGCATATCAAGGAAGGAAAAGTCCGAAGAGGAAACAATCATATCTTTTACAAGATATTAGCTACAAGCCGATCAACTACATTAAAGGAAGAATCGTATTCGATAAGGACACGAAGACTAATTGAAGAGTCCTGGACTTGCACGCCAAGGTAGTCACCATGTATAAATATGCCTGTAAAAGGCATATTAATGGGTCTCCAATCAATGACAGAAGACACTAAAATACATACTCCAAGACAGACTCGATATTCAACATTCGAGGTCATCTGAGATCTGAGAAGACACAGGCTTCGTTTAAAGTTCTCTATAGATCATCGTTGTATATGTACCCCAACCAGGAAAATACTGGTATCGGTAAACACTCATTATTGTAAGCTCCCCGGAGCTTATACGTTGTACTACTTTGACATCTTTGTATCATCCTCGGAGCATCGCATGATATATATATATACAAGGAAGGGTATTCCTCATTCCTCTAGATACTGCCTAGGGGTTATTCAGCATGTGATCACTCGTGATGCTTTTTCCCCCCTTGGTCAGTCCACCTCCATCTACATAAGACTTGTGTTTTTCCTATTATCTACTGTATTACGCATGTGTGTATGCGAGCTAGGTACCGACCTCATTGGTCCTAGCTCTCTAATCTTCCTTACATGAGATCGAGAAACAACAACGAATACCTAAGGAACCGAACCTAGATTCCTTCCTCATTGGACCTAACGCTCTTATCCTCTCATCTACATGCCAAAGTCGCATATCAAGATGAAGAGAAACTACCCAGACCAGTTCGAAGGGAGTCGATGAGCTCTCCCATATCCTTTCTATGGAAGAAACCCCTCTTTTTACTTGCTATCGAGGTTGGGGTATTACAGGAAGCAATCGGGCTCCAGAACCAGGCTTTGGGTACCAGGATGGTCTCCGACCCCGACCAAGGAACAAGGTCAAGGATCACCCCCTTCGCACCAGCAAAGGAACCTCGAGCTCCCCAGATCTACTTCATAAGCACGAAGCCCGACGGGTGGGATGGCTTGTCTCCTACCTACTGTTTCATCCTCCTTCATATTCATACAAGATCACCAAGGTACCAAAGGTACCAACCCCGGCCACCACCTCCGTGGTAGTGGTCTCGAGGGTGTTAATAGGGATTTCTCATCCTAAACAAATTTCCCGTTAACAATTTTTTTTTGACTTGGTGCTGTCAAACCCTAGATTTTTCTATTGGCATGAGAGTTTGAGATTGAGAGATGCAACATATTTTTTTTGCTTCGCTTGATAACTCAATTTCTTGTCTGTTTTAGTCATTATATAAAATCATAACAATTAAAATTAAAGTTTACCAAACGTATGAATACTGTTTTTTAATCCACAACAATTTCAACAGCAACATTAACCAAACAGTTATCTGACAAACTTTACGGCATATTATTTCTTCAGCACAAGTGCACAACTAATAGTGATTATTTTAAAAGCTACAGCAATACCAAACTGGCCATAAACCTATTGATCTAAAATCTAGATGTAAGAATTTAGAAATAGATTCGAAATTGGTTAAAAAAAGATTAAACAATCATCATTTAATAAAACGGGTTATCAATTTGAAACTAAAACAAAGACAATATGCCCCCATGGGTGTAGCTCAACTGGTAGAGGTGGATAGATAGATACTGTAAAAAAAAACAGAGACAATATTTATATTTATATATAGTGTTAGGTTAAACCAATTAAAATTTATGATTTAAAATTTTGAGTTCAACATATTAGCCATCAATGTGATCTTAATTTAGGAATTATAAATATATCAAAATTTGAGATGTTGAACTCAAAATTTTAAATCACAAATTTAAGTTATTTAGTTTGAACTATATATATATATATATATATATATATATATATATATATACATATGTTAATAGTAAAATTTGGTCAGGGGTCAAAGAGAAATTTTTCACTTTCCCGCCACAAGTCAAAGCCCATAATCGACGTTCATGAAACCCGCGTAGACCATAAAGCTACCCCACATGAGCAGGGAAGGCCGGCACTGCTTCAAAACTATCAGAAAGTAAGCTAGGCGCAACCAGGACGAGCCCCCACACAAACATTGGAACCCGGGCTTATCCAGGCCACCTATCAGGGAACCTCGGTTCCTGAGGTCAAGCTCCTCAACCACCCCGTGAAAGACAAGGGGGTCTCTAAACATTAGAAAGAAGCCCGATAAGCAAAGTAGGCCCCCTCCGGGTTAAGAATTTCAGAGGACAAACTTAACAGTAGTCTTAGACAGAAGCCCACTAACCTCTCCAAAATCCTGCTATCCCTACTGGACATGAAAGAGGAATCACGCCTAAATCTACACTACCCCGACTACCACTCAGGAATGTCTACAGGGTCACCTCAAGCTCCCAAGGTTCAGGGAAAATCCATCCCATGCTTCTAAGAACAGAGTAAAAGCATGGATCTACCTCGCTTTATGAGACGACATACAGCTAGCTCAGTGACCTCCATGAAAAATCATGCTGCGATAACATACAAGATCATATCTACGTGATAACCAACATTAATTTCATATACGTGTGAGTCAAGAGTTTGATTCCTAAAAGGAAACAAACTCATTTTCGTTAACAATATCATCGTTTCCGCTATTTACTCGGGGTCAACAACTTTTAAATAAAGGATCCCACCCGATAAGGAGGAAACGGATTCGTAGGATCGTGGCGGGATATCAACGAATTCAAACCTACTTGGACCAAATATAAATAGGGCCAAGCATGACACACACAGAGAGATATATATGAGAAAAGGGAAGTAGAAATAGACAAAAAATAGAAGGACAACGACAGATAGAAGAAAAGAAAAGAAAAAAATAGAGGAAGGCCTAAATTTTGTATTCAGAACACGGTCGCTGTTATTTCCAATATTCGACAAGCACAAAGTTGCCACCTTCTTAGATCCTAAAAAGACTGTGAGCATATGAGAGAGTGATCGGTATATCAAAGCAAGTAATCAATAATAAAAGCTCCTATTTGTATTATTGCAATCCAGCCTCTAGTTTACCTCTAAACAGTCCAGGTATCAACAGTACCGACTCTGCACCACTTCCGTGGTAGTGGTCTCGAGGGTGTTAGCTGTAATTCCTCACCCTGAGTGAATTTTCGGTTGACACTTTCTGGCACCGTATGTGGGGAACTCTCATACCACCATCTTTATATTCAAAAGTTTGTTGTTTTACAGGAATCATGAGGCTCCGCTCCTCACAAGGACAACCAGATGCATCGAGACAATCTTCTGCTGCATCGACACGAAAAGCCCGAAGAAAGGGATAAAATTCAGGCTCCATAGCCAGATTCCAGACCAGCCAGAAGCTGTGAGGGCTCTGGACCCCCCTATGGGAAATCAGATCGAGCTCGACTAATAAGCGGCGGCCTTAATGGAAAACGTCTTCCTTCGACTGCTGGCTGAGGGTATTACTATCGAGCAAGCAAACCTCTGCAATCAGGGGAGTCTAGCAGGCACGGGGCTAGGCAACCCGCATTTGATCGCCTGGGATCTACCCCTCGGGAGCCTGTTCGTAACAGAACTGGACTCCAAACCTCGATCCGGGATAGGTTAGGGCCCATGCCCCCCGTTTCTGAAGCGCTGCCACCCTACCAACCCAAGTAAGTCAAATCTACAGCAGACTTCCTTCCCCGAGAGCTGGGATAGCTTCACCACCCAACGAGTTCAATGAGGGAAGACTGAAGTAGGGAAAAAGAAAGTCAGCAAAGCCCTCGAGCAGACCCCCTCCAAAGAAGGAACCGGGTAGAGGTCGCCAGTTCGTCAGAAGGGTCCAATGGCGAGTAAACTGAGATCAACTCAAGGAAATCCGAAAGCAAACGCCTAAAGAACCATTGGCAGAGCTTCAGAAGGAGGTCCAATTGATGAAGAAGAAAAAGTACAAGTAGGTCAAGAAATATTCTCTAAGTGAAATGAATGCTTCCTTCTGAAGGATCCGAGAGGCGGAGCTCCCGCCTAAGTTAAAAATGCCAACTGACAGATTCTCAGAGACTGAGGATCCCTTGAGCCACTTAGAGAGCTTCATTCAACAGATGGAGGTCCAGAACATGACCATGGCCGCTATGTGTCGAATGTTCCCACTACACTCATGGATTACGCTAAAACCTGGTTTAGGAAACTACCTACCGATAGTGTGGATTCCTTTACCAAGCTATCAACCGATTTCAGCTTACAAGTCCAGGGAGTTAATCTCCGTTTGAAGGACCCAATCCATCTACAATACTTGATCCAGGAGAGAGGGGAAACCCTTCGGGCTTATGTCGAGCGTTTCCACAATGAATTCATCCAGATAGGGGTCTTTATTTGGAAAGAAACCCTCGCCAACTTCAGAAGGAACCTGTGGGCGAAAAAGCTTTTCCAGTTTTTTGCCAAGAGACCTCCGAAAACCTACCAAGAAGCCTATGATCGTGCTCTAGAGTAGATTGAGGTCGACGAACAATTTAAGGTTAAGATGGAACACAACGACATGAGAGGCATAAAGCGAAAAAAGAAGGAAGCTCCCAGACCCGAGCAAGCTAAGAAAAGCCAGAACAAACCCCCCAATAAATCAACATACCGCTTCCTCTTTTCTCAACCCAGATCGAAAAGGTTACACGAAAAATGAACTCCCCCGCAAGCTTCACCACTTCCCAGGATAGTGGCCCCAATAGCTCGCGATGAGAGGGGGTACGATCATTGCACTCCCTTAAATGCATCTCGTGAAACAGTCTATCTCGTCATTCGTGACAAGGGTTTGCTATAGAAGCCCGCTCATATGAAAGCCCTGGTCGATAAGAGAAATCGCTATAAATATTTTGACTTTAACGACGATGTGGGGCACAACACTTCAGAATGCTACAACCTACGGAATCAGATCGAGGCTTTGATAAGAGGAGGATGTCTGGTAGAATTCTTACAGTAAGTCAGGGAGATCATTCAGACTGGAAGGGAAGTACAAGCCGAGATCCGAGAGCATGCTGGGAAAAGAAAAAGGGAGCAGGCGGACCAGATGCAACAGATTCAGATAATACATACCATCAGTGAGGGGCCTATTCTGGCTGGCACCTCCAACAATTCCAGGAAAAACCATGCGAGGAAAGTCCCTCATTTGAACGGAGGACAGGATATCTTTAGGGTCGACCAGAGACCGACCAGTCCCTCCCAGCTATCATAGATCATTTTCACCAAAACGAATGTCTACAACACTGTGTAACCTCATGATGACCCCATGGTGATCACGGTACAGATTGCCAACTGCATAGTCCACCGTGTGCTTGTCGACACAGGTAACAGCGTTGACGTTCTATTTAAAGATACCTTGGAAAAGCTAAACTTGAAACAGTGGTGTTACAATAGCTGCACTACCTCGCTATATGGGTTCACTTAGGACTCAATCACACCCATGGGATCAAAAATCCTACCAGTGATCATTTGAGTAACACCTCCACAGCAGAATATCATGACCGACTTCGTGGTGGTGGATACACCAACAGCCTACAACGCAATATTAGGGAGGCCATTTGTATCATCTTCGAAAGGGGTCATTTCCATTTACCATAACATCCTGAAATTCCCAGTAAGAGACAAGGTGGGGGAAGTTCGGGGTGATCAGTAAGAAGCGAGGAGATACTACGCAGTGTCGGCTAACCCAGCGATCCAAGACAGGTGACAACGATCCAAGACAGGGCAACCCTTGCATTAAACCTAGGAGATGTAGGGTCCACCGATCACCCTAAAGACGATCTTATAATGCCCAACATGGAGGAACAGAGAAGGGAATGGGCCAATGGCCATCCAGTGGATAAGTTAGAAGAGATTCCTGTCTGAGTGGGTGATCCCTCTAAGGTCGTCAAAATCTGAGCCACCCTTGAGCCAGGAGTGAAAGAGGGTTGGATCAGGCTTCTCACAGAGTTCAACGACATTTTTGCTTGGAGTCAAGCTGAGATGCCAGGGATCCCGATGACATTAGCTGCTCATCGATTGGCAGTGGATCTGACCTTCAAACCCATTAAACAAAAAAGGTGCCACTTTAACACCTAAAGAAATGTTACGGTTTAGGAAGAGGTTGACAAACTGACCAGGGCGGGCTTTATTCGAGAAGCACATTATCCTGAGTGGATCGCCAATATGGTCATGGTCACAAAGGCAAATGGAAAGTGGCGCATGTGTGTTGATTACACCGACCTCAACAAGGCATGCCCGAATGACAGCTTACCTCTACCAAAAATTGATCAGTTGGTCGATTCTACCTCCGGAAACAAGCTCCTGATCTTCATGGATGCATTTTTAGGGTACAATCAAATTATGATGCACCCCGTAAACCAGGAAAAGACCAGTTTCATCACAGCACAAGGTTTGTACTGCTACAAGGTGATGCCTTTCGGGCTCAAGAACGCTGGAGCTACTTATCAGCGGCTAGTCAATCGGAAAACCGGAATGTCAATGGAGGTGTATATTGTCGACATGATCACCAATTCTTCAACCTCGGAAGGCCATTTGGGCAACCTTCATAGAATCTTCATGATCCTAAGGGAGAACCAGATGAGGTTGAACCCTTCCAAATGCGCTTTTAGGGTAACTGTAGAGAAGTTTCTGGGCTTCATGGTCCATGAGAGAGGCATAGAGGCTAACCCGGAAGAGATCATGGCTATCCTGGATCTAGAATCCCCCATGTCTCTTAAACAGGTTCAAGCCTTGACCGGACAGGTAGCAGCGCTCAATAGGTTCATCTCTCGGTCTACCGACAAGTGTCTACAATTCTTTAAAGCCATCAAGCAGGGAAGAAACATGAAATGGGATAAAGAGAGTGAACAAACTTTTCAAGCCTTGAAAAAATACCTATCAAGCTATCCACTGCTGGTTAAGCCAAGTCCTGGAGAAAAGCTTCAAATATACTTGGCCATTTCAGAAACCGCCGTAAGCGAGGCCTTGGTCAAGGAATGCGGGGATATGGTCTATCTACCTATTTACTATGTAAGTCACGCTCTAACTAAGCCCAAAAAGAACTATACCCTGTTGAAGAAGCTCACGTATGCCTTGGTTACCTCGGTAAGGAAGATTCGTCCCTACTTCCATGCTCATTCAATACTAGTGGTGACAAACCAACCCCTCTGTCAATTCTTACAAAGGCCGGATGTTTTCAAAAGGCTGGTTTTATAGGCTCTGGAGCTTACCCAGTTTGATTTAAGGTACAAGCCTAGGACCGCAATAAAAGCTCAGGCACTAGCAGACTTGTAGCAGGGCTCTCAATACCTTCAGGCCAAGCAACCCCCACGGTAACAGATGTTGCTCCTGAGAGGATTCCAGAATTTGACAACTGGCCTGAGGGTTGCGAGTCGTGGATCCTCTACACTGATGGGGCTTCCGGGTAAGCTGGGGGAGGAGTGGGCATAGTCCTAATCGACCCAGAAGGAACTGAGTGCTGCCACTGTTTCAGATTTGAATTTAAAGTCAAGAACAATGAGGCAGAGTACGAAGCCCTTCTAGCCGGAATAAGGGCAGCCATAGAGCTAGGGGTTGATTACTTGAATATTAAGAGCGACTCTTTGCTCGTGGTCAACCAAGTCTCTAGGGATTATTAGGTAAAAGGGGATAATTTGATTGCTTACCTGAAATTGGTTCAACAACTCAATAGCAGATTTAAAGGATTCAAAATCGAGCAGACGTACTTGCTAAGGTAACTGCATATGGTGGCCAGACCTTACCCCACAGAGTCCCTCTTCAAGTGATCCCCCTACCTAAAACAATGATAGGTAAGGAATCTTATACCTTGGATCGACAACCGTGCTGGATGGATCCAATAGTGGATTATCTACAGGATCGAAAACTTCTCGGGGAGCCTGATCAAGCTAGGAGAGTCAAAAGGCTCTCGATCCGGTATTGTTTGGTGGATGGGCACCTATACCGGAGTTGAAGATCCCTTCCTCTGCTCCAATGTTTACACCCTGAAGACGCCAAGTGGGCTTTGAGAGAGGTTAATTCTGGTAATGCGGGAACCATATTGGTGGGGAGGCTCGGGCATATCAGGTTCTCCGCATGGGATATTATTGGCTAACCATCCATCAAGACGCGAAGAACTTGGTGCAAGCCTGCGAGGCATGCCAGAAGGCCGCAAACTTGAGTCACCTCCCTCTAGAGCGGTTGTCGTTCCTTAGCTCGCCATACCCCTTTGCTATGTGGGGAGTCGACTTGATCAGACCGTTTTCTACTGCTCCGGGTCAGGCCAAACATGTTATCGTGGCAATCGATTATTTAACAAGATGGGTCGAAACCGGACCGCTCTCTCAGATATCAGAAGAAAACACAACGAGGTTCATCAAGACTAATGTAGTTTGCTGGTTCGGAACCCCTCTTACCATTATAGCTGACCTCGGAAAACAGTTCGATAATTACCGGTTCAAAGATTTTTGTGAAGGCTTGGGAATCGGACTTCGATTTGCTTCGGTAGCCCACCTCTAGTCCAACGGACTTGTGGAATCCAGGAACAAAACCATTAAGAAGCTGTTAAAGAAATAGCTACAGCAGAGGAAAGGTAGATGGGTAGAGAAGCTTCTCGAGGTCCTCTAGGCTTACCGCACTATAAGAAGAACAACAACCGGGGAAAAGCCCGACTCACTAGCCTTCGGGGTTGAAGCAGTCCTACCTATAGAGCATAAATTGACCTCCTTTAGAGTCCAACATTTCGAACCAGGGAGCAATGAAAGTAAGCTCCATGCTAGCTTGGACCTTCTGGAAAAAAAACAAGATCAAATAGCCTAGAAGGTAGCAGTCTACCAGAGCAGGATTGCCAGATACTTTAACAGTAGGGTAAAGGCCCGAAACTTCAAGGAAGGGACCTAGTTCTCAGGAAAGTAACGTTGAATACCAGGAAGAGGTTAGACAGGGTCCTAGGGCCTAACTGGGAAGGACCATACCTAGTAAAAATGGTGATCTGTAATGGGCCTTTCAAACTCGAGGATATGAATGGTCGACTCATCGATCATACTTGGAATGCAGATCACTTTAGAAAATTATACTCTTGAACATGGGACTCATGATCAGGCGGCCTCCATCTAGTTTTTTTTTATCTCCGATAATAATGTACTCCATCCTTCGTATCAATAAAGCCTGCTTTTCTTATTTTCTCCATCTTCAACTATGTTCTACAAGGATTAGGGTCTACGTGAAAAATTTGACATTATCACCCCAAGACCAGGAGTAAGCCGGGGAAGCCCCCTCGCCACTTCTAATGCCTCGGCCGGGCACTACCCCTTGCCAATAAGGGTCTGAGTATAAGAGCATAGTTTCCATCCAGATCTCAAGACCAAGAAATAGCTAGATAACCCTCCTAATGCCTTGGTCGGGCTACCATCCCCCAAGAAGGGTATGAGTGTAAGAGCATAGTTTCCATCCTGATCTCGAGACCAGGAAATAGCTAGATAGCCCTCCTGATGCCTTTGTCGGGCTACCACCTCCAAGAAGGGTCTGAGTGTAAGAGCAAGTTGCCATCCATATCTCGAGACCAGGAAATAAGTAAATAGCCCTCCTGATTCCTTGGTCAGGCTAACACCCCCATGTAGGGTCTGAGGGTAAGAGCATAGTTGCCATCCAGATTTCGAGACCAGGAAATAGAAAGATAAGCCCTTCTATTGCCTTGGTCGGGCTACCACTCTTAAGAAGGGTCTGAGTGTAAGAGCATAATTGTCATCCAGATCTCGAGACCAGGAAATAGCTAAATAACCCTTCTTATTTCTTGGTCGAGCTACCACCCCCAAGAAGGGTCTAAGTGTAAGAGCATAGTTGCCATCCAAATTTTGAGATCAAGAAATAGCTAGATACGCCCTCCTGATGCCTTGGTCGGGCTACCACCACCAAAAAGGATTTGAGTTTAAGAACGCGGAAGCCTTCCTGATCCCTAGCCTAAAAGAGGGAAAAACAGTTCTTTACTTAATGCCTCACTCGAGTTACAACCCCCTAAAGGGGTCAAGGATGGAGGGCTCGACTTATTTAAACTCTAAATATCCCAGTTATTGCTGGTTAATAATTCTCCTTGTACATGTGATTGCATACTATAACAGGTCTACGATCAAACAAGGGGACTATCGACTAAAGACGTTGAGCTACAAGTCTTTGTAGTCAGAAAGCCCAAGCTAGCTGTCTGCATTCACGCTTAAGGAATATTCTTATCTTGTTATTTTTCACAAGCTAAGCCAAGTTGCAATAGAGGCTGGACCTAGATAGAGATCAGAAAAGAAGCAAGTAGATGCAAGTCCAAATATGAACTAGACCTAAAGTTAAATTTCATTGATAAATGGGGGAGCCTATTCCCTTGTAAGGCTACAGCAGACAGGGAGCCCAACCCCTGATTCCAGGCTAAAAAAATGAAATGACGAATGATCAAGCACGGGTAAAGATGGAATGCCCACCCCCTTTTCCGGGCATTCGAAATAAACTACAAGAAAGAGAATTCAAACTGCTGCATCCTTCCGATGCCCTCCAGCTTCCTCTTCCAAATTATGAACCTCGCCCCATGTTCTCCTTTTTAGTGATCGCTCATTCTGGTCAGCTGCCTCTATCTCCTCCGCCATTTCCTTCTTAGAATGCTCCTCGATTGCCTGATGCTCAGCGGGATCCTCCGCCATGACCTTATTCACCACCCTCATGACCTTAGAAGGTATGGCTGCCTCAAGAAGGTTGGCTACCGACTCTGGCATAATCTCGTCCACTGTTGTCTCCTCTCTTGAAAGTACCGTGGAAGGATCTCGAGTTTTGGTAAGGCTTTCTTCTAGCTCCTTGGGTTGGACCCCGCTCAAAGATTCACCAGGACCTGACACTGGGAAGGTTAAATGGGAGGAGGCAAATCTGGTACTTCAGACAAATTCTCAGCTCCCTCCCAAGTAGAAGGACCTGCATCATCATTTTCCAGACGAGACATCTCTGCAGCCCAAAACATAACCTCTTTTCTATCACAGCCGATGATGCTAGAGAGATCAAATGGGATGGGGAGGGCTTCCGCAACTTGGAAGGAGGCATAGAAATACCTCTCATTGAAAGAGGCTTCCACCTCGGCTTGGAGCTTGGCAATTTTGGCCTGCAGAGCTTGGTACTCGACATCCACCACCTAAACCTCTCTCTACCAGTCATCCCGCTGGCTGGCTCGTCGCTTGGACCGAAGAGTTTCCTGATCAAAAGACCACTTCAACCTCTCATGGTCGCACTAGAGCTCAGCCTGTTGTGTTTCCATTCCGCTCTGGCTAGAGGTCATCTCCTGAACCTGGGCTTGAGCCCGCACTAGTAATCCCATAGCTCGCTCAGCCTCAGCCTCAGCCTTAGCTACCCGGTCGTGAAAAGAAGCTACATGATGTCCCATGACCACTTGAAACTTGGAGGCCTACAAAGGGAATTCATGTTAGGAAATGATAAATCAAGCTACTGAATGAGGAAGTAAAAGCGACGATTACCTCGGCTAAGAGGGCAGACCCTTTAGTAACCATGATGTCTACAGGCATTGAGGTTATCTTATAAAGCCTGCCACCTGAATAGGACTTAACAAATTGCTTCAGGACCTCGTCCTAACCAGCTGAGCTCGACTGCTAGTGATGGCGAGAGGGAGGGATCTCAGGAGTACCGGTCTCGGGATCCCAAGAAGCCTGAACTACCTGGGATGCAGCAGGATCAGTAGAAGGGGATAATGTAACTGGGCAAGCATTAGTTGAAGCAGGAACCACTGGTGAGGGGGCAGAGGTGGACGCATCAGTGGCTTGGGAAGCGGACCCTCCTCGGTTTAGAGCCTTTCTGCCCGAGATACGAGAACAACCATCTTGGGCTTCATCTTTGAAGGCGATAGAGCAGGAATGAGCGAGGTACCAACCATAATGATTGGCCTTCCTTTTTTCAAAGAAGCAGAGAAAGCTCTCGGGGATGTTCTGGAAGAAGGATGAGGGGAGCTTGCCAGGCTTCGAGAGAAGCTGGAGCAACAACAAACACTGTTAAGAAAAAGGGCTAAGACCATCAGAACTGAACCATTCAACAACCCAAAAGCATGATGGTGCAAGATACTTACGAGGAGTAGCATAGATATCCGAAAATAGCGGTTTACCCGATGCAGATCAAAAGGTCAGCAGTCGGGAACTTCAAATTCAAGTAGTTCCTGGCGAGGATGGCCTTCAGCACCACCTCAGATTCGGCGGGCAAGGAGTCTCGGTCCCATGAGGGCTTATCATTAAAAGTGCTCGAAACCGTGAACTCATGCCTGCTTATAGAAATTGAGCTCCCCCAGTCATTGTTGACCAATACCCATTCCGCCTTCCAGGTCGGGGTCCTTCCTTGAAGTCCTAGGGATGATGAAATTGAATTTGTTCTTGGCCTTGGCGTAAAACTGACCTTGAGGGACCCCAGCCAGGCTCCCAATCTGAAAAAGGAAAGCAAGCTCCTCTACCCTGGGCTCACTAGTTATCTTGCTTATCTCGCACTGCTCTCTCCATAGCCCAAAGAAGCGGAGGAGTTACCTCTAGAAGCTGGCCGTTAGTTAGAGCGAAGCCAGTTGAAAGGCGTTGAGAGCCCGCCGAGGGAGCCTTACCCTGCTCTCGAAGAAGGTAACATGGATTGGAAGTACACCTTTGGGCGGGCTGAAGACATCGTAATTTCTGTGAGGGAATGTAAGAGAGACGGTGTCAGGGATGCCGTATTTATCCCGAAAGAGATTAATCTATTATGGGTCAACGGTAGAATCAGAAATGACCCTAGATTCTAAAGGAAGAGGCGTCACTGAAGGAATCCCCACCACCGTAACCTGAACCTTCCCGATTGTGTCGACCTTCTCTCCTAAGTCTGAGTCTTCATCAACCAACTCCAGAGGGTTGTCGGGCTGATTTGAGAAGTCGGAGCTGATGGAGATATTCCTACTAGAATGGCGGCGCTGACAGGTCGGGGAAGTCTCCTTATCGCTCGACACTCCTCGCACCCATTTTTGAGGAACCAGGATAGAGCCACAAGTGCCCTCGACAAAGGCTTCGATGCTATCTGAGGAATTCAACATTGATAGGTGAAAAGAACTTGAAAATAAGCGAAAGATATAGGGAAATCGACAGAGGGTAGCAAGAAATAAGGAATCTAAAAATTTGGAAATTGAAAGAAAGCGTGAAGAAAGGAATGGTGATGTCGGGGTTAAATAGAGGTTAAGGGTAATGATGTCGGTGATATCCTCGGGTAGATCACCTAGTGCCACGGAGAGAGCCGTAGTGTATCCGTTCTTTCTCGAAGAACACACTAATTCAAATTCAACATTGGATAATTAATGAGAAGATTTCGTTTAAAATTCTCATTAATTGTTTTATAACGAAAAAAATTCCCAATTAAACAAGGAATCTGACTCCAACCTCAACTCTACCTCTAGTGTTCAAGTCAGAGGGGACTTCTGTTAATAGTAAAATTTGGTCAGGGGTCAAAGAGAAATATTCCATTTTCCCGCCACAGGTAAAAGCCCATAATCGTCGTTCATGAAACCCTGGTAGACTATAAATCTACCCCACTGGAGTAGGAAAGGCTAGCCTCGCTTTAAAATTCTCAAAAAGCAAGCTAGGAGCGACCAGGACAAGCCCCCTCACAAACAATGGAACCCGGGCTTCTCCAGGCCACCTATAGAGGAACCTCGATTCCTAAGGTCGAGCTCCTTAACCACCCCGTGAAAGCCAGGGGGGTCTCCAAGCTCAAGAAACATTCGAAAGAAACCCGACAAGCAAAGTAGGCCCCCTCTGGGTTAAGACTTTCAGAGGACAAACTTAACAGTAGTCTTAGACAGAAGCCCACCAACCTCTCTAGAAGCTTGATGTCTCTGCCAGGCATGAAAGAGGATTCACGCCTAAATCTACACTACCCCGGCTACCTCCCAGGAATATCTGCAGGGACATCTCAAGCTCCTAAGGGTTAGGGAAAATCCATCCCAAGTTTTTAATAATAGAGTCGAAGCATGGATCTACCTCGCTCTATGAGACGACATGCAGCTAGCTTTGTGACCTCCATGAAAAATCATGCCGCGATAACATACAAGATCATATCTATGTGATAACCAACATTAATTCCGTATACGTGTGAGTAAAGAGTTTGATTCCTAAAATGAAACAAACTCATTTTCGTTACCAATATCATCGTTTCCGCTATTTACTTGGGGTCAACAACTTTTAAATAAAGGATCCCGCCCGATAAAGAGGAAACGGATTTGTAGAATCGTGGCGGGATATCAGCGTATTCAAACCTACTTGGACCAGATATAAATAGGGCCAAGCATGACACAGAGAGATATATATATATATGAGAAAGAGAAGTAGAAATAGACGAAAAACAGAAGGAGAATGACAGATAGAAGAAAAGAAAAGAATAGAGGAAGGCCTAAATTCTGTATTCAGAACACGACCGCCGTTGTTTCCACTATTCGACAAGCACAAAGTTGCCACCTTCCTAGATCCTAGAGAGACTGTGAGTATATGAGAGAGTGATCTGTATATCAAAGCAAGTAATCAATATTAAAAGCTCCTATCTGTATTATTGCAATCCAACCTCTCGTTTACCTCTAAACAGGTCAGGTATCAACGGTACCGACTCCGGCCACCTTTTCTGCGGTAGTGGTCTCGAGGGTGTTAGCTGTAATTCCTCACCCTGAGAAAATTTTTGGTTAACAATATATATATGTTAACTAAATATTTGCTCGTAGTGAGAAGTTCCGATTAACACCCTTGAGAATATTACAACGGAGGTAGTGGCCGGGGGTTGATACCTTAAGTACCAAGATTAATTGTACAATGGTAAGGTATTTAACGTAGATGTTAATGTGATGAGAAGAAGATTAAGGCGACTTTATTAAAAACATATATGTTGTACAATGGTGAGGTATTTTATTTAAAAGTCATTGAATTTGAATTAATAGCGGATTCGAGAATATTTTTGGTGAAGATGAGTTTGTTTCCTTTTTGGACTCAATCACTTGCCTAACACGTACGCAGTGTTTCAATGTTCATCGGAGTGTAGATATGATCTTGTGTGCATTCATGGTGTGATTCTTCATGGAGGTCGTTGAGTATGGTGTTCGATGTTTCATAAGACGAGGTAGATTCGTTCCCTGGTCTTGGTACTAGGATCTTGATATGATTTTTTCAGGTCCCATGAAGCTTGGGATGACCCCGTAGACACCCTTTGGTAGAAACGGGGCTTTGGCGAGCCTCATGCTACCTGTCCAGATAAGTATGAATCTTCCTTCGACGAGATGGAGCAATTCAGTAGTGTGAGCATGGTGCTTAATGAGTTTCTCTTTGAGAGGAAGATGGACTTCTATGGAGGTTGCCAGGTAATCTCGATTTTGGGGAGCCTGATTCGTCATTGTTAATAGAAAAATTTGGCTAAGGGATCAAAAAGAAATTTTCCACTTTCTAAGCTTGAATCAAATCACGAATTCATCATTCATGGGACCCCGGGCGAACCATAAAACTACCCCGCAGAAGCAGGAAAGGACCATCGGACTTCGGAATTTTCAGGGATGAAGCTAGACAAAACCGGGTCGAGACCTCACGAGAACACAGGAATCTAGGCTTCTCGAGATCTCCTATCTCGGAACCTCGGTTCTTGGGGTAGGGCTCCAAAACCATCCTGTGATAGCCAAAAGGGATCGCCGAGCTCAAGAAACACTTGAGAAACAATAATGAGCTTCTCCCAGGTTAAGGCTTCCCGATGTCAGATTTAACCCATTTCCTAAGCCAGAAACCTACCAACCATTCCAGAAGCCCGTTGTCCCCATAAGATACGAGGAGAGTGTTGGAACCCCGTTCACCGGTCACGCAGTGGAACTAGGTTTTAAAATTTTTATACAGATCATATCTGTATCTAGGACCAGTGAACTTTTGATCGTAATTATTTTTTTGGAACCAATACATACAATATGTAAACACAGGAAATTGTAATCAATATAATCTGAAGAAGATATACTTACCAACGTTTGGAGGCTCCTTCACTTTTCGATATGCTTCTGTCTGAACCCCCGACCTTCCTCGCTATCTCCCGGAACTAGTAACTATGTGTGGGTGTGTCACGGTCTCAGGAACTTGAATGGAGGATGTAGAGAGAATTGAAGAAACTCTTTCTTCTATTTGTTTCAAAAACACACAAAACATGAAACAATATATATATATATATATCTTGTTGACAGAAATTTGCTCGTTAAAAGAAATTCCTGTTAACACCCTTAAGGCCACTGCTATGAAAGTGGTGGCCGGGGTCGGTACCGTTGGTTCCCGACCTGTTAAGAGATAGACGAGAGGATGGATCGTAATAACAGTAAGTGGGAGCTTTTATTATTGATATATTGCTTTAAAATACAACTCACTCTCTAATATGCTCACAATCTCTCTAAGATGGAGGGTGGTGGAAAATCCGTGCCTGTCGAATAGTGGAAATGAAGGTGGCCGTGTTCTGAATACAGAATTTAGGCATTCCCCTCTTCTTTTCTTTCTCTCTTCTCTTTGTTGCTATCTAACTTTTTCTGTGTATGTATCAGTCTGAGTAGGTTTTTTCTCTGTTTTTTATTTATCCTCTACCATGCTTGGCCTCATATATTTATATCGTCCAAGTAGGTTTTTAGTTCGCAAATATTTTACCATGATCCCATGAATCCGTTCCTTCCTTATTGGACGGGATTTATCATTTGAATTTGAATTGTTATGGGATTTGATGATATCGTTGATGGAGATAAGTATGTTCCCTTTTTTGAATCAAACTCTTGACGTGCATGTAAATATTACGTGGAGATGATCTTGTGTGCACTCGTGTCATGAATTTTCATGGAGGTCACCTTGCTAGCTGCCTGTTGCCCCGTAGAGCGAGGTATATCCCTGCTCCGACTCTGTTCTTAGAAGCTTAAGATGGATTTTCCCTGACCCTTGGGGGCTTGAAGTTTTTTTGTAGACATTCCTGGGAGGTAACTGGGGTAGTGTAGATTTAGGTGTGATTCTTCCTTTATGTCCAGCAAGGATAGCGAGCTTCTCTCGAATGTCTCTTGAGCTTGGAGACTTCCCCTGGCATTCTCAGGGCAGTTGTGGAGCTCGACCTTAGAGTCAAGGTTCCCCGATAGATGGCCTGGAGAAACCCGGGTTCCAGTACTCTTGTGGGGGGCTCATCCTGGTCGCGCCTGGCTTGTTTTCTGGTATTCTTGAAGCTGAGCCGGCGTTCCTTGCTCCTACAGAGTTGCTTTACTATCTTTTCGGGCTTTATGATTGTCAAATATGGGTGGAAAATTTCTCTTTGACCCCTGGCCGAATTTCCTTTTTAACATAAGTCCCCTCTGGCTTGAACACCGGTGGTAGAGTTGGGGTTGGAGTTAGATTCCTTGTTTAATTGAGAAATTTTTCCGCCATAAAGATAAATAATGAGAGCGAAATCTTCTCATTAATTACCCAATATTTAAATTTGAAACTGTGTGTTATTTGAAGAAAGACGGCTGCAATACGGCTTCAGGTGATCTTTCCGAGGATATCGCCTATAATCCTCTATTAAAACCAGGCTTATCGTCACTTTCTTCATACTTTCTCAAATTTCAAATTTTCAAATTTTTTCTTCCCTGCTTTCTCTGTCGATTTCCCTCTATCTTTCGCTTGCTTTCACACCTTTCTTACCCATTAATGTTGACTTCCACAGATACTGTTGATGCCTTGGTTGAGGGCACCGGAGGCCCTAACCTAGCTCCTCGTAAGCGGGTGCGAGGAATTTTGAGAGATGAGGAATCTTCCCCGCTCCTCTAGTGCCGTCGTTCTAGCAGAAATGTCTCTATCGGCTCTAGCTTCTCGAACCAACCTGACAATCCTTTAAACCTAGTCAATGAAGATTCTGATACACAGGAGAGAGTCGACGCAGTCGGGAGGGCTCAGGTCACAGTGGCGGAGCTTCCTTCAGTGGTGATCCCTCCTTTCGAACCCAAGGTCATTCCCGATTCCACCGTCGACCCTCAGTAGATTAGCCATCTTCAGGACAAATATGGTATCCCTGACAATGTTTCCCTCACTGTCCCCCACAGGAACTATGAAATTTTTAACCCGCCCACATGAGTACTTCCTATCCATGTCGCGGCTTTTGAGAGTGGGGTGAGGCTCCCTCTTCACCCTACCCTTCGGTGGGCACTCAATGCCCTTTCGCTGGCTCCACTTCAACTGACACCCGGATTTTGAAGGCATCTAGTGGACTTCCTTGTATTATGAAGGGAGCAATGCGAGATGAGCAAGGTAACCAGGGAGCCCGGAGCTGAGGAGCTCGTCTTTCTTTTCTTGATATGTAGTCTGGCTGGGGTTCCACGAGGCCAATTCTATGTCAAGGCCAAGAATATACTCAACTTCATCATCCCTAGGGCTTCAAAGAAGGACCCAGCTTGGAAAGAGGAATGGGTGATGGCGGGGTGAGACTGGGGGAGCTCTGTATTCGTCAGCGGGGATGAGCTCGAGGTTCCTACCGCCTTTAGTGAAAAACCCTTATGGGGTCGGGATTCCTTGCCCAGTGAGTCTGAAGTCGTGCTGAAGACCATCCTGGCTCAAAATTACTTTAATTTGAAGTTTCCAACGCTGACCCTTTCGATCCCTGTAGAGTAAACAAATACCTACGAATCTCCGATGCTACTCTTCGTTAGTATCTCGCTATATCCTGTCTTTAAATTGTTGGGTGGTTTAGTTCTGATGATCTTGATCTCTTTGTTAACAGTGTTTGTTATTGCTCTAGTTTCTCGCAAAGCCCAGCAAGCTGGGATCCCTCCTCCTTCTCACAGATCATCCCCGGGAGCTCTCTCGGCTGTTCCGATAAAGAGGGGTCAACAACTAAGGTAGCTGCCCCGCTCGTTCCTTCCCCCTCATCTTCCTAGGTGAAGTCCAAGATGGCTCTTTTTGCATCTCGAGCGGCAAAGACTTTAAGCCTAGGAGGGTCTGCCTCCTAAGTCGCCTATAAGTCTGCTCCTGCCCCCTCACTTGTAGTCTATGCTTCAACTGATGATCTCCGAGTCACATTATCCCTCTGTACCGATACAGTTGTATCCTGGGCAGTCAAGGTTCCCATGGAGCCCGATTTCGATATTTCAAAGGTCGCCCCTTCTCACCCCCACTAGCAATCGAGCTCGACAGGTCAGGATGAGTATCCTGTCCAGACGGCGGGCTTTCTAGGATGTCCGCGATGCCCATGGACATCATGTTTACCAAAAGGTCTGCCCTTCTAGCCGATGTAATCGTCTCTTTTACTTCTTCATTCAGCTGCTTGATTTGTCATTTTCTAACATGATTTTCCTTTGCAGGCTTTCAAGTTTTAGGTGGCAATAGGGCATCAGGTAACCTTCCTCTGTGATCGGGCAGCCAAGGCTGAGGTTGAAGCTGAGCGAGCCATGGGGTTGCTTGCGCGGGCTCAAACCCTGGTCCAGAAGATGACCTCCAGCCAACAGGGAATGGAGACACAGCTGGCTGAGCTTCAGTGCTACCATGAGAGGTTAAAACGGGCTTTTGATCAGGAAACTCTCCGGTCGAAATGGTGGGCTAGCCAATGGGATGACTGGAAAGGAAAGGCGAAGGTTCTGGATAACGAGAACCAGACTTTACAGGCTCAAGTTACCCAGCTCTAGGCCGAGGTGGAAGCCTCTTTTAACGAGCAGTACTTCTATGCCTCCTATCAGGTTGCAGAGACTCTTCCTCCCCCATTCGATCTCTCCAGCATCACTGGTTGGGTTAGAGAAGAGGTCATGTCATAGGCTGCGGAGATGTCTCACCCCGTAAATGAAGGAGCTGATCTTCTAGGAGGGAGCTGGGAAGCGGTTGAAGGTGCCAGATCTGCCTCCTCCTGTTTCAGCCTTCCCAGCAACTGGTCCTAGCGAATCCTCGAAGGGAGTCCAAACCGATGAGCTAGAATGAGGCCTTGCTGAAGCCCAAGATCTTTCCGCAGTGCTCTCAAAAGTGGAGTCAGCAGAAGGCGGGAACGTGCCTGAGTCAGTGGCCATCCTTTTTGATGCAGCCATACCACCTGAAGTTATGGCGGTCATCAATGAAATCCTGGAGGAGGATCCTGTTGACCCCGAGGCAATCGGGGCTAATCCCTAGGAGGAGGTGGCGGATGCGGTAGATGTAGCTGATTAGGACGAGCTTTGCCCGGAGAGAGGAGCAGGGGGCTAGGTTCATTCTGTGGAGGAGGAGGCTGGAGGTCCTCAGGAAGACAAAGAAGCTTGAGTCCTCTCCCATGTAATCTATTTTTAATGCCAGAAAATGGGGGTGGGCATCCCATCTTCAAATTTGTTTGATCTTTTGTCATTTTATTCTTTTTTTTTGTAGCCCAGAATTAAGGATTGGGCTCCCTGTTTGCTGTAGCCTAGTTGGGGAATAGGTTCCCCCATTTAGTAATAAATTTTCAATTTTAGATCTACCTCTCTTTCCAACTTGCATGTACTTACTTGATCTCCCTTTAGGTTCAACATTTATAGCGAAACAAACTATCTTAGGGGAACAACAGGATAAGGAAACTGGTTAATCTTGAAAATGGGCAGTTATCGTCGGACTTCCCGACCACTGAGTTTCGCAGATCAATTTCCTTAGTCGATAGTCCCCTTGTTGGATTGTAGGCCTGTTATAGTAAGTGACCACGTATCAAGGAAAAAATAGTGAACAACAATAACCGGAATATATAGAGTTTAAGTAAATCGAGCCCTCCATCCCCGAGCCCCTTTGGGGGGCTGTATCCCGTGTAGAACATTAAGTAAAGAACTGTTTAGCCCCTTCTTAGGCTCGAGATCAAGAGGGCTTCCGCGCTTTCAAGCTCGATTCCTTCTTGGGGGGGTGGTATCCCGACCAAGGCATCAGAAAGGCTATCATGCTATTTCCTGGTCTCGAGATCTGGATGGTAACTATGCTCTTACACTCAGATCCTTCTTGGGGGTGGTAGCCTGACCAAGGCATCAATAGGGCTATCTAGCTATTTCATGGTCTCGAGATCTGGATGGTAACTATGCTTTTACACTCAGATTCTTCTTGGGGGTGGTAGCCTGACCAAGGCATCAGAAGGGTTATCTAGCTATTTCCTGGTCTCAAGATCTGGATGGCAACTATGCTCTTTCACTCAGATCCTTCTTGGGGGTGGTAGCCCGACCAAGGCATCAGGAGGGCTATATTGCTATTTCCTGGTCTCGAGATCTGGATGGAAACTATGCTCTTACACTTAGATCCTTCTTGGGGGTGGTAGCCCGACCAAGGCATCAAGAGCGCTATCTAGCTATTTCCTTGTCTCGAGATCTGGATGGCAACTATGCTCTTACACTCAGATCCTTCTTGGGGGTGGTAGCCCGACTAAGGCATTATGAGGGTTATCTAGCTATTTCCTGGTCTCGAGATCTTGATGGCAACTATGCTCTTACACTCAGGCCTTTCTTGGAGGGGGGTAGTGCCCGGTCGAGGCATTAAGAGTGTCATGGGGGCTTCTCCGGCTTACCCCTGGTCTTGAGGCGATAATGTCAAACTTTCCATGTAGACCCAAATCATTGTAGGACATAGTTGAAGAAGGAGTAAATAAGAAAAACAGGCTTTATTGATATGGAGGGTGGAGTACATTATTGTCGGAAAAAATAAAAGAAGCTAGTCGGAGGTAGCCTGCTCTTGAGTCCCCTTTTCAAGGGTAGAATTTCCTTAGGTGATCTGCATTCCAAGTATGATCGATGAGTCAGCCATTCATATCTTCGAGCTTGTACGCCTTATTATGGATCACCATCTTTATTAGGTATGGTCCTTCCCAGTAGGGCCCTAGGACCCCGTCTGATCTCTTCCTAGTGTTCAACATCACTTTCCTGAGGACTAGATCCCCTTCTTTGAAGCTTCGGGCTTTAACTCTTCTGTTGAAGTACCTAGCAATCCTGCTTTGGTAAATCGCTACCTTCTCAGCTATTCGATCTTGCTTCTCCTCTAGAAGGTCCAAGCTAGCTCAGAGCTTGATTTTATTGCTCCTCGATTCGAATCGTTGGACTCTAAAGAAGGTCAACTTGTGCTCTATAGGTAGGACTGCTTCAACCCCAAAGGCTAGCGAGTAGGGCGTTTCCCCGGTAGCTGTTCTCCTTGTAGTGAGGCAAGCCCAGAGGACTTTGGGAAGCTCCCCTACCTATCTGCCTTCTTTTGCTGTAGCTTTTTCTTCAACAACTTCTTACTGGTTTTGTTCGTTGATTCCACCAATCCATTGGTCTGAGGGTGGGCTACAGAAGTAAATTGAAGGTCGATTCCCAAGCCTTCACAGAAATCTCCGAATCGGCCATTATCGAACAGTTTTTCGAGTCCGGTTATGATGAGAAGAGGGGTTCTGAACCTGTAAACTACATTGGTCTTGATGAACTTTGTTGTGTTGTCTTCTGATATATGGGAGAGTGGTCTGGCTTCAACCTATCTTGTGAAGTAGTCAATCACTACGATAGTATGCTTGGCCTGCCCCGGAGCTGTAGAAAGCGGTCCAATCAAATCGACTCCCCACATAACAAAGGGGTATGGCGAGCTAAGGGATGACAAGTGCTCCGGAGGGAGGTGACTCAAGTTTGCGGCCTTCTGACATACCTCGTAGGTTTGCACCAAGTTCTTAGCCTCTTGATGGATGGTCGGCCAATAATACCCTATACGGAGAACCTGATATGCCAATGCCTCTCCACCAATGTGGTTCTCGTATTCCCCGGAATGAGCCTCTCTCAAAGCCCACTTGGCATCTTTAGAGTGTAGACATCGTAGCAGGGGAAGGGATTTTCCCCTTCAGTATAAATGCCCATCCTCCATACAATACCAGACCGAGAGCCTTTTAACCCTCCTAGCTTGGTCGGGCTCCCCGGGGAGTTTCCCATCATGTATATACTCCACTATTGGATCCATCCAGCACGGCAGTCGGTCCAGGGTATAAGCTTTCTTACCAGTCATAATGCTAGGTAGGGGGATTATTTTAAGAAGGACTTTGTGAGGTAGGGCATAGCCACCATATGCAGCAATCTTCGTAAGGACGTCAACTCGATGATTTAGCTATCGAGGTATCTGCTCGATTCTGAATCCTTTAAATCTCCTTTTGAGTTGCTGAACCAACTTCAGATACGCGACCATATTATCCCTCATTGCCTGATATTCCCCGAAAACTTGGTTAACCACGAGTGAAGAGTCGCTCTTGATATTCAGGTAATCAACCCCGAGTTATATGGCTGACTTTATTAAAGCCAGCAGGGCTTCGTACTCTGCCTCATTGTTTGTGGCTTTAAATTCAATCCGGAAATAGTGGCAGCACTCAGTTCCTTCTGGGTAGATGAGAACTATACCCGCTCCTCCCCTAGACTGCCCGAAAGCTTCGTCTGTGCAGAGAGTCCATGACTCGCAGCCCTCCGGCCAGTTGTCAGACTTTGGAGTTCTCTCAAGGGTTACATCTGTTACCGTGGGGATTGCCTGATCTGAAGGTACTGAGAGCTCAACTACAAAGTCTGCCAGTGCCTGAGCTTTTATCGCGGTCCTAGGCTTATATTTTAAATCAAACTAGATAAGCTCTAGGGCCCACAGAACCAGCCTTTCAGAAACATCCTGTCTTTGTAAGAATTGACGGAAAGGTTAGTCCGTCACCACCAATTTTGAATGGGCATAGAAGTAAGGACAAAGTTTTCTTGCCGAGGTCACCAAGGCGTAAGCGATCTTCTCCAATAGAGTATAGTTCTTTTCGGGCTTGGTTAGAGCGTGACTCACATAGTAGATAGGTCGCTGGATCCTATCCCCGCATTCCTTGACAAGGCCCCACTCACGGCGGTTTCTGAAACGGCCAAGTATATTTAGAGCTCTTCTCCAGGATTTGGCTTGACCAGCAGTGGAGGACTTGTTAGGTATCTTTTCAAAGTTTGGAAAGCTTATTCGCTCTCCTGATCCCATTTCATGTTTCTTCCCTGCTTGATAGCTTTGAAGAATGGTAGACACTTATCAGTAGACTGAGAGATGAACCTGTTGAGCGCTGCTACTTGTCCGGTCAAGGCCTGAACCTGTATAAGAGGTGTGGGGGATTCTAGATTCAGGATAGCCATGATTTTTTCTAGATTAGCTTCTATGCCTCTCTCATGGACAATGAAGCCTAGAAAATTCCCCGTAGTTACCCAAAAGTCACATTTGGAAGGGTTCAACCACATCTGGTTTTCCCTTAGGATCATGAAGGTCCTGTGAAGGTCGTCCAGGTGGCCTCCCGAGGGTTAAGATTTAGTGACCATGTCGTCAATGTACACCTCCATCCACCTTTTGATTTTGGGCTTGAACAAACGATTGACTAACAGCTGGTAGGTAACTCCAGCATTTTTGAGCCCGAAAAGAATCACCTTGTAGTAGTACAGGCCTTGCGTGGTGATGAATCTGGTCTTTTCTTGGTCCGCGGGATGCATCATAATTTGATTGTAGCTGAAAAATGCATCCATGAAACTTAGGAGCTTGTTCCCGGAGGTGGAATCGACCAACTGGTAAATTTTTGGCAGAGGGAAATTGTCCTTCTAGCATGCCCGGTTGAGGTCGGTGTAGTCTACACACATACACCACTTCCTATTTGCCTTTGTGACCATGACCACGTTGGCGATCCATTCGGGGTAACGGGCTTCTCGAAAGAAGCCTGTCTGGGTTAGTTTATCCACCTATTATTGAACCACTACATTTCTTTCAATGTTGAAGTGGTGCCTTTTCTTTTTGATGAGCTTGAAGGTCGGATCCACCGCCAGTCGATGTGCAGCTAATGTCATTGGGATCCCCAGCATCTCAGCATGACTCAAAGAAAATATGTTGTTGAACTCTGTGAGGAGCCTAATCAAACCTTTTTTCATTCTTGGCTCAAGGGTAGCTCTGATCTTGACGAAATTCGAGGGATCGCTTATTCGGAAAGAAATCTCTTCTAACGTATCCACTGGATGGCCGATGGTCCATTCCCATCTCTATTCTTCCATGTCGGGTACCACGAGGACTTCTTCATGACAATCAGTGGGACCCACGTCTTACAAGTTTAGTACAGGAATTATCATACCTTGGATTGTCGTCACCTGGGTGAGTTGTTTAGCTATAGCTGCTAGGTTGGCTGACACTGCGTAGCATTTCCTAGCTGCTTGCTGATTACCCCGAACTTCCCCCCACTTTGTCTCCTACCGGGAACTTCAGAACATTGTGGTAAATAGAAAGAACCCCTTTCAAGGATGATAGAAATGGCCTTCCTAATATTGCATTGTAGGCCGATAGGGTATCCACCACCACGAAATCGGTCATGATGTTTTGCTGGAGAGGTATGACTCCAATGATCACTGGTAGGATTTTTGAACCTATGGGTGTGATGGAGTCTTCAGTGAACCCATATAATGGAGTAGTGCAACTATTGTAGCACAAATGCTTCAAGTTTAGCTTCTCCAAGGTATCTTTGAACAGGACGTTGACGCTGCTACCTATGTTGATGAGCACACGGTGCACTATGAAGTTGGCAATTTGTACCGTGATGACCATTGGGTCATCATGAGGCTTCACGGTGTTATAGACAACTTCTTCGGTGAAGATGATCTGTGACAGCTGGGAGGGATTGGTCAGTCTCTTATCGTCCTTATAGACATCCAGCCCCTTGTCCGTACGAGGGACCTTCCTCGCATGGTTTTTTATTGAACTGTTGGAGGTGTCGGCCATAGTGGGTCCCCCGCTGATAGTATATATTATCTGAATCTATTGCATCAGGTCTGCCGGCTCTCCCTTTCTTTTCTCACTATGTTCTCGGATCTCGGCTTGCACCTCCTTTCCAATCTGAATGTTCTCCTTGACTTGTTGTAAGAATTCTATCAAGCATCCTCCTCTTATCAAAGCCTCAATCTGGTTCCCCAGGTTGTAGCATTCTGAAGTGTTGTGCCCTACGTCCTCATGAAAGTCGCAATATTTATAACGATTTCTCTTATCAACCAGGGCTTTCATGGGAGCGGGCTACTGTAACAAACCCTTGTCCCGAATGGAGAGGTAGACAGTTTCTCAGGATGCATTTAAGGGAGTGTAATGGTCATACCCTCTCTCATCGCGAGCTATAGGGGCCATTGTCCTAGGAGGTGGTAAAGCTGGAGGAGGAGCTCGTTTATCTGGATACCTTTCCGACCTGAGTTGAGGAAGGGGAAAGCCGTATGTTGATTTATTAGGGGGTTTGTTCTGGCTTTTCTGAGCTTGCTTGGGTCTGGGAGCTTCCTTATTTTATCGCTTTACGGCTCTCATATCGTCATGCTCCATCTTTACCTTGAGCTGTTAGTCTACCTCAATCTAGTCTAGAGCCCGATCATAGGCTTCTTGGTAGGTTTCCGGAGGTCTCTTGTCAAAAGACCAAAAAAAAAATTCCCGCCCACAAGTTTCTTCTGAAGTTGGCGAGGGTTTCTTTCTCGATGAAGACCCTCATCTGGATGACTTCTTGATGGAAACGCTCGACATAAGCCCAGAGGGTTTCCCCTCTCTCCTTGATCACGTATTATAGATGGATCGGGTCCTTCAATCAAGGTTTAACTCCTTGGAATTGTGAGCAGAAATCGATTGATAACTTGGTGACGGAATCCACGCTTCCTGCTGGTAGTTTCCTAAACCAAGTTTTAGCATAATCCGTGAGTTTAGTAGGGAACATTCAACACATAGCGGCCGTGGTTGTGTTCTCAACCTCTATCTGTTGAACAAAGCTCTCTAGGTGGCTCAGGGGATCTTCAGCCCTAGAGAATCTGTCAGCTGGCATTTTGAAATTAGGCGGGAGCTCTGCCTCCCGGATCCTCCTTGTGAAATGAGCATTCATTTCACTTAGGGGATCTTTCTTGTCCTCCTTGTACTTTCCCTTCTTCATCAGTTGGACCTCTTTCTAAAGCTCTGCCAATTGGTCCTTTAGACGCTTGCTTTCGGATTTCCTTGAGTTGATCTCGGATTCCTCACCATCAGATCCCTCTGACGAACTAACGACCTCTACCCGGCTCTATTTTCTGAGGGGGTCTGCTCGGGGGCTTTGCCGACTTTCTTCTTCTCTACCTCAGGCTTCTCTCCTTGAAGTAGTTGGGTGGAGAAGCTATTCCTGTTCCAGGGGAAGGACATCTGCCGTGGATTTAACCTGTCTTGGTTGGTGGCGTGGCAGAGCTTTGGTAACATAGGGCTTGGGCCCTAGCCTATCGCGGATTGACGCTAGGAGCCATGCTCTATTACGAGTTGATTCCTGAGGGGCAGGTTCCAAGTGATCGAAGGCGGGTAGCCTAGCCTCAGGCCTGCTTAACTCCCCCAGATTGCAGAGACCCGCTTGCTGGATAGCGATACCCTCAGCGAGTAGTCGGAGGTGGACATTTTCTACAAAGGCCGCCGCTTGCTGGTCAAGCTCGACCTGACTTCATAAAGGTGGATCCTGAGCCCGCATAGTGGCTGGCTGGGTGGGAACCTGGCTATGGAGCCCATATTTTCTCCCTTTCCTTAGGACCTTTCACGATGATGTAGCAGAAGGTTATCCCGATGTGCCCTGCTGCCCCTGTGAGGAGCGGAACCTCATAATTATTATGAAATAAAGAACTTTTCGAATGTAAAAAGATGGTGGTGTGAGAGGTTTACCACAGACGGCGCCAGAAAGTGTTGACGAGAAATTTTCTCGGGATAAGAAATTTCTATTAACACCCTCAAGACCACTACCACAAAAGTGGTGGCCGGGGTCTGTACCGTTGGTTCCCGACCTGTTAAGAGATAGACGAGAGGCTGGATCGTAATAACAGTAAATGGGAGCTTTTATTATTGATATATTGCTTTAAAATATAAATCACTCTCTTATATGCTCATAGTCTCTCTAAGATGGAGGGTGGTGGCAACTCCGTGCCTGCCGAATAGTGGAAACGAAGGTGGTCATGTTCTGAATACAGAATTTAGGCCTTCCCCTCTTCTTTTCTATCTCTCTTCTCTCTGTTGCTATCTAACTTTTTCTGTGTATGTATCAGTCTATGTAGGTTTTTTTCTCTGTTTTTTATCTATCCTCTACCATGCTTGGCCTCACATATTTATATCGTCCAAGTAGGTTTTTAGTTCGCAAATATTTTACCGTGATCCCATGAATCCATTCCCTTCTTATTGGGAGGGATTCGTCATTTGAATTTGAATTGTTACGGGATTTGATGATATCATTGATGGAGATAAGTTTGTTCCCCTTTTTGAATCAAACTCTTGACATGTATGTAAATATTACGTGGAGATGCACCTGTGTGCACTCGTGTCATGAGTTTTCATAGAGGTCACCCTTCCAGCTGCCAGCTGCCTGCTGCCTGTTGCCCTGTAAAGCGAGGTAGATCCCTGCTCCGACTCTGTTCTTAGAAACTTAAAATGGATTTTCCTTGACCATTGGGGGCTTGATGTGCTTTTGTAGACATTCCTGGGAGGTAGCTAGGGTAGTGTAGATTTAGGCGTGATTCTTCCTTTATGTCCAGCAAGGACAACGAGCTTCTGGAGAGGTTGGCGGGCTTCTCTCGAATGTCTCTTGAGCTTGGAGACTTCCCCTAGCATTCTCGGGGCGGTTGTGGAGCTCGACCTCAGAGCCGAGGTTCCCCGATAGATGGCCTAGAAAAGCCCAGGTTCCATTACTCTTGTGGGGGGCTCGTTCCGGTCGTGCCTGGCTTGTTTTCTGGTTGTCTTGAAGCCGAGCCGGCCTTCCCTGCTCCTACGGAGTGGCCTTACGATCTTTCCGGGCTTCAGATTGTCGATTATGGGTAGAAAATTTCTCTTTGACCCCTAGCCAAATTTCACTTTCTTGCATTGCTTCACCCAAAATATATTCACGCACTGCTTCAATTAATTTATCTATATATCTATAAATCTATTTTTATTTTATTTTTAAACACATCTTGCTTGCTTTATATATATATATATATATATATATATATGTTGTTAATAGAGAAATTCGGTCAGGGGTTAAAGAGAAATTTTTCACCCTCGATCGACAATCATGAAGCCCGAAAAGACCGTAAAGCCACCCCGCAGGAGCAGGGAAGGCTGGTTCAGCTTCAAAGCTACTAGAAGACAAGCCAGGCACGACCGGGATGAACCCTCACATGAGTACTGAGAGCCGGGCTTCTCCAGGCCATCTATCGAGGAACCTCGGCTCTGAGGTCGAGCTCCATAACCGCCCCGTGAATGCCAGGGGTAAGTCTCCAAGCTCAAGAGAGATTCGAAAGAAGCCTGGCTACCTCTCCAGAAGCCCACCGTTCTTGCTGGACATAAATGAGGAATCATGCCTAAATCTACACTACCCCAGCCACCTGCCAGGGGGGTCTACAAGAGAACCTCAAGCCCCCAAGGGTCAGTGAAAATCCGACTTAAGCTTCTAAGAAAAGAGCCAGAGCATAGATCCACCTCGCTCTACGGGGCAACGGGCAGCTGGCAGGTTGACCTCCATGAAGATCGATTACATTAGTGCACACAGGATCATCTTCACATGATATCTACATGCACGTCAAGAGTTTAAATTCAAATAAGGGAATAAACTTATCTTCGTCAAACGATATCATCGAATACGAAAACAATTCAAATTTCAATAACGAATCCTGCCCGATAAGAAGGGAACGGATTCATGAGATTACGGTAGAGTATTCGCGAACTAAAAACCTACTTAGACGATATATATATGTGAAGCCAAGCATGGTAAAGAGAGATAGAACGAACGACAAAGACAAAAAATAAAACAACAGATATACACATAGAAGGAGGGCCTAAATTCTGATTACAGAACATGATCACCTTCATCTCCACTATTCGACAGGCACCAAGGTGCCACCACTCTACACCTCCAAGAGATTGTGAGCAAACGAGAGAGTTATTTGTATCTTAATGCAATATATCAATAATGGAGCTCCCATTTATTGTTATTGTCACTCGTCTCTATTTCTTAACTAGGTCGGGAACCAACGGTACTGACCCCGGCCATCACTTTCGTGGTAGTGGTCTCGAGGGTTTTTAACTGGAATTTCTCATCACAAGCAAATTTCCCATCAACACTTTCTGGCACCCGTCCGTGGGAAACCTCTCACACCACCATCTTTTTACATTCAAAAAGTTCTTTATTTCAAAGTCATCATGAAGCTCTGCTCCTCACAAGGGCAGTAGGGCACCTCGGGGCAGCCTTCTGCTACATCAACACGAAAGGTCCCGAGGAAAAGGAAAAAATCTAGGCTCTATAGTCAGATTCCCATCCATCCAGCTACTGTGCGGGTTCTATATTCCACTATGGGAAGCCAGGTTGAGCTTGACCAGTAAGTGGCGACCTTTGTAGAGAGCGTCTGCCTTCGACTGATCGATGAGGGTATCACTATCCAACAAACGGGTCTCTGCAATCAGGGGGAATCAAGCAGGCCCGAGGCTAGGCAACCCACCTTTGATCGCTTAGGGCTTGCCCCTCTGGAATCAACTCGTAACAGGGCGGGGCTCTCGACCTCGATCCGGGATAGGCTAGGGCCCATGCCTCATGTTCCCGAAATGCTGCCACGCTTCCAACCACGACAATTCAGACCCGCGGCAGACGTTCTTTCCAGAGGACGGGAAGAACTTCTCCACCCAACGACTACAAGGAGGGAAGCCCGGGGTAGAGAAGAAGAAAGTCAGCTATGTCCCCGAGCAAGCCCCCTCCAAAGAAGGAACCGGGTAGAGGTCACCAGTTCATCAGAGGGATCAGATGGTGAGGAATCCGAGATCGACTCAAGGAAGTCCGAAAGCAAGCGACCAAAGGACCAGTTGGCAGAGCTATAGAAAGTGGTCCAATTGATGAAGAAAGGGAAGTACAAGGGGACAAGAAAGATCCTCTAACTGAAATGAACGCCCTCTACAGTAAAAGAATCCGGGAGGCAGAGCTCCCGCCTAAGTTCAAAATGCATACTGACAGGTTCTCCAGTACTGAAGATCCGCTGAGCCACTTAGACAGTTTCATTCAACAAATAGAGGTCCAAAACACAACCACGGCCGCTATGTGTCGGATGTTCCTCACTACACTCACGAATTATGATAAGACCTGGTTTAGGAAACTACCCACCGGGAACATAGATTCTTTCACCAAATTATCAATTGATTTCTGCTCACAGTTCTAGGGGGTTAAGCCCCGACTGAAGAACCCGATTCATCTACAATACGTGATCAAGGAGATAACAGAAACTCTCCGGGCTTATGTCGAATGGTTCCACAAGAAAGTCATCTAGATGGGAGTCTTCACCGAGAGAGAAACCCTAGCCAACTTCAGAAAAAACTTATGGGCAGGAAAACTATTCCGGTCTTTTGCCAAAAGACCTCCTGAAACCTACCAGGAAGCCTATGATCAGGCTTTGGAACAGATCGAGGTCGACGAGCAGCTCAAGGTCAGGATGGAGCATGACGACATGAGAGCCGAAAAGCGACAAAAGAAAGAAGCTCCAAGACCTGAGCAAGTCGAAACAACCCCCCTAATAAGTCAACATACGGTTTCCTTCTTCCTCAGCCCAGATCAGAAAGGTATCCAGACAAACGGGCTCCTCCTCAAGCTTTACCACCTCCCAGGAGAGTGGCCCCTATAGCCCGCGATGAGAAAAGGTATGACCATTACACTCCCTTGAATGCATCCCGAGAAATAGTCTACCTCGCCATCCTGAATAAATGTTTGTTACAGAAGCCCGATCCTATTAAAGCCCAGGTCGATAAAAGAAATTGTTACAAATATTGTGACTTTCAGGAGGACATAGGGCATAACACTTCAGAATGAAACAACCTGCGGAACCAGTCAGGGAGAACATTCAAACAGCAAGGGAGGTGTAAGCCAAAATTTGGGAACACGCTGAGAAGAGGAAGGGAGAGCAGGCGGACCTAATGCAACAAATTCGGGTAATACACACTATCAACGGAGGTCCCACTCTGGCCGGCACCTCTAACAATTCCAGGAAAAATCATGCGAGAAAGTTCCCTCGTACAGATGAGGGGCGGGATATCTTCAAGGTCGACCAGAGATAGATAAACACCTCCCAACAGTCTCAAATCATCTCCACCGAAGTAGATGTCTTTAACACCGTGCAGCCACATGATGACCCCATGGTCATTACATTACAAATTGCAAACTTATGGTGCACCGCGTGCTTGTCGATACAGGTATCAGCGTCGACGTTCTGTTCAAAGACACTTTGGAAAAACTAAACTTGAAGCAATGGTGCTACAACAGTTGTACTACTCCATTATACGGTTTCACTAGGGACACCATCAAACCTGTAGGATCAAAAATCCTACCAGTGATCATCGGAGCTGTACCTCTCCAATAAAACATCATGACCGACTTCGTGGTGGTGGATACCCTATCGGCATACAACGCAATATTAGGGAGGCCATTCCTATCATCCCTGTAGGGGGTCTTGTCTATTTATCACAATGTCTTGAAGTTCCCGGTGGGAGACAAGGTGGGAGAGATTCGGGGTGATCAGCAAGCAGCTAGGAAATGCTACGTAGTGTCGGCTAACCCAACAGCTCTAGCTAAACAGCTCACCCAAGTAACGTTTATCCAAGGCGGGATAACCCCAGCACTAAACCTAGAAGACACGGGCTCCACCGATTATCCTGAAGAAAACCTTGTGGTACCCGACATGGAAGAACAGATAAGGGAATGGGCCAGCGGCCACTCGGTCGATAAGTAAGAGGAGATTCGTGTTCGACTAACCGATCCCTCAAAGGTCATCAAGATCTGAGCTACCCTTAAGCCAGGAATGAAAGAGGGTTTGATTAGGCTCCTTATGGAGTTCAACGATATTTTCACCTAGAGTAATGCGGAGATACTTGGGATCCCAATGAAATTAGTTGTATATCGACTAGCGAAGGATCCGACCTTCAAGCCCGTCAAACAGAAAAGGTGCCACTTCAACAATGAAAGAAATGTGGTAGTTCAAGAAGAGGTGGATAAACTCACCCAGGCAGTCTTCATTCGAGAAGCCCGTTATCCCAAATGGCTCACCAACGTGGTTATGGTTACGAAGGCATATAGAAAGTGGCACATGTGTGTGGACTTCACCGACCTCAATCGGGCATGCCCGAAGGATAGTTTTCCTCTGCCAAAAATTGATCAGTTGGTCAATTCTACCTCCGGGAACAAGCTCCTGAGCTTCATGGATGCGTTTTCTAGCTACAATCAAATTATGATGCATCCCACGGACCAAGAAAAAACAAGCTTCATCACTGCGCAAGGCTTGTACTGCTACAAAGTGATGCCTTTTGGGCTCTAAAATGCTGGAACTACTTACCAGGGTTAGTCAATTGTTTGTTTAAGCCTGAAATTAGAAGGTCGATGGATGTATATATCGATTATATGATCACTAAATCTTCGACCTCAGAAGGCCACCTGGACAACCTTTGAAGGACCTTCATGATCCTAAGGGAAAACCAGATGAGGTTGAACCCTTCCAAATGCACCTTTGGTGTAACTGAGAGGAATTTTTTGGTTTTCATGGTCCATGAGAGAGGCATAGAGGCTAACCCATAAAAAATCAAGACTATCCATGATCCAGAATCCCCCGCATCTCTTAAACAGGTTCAAGCCTTGACTGGTCAGGTAGCAGCGCTTAACAGGTTCATCTCTCGGTCTACCGATAAGTGCCTACCATTCTTCAAAGCTATCAAGCAGAGAAGAAACATGAAGTGGGATCAAAAGAGCGAACAGGATTTCCAAGCTTTGAAAAGATACCAAAAAAGCCCTCCACTGCTGGTCAAGCCAAGTCCTAAAGAAGAGCTCCAAATATACTTGGCTGTTTCAGAAACCACTGTAAGTGGGGCCTTGGTTAAGGAATGCGGGGATAGGATCCAGTGACCTATCTACTATATGAGTCGCGCTGTCACCAAGCCCTAAAAGAACTATACTCTGTTAGAGAAGCTCGCTTATGCATTGGTGACTTCGGTAAGAAAACTCCATCCTTAATTTTTTGCTCATTCAATAGCAGTGGTGACGGACCAACCCCTCCGTCAGTTCTTGCAAAGGCCTGATGTTTCTAGAATGCTGGTTCTATAGGCCCTGGAGCTTACCCAGTTTGATTTAAAGTATAAGCCTAGGACCACGATAAAAGCTCAAGCACTAGAGGACTTTGTAGCCGAGCTTTCAGTACCTTCAGATCAGGCAACCCCCACGGTAACAGATGTCACCCTTGAGAGGATCTTAGAATCTAACAACTGGCCGGAGGGCTGCGAGTCATGGATTCACTACACTGACGGAGCTTCAGGGCAGTCCGGGGGAGAAGCTGGCAAAGTCCTCATCGACCCAGAAAGAACTAAATGCTGTCATTATTTCAGGTTTGAATTTAAAGCCACGAACAATGAAGCAGAATACGAAGATCTGCTAGCTGGGATAAAAGCTGCCATAGAGCTCGGGGTTTATTACCTGAATATCTAGAGCGACTATTCACTAGTGGTTAACCAAGTTTCTAGGGATTATCAGGCCAAAGGGGATAACATGATCGCTTACCTGAAACTGGTGTAACAACTAAGGACCAGATTTAGGGGATTCAGAATCGAGCAGATACCTCGACAGCTAAATCATCGGGCTGACATCCTAGCCAAGATAGCTGCCTATAGTGGCTAGACCCTACCACACAAAGTCCCTATTCAAGTAATCCCCCTACTTAGCATTATGACTGGTACAGAAGCTTATACCCTGGACCGACAGCCATGCTGGATGGATCCAATAGCAGAATATCTACAGGACGGAAAACTCTCTGGGGAGCCCGACCAAGTTAGGAGGGTTAAAAGGCTCTCGGTCCAGTATTGTATAGTGGATGGGCATTTATACCGAAGGGGAAAATCCTTTCCCTTACTTCGATGTCTACACCCTGAAGATGCCAAGTGGGCTTTGAGAGAGGTTCATTTCGGGGAATGCGAGAACCATATTGGTGGAGAGGCCTTGGCATATCAGGTTCTCCACATGGGGTATTACTAGCCGACCATCCATCAAGATGCTAAGAGCTTGGTGCAAACCTGCAAGGCATGCCAGAAGGCTGCAAATTTGAGTCACCTCTCTCCTGAGCATTTGTCATCCCCTAGCTCGCCATACCCCTTTGCTATGTGGGGAGTCGATTTGATTGGACCGCTTCCTACAGCTCTGGGACAGGCCAAGCACGCTATCGTAGCGATTGATTACTTTACAAGATGGGTTGAAGCCGGACCACTGTCCCAGATATCGTAAGAGAACACAACAAAGTTCATCAAGACCAATGTAGTTTACAGGTTCGAACCCTTCTTATCATCATAACCGACCTCAGAAAACAATTTGACAATGCTCGATTCAGAGATTTCTGTCAATGTTTGGGAATCGACCTTAAGTTTGCTTCGGTAGCTCACCCTCAGACCAATGGTTTGGTAGAATCCACGAACAAAACCATCAAGAAGTTGTTGAATAAAATGCTACAACAAAAGAAAGGCAGATGGGTAGAGAAGCTTCTCGAGGTTCTCTGGGCTTACCACACTACAAGGAGAACAGCTACCGGGGAAACGCCCTATTCGCTGGCCTTTGGGGTTGAAGCAGTCATACCTATAGAGCACAAGTTGACCGCCTTTAGAGTCCAACGATTTAAACCGGGAAGCAATGAAAGCAAGCTTCGAGCTAGTTTAGGACTCATGAAAGAAAAGCAAGATCGAATAGCTGAAAAGGTAGCAATATACCAAGGCAAGATTTCCAGGTACTTCAACAAGAGGGTTAAAATCAGAAGCTTTAAAGAAGGGGATCTGGTCCTCAAGAAAGTGACGTTGAACACTAAGAAGAGGTCAGATGGGGTCCTAGGGCTCAACTGGGAAGGACCCTACTTAATAAAGATGGTGATCCATAATGGGGCATAAAAGCTTGAGGATATGGATGGCCGACTCATCGACCATACTTGGAATGGGATCATCTAAGGAAATTCTACCCTTGAACAGGGGATCCAAAAGCTGGCAACCTCCGACTAGCTTCTTTTATTTTTTCTTTTGACAGTATTGTACTCCATCTTCCATACCAATAAAGCTTGCCTTTTCCTGTTTGCACCTCTTTCAAATATGTCCTACAATGATTTGGGTCTACATGGAAAGTTTTGACATTATCGCCTCAAGACCAAGGGTAAGCCGGGGAAGCCCCCTCGCTACTCCTAATGCCTTGGTCGGGCTACCACCTCGAAGAAGGATCTGAGTGTAAGAGCATAGCTGTCATCCAGATATCAAGACCAGGAAATAGCTAGATATCCCTCATGATGGCTTGGTCGGGCTACCACCCCTAAGAAGGATCTGAGTGTAAGAGCAAAGTTGCCATCCAGATCTCAAGACCAGGAAATAGCTAGATAACGCTCTTGATGCCTTGGTCGGGCTACCACCCCCAAGAAGGATCTGAGTGTAAGAGCAAAGTTGCCATCTAGATCTCAAGACCAGGAAATAGCTAGATAAGCTCTCTTGATGCCTTGGTCGGGCTACCACACCCAAGAAGGATCTGAGTGTAAGAGCATAGTTGTCATCCAGATCTCAACAGGAAATAGCTAGATAGCGCTCCTGATGCCTTGGTCGGACTACCACCCCCAGGAAGGATCTGAGTGTAAGAGCATAGTTGCCATCCAGATCTCAAGACCTGGAAATAACTAGAAAGCCCTCATGATGCCTTGGTCATGCTACCACCGCCAAGAAGGATCTGAGTGTAAGAGCATAGTTGCCATCCAGATCTCGAGACCAGGAAATAGCTAGATATCCCTCCTGATACCTTGGTCAAGCTACCGTTCCCCCCAAGAAGGAATGGAGATTGAAAGCGCGAAAGCCCTCCTAATCCCGAGCCCAAGAAGAGGGCTAAACAGATCCTTACTTAAATGTTTTATTCGGGCTATAGCCCCCCAAAGGAGCTCGGGGATGGAGGGATCGATTTACTTAAACTCTAAATGCTCCTGTTATTTCACTAGCTCTCCTTGATACAGGGTTACTTACTACAACAGACCCACAATCAAACAAGGGGACTGTCAACAGAAGAAGTTGAGCCAGGAATTTCATTAGTATGGGGGCTCAATGGCAACAGCTTTTTTCTCATATTATTTCCCCCCCAAAGATAGCTCATTTTGATATAAAAGTTGGACGACCAAGCAATTACATGCAAGCCAGAGTTAGACTTGAGATTAAAATTTTATTATCAAGTAAGGGAGTTTACCCCCTAACAAGGCTACAACATGCAAGGGGGGCCCAGTCCCTGGTCCTGAGCTATAAATGTGAAATAATAAAAGGTCAAACTTGGTTGGAGATGGGATGCCCACCCCTTTTTTCCGGGCATTCAAAATAGATCACATGGAAGAGAACTCAAGTTTCTTCGTCTTCCTAAGGGCCTTCAGCTTCCTCCTCCATAGGATGGACCTCGCCCCCTGCTCTCCTCTTCAGTTACAGCTCATCCTGATCAGCAACATCAACCGCTTATGCCACTTCCTCCTGGGATCAGCCCCGGCTGCCTCGGGGTCAACAGGATCTTCCTCCATGATTTCATTGATCACCGCTATAACTTCAGGCGGTATGGCTGTATCAAGAAGGCTGGTCATCGACTTAGGCATGTTCTCGTTTTCTGTTGGCTCCATTCCTGATAGCATTGCTGGGGGATCTCGGGCTTCATCGAGACCTCCTTCTAGCTCCTGGTTCTGAACCCCCTTCGAGCATTCACCGGGACTAGATACTAAAAAGGCTGAAAAATGAGGAGGCGGATCTGGCACCTCCAACTGCTTCCCAGTACCCTCCCCAGAAAAGCCAACTCCATCAGTTTCTGGGTGAGATATCTCCGCAGCCCGTGACATGACCTTCGCTCTATCCCAGCCGGTTATGCAGGAGAGATCGAAGGGGGGAGGGAGAGCCTCTACAACCTGATAGGAGGCATAGAAATACCACTCGCTAAAAGAGGCTTTCACTTCGGCTTGGAGTTGGGTAATTCGAGCCTGCAAGTTTTGGTTTTCAACAAGTAGGGATTTCGCCTCTCCCCTCCAGTCATCCCGTTGGCTAGCCTGCCGCTTCAACCGGAGAGTCTCCTGATCAAAAGCTCGTTTCAGCCTCTCATGATCGCATTAAAGCTCAGCTAGTTGCATCCCATTCCTTGTTTGCTGGAGGTCATCTCCGTGACCAGGGTTAGAGCCTGTGCAAGCAACCCTTTGGCTCGCTCAGCTCCAGCCTCAGCCTCAGCCTCAGCCTTGGCTGCCTGATCATGGGGGGAAGGCAACCTGATGCCCCATGGCCACCTGAAACTTGAAATTCTATAAAGGAAAATCAGGTTAGAAAATGACAAGTCAAGCAGCTCAATTAAGAAGTAAAAGCGATAATTACCTTGGCTAAAAGGGAGGACCCTTTGTTAATCAAGATGTCCACAAGCATCACGGTCATCCTAGAAAGCCCGCCGCCTGGACAAGATATGACAAACTGCTTCAGGACCTCGTCTTGACCCGCCGAGCTCGATTGCTAATGAGGACGAGAAGGGGCGACCTCAGAAAAATCAGCATCGGGCTCTCTAAGAACCTCGACTACCCGGGATACTACCGGATCTGTAGAAATGGGTAGCGGGACTCGGAGGGCATCATTTGGAGCTGTAACTTCAGGAGAAGGGGCAGGAACAGACTTATTGGCGACTTAGGAAGCAGACCCTCCTCAGTTTAGAGTCTTCATAGCTTGAGATGCTAGAAGAGACATCTTGGGCTTCACTTGGGAAGAAGATGGAGAAGGAACGAACGGGGCAGCTACCTAAGTGGTTGACCCCCCTTTCTTCGGAACAGACGGGAGAGCTCCGGTGGACGATCTAAAAGGAGGAGGAGGTATCCTAGCTTGTCGGGATCACAATAAGCTGGAGCAACAACAAACAATGTTAGAGAAAAGAATCAAGATCATCAGAACTGAACCCTCCAATAAAAAAGAAAGAAAGAAAAAGAAAAAAACAAGATAGATCGAGATACTCACAAAGGGTAGCACCGGATATCCGCAGGTACCTATTTACCCTATGGGGATCGAAGGGGTCAGCGGTCGAAATTTTCATATTCAAATAGTTCCGAGCTAGGATGGTCTTTAGCACCGCTTCAGACTCATCGGGCAAGGAATCCCGACCCCAGGTGGGTTTGTCACTAAAGGCGGTAAGAACCTCCAGCTCATGCCCGTCGATGAAGACGGAGCTCCCCCAGTCTCCCCCCGCCAATACCCATTCTTCTTTCCAAGCAGGGTTCTTCTTTGAAGCCCCGTGGATGATAAAATTGAGCCTATTCTTAGCATTGGCATAGAATTAGCCTCGTGAGACTCCTGTCAGGCTACCGATCTGGAAAAGGAAGGCAAGATCCTTAGCTCTGGGCTCTCTGGTATGTCGCACAGCTCGCATTGCTCCCTCCACAATACCAGTAAGCCGATTAGATACCTCTAGAAGTCAGGCGTCAGTTGAAGCGGAGCCAGCTGAAGGGCATTAGGAGCTCGCCGTAGGGTAAGGTGAAGAGGGAGCCTCACCCTGCTCTCTAAAGCAACGATGTGGATTTTAAGCACGCCTTTGTGCGGGCTAAAAGCATCGGAGTTTCGATGGGGGACGGTTAGAGAAACGGTATCAGGAATACCATACTTGTCCCGTAGACGGCTGATCGACTGAGGGTCGACAGTAGAGTCAAGGATGACCTTGGGTTCGAAAGGAAGGGTTATCACTGAAGGAAGCTCCACCACCGTGACTTGAGCCCTCTCGACCGTATCTAATATCTCCCCAACGTCAGAGTCTTCATCGACTAAGTTCAGAGGGTTGTCAGGCCGGTTCAAAAAGCCAGAGCAGATAGGAGCATTCCTGTTAGAAAGATCGCGCTGGCGGAGGGGGGAAGATTCCTTGTCACTTGAAATCCCTCACACCCGCTTAAGAGGAGCTAGGTTAGGGCCCTCTGAGCCCTCCACCAAGGCTTCAACACTATCTAAGGAAGTCGACATTGATGGCAAAGAGAGGTGAGAAAGCAAGTGGAAGATTTCGGCAGAGAAAATAAGGAAGAAGAAATTTGAAAGTTTTGAGAATTGAGGAAGTATGAAGAAGGTGATGGTCAGACCGGGTTTAAATAGAGGTCTATGGGCGATATCCTCGGGAAGATCACCACCGTATTATAGTCGTTTTCTTCAAATAACACTCAGTTTCAAATTCAAAATGTTGGGTAATTAATGAGAAAATTCCGCTCTCATTAATTATCTTTATGGCGAAAAACTTTCTCAATTAAACAAGGAATCTGACTCCAACCCCAACTCTACCACCGGTGTTCAAGTCAGAGGGGACTTCTGTTAATAGAGAAATTCGGCCAGGGGTCAAAGAGAAATTTTCCACCCTCAATCGACAATCATGAAGCCCGAAAAGACCTTAAAGTCACCCCTCATGAGCAGGGAAGGCTGGTTCAACTTCAAAGCTACCAGAAGACAAGCCAGGCGCGACCAGGATGAACCCCAACAAGAGTACTGGGAGCCGGGCTTCTCTAGGCCATCTAACGGGGAACCTCATCTCTGAGGTCGAGCTCCATAACTGCCCCGTGAATGCCAGGGTAAGTCTCCAAGCTCAAGAGAGCTTCTAAAGAAGCCCGCCAACCTCTCTAGAAGCATGTTGTCCTTGCTGGACATAAAGGAGGAAACATGCCTAAATCTACACTACCACGGCTACCTCCCAGGGGGGTCTACAAGAGCACCTCAAGCCCCCAAGGGTCAGGGAAAATCCATCTTAAGCTTCAAAGAACAGAGCCAGAACATGGATCCACCTCGCTCTACCGGGCAACGGGCAGCTAGCAGAATAACCTCTATGAAGATCGATGGCATGAGTGCACACAGGATCATCTCCACATGATATCTACATGCATGTCAAGAGTTTAAATTCAAATAAAGGAACAAACTTATCTTTATCAAAAGATATCATCGAATCCGGAAACAATTCAAATTTAAATAACGAATCCCGCCCGATAAGGAGGGAACGGATTCATGAGATTACAATAGAGTATTCGCGAACTAAAAACCTACTTGGACGATATATATACATATATGTGAACCCAAGCATGGTAAAGAGAGATAGAACGAACGACAGAGACAAGAAATAAAACAACAGATATACACATAGAAGGAGGGCCTAAATTCTGATTACAGAACACGGTCAACTTCATCTCCACTATTCGACAGGCACCAATGTGCCACCACCCTACACCTCCAAGAGATTGTGAGAGCGTCATTTGTATCTTAATGCAATATATCAATAATAGAGCTCTCGTTTATTGTTATTGCCACTCGTCTCTATTTCTTAACTAGGTCGGGAACCAACGGTACCGACCCCGGCCATCACTTTCGTGGTAGTGGTCTCGAGAGTGTTTAACTGGAATTTCTCATCCCGAGTAAATTTCCCGTCAACATATATATATATATATATATATATATATATATATATATATATATATATATATATCATATATGTATTTGCATCATATGCAAATTCTTCTTTTGACTATTATTTCATGTACACACCAATTTGCATCCAATGCAATCTCTTGTGTCATTAATTGATATATATTTTTTAATTATCCTTTTCAAATATATCTATTATATTAAAAGTGATAATAAGTATTTTAAATTTAAACTTAAATTCAAATAATTAGATAAATGATTTAGTAAGATAAAAATAATTCTATTATTTTATCTTCACCTAAATCCATATATCAACTAACACCCTACAATTAATAGTTAATTAATCATTCATAATTATCAATATAATTAAATAATATAATTATTTAATTAATTTAACTATTAACATTCATTAATTAAATAATCTCATTATTCAATTAATTCCCATATATATACGTGTCACTTTTGTAATACAATTAATTGGACAATCCAATTAATTTACCGTGACCCTTGTTACCTAAATCGATCGGGCTAGCAAGGGGACCTAATGGACCCACAATATTTTGAGGTCCAATAATATTTGGAATCATTAATTAAACTCTTTAATTAATATTCCTTGATTATTAACTTCGGTGTTATTCCACTAAAACCCGAAGCTGCACTCTCTCAACTGTAGACGCTTTTACACAAACCGATACAACTCGGTGTCCATCGATATAGCTATTACACATGGTGTGATCCTCCACAGTAGTTCATAATTAAAGCTGGGTCATAATATCCGTTATACCCCTCTAATCACATATATCCTTTAAGTACCATTGATTCTCTAATGGACAATAAATCCTATTTCCTCACGGAATTAGGAGAGCGCTCATATTGTCCAAGCCCCGAATCAACCCTTAAGGGAACTACCATCTACTTCTCACAAGAAGCAGTGGATTCCACTATTGTGTACAAACCTTCCCAGCCACAAGCCAAACCGCAATCCTAACATACGGAGTATGTTGATCAAGAAATTCATCTGACCTCACCCATGGTATATCAAATACCACGATCTAACCTGAAGGAGTCGATAAGACACTCAAGATTAAGATCACCCACTTATAGCCATCATTAGTTGATATATATGAATCTCATCGGTAAACGGGTCTTGGTGAGAGATTTATATAGATCATGGCCCAGTTCTATATGATCACATCATATAGATGCCTCCATTCTCATATCTCCATATGAATGATTCAGGATAGAATCACCGTACATTACGGAATGGACCACAACTATGGATTAACCACAAATAAAGTACCCAACTTTATTTGCTATCTATGGACTCTTTAGATTGCACGTCCCTTACTGTATCCATCCGTATATGACACTCATATACACAGTTCGAGATTACATCCGGCAATCTTGGATGTCAAATTTATGCACAAGTTATATAATAAACAACACAACAAGAATGTGTTGAACTTTTCCTTTTATTTATTTAATAAATCCATTTACAAATTACATCGTTAAGGCATAAACCCTAACAATCTCCCACTTGCACTAAAGCATGTGAGGCATGTCTCTTAACCCTAGACCATCTAGGTGACCTGAAAACACTTTAACCGGTAAGGTCTTCGTAAATGGATCAACATGATTGTCTTGTGACGCTATCCTGGTGACGATCACATCTTCTCTCTGCACTATCTCTCTAATGAGATGATACTTTCTCTCCATATGCTTCGCTCTTTTATGGGCCTATCACAATAAAGTGTGATGGGCCTATCCAGATCTGGAACAACTTCCAGATCACTCAAGAACTTACGGAGCCAAATAGCCTATTTAGCAGCTTCACAAGCGGCTACATATTCGGCTACTATGGTGGAGTCAGAAATGCAAGATTTTTTTATACTTCTCCATACAATGGCTCTACCACCCAGGGTGAATACTGATCTAGATGTGGATTTACTAAAATCCCTGTCTGACTGAAAATCAGAATCTATGTATCCTAACGGGATCAAATCCTGCCCAGAATACACTAGCATATAGTCTCTCGTTCTCCGAAGATACTTGAGAATTGTCTTGACAGAAACCCAATGATCCAATCCTAGGTTGGAATGGTATCTACTGACTACTCCCATTGCATCGCAGATGTTCGGTCTCGTGCATAACATATCATACATGAGACTACCTCCTGCCGATGTATAGGGTACACATCTCATATCCTCAACTTCTTGAGGTGTCTTAGGACACTGTTCCTTAAACAAATTAACTCCATGCCTAGAAGGTAAATTACCTTTCTTAGAGTTTTGCATCGCAAATCGCACAAGAATCTTATCGATATATGATGCCTGAGACAGTGCTATGAGTTTGTTCTTACGATTCCTTAAAAGCTGGATCCCAAGAACATAACTCGCCTCTCCCAAATCTTTCATTTGGAATTAGCTAGCCAGCCAGCCTTTTACATCAAACAACACTCCCACATCATTCCCAATGAATAGGATATCATCTACGTATAGGACCAAGAAAACTACTTTCATATCAATGATGTGGTTGTAGACACAAGGCTCATCGACATTCTGCTCGAAGCCATAGGTTTTGATCACATCATCAAACCTGATGTTCCAAGATCTAGATGCTTGCTTAAGCCCATAGATGGACCTTTGCAGCTTGCAAACCTTTTGTTCTTGATCTGGACACACGAATCCCTCTGGTTGCATCATATAGATGCTCTCATCAAGATTGTTATTCAAGAATGCAGTCTTGACATCCATTTGCCATATTTTGTAATCGAAATAGGCAGCAATGGATAAGAGAATCCTAATAGACTTAAACATGGCTACTGGCGAGAAGGTCTCTTCATAATTGACCCCCTCTTTCTGGGTATAACCCTTAGCCACTAGCCTTGCCTTGAAGGTCTCTACCTTCCCGTCTACTCCTCTCTTTCTCTTATAGCTAAATAGCGTTCAGGTTATCTCACAATCCTCTCACTACGTCTAGGTGGTAGTGTATCCTGATCAGGAACCATCTGACTCTCAGATGTTTATGGAACAACAACTCTTGTTGATGAAGCACTAGTCTTACCAGGCTCCAACTCATTTAATACAATCTTGGAATGAGTTTTATGGTCACTAATGTAATTGTCCTCAAGAAACGTTGCATTTGTCGATACAAATACTTTGTTATCTTTATGACTATAGAAATGTCCACCTCTGGTCTCGTTGGAGTATCCTACAAACAGGCAGATAACAGATTTGGAGTCTAGCTTTCCAGTTCTATTCTTCAGCACGTGTGCTAGACACCCCCATATGCGGAAATGTTGCAAACTAGCTTTATGACCATTCCACAACTCCAGGGGAGTCTTAGGAACAGATTTGGATGGCACTACATTCAAAATGTTTGCCGCTGTTTGTTATGCATATCCCAGAAGGAATTTGGTAATGATGAGAAACTAATCATAGATCTCACTATTTCCATTAGGGTTCTATTTCTCCTCTCCGCTACACCATTTTACTGAGGTGTACCGGGAGTTGTGAGTTGGGAAACTATCCCATGCTCGACCATGAAGTCTTCAAACTCTTGGTTAAGGTACTCATCTCCACGATCTGATCGTATTGACTTGATAGTCCTACTTAATTGATTCTCAACTTCAGCTAGGAATTCTTTGAACTTTTCAAATGTTTCCGACTTTCGTTACATCAGGTAGACTTATCCGTATCTTGAGTAGTCATCTATAAATATTATATAATACTCATAACCACCCCTCGTTTTAACATTCATCGGTCCGTAGCCGTTTTCCAGTAAAAGGTCTCTTAGTCATCTTACCTTCTAGACAAGATTCGTAGACAGGTAAGGTGCCAACCTTTAACTCACTTAAAGGTCCACTTTTTACTAGTCTGTCTATCCGGTCAAGGTTGATATGACCAAGCCTTAGATGACAGAGATACGTGTCATTATCTGGAGAAGAAATCTTATGTCGTTTAGTTTTTGGTTTTTCAACCTTAAACATTTCGGTGTTCAGCAGTGTAGTATGTATTAACGATTTTAACACATACAAATTGTTTTCATTAATTCCTGAACAAATATTCAGACCATTTTTTCCAATATTAACAGACTTATTATTAAATGAAATAGAATACGATTGTTCTAACAATTTAGAAACGGAAATCAAATTCCGTGTAAATCCATTAATATAAAAAACATTGTTCAATAATAAATAACTATTATTATTATTACAAAATTGCAATCTTAATGCTCCCACTACTTTTGCTGACACGACATCCCCTGACCCCACACGCATTGAGAAGGCTCTCTCCTCTAGCTGTGTCCAAGAATCAATCCACTGCAAAGAAGAACAAACATGGTTAGTGGCCCCCGAATCAATTATCCAGGATGAAGAATCATCTTCCACTTAACAAGATTCAAGAACAAGTAAATCATATTTATCTTTCGTCTCTTTCTTCTTGGCTACCTCCTCCAGGTATTGAGGACAGTTCCTCTTCCAGTGCCCGACCTTATCGTAATGGAAACATTTTCCTTTGCCTTGGTCGGTGGAGGCGTCCTTCTTTTTGCTTTAGGCTTTCTTGGGTTTGGGCTTACCCTTCGCCTTCCCAGGATACCTCTTCCTCTTTTTATTATTTGAGGAGGAAGATGGTTCAGCAACATTTGCCTCACCGATCTTTCCCTTATTGTCCTTAATTAAAGACTCAAAGGTAGCAAGCTCATTGAGCAACTGTGTAAGACTAAACTTTAACTTGTTCATCTCGTAGTTGCTCATAAACTGATCGAAACTCTTCGGAAGAGTGGTCAGTATGATGCTCACTTGATTGGGTTCGTCAATGGCCCCGCCGTTGAGTTCTGCCGTGTTGAAGTAGGACATCATGCTCAAGACATGTTCTCGAACTGATGTTCCTTCCTTCATATGAGCGAGCATAGCAGAATGAATGGCTTCGTGTCGCTTTTGCTCGGAGGGCTGCCCGAACATGGCTTGCAATGACTCCATGATTTCGAATGCTGAAGTCATTGCTTCATGCTTTGTGACAAGAACGTCTGTCATTAAAGTCAACAGATATGTTCAGGCCTTCTCACCAGATGAGACCCATCGCTCGTATGCCTCACGAACAGTTCATGTGGCATTGGCAGCAAGCACTGTAGGACATTCCGCCTTAAGCACAAAATTGAGATCTTTGGTGACCAATATTGCATTAATATTAAGTTTCCACTTAGTGTAGTTATCACAAGTTAATTTGTCATTTGCGAGAATTTGAAGTAATGCAGAAGACATTATTGCTGAAATAAATAAAGCATTCATTCAGCCATTTATTTAAAACAAGTGTGAGTGCTTTGGCATAAATTTAAACATGATGCATGAACATGTTTAACGAACTAGAACTACCCTAAAACTAGTTACTATACCACGACAATCCAACATACCACAAAGAAGTGCCGCCTTAGGGTCGGACAAGTCTTTGCATGTTAGACCGAGACATTCTCAATCAAATGATATTCTAGAATAACTCTTATTCCATATCATTCAACCATCGTTCATTCAGTCAGGTTTTTAATTAACAAACTTAATTAAAACCTTCGTGAGTGTAACCCATCATTTTAGATCTCACGAGCTTAACTCGAGAATTGCTGCCTTAAGGTAAGTCAATCCCGAAATACCCTCAGAAATTCTATCCGTTAGGAAGTCAACCTTGGTATTGACCTTTGTGAAAACCCTCCTTAGAAAGACGAAAGCAAAGCCGTCACGAGGCCTCACTCGGATCTCACGGTGTTGAACTAATAATGGAGACCGCGGGATATATATGTCATATATCCCTCTCCCACTCACTATTTTAAAATTAGGGTTTTTTATTAACCGTTAATGCACCTAGACTCTACAGGATTAAACGACTAACTTTAATCAAGTTATCTAGCGCATTAACTAATTAGAACCAAATTCTAATTAACTAATAAATTATTATAGATTTTTAAAAGTTAAAAATCTAATCTATTAATGAATAATCTAAGCCTTTGTAAACTATTTACTAGGGTTAGATTATTATGTTAGTGTTTACCAAGTTTTAACTATTAAAACCCTAACACTTTATTTGGATCATTTATTATTAGGTAATTAATCATATTAATCCCAATTACAATAAATGACCCTATTAATCTAACTTATTAAACTCTGTAATAACTAGATTAATATTAATGAGAATTATCAAGTTTTCTAACCATTAAAAACTAATCTCATTATTCATAGCCAATTATGTACATTTCCCATTTTAATCACATTAAAAAAATACATAAAATATCAGGCTATGATGCATGTATAACATATCAAATATATTTGTGTAGGCATACCTAATCTAAATGACATACGAATGCATGACAATGCTTTTATCATCACATAATATAAAGCATACATGAATTGACCGAGTACTGTGGATTATTTAACCTAAAATAATTGGAATCTAAAATTACAAAAAAAAAAATTAATCCAAGGCATTCCTTGGTCTTCTAGTAACTTCAGATATCTTCCAATCTCTTCAAGTCACTCCGATTGATCTCATGAATCCGAAACGGGAAATCTGCATGGAACACACTAGGCAACACTTGCCAACGGAACCGTACGTGAACAGTACTGGCCGTACAGTATCCCGGTGAACAGTAACGCCGCCATGAACAGTCCGTGAACAGTACGCCACCGTGAACAGTACCGACGTCGCGCGCATTTCCAGTTCTTCCTTTACAGGTTACAATTTTTTTTTTTTATTATTATTTACAATACAATAACAGTAAAATAAATTAAATAAAAATTATACAACCCATAAACCCTAAATCCACAGTACCATAAAAAATTACGATCAACCATGTTTAAATTAAACAATTTAATTATAAACATTCATACAATCATAAAGATGGTGCCTACACATTCACACATACAGGGCATCGAAAACAATTTCCTGTTCCGAAAAATAAATTGGCTCTTATACAAATTGTTGGAACCCTGTTCACTGGTCACGCAGCGGAACTAGGTTTTTTATTTATTTATACAGATCATATCTGTATCTGGGACCAGTGAACTTTTGATCGTAATTATTTTTCGGAACCAATACATACAATATGTAACACAGGAAATTATAATCAATATAATCAGAAGAAGATATACTTTCCAATGTTTGGAGGCTCCTTTACATTTCGATATGCTCCTGTCTGAACCACTCGATCTTCCTCGCTATCTCCCGGAACTGGTAACTGTGTGTGGGCACGTCACGGTCTCGGGAATTTGAATGGAGGATGTAGAAAGAATTGAAAAAACTCTTTCTTCTATGTGTTTCAAAAACACACAAAACATGAAACAATATATATATCTAAAGCTTGCTTTGTTCTTCATGAATATATATATAAGTATCTCGCCTGCTCTTCGTTTTTCTTTGACAAATATATATATATATATATATATATATATATATATTAAGTATTTACATCCTATGCAAATTCTTCTTTTGACTATTATTTCATATACCCACCAATTTGCATCCAATGCAATCTCTTGTGTTATTAATTGATATATATCTTTTAATTATCATTTTCAAATATATCTAATATATTAAAAGTGATAATAAGTATTTTAAATTTAAACTTAAATACAAATACTTAGATAAGTGATATACCATAATCCTATTATTTTATCTTCACCTAAATTCATATATCAACTAACACCCTCCAATTAATAGTTAATTAATAATTCATAATTATCAATATAATTAAATAATCTAATTATTTAATTAATTTAACTGTTAACATTAATTAATTTAATAATCTTATTATTCAATTAATTCCCGTATATATACGTGTCACTTTTGTAACACAATTAATTGGACAATCCAATTAATTTACCGTGACCCTTGTTACCTAAATCGATCGGGCTAGCAAGGGGGCCTAATGGACCCACAATATTTTGAGCTCTAATAATCTTTGAAATCATTAATTAAACTCTTTAATTAATATTTCTTGATTATTAACTTTGATGTTATTACACTAAAAACCCGAAGCTGCACTCTCTCAACTGTAAACGCTTTTACACAGATCGATATAACTCGGTGTACATCGATATAGCTATTACACATGCTGTGATCCTCCACAGTAGTTCATAATTAGAGCTGGGTCATAATATCCGTTATACCCCTCTAATCACATATATCCTTTAAGTACCATTGATTCTCTAATGGACAATAAATTCTATTTTCTCACGGAATTAGGATAGCGCTTATATTGTCCAAGCCCCGAATCAACCCTTAAGGGAACTACCATCTACTTCTCACAAGAAGGAGTGGATTCCACTACTGTGTACAAACCTTCCCAGCCACAAGCCAAACCGCAATCCCAACATACAGAGTATATTGATTAGGAAATGCATCTGACCTCGCCCATGGTATATCAAAGACCACGATCTAACCTGAAGGAGTCGATAAGACACTCAGGATTAAGATCACCCACATATAGCCATCATTATTTGATACATATGAATCTCATCGGTAAACAGATCTTGGTGAGAGATTTATTTAGATCATGGCCCAGTCCTATATGATCACATCATATAGATGCCTCCATTCTCATATCTCCATATGAATGATTCAGGATAGAATCATCGTACATTACGGAATGCCTCCATTCTCAGAATTGAAGCAAGTACATGCAAGTCCAAATATGGACCATATCTAACGTTAAATTTCATTGATAAATAGGGAAGCCTATTCCTCTGCAAGGCTACAGCAGACAGGGAGCCCAACCCCTGATTTCGGGGTACAAAAAAAATGAAATGATGAATGATCAAGCACGGGCAAAGATATCTTTCAGGGCATTTTAAACTGTTGACGAGAAATTTGCTCGGGATGAGAAATTCCTGTTAACACCCTCAAGACCACTACAACGAAATTGGTGGCCAGGATCGGTATCGTTGGTTCCCGACCTGTTAAGAGATAAACGAGAGGCTGGATGGTAATAACAGTAAATGGGAACATTTATTATTGATAGATTGCTTAAAAATACATATCACTCTCTCGTGTGCTCACAGTCTCTCTAAGATGTAGGGTGGTGGCAACTCTGTGCCAGTCGAATAGTGGAAACGAAGGTGGCTGTGTTCTGAATACAGAATTTAGGCCTTCCCCTCTTCTTTTCTTTCTCTCTTCTCTCTGATGCTATCTATCTTTTTCTGTCTATATCTCAATCTATGTACGTTTTTCTCTGTTTTCATATATCCTCTACCATGCTTGTCCTCACATATATATATATATATATATATATATATATATATATATATATATATATATATCGTCCAAGTAGGTTTTTAGTTCACAAATATTTTACCATGATCCCATGAATTCGTTCCCTCCTTATCGGGCGGGATTCATCATTTGAATTTGAATTATTACTGGATTCGATGATATCATTGATGAAGATAAGTTTGTTCCCTTTTTTGAATCAAACTCTTGACGTGCATGTAAATATTACGTGGAGATGATCCTGTGTGCACTCGTGTAATGAATTTTCATTGAGGTCACCCTGCCAGCTGCCTATTGCCCCGTAGAGCGAGGTAGATCCCTGCTCCGACTCTATTCTTAGAAGCTTAAGATGGATTTTCCCTGACCCTTGGGGCTTGAGGTGCTCTTGTAGACATTCTTTGGAGGTAGCTAGGGTAGTGTAGATTTAGGCGTGATTCTTCCTTTGTGTCCAGCAAGGACAACGGGCTTCTCTCGAATGTCTCTTAAGCTTGGAGACTTCCCCTGGCATTTACGGGGCAGTTATGGAGCTCGACCTTAGTGCTGAGGTTCCCTGATAGATAGCCTGGAGAAGACTGGGTTCCAGTACTCTTGTGGAGCTCGTCTTGGTCGTGCCTGGATTTTTTTCTGGTAGTTTTAAAGCCGAGCTGGCCTTCCCTGCTCCTGTGGAGTGGCTTTACGGTCTTTTCAAGTTTATGATTGTCGATTATGTGTAGAAAATTTCTCTTTGACCCCTAGCCAAATTTCACAATTAACAGAAGTCCCTTCTGACTTGAACACAGGTGGTAGAGTTGGGGTTGGAGTCAGATTCCTTGTTTAATTCAAAAAGTTTTCCGCCATAAAGATAATTAATGAGAGCGAAATCTTCTCATTAATTACCCAATATTTGAATTTGAATTTGAAACTGTGTGTTATTCAAAGATAGACGGTTGCAATGCGGCTCCAGGTGATCTTCCCTAGGATATCACCGATAATCCTCTATTTAAACCCGGCCTTACCGTCATTTTCTTCATACTTTCTCAAATCTCAAATTTTCAAATTTCTTTTTCCCTGCTTTCTCTACCGATTTCTCTTTATCTTCCGCTTGCTTTCACACCTCTCTTACCCATTAATGTCGACTTCCACAGATGGTGTTGATGCCTTGGTTGAGGGCACCGGAGGCCCTAACCTAGCTCCTAGGAAACAGGTGTGAGGAATTTCGAGCGATGAGGAATCTTCCCCACTCCGCCAGCACTGTTGTTCTAGCAGAAACATCTCTATCTGCTCTGGCTTCTCGAACGAGCCTGACAATCCTCTAAACCTAGTTGATGAAGATTCTGATGTTAGGTAGAGAGCCGACGCATTCAGGAGAGTTCAGGTCACAGTGGCAGGGCTTCCTTCAGTGGTGATCCCTCTTTTCGAACCCAAGGTCATCCCCGATTCCACTGTCTACCCTCAATCGATTAGTCGTCTTCTAGACAAATACGGTATTCCTGACACCGTTTCCCTCACTGTCCCCCACAGGAACTATGCTATTTTTAACCCGCCCACAGGCGTACTTCCTATCCATGTCGTGACTTTCGAGAGTAGGGTGAGGCTTCCTCTTTACCCTACCCTTCGGTGGGCTCTCAATACCCTTCAGCAGGCTCCACTTCAACTGACGTCCGGCTTCTAAAGGCATCTAGTAGGCTTCCTTGTATTATGGAGGGAGCAATGCGAGATTAGCAATGTAACCAGGAAGTTCAGAGCTGAGAAGCTCACCTTTCTTTTCCAGATTGGTAGCTTGGTTGGGGTTCCACGAGGCCAATTCTATGCCAAGGCCAAGAATAGGCTCAACTTTATCATCACCAGGGCTTCAAAATAGGACCCCGCTTGGAAAGAGGAGTGGGTACTGGCGGGGGGAAACTGGGGGAGCTCTGTTTTTATCGGTGAGGTTCCCACCGCTTTTAGCGACAAACCCTCTTGCGGTCAGGAATTCTTACCCACTGAGTCTGAAGCTGTGTTGAATATCATCCTGGCAAGGAATTATCTTAATTTGAAGTTTCCAACCGCTGACCCATTCGACCCCTGCAGGGTGAACAAGTACCTGTGAATCTCTGATGTTGTTCCTTGTAAGTATCTGGCTTTATCATGCTCTTGGATTGTTTGATGGTTTAGCTCTGATATTATTAATCCCTTTCTTAACAGTGTTTGTTGTTGCTTCAGCTTCTCATGATGCCCAGCAAGCTGGGATCCCTCCTCCTCTTTCTAGATCATCCCCAGGATCTCTCTCGGTTGTTCAGATCTTCCCAGGTGAAGTCCAAGATGGCTCTTCTTGCATCTCGAGAGGCAAAGGCTCTAAGTCGAGGAGGGTCCGCTTCCCAAGTCGCCAATAAGTCCACTCTTGCCCCCACACCAGTAGTCTCGGCTTTAACCGAAGCTCCCCGAGTCATTTTATCCCTCTCTGCTAATTCGGTTGTATCCCGGGCAGTCGAGGTTCCCAAGGAGCCCTGAGCCTGGTGCCTGGAGCCCGATACAGATACTTATGAGGTTGCCCCTCCTCGCCCCTACCAGCAAATGAGCTTGACGGGTCAGAACGAGGTCCTTAAGCAATTCGTTGCATCCTGTCCCTGCTGCGGGCTTTCTAGGAAGACCTCGATGCCCGTGGACATCATGATTACCAAAGGGTCTGCCCTTCTAGCCGAGGTAATTGTTGCTTTTACTTCCTCATTCAACCGCTTGATTTATCAGTTTCTAACAAGAATTTTCTTTACAGGCTTTCAAGTTTCAGGTAGCCATAAGGCATCAGGTGGCCTTTCTCCTCGATTGGGTAACCAAGGCTGAGCGAGCCATGGGGTTGCTTATGCAAACTCAAACCTTGGTCTGGGAGATAACCTCCAGCCAACAGGGAATGGAGACACGGCTGGCTGAGCTTTAGTGCGACCATGAGAGGTTGAAGAGGGCTTTTGATCAGGAAACTCTCCAATAAAAACGGCGGGCTAGCCAGCGGGATGACTGGAAGAGAGAGGCGAAGGCTTTGGATGTCAAGAACCAAACTTTACAGGATCAAATTACCCAGCTCCAGACCAAGGTGGAAGCCTCTTTTAACGAGGGGTACTTCTATGCCTCCTATCAGGTTGCAAATGCCCTTCCTCCCCCATTCAATCTCTACAAAATTTAAGCATTCCCCTCTTCTTTTCTTTCTCTCTTCTCTCTGTTGCTATCTATCTTTTTCTGCCTATATCTCAATCTATGTAGGTTTTTCTCTATTTTCATATATCATTTACCATGCTTGGCCTCACATATATATATCGTCCAAGTAGGTTTTCAGTTCGCAAATATTTTACGTGATCCCATGAATCCGTTCTCTTCTTATCGGGCGGGATTCGTCATTTGAATTTGAATTGTTACTGGATTCAATGATATCGTTGACAAAGATATGTTTGTTCCCTTTTTTGAATCAAACTCTTGACGTGCATGTAAATATTACGTGGAGATGATCCTGTGTGCACTCATGTCATGAATTTTCATGAAGGTCACCCTACCAGCTGCTTGTTGCCCCGTAGAGCGAGGTAGATCCCTGCTCCGACTCTGTTCTTAGAAGCTTAAGATGGATTTTTCCTGACCCTTAGGGGCTTGAGGTGCTCTTGTAGACATTCTTAGGAGGTAGCCGGGGTAGTGTAAATTTAGGCGTGATTCTTTCTTTATGTCCAGCAAGGACAATGGGCTTCTCTCAAATGTCTCTTGAGTTTGGAGACTTCCCCTAGCTTTCACGGGGTAGTTGTGGAGCTCGACCTCAGAGCTGAGGTTCCTCGATAGATGGTCTGGAGAAGCCCGGGTTCCAGTACTCTTGTGGGGGACAGTCTTGGTCGCGTCTAGCTTGTTTTCTGGTAGTTTTAAAGCCGAACCGGCCTTCCCTGCTCCTAAAGGGTGGCTTTACGGTCTTTCCGGGCTTCATTACTGTCGATTATGGGTGAAAAAATTCTCTTTGACCCAAATTTCACTATTAACAAAAAGAAACTACAAGAAAGGGGATTTAAACTGCTGCATCCTCCCGATGCCCTCTAGCCTTTTCTTCCACTGGATGAACCTCGCCCCCTGTTCCCCTTTCTGGTGATCGCTCATTCTAGTTAGCTATCTTTACCGCCTCCACCACCTCCTCTTGAGGATGCTCTTCGATTACCTGATGCTCAGCGGGGTCCTCCTCGATGGCTTTATTGATCATCGCCATAACCTCAGGCGGTATGGCTGTATCAAGAAGATAGGCTATTGACTCTGGCATAATCTCGCCCACTACTGTCTCCTCTCCTGAAAGCACCATGGAAGGATCTCGGGCTTCGGTAAGGCATATTTCTAGCTCCTGTGGTTGGACCCCCCATGAGGATTCACTGGGACCTGACGCTGGGAAGGTCGAAACAGGAGGAGGCAGATCTGGTACTTCGTACCACTTCCCAGCTCCCTCCCTAGTAGAAGGACCTGTTTCATCATTTTCGGGGTGAGACATCTCTGCAACTCGAGACATAACCTCTTCCCTGTCCCAGCTGGTGATACTGAAGAGGTCAAATGGGAGGGGGAGGGCTTCCGCGACTTGGAAGAAGGCATACAAATACCCCTTACTGAAAGAGGCTTCCACTTCGGCTTAGAGTTTGGCAACTTGGACCTGCAGAGCTTGGTTCTTGACATCCAGTGCCTAAGCCTCTCCTTTCCAATCATCCCGCTAGCTGGCTGGCTCGTCGCTTAGACCGAAGAGTCTCCTGATCAAAAGACCGCTTCAACCTCTCATGGTCGCACTGGATCTCAGTCAGTTGTGTTTCCATTCCCCACTAGCTAGAGGTCATCTCCTGGACTAGGGCTTGAGCCCGCGCCAGTAATCCCATGGCCCGCTCAGCCTCAGCCTCTGCCATAGTTGCCCGGTCGTGGAGAGAAGCTACCAAGTGTCCCATGTCTACTTGAAACTTGAAGGTCTACAAAGGGATTTCATGTTAGGAAACAATAAATCAAGCTACTGAATGAGGAAGTAAAAGTGTGACTACCTCGGCTAGGAGGGCAGACCCCTTGGTAACCAAGATGTCCACAGGCATGGAAGCTATCCTATAGAACCCCCCACCTGGGAATGAAGCAATGAACTGCTTCAAAACCTCATCATAGCTAACCGAGCCAGACTGATGGTGGAGGCAAGAGGGGGGAATCTTAGGAGTATCGGCCTCGGGATCCCCTAAAGCATGAACTACCCTGGATGCAGCTGGATCAGTGGAAGGGGGTAATGTAACTGGGGAAGCAGCAAATGTAGTAGGAACCACTAGTGAGGGGGCAGAGTTGGACGTATCAGTAGCCCTGTGAGCGGGCCCTCCTAGATTGAGAGCCTTGGAAGCCCGCAATTCAAGAATAGCCATCTTTGACCTTGCTTGAGCAGGAGATAGAGCTGAAGCAGGTGAAGCAGTAGCTGGAATGGTAGGCCCTATTTTATCTGAGGTAATTAAAGAGACCTCTTGAGACAACCAAGCAGGAGGATGAGGAGGGGTCCGGGCTTGCTGAGTTTCACGGGAAGCTGGAGCAACAATGAAAACTGTTAAAAAAAAATGTAAGAAGCGTCTAATAAGGACAAAGCATAACGACTTGAGATTACTTACGAGGGGTAGCATCGGAGATCCACAGGTACTTGTTCACCCTGTGGGGGTCGAAGGGGTCAGCAGTTGGAAACTTCCAGTTTAGATAATTTCTAGCCAGAATAGTTTTCAGCACAACCTCATATGCAGCGGGCAAGGAGTCTCGATCCCATGAGGGTTTGTCACTGAAAGCAAGAGGAATGGCGAGCTCATTCCCACTGATGAATACAGAGCTCCCTCAGTCTCCCCCCGCTAGTATCCACTATTCTTTCTAAGCGTGGTCCTTCCTTGAAGCCCTAAGGATGATGAAATTGAATTTGTTCTTGGCCTTAGCGTAAAACTGACCACGAGGGCCCCCGACCAAGCTCCAAATCTGGAAAAGAAAAGCAAGCTCCTCTGCCCCAAGCTCTCTAGTTATATTATGCTTTGCTCACACTACTCCCTTCATAGCATGAGGAAGCCGACTAGGTGCCTCCAGAAGCTGGGCATTAGTTGGAGCGGAGCCAGTTGAAGGGCGTTGAGATCCCGTAGAAGGGTATGATGAAGAGGGAGCTTTGCCCCGCTCTCGAAGGCTGCTGCAACATGGATAGGAAGTACGCCTTTGGGCGGGCTGAAGACATCATAATTTCTGTGAGGGACTGTGAGAGAGACGGTGTCAGGGATGCCATATTTATCCCGAAGGTGACTAATCGATTGAGGGTCAACAGTAGATTCAGGAATGACCTTGGATTCTAAAGGAAGAGTCATCGCTGAAGGAAGCCCGGCCACGGTAACCTGAACCTTCCCGGCTGTGTCGACCCTCTCTCCAGCAGTAGAATCCTTGTTAACTAAGTTTAGAGGGTTGTCGGGCTGATTCGAAAAGTCGGAATCGATGGAGACGTTCCTACTAGAATGATGGCGCTGGCGGACCGGGTAGGATTCCTCGTCACTTAAAGTTCCTTGCACCCTTTTTTGAGGAACCAGGTTAGAGCCTCCAGTGGCCTCGACTAAGGCTTCGATGCTATCTGAGGAATTCGACATTGATGGGTGAGAAGAACTTGAAAGTTAGCGAAAGATAAAGAGAAATTGGTAAAGGGTAGCAAGAAAGAAGGAATCTGATAATTTGAAAATTGAGAGAAAGTGTGAAGAAAGTGTTGGTAAGGCCGGGGTTAAATAGAGGTAAAGGGTAATGATGTCGGCAATATCCTCGGGAAGATCACATAGAGCCACGTAGAGAGCCATAGTGCTGCTGTTTTTTCCTCGAAGAATACACTAATTCAAATTCAATATTGGGTAATTAATGACAAGATTTCGTTCGAAATTCTCATTAATTGTTTTATAACGGGAAAATTTTCCAATTAATCAAGGAATCTGACTCCAACCCCAACTTTACCTCCAGTGTTCAAGTCAGAGGGGACTTTTGTTAATAATAAAAATTGGCCAGGGGTCAAAGAGAAATTTTTAACTTTCCCGCCCCAAGTCAAAGCTCGTAATCGACGTTCATGAAACCCGGGTAGACCATAAAGCTACCCCACATGAGCAGGGAAGGCCGGCCCGGCTTAAAAACTTTCAAAAATAAAGCTAGGTGCTACCAGGACAAGCCCCCATACAAACATTGGAACCCGGGCTTCTCCAGGCCACCTATCGGGGAACCTCGGTTCTTGAGGTCAAGCTTCTTAACCACCCCGTAAAATCCATGGGGGTCTCCAAGCTTAAGAAACATTCGAAAGAAGCCTGACAAGCAGAGTACGCCTCCTCTGGGTTAAGACTTTTAGAGGATAAACTTAACAGTAGTCCTAGGCAGAAGCCCACCAACCTCTCCAGAAGCCCAATGTCCCTGCTGGGCATGAAAGAGGAATCACGCCTAAATCTACACTACTTCGGCTACTTCCCAGGAATGTCAACCGGGACATCTCAAGCTCCCAAGGGTCGAGGAAAATCCATCCCAAGCTTCTAAGAATAGAGTCGAAGCATTGATCTACCTCACTTTATTAGACGATAGGCAGCTAGCTAGGTGACCTTTATGAAAATCATGCCCGGAGAACATACAAGATCATATCTATATGATAACCAACTTTAATTTCGTATACGTGTGAGTCAAGAGTTTGATTCATAAAAGGAAACAAACTCACTTTGGTTAACAATATCATCGTTTCCTCTATTTACTCGGGGTTAACAACTTTAAAATAAAGGATCCCGTCCGATAAGGAGGAAACGGATTCTGAGGATCGTGGCAGGATATCAACAAATTCAAACCTACTTTGACCAGATATAAATAGGGCCAAGCATGACACAGAAGAGATATGAAAAAAAAAGAAATAGACGAAAAACAGAAAAAAACGACAGATAGAAGAAAAGAAAAGAAGAGGGGAATGCCTAAATTCTGTATTCAGAACACGGCTGCCTTTGTTTCCACTATTCGACAAGAACAAAGTTGACACCTTCCTAGATCCTAGAGAGACTGTAAGCATATGAGAGAGTGATCTGTATATCGAAGCAAGTAATCGATAATAATAGCTCCCATTTGTATTATTGCAATCCAGCCTCTCGTTTACCTTTAATCAGGCAGGTATCAATTGTACCGACCCCGGCCACCACTTCCGTGATAGTGGTCTCGAGGGTGTTAGTAGGAATTTCTCATCCTGAGCAAATTTCCCGTTAACAAGAATGTAAAAAGAAAGAGGATTACATTGGGCCTAAATTCTATGAACAGAACACGGTCGTCATTGTATCTACTATTCGACAAGTACGAAGTTACCACCCTCCTATGTCCTAGAGAGATTATGAGTGTATGTGAGAGATTTCTGCATACCACGAGTGATCAATAATAAAGCTCCCATTCGCTATCACTTTATCGTTCAAATGCTTGTTTTTATCTGAACAGGTAAGATATCTAAGGTACTGACCCCGGCCATCACCTCTTTGGAAGTGGTCTCGAGGGTATTAATTGGAATTTCTCATCTTGAGCAAATTTTCTGGTAACACATTCTGGCGTCGCTTGTGGGAACAACTTCCACACCATCATTTTTATATTAATAAGTTTGTTATTTAATAGTGTTGACGGGAAATTTGCTCGAGATGAGAAATTCCTGTTAACACCCTCGAGACCACTACCACGAAAGTAGTGACCGGGGTCGGTACTGTTGGTTCCCGACCTGGTTAAGAGATAGGCGAGAGGCTGATTAGTAAAAGGGAGCTTTATTATTGATATATTGCTTTAAAGTACAAATCGCTCTCTTGTATGCTCTCAGTCTCTCGAATGTGTAGGGTGGTGGCAACTCGGTGCCTGTCGAATAGTGGAAATGAAGGTAGCCGTGTTCTGAATATAGAATTTGGGCTTTCCCCTATGACTCTATATTTTTTGTACGTATATTTATTCTTATAGGTTGTTCTCTGTTTTTCTTCCTCTTTCTTGTATCTATCGTACCTCCTCCTCTACCATGCTTGGCTTCACATATTTATATCGTCCAAGTAGATTTTTAATTTACAAATACTTTACCGTGATCCCATGAATCCGTTCCCTCCTTATCAGGCGGGATTCGTTATTTGAATTTGAATTGTGAACTAGATTTGATGATATTGTTGACGGAGATAAGTTTAATCCCTTATTTTAATCAAACTCTTGACGTGCATGTAAATGTTACGTGGAGACGATCCTGTGTGCACTCGTGCCATGAATATTCATGGAGGTCACCATGCCAGCTGCCTGTCACCCCATTGAGCGAGGTAGATCCTTGCTCTGGCTCTGTTCTTAGAAACTTAAGATGGATTTTCCCTGACATTTGGGGGCTTGAGGTGCTCTTCTAGACCCTCATGGGAGGTAGCTGGGGTAGTGTAGATTTAGGCATGATTCTTCATTCATGTCCAGCAAGGACAGCGGGCTTCTGGAGAGGTTGGCAGGCTTTTTTCAAATGTCTCCCGAGCTTAGAGACTTCCCATGGCATTTACGGGACGGTTGTAGAGCTCGACCTCATAGCCGAGGTTCCCCGATAGATGGCCTGGTGAAGCTTGGGTTCCGTTACTCTTGTGGGGGGCTCATCCTGGTTATGCCTGGCTTGTTTTCTGGTAGTCTTGAAGCCAAGCCGGCCTTCAATGCTCCGGCAGGGTGGCTTTACGACTTTTCTAGGCTTCATGATTGTCGACTATGGGTGGAAACTTTCTCTTTGACCCCTTACCAAATTTCACTATTAACAGAAGTCCCCTCTGACTTGAACACCGGTGGTAGAGTTAGGGTTGAAGTCAGACTCTTTGTTTAATTGAGAAAGTTTTCCATCATAATGATAATTAATGAGGGTGAAATTTTCTCATTAATTACACAATATTTGAATTTGTAACTGAGTGTTATTCGAAGAAAAACGGCTGGGATATGGCTCCAAGTGATCTTCACAAGGATATCACCGATAATCCTCTATTTAAGCCCGGCCTAACCGTCACTTTCTTCATACTTCCTCAAATCTCAATTTTTCAAATTTCTTCTTCCCTGTTTTCTCTACCGAATTCCCGGCTTGCCTCTGCTTACTTCCAAGTCTTCCTTACCTATCAATGTCAACTTCCACAGATAGTGTTGATGCCTTGGTTGAGGGCTCTGAAGGCCCTGACCTAGCTCCTCGCAAGCCGGAGCGAGGGATTTCAAGCGATGAGGAATCTTCCTCGCTCTGCCAACGCCGTCGATTTAACAGGAAGGTCTATATCGGCTCTGGATTTTCTAACCAGCCTGATAATCGTCTGAACCTAGTCGATGAAGACTCTGAAGTCGGGGAGAACCCTTCAGTGGTAACCCTTCCTTTCGAACCCAGGGTCATCCCTGACTCTACTGTCGACCCTCAGTCGATCGTCCGTCTACTGGACAAGTATGGTATTCTTGACACTGTTTCTCTAATTGTCCCCTACCGAAATTACGATGTTTTTAGCCCGCCCTAAGGCGTGCTCCCTATCCACATCATAACTTTTGAGAGCGGGGTGAGACTCCCTCTTTACCCCACCCTTCGGCGGGCTCTCAATGCCCTTCAGCTGGCTCCAATGCAACTGACGTCCGGCTTCTGGAGGCATCAAGTCGGCTTTCTTATAATATAGAGGGAGCAATGCGAGCTGAGCAGCGTAACCACAGACCCTGGGACTGAGGAGCTCGCCTTCCTTTTCCAGATGAATAGCCTTGCTGGGGTTCCACGAGGCCAATTCTATGCCAAGGCCAAGAATATGCTCAAATTTATCATCCCCGGGGCTTCAAAAAATGACCCTGTTTGGAAAGAGGAATGGGTTCTGGCAGGAGGAGACTAGGGGAGCTCCGTCTTCGTCGGTTAGCATGAGCTCGAGGTTCCCATTGCCTTTAGTGACAAACCCACATGAGGTCATTATTCCTTGCTCGTTGAGTTTGAAACCTTGCTGAAGACTATCCTGGCTCGAAACTTCTTGAATCTGAAGTTTCCAACCGCCGACCCCTTTGATCCCTGCAGGGTAAACAGGTACCTGTAGATATCCGGTGCTATCCCTCATAAGTATCTCGATCTATCTTGTTGTTTTTATTTTTTTTTGGATGGTTTAGTTTTGATGATCTTGATTTCTCTCTCTAACAGTGATTGTTGTTGCTCCAGCTTCTCGTGAAGCCCGACGAGCTGGGATCTCTCCTCCTCTTTCCAGATCTTCATCGAAAGCTCTCTCGGATGTTCTGATAAAGGAGGGTCAACCACTAAGGTAGCTGCCCCGTTCGTTTCTTTTCTTTTTCCTTCCCAGGTTAAGTCCAAGATGGCTCTTCTTGCATCTCGGGCTGCGAAGGCTCTGAATCGAAGAGGGTCTGCCTCCCAAGTCATCAATAAGTCCATTCATGCCCCCTTACCAGTAGTCTCTGCTTCAGTCGATGCTTCTTGAGTCACATTATCCCTCTCTGATAATCCGGTTGTAACCTTGGCAGTCGAGGTTCTCATGGAGCCCGATACCGATATTCTGAAGGTCGCCCCTTCTTGCCACCACCAGCAATCGAGCTCGGCAGGTCATGACGAGGTTTGGAAGCAATTTGTCACATCCTGTCCAGGCGACGGGCTTTCTAGGATGACCGTGTTGCTCGTGGACATCATGATTACCAAAGGATCCGCCCTTCTAGCAGAGGTAACCGTCGCTTTCACTTCTTCATTCAGCATTTTGATTTGTCATTTTCTAACATGATTTTCCTTTATAGGCTTTTAAGTTTCGGGTGGCCATGGGTTATCAAGTAGCCTTCCTCTGCGATCGGGTAGCCAAGGCTGAGGCTGAAGTTGAGTGAGCCATGGGGCTGCTTTCGCTGGCTCACACCCTGGTCCAGGAGATGACCTCCAACCAACAAGGAATGGAGACGCAGCTAGCTGAGCTTCAATGCGACCATGAGAGGTTAAAGTGGACATTTGATCTGAAGACTCTCCGGTCGAAGCGGCGGGCTAGCGAGCGGGATGACTTGAGGTGTGAGGCTAAGGCCCTAGATGCTGAGAACCAAACCTTGCAGGCTCAAATTACCCAGCTCTAGGCCGAGGTGGAAGCCTTTTTTAACGAGGGGTACTTATATGCCTCTTATCAGGTTGCAGAGGCTCTTCCTCCCTTATTTGATCTCTCCAGCATCGCTGGCTAGGATAGAGAAGAGGTCATGTCAAGGGCTCCGGAGATGTCTCGCCCTGAAACTGATAGAGCTGGTTCTTCTAGGAGGAGCTGGGAGTTGGAGGTGCCAGATCTTCTTCCTCCTGTTCCAGCCTTTCCAGCATCTGGTACCTTTAAATCCTCAAAAGGGGTTCACAACTAGGAGCTAGAAGGAGGCGTTACTGAAGCCAAATTTCCCCCTGCAGTGCTCTCAGAAATAGAGTTAATAGAAGCTGGGAACGTGCCTGAGTCGGTGGCCAGCCTTCTTGATACAGCTATACCACCTGAAGTTATAGCGGTGATTAATGAAATCGTGAAGGAGGATCCTATTGACCCCGAGGCAGTCAGGGCTGATCCCCATGAGGAGGTAGAGGAGGCGATAGATGCAGCAGACCAATACGAGCCACGATCAGAGAGGGGAGCAGGGGCAAGGTTCATTCTGTAGAGGAGGAGGTTGGAGGTCCTTAGGAAGACGAAGAAGCTTGAGTTCTCTCCCATGTAATCTATTTTAAATCCCCAGAAAAGGGGGTGGGCATCCCATCTTCAACTGTGTTTGCAATTTTATTATTGCTTTTGTAGCCCGAAACCAAGGATTTGGCCCCTTTTCTTATTGTAGCCTTGTTGGGGGATAGGCTCCCTTACTTGATAATAAAAATTTAATCTCAGATCTAACTTTGGCTTGCATGTACTTGCTTAATGGTCCAACTCTTATATTGAAACAAGCTATCTTTGGGGGAAAATAAGATAAGAAAAAAGGCTGTTGGCATTGAGCCCCCATACTACTGAAACTCCTAGCCCAACCTCTTCAGCTGACAGTCCCCTTGTTTGATTGTGGGTCTGCTGTAGTAAGTAACCCCATATCAAGAAGTGCTAGTAACCTGAACTTACTGGCATATTTAGAATTTAAGAAAGTCGAGCCTTCTATCTTTGAGTCCCTCTAGGGGGTTGTAAACCCGAGTGAGGTATTTAGTGAAGGATTTATCCCTTAAGCTCGAATCTTTCTTAAGAGTGGTTGTCCGAGCAGAGCGTTAGGAGGGCTATCTAGCTATTTCCTGTCTTGAGATCTGGATGGGAACTATGCCCTTACACTCAGATCCTTCTTAGGGGTGGTAGCCCGACCAAGGCATCAGAAGGGCTATCAAGCTATTTCCTGGTCTCGAGATCTGGATGGTAACTATGCTCTTCCACTCAGACCCTTCTTAGGGGTAGTAGCCCGACCAAGGCATCATGAGGGCTAACTAGCTATTTCCTGGTCTTGAGATCTGGATGGCAACTATGCTCTTACACTCAGATCCTTCTTGGGGGTGGTAGCTCGACCAAGGCATCAGGAGGGTTATCTAGCTATTTCCTGGTCTTGAGATCTGGATGGCAACTATGCTCTTATACTTAGACCCCTCTTGGCGAGGAGTAGTGCCCGGCCGAGGCATCAGGAGTAGCGAGGGGCTTCCCTGGCTTACCCCTGGTCTTGAGGCGATAATGTCGAAACTTTCCATGTAAACCCAAATCATTGTAGGACATAGTTGAAGAAGAATTGAACAAGAAAAGCAAGATTTATTGATATGGAAAATGGAGAACACTACTGTTAGAAAAAAAAATAAAAGCAGCTAGTCGGAGGTCGCCTGCTCCTGAGTTCTTTGTTCAAGGGTAGAATTTCCTTAGGTGATCCGTATTCCAAGTATGGTCGATGAATCAGCCATACATAACCTCGAGCTTGTACGCCCCATTACGGATCACCATCTTTATTAGGTAGGGTCCATCCCAATTGGGCCTTAGGATCGCATCTGACCTCTTCCTAGTGTTCAACATCACTTTCCTGAGGACTATATCCCCTTTTTTGAAGCTTCTGGCTTTAACTCTCCAGTTGAAGTATTTGGCAATCCTGCCTTGGTAGATCGCTACCTTCTCAGCTATTCGATCTTGCTTTTCCTCCAAGAGGTCCAAGCTAGCTCAGAGCTTGCTTTCATTGCTTCCTGGTTTGAATCGTTGGACTCTAAAAGAGGTCAACTTGTGCTCTATAGGTAGGACTGCTTCAACCCCAAAGGCCAGCAAGTAGGGCGTTTCACCGGTAGTTGTTCTCCTTGTAGTGCGGTAAGCTTAGAGGACCTCGGGAAACTCCTCTACCCATCTGCCTTTCTTTTGTTATAGCTTTTTCTTCAACAACTTCTTGATGGTTTTGTTCATGGATTCCACTTAACTATTGGTCTGAGGGTGGGCTACTGAGGCAAACCGAAGGCCAATTCCCAAACCTTTACAGAAATCTCTGAATCGGCCATTATCGAACTGTTTTTTGAGGCCGATTATGATGGCAAGAGGGGTTCTGAACCTGGAAACTACATTGGTTTTGATATATTTTGTTGTGTTCTCTTCTCATATCTGGGAGAGTGGTCCAGTTTCAACCCATCCTATGAAGTAGTCAATTGCTACGATAGCGTGCTTGGCCTGTCCTAGAGCTGTAGGAAGCTGTCCAATCAAATCGAATCCCTACATAGCAAAGGGGTATGGCGAGCTAAGGGACGACAAGCGCTCCGGAGGGAGGGGACTCAAGTTGGCGGCCTTATGGCATGCCTCGCAGGTTTGCACCAAGTTCTTAGCATCTTGATGGATTGTTGTCCAATAATACCCCATGCGGAGAACCTGATATGCCAAGGCCTCTCCACCAATATGGTTCCCGCATTCCCCGGAATGAACCTCTCTCAAAGCCCACTTGGCATGTTCAGGGTGTAGACATCAGAGCAGGGGAAGGGATTTTCCCCTTCGGAATAAATGCCATCCACCATACAATACCGGACTGAGAGTCTTTTAACCCTCCTAGCTTGGTCAGGCTCCTCGGGGAGTTTCCCGTCCTGTAGATATTCTGATATTGGATCCATCCAACATGGCTGTCGGTCCAGGGTATAAGCTTTCTTACCTGTCATAATGCAAGGTAGGGGGATTACTTGAAGAGGGACTCCGTTAGGTAGGGCCTGGCCACCATAGGCAGCTATCTTGGCTAGGACGTCAGCCCGATGATTTAGCTGTCAAGGTATCTGCTTGATTCTGAAACCCTTAAATATAGTCTTGGGTTGTTGCACCAATTTCAGGTAAGCGATCATGTTATCCCCTTTAGCCTGGTAATCCCCAGAAACTTGGTTGACCACGAGTGAAGATTCGCTCTTGATATTCAGGTAATCAACCCCAAGCTCTCTGGTAGCTTTTATCCCAGCTAGCAGGGCTTCGTATTCCGCTTCATTGTTCTTGGATTTAAATTCGAATTTAAAACAATGGCAGCACTTAGTTCCTTCTGGGTTGATGAGGACTATGCCCGATTCTCCCCTAAGGTGCCCTAAAGCTCCGTCAGTGTAGAGAGTTCATGACTGCAGCCCTTCATCCTGTTGTCAGATTCTTGAGTCCTCTCAAGGGTGACATCTATTACCGTGGGGGTTGCCTGATCTGAAGGTATTGAAAGCTCGGCTACAAAGTCCGTTAGTGCCTGAGCTTTTATCGCGATCCTAGGCTTATACTTTAAATCAAACTGGGTAAGCTCTAGGGCCCATAGAACCAGCCTTCTAGAAACATCTGGCCTTTGCAAGAACCGATGGAGGAGTTGGTCCGTTACCACTGCTATTGAATGAGCATGGAAGTAAGGACAGAGTTTTCTTGACGAGGTCACCAAGGCATAAGCGAGCTTCTTCAGCAGAGTATTGTTCTTTTCAGGCTTGGTTAGAGTGTGACTCACATAATAGATAGGTCGCTGGATCCTATCCCCGTAATCCTTGACCAAGGATCTGCTCACAGCGATTTCTGAAACGGCCAAGTATACTTTGAGCTCTTCTCTAGGATTTGGCTTGACCAGCAGTGGGGGGCTTGTTAGGTATCTTTTCAAAGCTTGGAAAGCCTTTTCGCTCTCCTGATCCCACTTCATGTTTCTTCCCTGCTTGATAGCTTTGAAGAATGGTAGGCACTTATCGGTAAACCGGAGGATGAAAGTCAAGGCTTGAACCTATTTAAGAGGTGTGGGGGATTCCAGATCCAGGATACCCATGATTTTTTTCGGGTTAGCCTCTATACCTCTCTCATGGACCACGAAGCCCAGAAACTTCCCCGTAGTTACCCCAAATGCGCATTATGAATGTCCTACGAAGATCATCTAGGTGGCCTTCCGAGGTTGAAGATTTAGTGATCATGTCGTCGATGTACACCTCCATCGACCTTCCAATTTCAGGTTTGAACAAATGGTTAACTAAACACTGGTAAGTAGCTCCAGCGTTTTTGAGCCCGAAAGGCATCACCTTATAGCAGTACAGGCCTTGCGAGGTGATGAAGATGGTCTTTTCTTGGTCCGTGGGATGCATCATAATCTGATTGTAGCCAAAAAACTCATCCATAAAGCTCAGGAGCTTGTTCCCAGAGGTGAAATTGACAAACTGATCAATTTTTGGCAAAGGGAAACTGTTATTTGGGCATGCCTGGTTGAGGTCGGTGTAGTCCACGCACATGCACCACTTTCCATTCGCCTTTGTGATCATGACCACGTTGGCGATCCATTCGGGGTAGCGGGCCTCTCGAATGAAGCCTGCTTGATGACTTTATCCACATCTTCTTAAACCGCCACATTTCTTTCAGTGTTGAAGTGGCGAATTTTCTGTTTGACGGGCTTGAAGGTCGGATCCATCTCTAGTCGATGTGCAGCTTATGTCATCGGGATCCCCAGCATCTACGCATGACTCTAGGTAAAAATGTTGTTGAACTCCGTGAGAAGCCTAATCAAGCCCTCTTTCATTCCTGGCTCAAGGGACGCTCCGATCTTGACGACCTTCGAGGGATCGCTTAGTCGAACAGGAATCTCCTCTAACTTATCGATCGGATGGCCGCTGGCCCATTCCATCCTTTGTTCTTCTATGTCAGTCACCATAAGTCCTTCTTCGGGACAATCGGTGGAACCCGTATCTTCCAGGTTTAGTGCTGAAGCTATCTTACCTTAAATAGTCGTCACCTGGGCGAGTTATTTAGCTAGAGCTGCTGGGTTGGCTGACACTGGGTAGCATTTCCTAGTTGTTTGCTGATCACCTTGAACTTCCCCCACCTTGTCTCCTACCGGGAATTTCAGGACATTGTGGTAAACAGAGAAAACCCCTTTCAAGGATGACAGAAATGGCCTTCATAATGTTGCATTGTAAGCCGACAGGGTATCACCACCATGAAGTCGTTCATGATGTTTTGCTGAAGAGGTGCGACTCTGATGATCACTGGTAGGATTTTTGATCCTACGGGTATGATGGAGTCCCTAGTGAACCCATATAATGGAGTAGTACAACTGTTGTAGCACCATTGCTTCAAGTTTAGTTTTTCCAAAGTGTCTTTGAAATGAACGTCGACGCTGCTACCTATGTCGACGAGCACGCGGTGCACCATGAAGTTTGCAATTTGTACTGTGATGACCATGGGGTCATCATGTGGCTGTACGGTGTTATAGTCATCTGCTTTGGTAAAGATGATCTGTGATAGCTGGAAGGGGTTGGTCGGTCTCTGGTCGACCTTGAAGATATCCCGCCCCTCATCCTTACGAGGGACCTTCCTCGTATGGTTTTTCCTGGAATTGTTGGAGGTCCCGGCCAGAGTGGGACCCCCGCTGATAGTATGTATTATATGAATCTAATGCATCAGGTTTGCCTGCTCTCCCTTCCACTTCTCAGCATGTTCTCAAATCTCGGCCTGCACCTCTCATCTAGTCTGAATGTTCTCCTTGACTTGTTGTAAGAACTCTATCAAGAATCCTCCCCTTATCAAAGAATTAATCTGGTTCCGCAGGTTGTAGTATTCTGAAGTTTTGTGCCCTAATTCCTCATGAAAGTCGCAATATTTATAACGATTTCTTTTATCGACCGGGGCTTTCATAGGAGCGGGCTTCTGTAACAAACCCTTGTCCCGAATGACGAGGTAGACTGTTTCTCAGGATGTATTTAAGGGAGTGTAATGGTCGTACCCCCTCTCATCGCGGGCTATAGGGGCCACTGTCCTGGGAGGTCGTAAAGCTTGAGGAGGAGCCCGTTTATCCGGATACCTTTTCGATCTGGGCTGAGGAAGAAGGAAGTCGTATATTGATTTATTAGGGGGTTTGTCCTTGCTTTTCTGAGCTTGCTCAGGTCTGGAAGTTTCCTTCTTTTGTCACTTTACAGCTATCATTTCGTCAAGCTCCATCTTGACCTTGAGTTGTTCGTCGACCTCAATCTGTTCCAGTGCCGGTTCATAGGCTTCATGGAAGGTTTCCGAAGGTCTCTTGGCAAAAGACCGAAATAGTTTTCACGCCCACAAGTTTCTTCTGAAGCTGGCGAGGCTTTCTCTCTCGGTAAAGACCCCAATCTGGATGACTTCCTTATGGAAATGCTCGACATAATCCCGGAGAGTTTCCCCTCTCTCCTGGATCACGTATTTGTAGATGGATCAGGTCCTCCAGTCGGGGCTTAACTCCCTATCAGTTGAAAACTTGGTGAAGGAATCCACGCTCCCAGCGGGTAGTTTCCTAAACCAGGTCTTAGCATAATCCGTAAGTGTAATGGGGAACATTCGACACATAGCGGACCTGGTTGTGTTCTGGACCTCCATCTGTTGAACGAAGCTCTATAGGTGGCTCAGAGGATCTTCAGTCCTGGAGAACCTGTCAGCTGGCATTTTGAACTTAGACGAGAGCTTTGCCTCCCAAATCCTTCTTGTGAAAGGGGTGTTTATTTCACTTAGAGGATCTTTCTTGTCCTCCTTGTACTTCCCCTTCTTCATCAATTGGATCTCTTTTTGTAGCTCTGCCAACTGGTCCCTTAGTCGCTTGCTTTCGGATTTCCTTGAGTCGATCTTGGATTCCTCACAATCAGATCCCTCCGATGAACTGGTGACCTCTACCCGACTCCTTCTTCGGAGGGGGTTCGCTCGGGGGCTTTGCTGACTTTCTTCTTCTCTACCCCTGGCTTCCCTCCTTGTAGTTGTTGGGTGGAGGAGCTCTTCCCGTCCCCGGGGAAAGACATCTGCCGCGGATCTAACTTGTCTTTGTTGGTAGAGTGGCAGCGTTTCAGGAACATGGTGCATGAACCCTAGCCTATCCCGGATCGAGGTCGGAAGCCCCGTTCTGTTACATGTTGATTCCCGATGGGCAGGTCCCAGGAGATCAAAGACGGGTTTCCTAGATCCAGGCCTGCTTGACTCCCCCTCATTGCAGAGACCCGTTTATTGGATAGCGATACCCTCAACGAGGAGTCGGAGGCGGACGTTCTCTACAAAGGCCGCCGTTTGTTGTTCAAGCTCGACCTAGCTTCCCAAAGGAGGATCTAGAGCCCGCACAGTAGCTAGCTGGGTGGAAATCTGGGTATGCAGCCCAAATTTTCTCCCTTTTCTCCGAACCTTTCATGTCGATGTAGTAGAAGGTTGTCTCGAGGTACTCTGTTGCCCTTGTATGGAGCAGAGCCTCATGATGATATTGAAGTAAACAACTTTTTGAATGTAAAAAGATGGTGGTGTGAGAGGTTCCCCACAGACGGCGCCAGAAAGTGTTGTTGAGGAATTTGCTCAAGATGAGAAATTCCTATTAACACCCTTGAGACCACTACCACGAAAGTGGTGGTCGAGGTCGGTACCGTTGGTTCTCGACCTGGTTAAGAGATAAACGAGAGGCTGATTAGTAAATGGGAGCTTTATTATTGATATATTGCTTTAAAGTACGAATCGCTCTCTTGTATGCTCACAGTCTCTTGACGGTGTAGGGTGGTGGCAACTCGGTGCCTGTCGAATAGTGGAAATGAAGGTAGCCGTGTTCTGAATACAGAATTTAGGATTTCCCCCCTGACTCTATATTTTTTGTATGTATATTTATTCTTGTAGGTTGTTCTCTGTTTTTCTTTCTCTTTCTTGTATATGTCGTTCTTCCTCCTCTACCATGCTTGGCTTCATATATTTATATCGTCCAAGTAGGTTTTTAATTCGCAAATACTTTACCGTGATCCCATTAATCCGTTCCTTCCTTATCGGGCAGGATTCGTTATTTGAATTTGAATTGTTACGGCATTTGAAGATATCGTTGACGGAGATAAGTTTAATCCCTTATTTGAATCAAACTCTTAACGTGCATGTAAATATTTCGTGGAAACGATCATGTGTGCACTCGTGCCATGAATCTTCATGAAGGTCACCCTGCGAGCTGCCTGTCGCCCCGTAGAGCGAGGTAGATCCCTACTCTGGCTTTGTTCTTAGAAGCTTAAGATGGATTTTCCCTGACCCTTGGGGGCTTGAGGTGCTCTTGTAGACCCTCCTAGGAGGTAGATAGGGTAATGTAGATTTAGGCATGATTCTTCCTTCATGTCCAGCAAGGACAGCTGGCTTCTGAAAAGGTTAGCGGGCTTCTTTCGAATGTCTCTCGAGCTTGGAGACTTCCCCTGGCATTTACGGGAGCTCGACCTCAGAGCCGAGGTTCCCCGATAGATGGCCTGGAGAAGCCTAGGTTCCAGAACTCTCATGGGAGGCTCATCCTGGTTGCACCTGGCTTGTTTTCTAGTAATCTTGAAGCAGAGCCGGCCTTCCCTATTTCGGCGGGCTGGCTTTACGACTTTTTCGGGCTTCATGATTGTCGACTATGGGTGGAAAATTTATCTTTGACCCCTGGTAAAATTTCACTATTAACAAATAGTAATCTTAAGGCTACACTCCTTCCAAGGACAACTAGAGGTATCGGAACGACCTTCAGCTAGACGTATCGAAACGGAAGATCCCGAAGAAAGGAAGAAGATCCTGGATCCCTGGCCAGGTCCAAGACCAGCCAGCCACTGTGCGGGCTTTGGATCCCCTATGGGAAGCAAGGTCACGCTTGACCAACAATCGGCGGATTTCGTGGAAAACATCCACCTTTAACTGATCGCTGAGGGTATTACCGTCCAAAAAGCAAACCTCTACAACCAAGGAGAACCAAGCAAGCCTGAGACTCGACAGTCTGCCTTTGATCGCCTGGGACCTACCCCTCCGGAGCCAGCACGTATTAGAACTGGACCCAGGCCTCGATCCTAGATAGGTTAAGGCCCACACCCCCCGTTCCTGAAGCACCGCCACGTTACCAACCCAGGCAAGTTAAGTCCGCGACAGACGTCTTTCCCAGGGAGCAGCAAGAGTTTATTCACCCAACGACTTCAAGGAGGGAGGCCTTGGCTAGAGAGGAAGAAAGCTAGCAAAGCACTCAGGCAGATCCCATCCGAATATGGAAAAAGGTAGAGGTCGCCAGCTAGTCAGAAGGGTCTAACAGTGAGGAGTCAGAGATTAATTCAAGGAAACTTGAGAGCAAGCACCTGAGAGACCAGTTGGCAGAGCTTCAGAAAGAGATCCAGCAGTTGAAAAAGCGGAAGTATAAGGATGACAAGAAAGATCCTCTAAGTGAGTTGAATACCCCATTCACCAGAAAGATCCAGGAGGCGGAGCTCCTGCCAAAATTCAAAATGCTGACTGATAGATTCACCGGGATTGAGGATCCCTTGAGCCACTTGGAGAGCTTCGTTCAACAGATGGAGGTCCAAAACATGACCAAAGGCCGCTATGTGTCGAACGTTCCTAACTACGCTGACGGATTACGCTAAGACCTGGTTCAGAAAGCTACCCGTTGGTAATGTGGATTCCTTCACAAAACTATCAATTGATTTCTGCTCGTAATTCCAGGGAGTTAATCCCCGATTGAAGGGTCCAATCCATCTAAAGTAAGTGATCCAGGAGAAAGGGAAAACCCTCTGGGCTTATGTCAAACGTTTCCATAAGGAAGTCATCCATATGGAGGTCTTCACCGAGAAAGAAACCCTCGCCAATTTCAGGAGGAACTTGTAGCGGGTAAGCTTTTCCGGTCTTTTGCCAAACGGCCTCTAGAGACCTGCGAAGAACCCTATGATCAGACTCTAGAGAAAATTGAAATCGACGAACAGATCAAGGTCAAGATGGAACACAACGATATGAGAGCCGTAAAGCATAGAAGAATATAGCTTCCAAACCATAGCATGCTCAAAAAAGCCAGAACAAACCCCCAAAAAGATCAACGTTTCCTCTCCCCATTTCTCAACCCCGATCGGAACGGTATCCAGCAAAATGAACTCCTCCTTGGGTTTTGCCTCCTCCTAGGACAGTGGCTCCAATAGCTCAAGATGAGAGAGGATATGGTCATTACACCCACTTCAATGTATCCCGTGAAGCAATCTATCTCGCCATTCGGGACAAAGGGTTACTGCAGAAGCCGCACTCATGAAAGCCCCCGTCGATTAGAGGAATCGTTATAAGTATTGTGATTTTCAGGAAGACGTGGGACACAACACTTCAGAATGCTACAAACCTACAAAACCAGATCGAGGCTTTAATAGAAAGAGGATGTTTGGAAGAATTCTTACAGCAGGTCAGGGATAACATTCAGACTGGAAGGGAAATGCAAGCCGAGATCCTTGAATCTGATACACCAACTCCAGATAATACATACCATCAGTGGAGGACCTACTCTAGCTAGTACCTCCAATAATTACAGGAAAAACCACACGAGGAAAATTCCTTTGTGTGGACGAAGGGCGGGGTATCTACAAGGTTTACCATAGCGCTTCTCAGATATCACATATCATTTACACTGAAGCGGATGTCTATAACACCATGAAGCCCCATGAAGAGGTGAACAAATTGACCCAAGCAGGCTTCATCAGAGAAGCACATTACCCCGAATGGATCGCCAACGTGGTCATGGTCACAAAGGCGAATGGGAAGTGGCATATGTGTGTCGATTATACCAACCTCAACCGGGCATGCCTGAAAGAAATTTTCCTTCTATCAAAAATTGATCAGTTGGTTAACTCCACCTCTTAAAACAAGCTCTTGAGCTTCATGGAAGTGTTTTCAGGATACAATCAGATTATGATGCACCCCGTCGATCAGGAAAAGACCAGTTTCATCACCAGACTAGGTCTGTATTCCTATAAAGTGATGTCATTTGAGCTTAAAAATGCGGGGGCTACATATCAACGGTTGATCAATAGGCTGTTCAAACCCGAAATAGGAAGATCAATGGAAGTATACATCGATGATATGATCACCAAGTCCTCAACCGTTGAAAGCCATCTGGACGACCTTCGCAGAACTTCCGTGATCTTAAGGAAGAGACATATGAGAATGAACCCCTCCAAATGCGCCTTCGGGGTATTACGGGGAATTTTCTAGGCTTCATGGTTCATGAGAGAGCCGTAGAGGCTAACCCGGAAAAGAATAAGGTTATCCTAGATCTAGAGTCCCCCCACGTCACTTAAACAGGTTCAAGTCTTGACCAGGCAGGTAGCAGCGCTCAACAGGTTCATTTCTCGATCTACCGACAAATGTCTCCCATTCTTCAAAGTCATCAAGCAGGGAAGAAACATCAAATGGGACCAGGAGATTGAACAAGCTTTTCAAGCCTTGAAGAAATATCTGTCAAGCCCTCCGTTACTAGTCAAGCCAAGTTCTGGAGAAGAGCTGCAAATCTACTTGGCCGTTTCAGAGACTACAGTAAGTGGAGCACTGGTCAAAGAGTGTGGAGATAGGGTCAAACGGCCTATCTACTACGTGAGTCATGATCTAACCAAGCCAGAAAAGAATTATGCCCTTCTGAAGAAGCTCGCGTATGCCTTGGTGACCTCGGCATGGAAGTTTTGTCCCTACTTTCACGCTCAATCAATAGTAGTAGTGACGGACCAACCCCTCCGATAATTCTTGTAAAGGCCAGACGTATCCAGAAGGTTGGTTTTATGGGCCTTGGAGCTCACCCGATTTGATTTAAGGTACAAGCCCAGGACCGCAATCAAAGCTCAAGCTTTGGCTGACTTTGTAGCAGAACACTCAGTACCCCCAGGCTAAGCGACCTCCGTAGCGACAAATATAACCCCTGAGATGACCTCATAGTCAACCAAGTCTCTGGGGATTATCAGGCAATAGGGAATAACATGATTGCCTACTTGAAGCTAGTTCAGCAGCTTAAGAGCTAGTTTAAAGGATTTAAGATTGAGCAGGTACCTCGATAACAGAATCGTCGAGCTGACGTCCTAGCCAAGATGGCTGTAAATAGTGGCCAGACCTTACCTCAGGGGTCCCTCTCCAAGTAATCTCCCTACCCAGCACAATAGCAGGTAGGGAGACTTATACCCTGGATCGACAGCCATTCTAGATGGACCCACTAAATATAATCTCTAAGAAGGGAGACTTCTTGGGAAGCCCGACCAAGCTAGGAAAATCAAGAGGCTCTCAGTCCGGTATTGCTTAATAAATAGGTACTTATATAAGAGGGGCAAGTCCCTCCCTCTGCTTCGATGTTTACATTCTAATGATGCCAAATGAGCATTGAGAGAGGTCCATTCCGGGGAATGCGGGAACCACATTGGTGGGGAAGCTTTGGCATATCAAGTACTTCGCATGGGGTATTATTAGCTAACAATCCATCGAGATGCAAATAACTTAGTACGATCCTGCAAAGCATGCCAGAAGACCGCAAACTTGAGTCACCTCCTGCCGGAGCGGTTGACATCTTTTAGCTCACCTTACCCCTTTACTATGTGGGGAGTCGACTTGATTGGACCGCTCCCAACTGCTCCTAGTCAAGCCAAGCATGCTATTGTGGCGATTGACTATTTCATGAGATGGGTCGAAGCTGGACCGCTCTCCCAGATATCGGAAGAAAATACAACAAGATTCACCAAAAATAATGTAATTTACAGGTTCGGGACCTCTTTGTCGATGTAGCTGACCTCGGCAAGCAGTTTGATAACGGCTGGTTCATGGACTTTTGCAAGGACTTAGAAATCGATCTTAGATTCGCTTCAGTAGCCCACCCTCAGACTAACGGGCTGGTAGAATCCACCAATAAGACTATTAAGAAGCTGTTGATAAAGAAGCTACATCAAAAAAATAGCAGCTGGGGTTGAGGAGCTTCCCAAGGTCCTCTGGGCTTACCGCACTACGAGAAGAATGGCCACTGGAGAAACACCTTATTCTTTGGCCTTCGAGGTTGAAGCAATTCTCCCCATTGAGCACAAAATGACCTTCTTCAAAGTTCAACATTTTGAACAAGGAAGCAATGAGGACAAGCTCTGAGCTTTCTCAAATCTCTTGGAAGAAAAAAAAGATCGGGTAGCTGAGAAGGTAGCAATTTACCAAAGCAAGATTGCTAGATACTTTAACAAGAAGGTTAAAGCCCGAAACTTTAAGGAAGGGGACTTAGTTCTAAGGAAAGTGAAATTAAATACCAAAAAGAGGTCAGACGGGGTCCTGGCACCCAATTGGGAAGGACCTTATTTGGTAAAAGTGGTGGTCCGTAACAGGAAGTACAAGCTCGATGACATGAATGGCCGACTCATAGATCATACTTGGAATGTAGATCACCTGAGAAAATTCAACCCCTAAACAGGGGACTCATGACAGGCTACCTCCGCTTAGTTTTTAGTCACTAGCAATAATGTACTCCATTCTTTTTTCTTATCAATAAAACCTGTTTTCTTAATCTTCAACTATGTTCTACAGTGATTTGGTTCTATATAGGAAAATTTGACATTATCGTCTCAAGACTAGGGTTTAGCCAAGGAAGCCCTCTCGCTACCCCTGATGCCTCGGCCGGGCACTACCCCCGCCAAGAAGGGTCTTAGTGTAAGAGTATAGTTGTCATCCAGATCTCAAGACCAGGAAATAGCTAGATAGCCCTCATGATGCCTTGGTCGGGCTACAACCCCCAAGAAGGATCTGAGTGTAAGAGCATAGTTGCCATACAGATCTCAAGACCAGGAAATAGCTAGATAGCCTTCATGATGCCTTGGTCTGGCTACAATCCCTTAGAAGGATCTAAGTATAAGAGCGTAATTGCAAACCAGATCTCGAGACCAGGAAATAGATAGATAGCCCTACTGATGCCTTGGTCGGGCTATAACCCCCAAGAAGGATCTAAGTGTAAGAGCATAGTTGCTATCCAAATCTCAAGACTGGGAAATAGCTAGATAGCCCTCCTAATGCCTTGGTCGGGCTACAACCCCCAAGAAGAATCTGAATATAAAAGCATAGTTGCCAACAAGATCTCGAGACCAGGAAATAGCTAGATAGCCCTCTTGATGCCTTGATCGGGCTACAACCCTCAAGAAGGATCTGAGTACAAGAGCACTGTTTCTAAATAGATCTCGATACCAAAATATAGCTAGATAGCCCTCTTAATACCTTGGTCAGGCTACCGCCATCAAGAAGGACTCGAATTTAAGAGCACGATTGAAATCTCGATCTCAAAGCTAGGAGATGGCTAGATAGCTCTCCCTGATGCCTCACTCGGGATATAACCCCCTAGAGAGGCTTGAGAATCGAAAACTCTTTTACTTAAAACTTCAATATCCCAGTTATTACTGGTCCTTAATTCTCCATGTACATGTGGTTGCTTACTATGACAGGTGCGAACCAGTTTGCAATCACGCAAGGGGACTATTTACAAAAATCACAAAGCTACAAGTTTCTGTTAAGAGTTGAAAGCTTAAGCTAGCTGTCTACTTTCACACTTAAGCAGTTTTTCCATCTTGTTACTTTTCCCAAGTTGAGTTAAGTCAAGAGGTTGAACCCAGATCAAGATCAGAAATGAAGCAAGTACATGCCAACCAAGTCAAAATTCATTGAAGAAAACGCGAACAAGACCTAAAGTCAGTTTTCATTAACGGAATAAATAGCCTATCCCCTGTTAAGGCTACATCAATCAAGAGGGGAGCCCAACCCCCGATTCCGAGATACAAAAAAAATGATGGATGATGATAGTCTGGCTTGAGTAGAGTGGGGAGCCCACCCCCATTTTCCAAGCATTCAGAACAAGTCATTAGAAGACGGATTCAAACTTCTGTATCCTCCTGGTCTCCTCCAACTCCCCCTATCTCAGGATGGCCTTCGTCTTCCTCCCCTCTTTCTGGTGATCACTTATCTTGGTTAGCCGCCTCTACCACCTCTTCTTGAGGATGTCCCTCAACTACTTGTTGCTCAGTTGGGTCTTTTTCCAATACCTCATTGACCACCGCCATGACCTCAGGTGGTATGGCTGCATCAAGAAGGTTGGCCATTGACTCTGGCATTATCTCTCACACTGCTGGCTCCTACCTTGAAGGCACCGTAGAGGGATCTTAGGCTTTGGTAAGGCCTTCTTCTGACTTAGTGGGTTGAACCCCCTTCGAGGATTCTCCAGGACCAGACACTGGGAAGGTTGGGACAAGAGGAGGCAATTCTGGTACTTTAGGCCGCTTCCCAGCTCCATCTCTAGTAGAAGGACCTGTTTCGTCATTTTTGGGGTGAGACATCTCTGCAGCCCGACATATAATTTCCTCTCTATCCCAGCAAGTGATACTAGAGAGGTCAAATGGAAGGAGGCATAGAAATACCCCTTGCTAAAATAGGCTTCCACTTCAATCTGAAGCTTGGCAACTTGGGCCTGCAGATCTTGGTTCTCAACATCCAGTGCCTTCGCTTATTCCTTCTAGTTATCCTGCTGACTGGCTTGACGCTGAGACCGAAGGGTTTCTTGATCGAAAGAATGCTTCAACCTCTCTTGGTCGCACTTAAGCTCGACCAGTTGTGCTTCCCTTCCCCTATAGCTAGTAGTCATCTCTTGTACCAAGACTTGATCCCGCGCCAACAATTCCATAGGTCGCTCAGCTACAGCTTCAACCCTAGCTGCCCGGTCACGGAGAGAAGCTACCTGGTGACCAATGGCTACTTAGAACTTGAAGGCCTGCAAAGGGAATTCAAGTTAGGAAACAACAAATCAAATTATTACATAGAAAATAAAATGCAATGACTACCTCGGCCAAAAGGGCAGAACCCTTGCTAAGCAGGATATCCACGGGCATTGAAGCCAACCTGGAAACCCCGCCAAACGGGCAGGACGTAACAAACTGCTTCAAAACCTCATCCTAACCAACCGAGCGCGATTGATGGTGGGGGAGAGTAGGAGGAACCTCAGGGATACCAGCCTCGGGATCCCCTGAAGCTTGAACTGCTTGGGGTTGTAATGGGTAATGTGACTGAAGGAGCAATAGTTTTAGCAGATGCCACTGATGAAGAGGCAGAGGTGGTCATATTAGCAGTATAGGTAGTGGGCCCTCCTCGATTTAGAGCTCTAGCAGCCCGCGATGCAAGAATAGCCATCTTAGAGCTCACCAGGGAAGGCGATGGAACCGAAGTAGGCAAAACCCTAGCAGGATTAGTAGGCCCACTTTCTCCAAGGTGGCCAAGGGGGCTTCCCAGGGAAGTCTAGCATGAGCTGAACGGGTACGAGCCTGTTGAGCTTCATTGGAAGCTGGAGCAACAACAAAAACTTTTTAAAAAATAGAAGGTAAAGCCATCAGAACTGAACCATTCAACGACACAAAGCTTGATGATTCAAGGTACTTATGAGGAATAGCGTTGGATATTCGTAGATTGCGGTTAACCCGACGAGGATCAAAAGGGTCAGCAGTCGAGAACTTTAGGTTGAAGTAGTTCCTGACAAGGATGACCTTCAGCATCGCCTCAGATTCGGTGGGCAAGGAATCTCGGCTTCACAAGGGTTTAACATTGAAAGTGGTTGGAAACGCGAACCCATGCCCGTCTATGAAGGTGGAGCTCCCTCAATCCTTGTCTACTAGTATCCACTCATCTTTCAAAGCAGGATCTTTTATCGAGGCATCGGGGATGATAAAGTTAAGTTTGTTCTTTGCCTTGACATATAACTGGCCTCAAGAAACCCTAAACGAGCTCCAAATCTGAAAGAGGAAAGCTAGCTCCTCGGCTCCTGGTTCCCGGGTGACCTTACTTAACTCGTATTATTCCCTCTACAACACGATGAAACCGATTAAATGCCTCCAGAAGCCGGGTGTCAACTGGAAGGGAGCTAGCTGTAAGGCAATGAGAGCCAGCCGAAAGGTAGGATGAAGAGGGAGCCTCACCCTATTCTTAAAGATCGCGATGTGGATGAGGAGCACTCTTTTTTATGGATTAAAGATGTCGTAGTTCCTGTGAGGGAGACTCTATTAGGAATGCCATATTTGGACCTCTTGCGAATGATCGACTGCGGGTCAATGGTGAAATCTGGAATGACTTTCAAGTTATAGAGGGAACGCCTCTTCAGAGCAGGATCGACAACCGTGACTTGGACCTTTCCAGTAACATCATCCTTGTTTTCCTCGCCAGATTCCTCATCAACCAAGCTCAGGTGGTTATCTAGTCGAATAGAAAACCCAGTCTTAATTGCCACATTCATGTTCGATCGATGACGTTGCGGGGACGGAGGAGAATCGTCCCCATCTAGGTCTCGTCGAGCCCTCTTCCCTTAGACAAGACTAGAAACCTTTGTACCGTCATCAAGGGAGTAGACGAAATCATGGCTAACTTTCGACAAAATGAATAGGGCTGAAAGGTGGAGGAAAAGAGCTGAAAGGTGAATGAAAAATAGTGACGTAGCTGGAGAAGATAGCGAGAGAGAGGAAGTCTGAAAATTTGAAATTGAAAGAACGCATGAGGAAGAGACAGTGAGTTTGAATTTCAATTTAGGTTAAAATGGTAGTGACGTCGACGAAATCCTAGGGGAAGATTATCTCGAACCACGGAGAGGGTCGTAACACCGCCGGATTTCTTCAAGGAGTAAACCATTCCGCACTCGCCATGTCACTTGAGCAATTAATGAGTAGATTTCAATCGAGATCCTCAGTAATGATTTAGTAACGAAAAATTTCCCAATCCAAAATTAAGGAATCTACCTCCAACCCCAACTCTACCACATGTGTTCAAGTCAAAAGAGACTACTGTTAATAGCAAAATTTGGCTAGGGGATCAAAGAGAATTTTTCCACTCTCCGAGCTCGAATCAAAGCCAGAATTCGCCATTCATGGGACCTTGGGTGAACCATAAAACTACCCTGCAAAAGCAGGGAGGGACCATCAGGCTTCGGAATTATCAGGGATGAAGCTAGGCACAACCAGGTTGAGCCATCACGCGAACACTATAATCCAGGCTTCTTGAGATCACCTATTCTGAAACCTCGATTTTTGAGGTCAGGCTCCAAAACCACCCCGTGAAAGCTAGGAACGATCGCCGAGCTCAATAAGCACTCTAAGTGAAGCCCGGTGCAAACAAGAATGAGCTCCTTCCAGGTCAAGGCTTCCTGAGGTCAGATTTAACCCATAGCATAAACCAGAAACCCACCAACCACTCCAGAAGCCCGCTGCCCCCATCAAATATAAAGAGAGAGCCTCTAAGTGGATCAGGTTCATGCTATAGCTAATTTGCTAAGGGACGTCTGTAGCCTACCTAGACTTGAAAGAAGAATCTCGCCTAATCTATGCTACCCCCAGTAAGTGCCCACAAGTCCGTCCCAAGCTTCTGAGACTATAACGAAAGCATGGATCTACCTCGCTCTACAAAATGGCTTACTCGAAGATCTCCATGAAGAATCATGCAATGAATACACACAAGATCATATCTACGTTACAACTAACATTAAATGTTGCATACGTGTAAGACAAGAATTTGATTCTAAAGAGGAAACAAACTTATCTCCTCCAAAGATAATCTTCAGTCAATAATTTACTCGAAGTCAAAGACTTTCAAATAGAGGATCTTGACCGATAAAGAGGGAACGGATTCATAAAATCGCGGCGGGCTATTCACGAGTTTAAACCTACTTGGAGCATGTATAAATAGGTCTAAGCATGATGTAGATAGGAGAGATAAATAGAGTAAAAAATAAAAAAGAGGATTATGTCGGGCCTAAATTCTGTGAACAGAACACGACCATCATTGTATCTACTATTCGATAAGTACGCAGTTGCCACCCTCCTATGTCCTAGAGAGATTGTGAGTGTATGTGAGAGATTTCTGTATACCACGAGTGATCAATAATAAAGCTTTCATTCGCTATCACATTATCGTTCAAATATTTGATTCTATCTTAACAAGTCAGATATCTGAGGTACTGACCCCGGCCATCACCTCCGTGTCAGTTGTCTCGAGGGTGTTAACTGGAATTTCTCATCTTAAGCAAATTTTCCGTTAACAGTCATGCACTAGACTTTTCCTTGATTCTTGATTCGGTGTAAGGAGCTCAATTCGATTTTTTTGGGCTTCACCTTGGGTTGTTCCTAAGCTAGGCAACCTTTCTTCGCTTTTACGGGGTGGCTCCACAGCTTCACCCTAGGACCCAGGGTTCCATGGTGGGTAATCTTGGGTTTGGACCCGGGCTAGGAGAGTGGAAAATTTCTCCTTGGTCCATAGCCAAATTTGGCTATTAACAGAAGTCCCCTCTGACTTGAACACCGGTGATTGGGGTTAGAGTCAGATTTTCATTTTTAAACGGAAAAGTTCCCCTCCTTTATTGTTACCAAAAATCTCGAAGGAAATCTTCTCACTAATTTTACAAGTGATGTGGTGAGCATAGACCGGTGTACTCCCCGAAACAATCCGACTGGGTTTCGGCCATTCCCGCGATTCTAGGCAATCTTATCAAAGATTCCATCGACGTCATTGCTCTCTCTGCTTCTATTTATACCCAACTGCTTCACTGTCTTCCTCACGCTTTCTTTTAAATTTAAAACTTTTAAAAAACCCTTTCTCTCACTACCATATTCAGCTATGCTTCTGTTCATTCTCTTTTTATCTGCCTCCAAACCTTATTCCATTATGTCGAAAGTCAGCCATGACTCTGTCGATTCCCTCGTCGATTTACAAGTGATGTGGTGAGCCTAGACCGGTGTACTCCCCGAAACAATCCGACTGGGTTTCGGCCATTCTCGCGATTCTAGGCATTCTTATCAAAGATTTCATCGACGTCATTGCTCTCTCTGCTTCTATTTATACCCAACTGCTTCACTGCCTTCCTCACGCTTTCTTTTAAATTTAAAACTTTTAAAAAACCCTTTCTCTCGCTACCATATTCAGCTATGCTTTTGTTCATTCTCTTTTTATCTGCCTCCAAACCTTATTCCATTATGTCGAAAGTCAGCCATGACTCTGTCGATTACCTAGTCGATGGTGTAGAAGTTTGCAGCCTTGCCTAGGGAAAACATGCACGAAATGATTTCAACAGTGACGATTCTCCCCCAAACCCACAACGTCGCTGATCGAACTGAAACGTGGCCATTGGAACCGGGTTCACTAACCGACCAGATTTTCTTTTAAACTTGGTCAACAAAGGCTCAGACGAAGAAGAGAGGGACGACGCCGCTGGGAAGGGTCGAGTCATGGTTGTTGACCATTCTCCGGTGAGGCTTTTCCCTTATGACTTTAGAGTCATTCCATATTCTACTGTTGATTCGCAATCCATCGACCGCCAGAGATCCAAGTACGGTGTTAACGGGAAACTTGCTCTGGATGAGAAATTCCTACTAACACCCTTGAGACCACTTCCACAGAATTGGCGGCCGGGGTCGGTACCGTTGATACCTGACCTGTTTTAGAGGTAAACGAGAGGCTGGATTGCAAGGATACAAATGGGAGCTTTTATTATTGATTACTTGCTTTGATATACATATTACTCTCTCATATGCTCACAGTCTCTCTAGGATCTAGGAAGGTGGTAACTTCGTGCTTGTCGAAAAGTGGAAACGAAGGTGGTCATGTTATGAACACAGAATTTAGGCATTTCCCTCTTCTTTTCTTTTCTTTTCTTTTCTTTTCTTTTCTTCTACCTGTCGTTCTTCCTCTGTTTTTCATCTACTTTTACTTCTCTTTTTGTATATTTATCCCCTTATGTGTCATGCTTTGCTCTATTTATATCTGGTCCAAGTAGGTTTGAATTTACTGATATCTCCCCACGATCCTATGAACCTGTTTTCTTCTTATCAAGCGGGATCCTTTATTTAAAAGTTATTGACCTCGAGTAAATAGCGAAGACGATGATATTGTTAATGAAAATGAGTTTGTTTCCATTTAGGAATCAAACTCTTGACTCACACGTATACGGATTTAATGTTGGTTATCACATAGATATGATCTTGTATGTTATCGCGGCATGGTCTTTCATGGTGGTCACAGAGCAAACTGTCTATCGTCTCATAGAGCGAGGTAGATCCTTGCTTCGACTCTGTTCTTAGAAGCTTGGGATAGATTTTCCCTGACCCTTGGGAGCTTGAGGTGTCCCTGTAGACATTCCTGGGAAGTAGAGGGGGTAGTGTAGATTTAGGCATGATTCCTCTTTCATGCCCAGCAGAGACAGCGGGCTTCTAGAGAGGTTGGTGGGCTTCTGTCTAAAACTACTATTAAGTTTGTCCTCTGAAAGTCTTAACCCGGAGGGGCCTACTTTGCTTGTCGGACTTCTTTCGAATGTCTCTTGAGCTTGGAGACCCCCCTAGCTTTCACGGGGTGGTTGAGAAGCTCGACCTCAGGAATCGAGGTTCCCCGATAGGTGGCCTAGAGAAGCCTGGGTTCCAGTGTTCGTGTGGGGCTCGTCCTGTTATGCCTAGCTTGCTTTCTGAAAGTTTTGAAACGAGGTTGGCCTCCCCCATTCCTGTGGGGTAGCCTCATGGTCTGCCCGGGTTTCATGAACGTCGATTATGAGTTTTGACTTGTGGCGGGAAAATGAAAAATTTCTCTTTGACCCCTGGCCAAATTTTACTATTAACAGAAGTCCCCTCTGACTTGACCATTGTAGGTAGAGTTGGGGTTAGAGTCAGATTCCTTGTTCAATTGGGAAATTTTTCCGTTATAAAACAAATAATGAGAATTTCGAACGAAATCTTCTCATTAATTATCCACTATTGAATTTGAATTAGTGTGTTCTTTGTGTCTCTAAGTGATCTTCCTGAGAATTTTATCGACGTCGTTACAGCCCTAACCTCTATTTAAACCCGGCCTTACCATCACTTTCTTCACGCTTTCTCTCAATTTTCAAATTTCCAGATTTCTTCTTTCTAGCTCGTTATTCTTTCTAATCTCACCACCGTCTTTCATCTACCTTCAAGCTCTCCTCGTTCAGCCATGTCAACCTCTTCTAATAGTATCAAAGCTCTGGTCGAGGGCACTGGCGGCTCTAACTTAGTTCCTCAGAAATGGGTGCGGGGAATCTCAAGCGATGAGGAAACTTCCTAGGTCCGTCAGTGTCGCCGTTCTAAAAGGAACGTCTATATCGACTCCGGCTTCTAGAATCTGGAGTTGGTTGATGAAGATTCAGACGTAAGAGAGAAGAAAGACCCCGCTAGGGGGAGCCTAGTCACTGTAGTCTGTCCTCTTACAGTGGGGCTTCCACCGTATAATTTTAGGGTCATTCCCAACTCCACTGTTGACCCGGATTCCCTCAGTCGCATCAGATCTAAGTACGACATTCCTGACAGCATCTCTATCGCCATCCTTTACAGAGGCTACGAGGCCTTCAATCCTCCTCAAGGGGTCTTTATGATTCACATGGTAGCCCTCGAGAGTGGGGTCAGACTTCCCTTCCATCCTACCTTGCGGCGGGCCCTCAACGCCATACAATTAGCTCCTCTCCAGTTGATGCCTGGCTTTTGGAAACAAATAATCGGCTTCCTTGTGCTGTGGAGGGAGCAATGCGAGCTCAGCAAAATAACCCGGGAACCCAGAGTAGAGGAATTATCTCTTCTCTTCCAAATCGGGAGTCTGGCCGGGGCCCCTCGAGGTCAATTCTATGCCAAGGCCAAGAACAAGCTTAACTTCATCATCCATGTAGCTTCAATGAAGGATCCAGTCTGGAAGGAGGAATTGATACTTGACGGTGATGATTGGGGGTGTTCGATCTTCATAAGCGGGCATGAGTTCAAAGTCCCTAAGGCTTTCAATGACAAACTAGTGTGGGATCAAGATTCCTTGCCCGCTGAATTCGAAACAGTGTTAAGGGCAATCCTCGCCAGGAACTACCTGAATTTAAAATACCCCACCGTTGATCCCTTCGATTCCTACCAGGTGAACCAATATCTGCGGATCTCTGATGGTTCCCCTCGTAAGTAATCTCAAGTTATTACAATTTAGTCTATTAGCTGGCTTTCTTCTTAAATCTTTTATCTTTTTTTTTAACAGTTTTTGTTGTTGCTCCTGCTTCCCGTGAAGCTCAGCAAGCTTGGACCCCTCCCCCTCCTGCTAGATTGCCCGAGGGGTCTTCTCGATTGCCTTGGAGAGAGGGGGGCCTGTCACCCCAGCTGCTACTTCACCTATTCCAGCTCCATCTTCAACCCAAGCCAGGTTCAGGATGGCTGTTCTTGCGTCGTGGGCTTCCAAGACGCTAATCAAAGGAGGCCCTGCTTCCAGGTTACTGCTACAACCACATCTACCCCTTCATCAGCTCTCCCCTTTCAGTTGTCGCTCCTTCAGTTGCATTACCTACTACTCCAATAGACCTATATGCGCCCCATTCAATTCAAGCTATAGGCGATCCCGAGGCTGGTGTTCTGGAAACTCCCCCTTCTCGTCCCCATCATCAGTCGGGCTCGACTGGCCAAGACGAGGTTCAAAAGCAGTTTGTGACATCTTGCCTGGGTGGAGGGCTTTCTAGGATGGCTTCAATGCCTGTGGACATCATACTTACCAAGGGGTCTGCCCTTCTGGCCAAGGTAGCCATTGTCTTCGTTTCTTATGATTGCGAGCTTTGGTTGCTCTTTTTAACCTTCGTTTCATATTTTGCATTCTTTCAAGTTTAATGTCACAATGGGCTGACAGGTATCCCTTCTTTATGACCAGGCTACCCAGGCTGAAGCTGAGACCGAAAGGGTCATGGGGCTTCTCGCGCAAGCTCGGTCCCTCGTAGAGGAGATGACCTTCAATAAGAGGGAAATGGAAACTTAACTGAGTGAGCTTCGCTGCAACCATGAGAGGATGAAAAGATCCTTTGACCAAGAAACCCTCAAGTCAGAGAGGTGGGCTAGACAGTGAGACTCTTGGAAGACTGAAGCCAAGAAGTTGGATGCTGAGAATCAAGATATGCATGCTCGGATTGCAAAACTCTAGTGCCGAGGTGGATGCGTCCATCAGCGAAGGTTATTTCTATGCTTCCTACCAGGTCACCGAATCCCTCACATCTGCCTTTGACCTGTAGATCATTTCTAATTGGAATAGGGAGGAGATATTGGACAAGGCCATAGAGATGTCTAGCCCTGTAGGTGATGACTTGGATCCCTTCAATGTGGCCGAAACTAGGAAGCAAACAACTGGATTAGACTTTCCTTCTCCTCTCTTCGTCTTCCCAACATCGGGTCTGAAGGATGGAGTACATCGGGTCCGAAAATAAGAAAAACAGTCTTTATTGATATGAATGATGGAGTACATTATTATCGGAGATAAAAAAAAACTAGGTGGAGGCCGTCTTTTCATGAGTCCCCTGTTCAATGGTAGAATTTTCTAAAGTGATTTGCATTCCAAGTATGATCGATGAGTCGGCCATTCATATCCTCGAGTTTGTATGCTCCATTGTGGATCACCATTTTTACTGGTTATGGTCCTTCCTAGTTGGGCCCTAGGACCCTGTCTGACCTCTTCCTAGTATTCAACGTTACTTTCCTGAGAACTAGGTCCCCTTCTTTGAAGTTTCAGGCTTCTACCCTCCTGTTGAAGTATCTGGAAATCCTACTCTGGTAGACTGCTACCTTCTCGGCTATTCGATCTTGTTTCTCTTCCAGGAGGTCCAAGCTAGCTCAGAGCTTACTTTCATTGCTCCTTGGTTCGAAATGTAGGACACTAAAGAAGATCAATTTGTGCTCGATAGGTAGGACTGTTTCAACCCCGAAGGCTAACGAGTAGGGCGTTTCCCCAGTAGTTGTTCTCCTTATAGTGCGGTAAGCCCAGAGGACCTCGGGAAGCTCATATGCCCATCTATTTTTCTTCTGCTGTAGTTTTTTCTTCAACAGCTTCTTAATGGTTTTTTTCATGAATTCCACCTGACCGTTGGTCTGGGGGTGGGCTACCGTAGCAAACCGAAGGTCGATTCCCAAGCCTTTGTAAAAATCTTTGAATCAGCCATTATCGAACTGTTTCCAAGGTCAGCTATAATGACAAGAGGGGTTCTGAACCTGCAAACTACATTAGTCTTGATGAACCTTGTTGTGTTTTCTTCTAATATCTGGGAGAGCGGTCCGGCTTCGACCCATCTTGTGAAAAAATCAATTGCCACGATAGCATGCTTGGTCTGACCGGGAGCGGTAGGAAGCGGTCCAATCAGGTCGACTCCCTACATAGCAAAGGGGTATGGCCAGCTAAGGAACGACAACCGCTCTAGAGGGAGGTGACTCAAGTTCGCGGCCTTCTGGCATGCCTCACAGACTTGTACCATGTTCTTCGCATCTTGATGGATGGTTGGCCAATAATATCCCATGCGGAGAACCTGATATGCCAAAGCCTCTCCACCAATGTGGTTCCCGCATTCCCCGGAATGAACCTCTATCAATGCCCAGTTGGTGTCTTCAGGGTGTAGACATCAAAGCAGGGGAAGGGATCTTCCTCTCCGGTATAAATGCCCATCCACCAAACAATACCGAACCGAGAGCCTTTTGACTCTCCTAGCTTGATCGAGCTCCTCGAGAAGTTTCTCATCCTGTAGATAATCCAATATCAAATCCATCCAGCATGGTAGTCGATCCAAGGTATATGCTTCCTTACTTGGCATTGTGCTTGGTAAAGGGATCACTTGAAGAGGGACTCTATGGGGCAAGGTCTGGCCACCATATGCAGCTATCTTAGCAAGTATGTCAGCTCGATGATTTAGCTGTCGAGGTATCTACTCGATTTTGAATCCCTTAAATCTGCTATTAAGTTGTTGAACCAATTTTAGGCAAGCGATCATATTATCCCTTTTTTCCTGATAATCCCCAGAGACTTGGTTGACCACGAGTGAAGAGTCGCTCTTAACATTCAGGTAATCAACCCCGAGCTCTATGGCTGCCCTTATTGCGGCTAGAAAGGCTTCGTACTCAGCCTCATTGTTCGTGACTTTAAATTCAAATCTGAAACAATGGCAACACTCAGTTCTTTCTGGGTCAATGAAGACTATGCCCGCTCTTCCCCCAGCTTGCCCGGAAGCTCCATCAGTGTAAAGAGACCACGACTCGCAACCTTTCGGCCAGTTGTCAGATTCTGAAATCCCCTCGGGGGTTACATCTGCTACCGTGGGGGTTGTTTAACCTAAAGGTATGAAAAGCTCTGCTACAAAGTCTGCAAGTGCCTGAGCTTTTATTACGGTCCTAGGCTTGTACCTTAAATCAAACTGGGTAAGCTCCAGGGCCCATAAAACAAGCCTTCCGGAAACATCCGGCCTTTGTAAGAATTGACGGAGGGGTTGGTCCGTCATCACTGCTATTGAATGAGCATGAAAGTAGGGACGAAGCTTCCTTACCGAGGTCACTAAGGTATAAGTGAGCTTCAACAACAGGGTATAGTTCTTTTCAGGCTTGGTTAGAGCGTCACATAGGTAGTAAAAAGGTCGCTGGATCCTATCCCCACATTCCTTGACCAAGGCCCCGCTTACGGCAGTTTCTGAAACGGCCAAGTATATTTGAAGCTCATCTCCAGGACTTGGCTTAACCAGTAGTTGAGGGCTTGATAGGTATTTTTTCAAGGCTTGAAAAGCATGTTCGCTCTCCTGATCCCACTTCATGTTTCTTCCCTGCTTAATGGCTTTGAAGAATGGTAGACACTTATCGGTAGACCGAGAGATAAACCTATTGAGCGCTATTATCTGTCCAGTCAAGGCTTGAACCTGTTTAAGAAACGTGGGGGATTCTAGATCCAGGATAGCCATGATCTTTTCCGGGTTAGCCTCTATGCCTCTCACATGGACCATGAAGCCCAGAAACTTCCCCGCAGTTACCCCAAAGGCGTATTTGGAAGGGTTTAACCTCATCTGGTTCTCTCTTAGGATCATGAAGGTTCTACGAAGGTCGCCCAAGTGGCCTTCCGAGGTTGAAGACTTGGTGATCATGTCGTTGATATACACCTCCATTGACCTCCCGATTTCGTGCTTGAACAACCGATTGACTAGCCGCTGACAAGTATCTCCAATGTTCTTGAGCCCGAAAGGCATCACCTTGTAGCAATACAAACCCTGTGTTGTGATGAAACTGGTCTTTTCCTGGTCCGCGGGGTGAATCAATATTTGATTGTACCTCGAAAATGCATCCATGAAGCTCAGGAGCTTGTTTCCGGAGGTAGAATCAACCAGCTGATCAATTTTTTGTAGAGGCAAGTTATCCTTCGGGCATGCCCGGTTGAGGTCGGTGTAATCTACACACATGTGCCAATTTCCATTTGCTTTTATGACCATAACCACGTTGGCGATCCACTCGGGATGACGTGCTTCTCAAATGAAGCATGCCCGGGTTAGTTTGTCTACCTTTTCCTGAACCGCAACATTTCTTTCAGTGTTAAAATGGCCTCTTCTTTGTTTAATAGGTTTAAAGGTCGGATCCACTGCCAATCGATGATTAGCTAATGTCATCGGGATCCCTGGCATCTCAGCATGACTCCAAGCAAAAATGTCATTGAACTCTGTAAGGAACCTGATCAAGCCCTCTTTCACTCCTGGCTCAAGGGTGGCTTCGATTTTGACGACCTTCGAGGGATCGCTGAAATTCCTTTGATCTTTATAGTGTGAATATACCTAGAGGGGGGGGGGGGTGAATAGGTATATGTTCCAATTTTTAACTTCTTATAAAAACAATGCAATTCTAACAATGCTTAATGAAAATTGCAAACAATGACACACAATATTTACGTGGTAAAACCTCCAAAGAGGAAACATCCACGGGTTGATACCACAACCACCAGCAAAAGCAAATCCACTATTTCAAATAGAGTTACACACTCAAGCAATCACACATGCTCTACGAGCTCTCACTCTCACTCTATCTTGAACCTAGTGATCTACTAAGCCGACTTCCTATCCAAGACCCCCTGTCTCTAGGAAGATTTCTTGCTCACCTATCCAAATCCTCTCGATCCTAGGCAAGACTTCTTGCTTGACTATCCAAGGCTTCACACCTCTAGCCAATACTTCCTTGCTTGACAATCCAAGGCTTCACACCTTTTGCCAAGACTTCCTTGCTCAACAATTCGAGGTTTCACACCTCTTGTCAAGACTTCCTCTTGCTTAGCTATCCAAGTCCTCCCGACTCTAGCTAAGACTTACAATTGCTCAAATCAAAGAATCACTCTAAGATATGAGACTTTCAACCTCTTCACAAGGCATTTAAGTGATCATTAATGTAAAACACAAACAAGCACTCAACATAGAAAATGATGATCAACAAATTCTATGGACATGCAACTAGATGACTAGTTTATGCTTTCAAAGATCAATCACAAATGCATCTAGAAAACTTAAGAATGTTATCAACTAAGAACATAGATATGAAAATATAGACATCAATTGAAACAAAACCTAGTTCTTAGAAAATGAAATAGATCTAGAAACAATCAATCAAGTATAAAAACAAAGGATTTCTAGAAACAATTTCATGTTTATCAAGTTTAGCACAAATCATTCAATATATCACAAATCTAGCTAAACTTGAAAATCAAATCAACAAACCACAAAATGATATCAAAATCATCCTATTCATGCTTCTTAATCAAATAACATCAATCAATAAGAAGATCTAAGAAGAGAACTAAGAAGAAGATGATTTTACCAACAAGGATGCAATCACGAACTGAAGATCAGATCGAAACGAAATATTTAGACATGCTTTGGTTCTGGAAATGCTTGGGGTTTGTATAACTCTTCAAGACACTCAAAATCGGTTTTTGAATCAAGTGATTCGGAGAAGAAATGAAGAAGTTATCTCAAAAACAAAAATCAAAATGTTGAGAGAAAATTTCTGCACTTGTTCTTCAATTTCTCAACTTGTTCTTATCTTTTGAAATGAGAGGGAATGAGAGGTTTTAAAGAGTAAAAATCCAAAAAGACATTTTTGCCCTTCTTCCTTAGTGTCTCTTTGAGATGGCACATGGGCATCTCGGGGCAGAGCACTCTTGTGGCCGAGATGGCCACGCGCCATCTCAGGTTGGTGCATGATGATGGCTTAAGCCATCGCACCTCACCCCTTGCGCTCTCCTCGCGTTCTTCGACCGTTCTTTGGCCTCCGAACTCCGAATTCGAATCCGTTTGAAGATTACGAACCAGGAATCCCTCATGGACATGGAAATATAAGATACTCAACCCAGAAAATAATAATTTGACTCGACATATGAAGACAAAGACAATGTATGCAACATGAGTTGAAGTGTAGTATCTTTTGACTTAGAACTCGAAATCAATAGTATGAGTAACAAAAATGACCAGAACTCAATCATGAATAATCTAAGACTAAAATAAAGTTCAAGATCCATGTTATACAAACATATAAACAAACAAACACATTTCATACAAGAATGCAAACTACATAGAGATAGTCTCCAATCATGCATTTTCCAAAACATGTTACTTTCGTACCAATGCATGAGCATTCAACTTCAAGTGTGTGAATGTGTTATACCAAATGATGCGCTATGATGCAGGGACACAAATATATGAATTGTGTGTGTGTGTGTGTGTGTGCATATAATGATGCATAACTAAGCAGGGACACATATGAATGAATTGTGTGTGTGCGCGCCTACGCCTTGCAAGAGGAAGAAGGATCTCGATACCATAGCATCCAAGAATAGTACCAATCCTCTTGAAGACGAACTTTGCATCATGAGAAGTTGCTTTTCTTCCTTGAAGCTATTATCATCACGAACCACTTAAGCAACTAAGCATTACAAAGAAATGAAGTTTTGTTATGGAATCAAGCCAACATAAAACTAGAACCTAACAATCTCCCCCTTTGGCTATTCCATGACAAAACCTCTACCTCACCATACAATGATCTCTCATAATCAATGTTGATTGCATTCTCACATCCTCACATTACAAAGAGATATTCCTAGACTAAAATATCTTCATGAGTCTTCAAGAACATCTTCACATATTCTAAGCACCTGTGAGACAATATTCTAAGCAAAACTATAGTGTATATCTATTTCCTTGAGACTAAAATATCCCTTAACACTTCTTATCTCATGCAAATACAAGAATTTTCTCCCCCTTACTTTCTCCCCCTAAAGCCAAAATTTCTCCCCCTTAATGGATTGTCTCCCCTTTATATCAAAAGCAAGTAACATGGTGAGAAAACACTTTCTCCCCCTTTTTGACAAGGAATAGACAAAAACATATTACACAACCTAGAGAGAGATAAATGTCAAATGAAAATATCTACAAGGGTATAAGGGATGCATGATAAAATTATGAGATAGTGAGCAAACAAGTTGTATAGAGAACTAAGTTTAACAAACGAAGCTCCCCCTTAACATATGCTCCACATGTTAATAAGCAAGATAACTTGTTCACAAGGGAATCACACAATCACAAATTTCAAGCAATAAAAGATAGTAAATCATTATTGTCCAAAATTAATAAGAGAATCATAGATTTTCATTACTCTTTCAAAGATAATCTCTCATTGCTAATGAATCAAGCACATTAAACAAAAATATTTGTGTGTGAAAATGCTTCAAGCATATATAAAATGAGTTATTGTGATATCAACATACAAACTATTTCAACACCTATCCATCTAAAGCTTTTCCAATCAAGGTCAAACCGATTATCATCCGGATTTTTGCTTTAAAGAGAATATATTTCAACATATGAGCGTGTGTGAGTATGTGGCTCGTCATTCCATTTCTGTTTTTCAACCCGAGCAATCACAATCTTTAAATATTCTCCATTTTAAGCCTTCCTCCACTTCTTTTTAGGTTTTGAATCAAAGATTTTTAAATGATTCTTTTTCAACACTTCTTTGATTTTTCTAACATAAACATATACTCTTCATGACGGCTTTCACTCATCACAATGGTGTAGCCCTTTCCAATATTGGGCTGCTTTACAACCAAGGTGTGTAGCCCTTTTCATGAAGGTGCTCGTTGAGTTCTATGTAAATGCCGAAGCAAAATAGATACTAACCATAGGTCATCTATCATGTACTAGACAATGAACTTCAAGATGCATCCAAAATCTACATACTTTCAAACTCAATTACTCAAACTTAAACATATAAGAGAAGCATTCGTGCACTTTTCAAAACAAGATTTACAAGAACTTAAGTGCATGATCTAGAAGCAATAAAAGCTATTTTATCAAGATCATTACTTCTCACATGAGTAGCTCTCAAGGAAATAGATATACAATATAGTTTTGCTTATCAAGCCACTCATAATCACACACAAGCATTAATCAACACAAATCATGCCAATGGATCTTCTAAGAGATACAAATCTCTCTTTGTCCAAGGGCTTTGTGAACAAGTCCGCAAGTTGATTCTTAGTAGGCATATGTTCAAGAGTTACTATTGAATGTTCAACAAGTTCTCTAATGAAACGATGCCTAATGTATATATGCTATGTGCGTGAGTGTTGAACCGGATTTTTTGAGATGTTAATGGCACTCATATTATAACAACATAGAGTCATTTTACCTTGATTTATCTCATAATCCTTGAGAATTTGTTTCATCCATAGAAGTTGTGTGTAAGCACTTCCGGTCGTAATGTACTCGGCTTCGGATGATGAAAGAGAGACGGAATTTTGTTTCTTGCTCAGCCAAGCAATCAAATTATTCCCCAAGTAAAAGCAACCGCCCGATGTGCTTTTACGATCATCAATGTTACCTGTCCAATCCGCATCACAATAGCCAACAAGAATATCATTAGTATCAAAAGAATAGAATAAACCAAGATTATGTGTTCCTTTTATATACCTAATGATTCTTTTAACGGCTTTCAAGTGAGATTCTTTTGGATTAGCTTGAAACCTAGCACACAAACCTACACTAAAACAAATATCTGGCCTATGAGCCGTTAGGTAGAGAAGGCTACCTATCATGCTCCCATAGAGACTTTGATCAACATTTTTTCCTTTTTCATCTTTGTCAAGTTTTAATGTTGTACTCATAAGTGTTTCAAATTCTTTTCCACTTTCAAGGCCAAATTTCTTAACAAGATTTCTAGCATACTTAGATTGTGACAACATGATACCATTACTAGATTGTTTCACTTGCATGCCTAGAAAGTAATTGAGTTCACCTACCATACTCATTTCAAATTCTCTTGACATCACATTCACAAAATCATCAACCTTGGTTTTACATGTAGACCCAAACACTATATCATCAACATATATTTGTGCAACAAAAATGTCATTGTTATAATTCTTGATAAATAATGTTCTATCAATACCACCTCTCCTATATTGGTTGTCAATAAGATATTGGGTCAATCTATCATACCAAGCTCTAGGAGCTTGCTTAAGGCCATAAAGAGCCTTTTTCAACTTAAACACATGATTAGGAGAGTGTGAGTCTACAAAACCCTTAGGTTGTTCAGCATACACTTCTTCTTGAAGGTATCCATTGAGAAAATCACTTTTGACATCCATTTGAAACAATTTGAATTTCTTAAGACATGCAATGGACAACAAAAGTCTAATGGACTCAAGACATGCAACGGGTGCAAAAGTCTCATCAAAGTCTACACCCTCAACTTGAGTGTATCCTTGAGCCACTAGTCTTGCTTTATTTCTCACAATCTTGCCACATTCATCGGTCTTATTCCTAAACACCCATTTTGTACCAATCACATTGATATCTTTTGGTCTAGGAACTAAGGACCATACTTCACTCCTCTCAAATTGATTTAGTTCTTCTTGTATGGCATTAACCCAATATTCATCAATAATTGCTTCATTAATATTTTTGGATTCAATTTGAGAAGTATAGCAAGCTTATGAAATTTGGTTAGCTAGTTGCCTTCTAGTTCTAACCCCTTCATTCAAATCACCTATGATGTCTTGTTGGTAATGCATGTTCTTAAGTCTATAATTGAAATTTTCAATATCTTGTTGGCCATCATTCAAACCATTTTCTAATTCTTGACTTTCTTCTCTAGCAACACTACCATTCTCATCATTATGACTAGACTCACTATCATCACAACTAGTCACATCAATAGGTGCTTTAGTGTTATTCAACAAATGTTCTTTAGGTTCATTGACACCATGATTATCACACAAATCAAGCATGTTAAGATCATCTATTTTCACATTAATAGATTCCATAATAGTCTTAGTTTTCAAATTGAACACTCTATATGCACGACTATTATTAGTGTTAAAAAGAAAATTTGGCCAGGGGTCAAAGAGAAATTTTCCACCTACAATCAACATTCATGAAGCCTGGAAAGACTGCAAAGCCCCCCCGCAGGAGCAGGGAAGGTCGGTTTGGCTTCAAAGTTACCAGAAGACAAACCAAGCGCGACAGGGACTAGCCCCCACAAGAGCACTGGAACCTTAGATTCTCCAGGTCATCTATCGAGGAACACTCGCTCAAACGTCAGGCTTCACAACCACACCATAAAAGCCAGGGGAAGTCTCCAAGCTTAAGGGACATTCGAAAGAAGCCTACCAACCTCTTCAGAAGCCCGCTGTCCTTGTTGGGCATCAGGGAAGAATCACGCCTGGATCTATACTACCCCAGCTACCTCCCGAAAAGGTCTATAAGAGCATCTCGAGCCCCCACTGGTTAGGGAAAATCTATCTTAAGCTCCCAAGATCAGAGCCGGAGCAGGGGCCTACCTCGCTCGATGGGGCAATAGGCAGTTGGCAGGATGACCTCCATGAAGATCGATGGCATGAGAGCACACAGGATCATCTCCACATGATATCTACATGCACGTCAAGAGTTTAAATTCAAATAAGAGAACAAACTTATCTTCATCAACGATATCGTCAAATTTGGAAACAATTCAAATTTAAATAACGAATCCCGCCCGATAAGGATGGAACGAATTCACGAGATTACGGTAGAGTAATCGCGAACTAAAAACCTACTTGGATGATATATATATGTGAAGCCAGAAAGAGAAAGGGGACAACAGCGAATAGATACATAGAGGGAGGACCTAAATTCGGGAGAGAGAACACGGTCTCCTTCATCTCCACTATTCGACAGGCACCGAGTTGCCACCACCCTACACCTTCGAGAGATCGTGAGCTAATAAGAGAATTACTTGTATTTTAAAGCAATATATCAATACAGTTCACATTTTACTGCTATTACCTCTCGTCTCTTTCTCTTAAACAGGTCAGGAACCAACGATACTGACCCCGGCCACCGCTTTCGTGGTAGTGGCCTCGAGGGTGTTAACTGGAATTTCTCATCACGAACAAATTTGCCGTCAACACTTTCTGGCACCGTCTGTGGGAAATTCTCACACCACCATTACTTTTTTTACATTCAAAAAGTTTATTATTTTAAAGTCTTCATGAAGCTCCGCTCCTCACAAGAGCAGCAGGGGACCTCGGGACAACCTTTTGCTACATCGACATGAAAGGTCTCGAGGTAAAGGAAAAAAATCGGGCTCCATAGCAAGATTCCAACCCAGCCAGCTACTATACAGGCTCTGGATCCCTCTCTGGGAAGCCAGGTCGGGCTTGACCAACAAGTGGCGGCCTTTGTAGAGAACGTCCCTCTTCGACTACTTGTTGAGGGTATCGCTATCCAACAAACGGGTCTCTGCAATTAGGGGGAATCAAGCAGGCCCAGGGGCTAGGCAACCCGCCTTTGATCGCTTGGGGCCTGCCCCTCAGGAATCAACTCGTAATAGAGCAGGGATCCCGACCTCGATCAGGGAAAGGATAGGGCCCATGTCCCATGTTCCCGAAGAGCTACCACGCCACCAACCACGGCAAGTCAAATCCGTAGCAGATGTCCTTCCCCGGGGACGGGAAGAATTTCTCTACCGAACAACTTCAAGGAGGGAAGCCCGGGGTAGAAAGGAAGAAAGTCAGCAAAGCCCCTGAGCAATACCCCTCTAAAGAAAGAACCAGGTAGAGGTCACCAGTTCATCAGAGGGATCTGACGGTGAGGAATCTAAGATCGACTCAATGAAGTCTGAAAGTTAACAACTAAGGGACCAGTTGGCAAAGCTACAGAAAGAGGTCTAATTGATGAAGAAGGGAAAGTATAAGGAGGACAAGAAAGATCCTCTGAGTGAAATGAACGCCCCCTTCGCCAGAAGGATCTGGGAGGCAGAGATCCCACCTAAGTTCAAAATACCAGCTGACATGTTCTCAGGGACTGAAAATCCGTTGAGCCACTTAAAGAGTTTCGTTTAACAAATAGAGGTCCAGAACACAACCAGGGCCGCTATGTGTCTGATGTTCCCCACCACACTCACGGATTATTCTAAGACTTGGTTTAGGAAACTACCCGCTGGGAGCGTAGATTCCTTCACCAAATTATCAACTAATTTCTGCTCACAGTTCCATGGGGTTAAGCCCCGACTGAAGGACCCGATTCATCTATAGTACGTGATCCAGGAGAGAGTTGAAACTCTCCAGGCTTATGTCGAGCGGTTCCACAAGGAGGTTATCTTGATGGGGGTTTTCACAGAGAGAGAAACCCTCACCAACATCAGGAGAAACTTGTGGGCGGGAAAACTATTCCGGTCTTTTGCCAAGAAACCTCCGAAAACCTACTAGGAAGCCTATGATCGGGCTCTGGAACATATCGAGGTCGACGAACAGCTCAAGGTCAAGATGGAGCACGACGACATGAGAGCTGAAAAACGACAAAAGAATGAAGCTCCCATATCTAAGCAAGATCATAAAAGTCGGAACAAACCCCCTTAAAAGTCAACATACAGTTTCCCTTTTCCTTAGCCCAGATCGAAAGGTATCCGGATAAGCGGGCTCCTCCTCAAGCTTTACCACCTCCCAGGACAGTGGCCATTATAGCCCGCGATGAGAGGGGGTACGACCGTTACACTCCCTTGAATGCTTCTTGAGAAACAATCTACCTCGCCATCCGGGATAAAGGTTTGTTACAGAAGCCCACTCCCATGAAAGTCTCGGTCGACAAAAGAAATCGTTATGAATACTGCGACTTTCATGAGGACGTAGGGCACAACACCTCAGAATGCTACAACCTGCGGAACCAGATTGAGGCTTTGATAAGGGGAGGATGCTTGATAGAGTTCTTACAACAAGTTAGGGAGAACATTCAGACTAGTAGGGAGGTCCAAGCCGAGATCCGAGAGCATACTAAGAAGAGAAAGGGAGATCAAACTGACCTGATGCAACAGATTCAGGTAATACACACTATCAGCGGAGGTCCCACTCTGGCCGGCACCTCTAATAATTCAAGAAAAAACCATGCGAGGAAGGTCCCTCGCACGGACGAAGGGCGGGATATCTTCAAGGTCGACCAGAGACTGACCAATCCATCTCAGCTGTCTCATATCATCTTTACCAAAGCAGATGTCTTTAACACCATGCAGCCATGTGATGACCCCATGGTCATCACAATACAAATTGTCAGCTTCATGGTGCATCGCGTGCTCATCGACACAGGTAGCAGCGTCGACGTTCTGTTCAAAGACACTTTGGAAAAACTAAACTTGAAGCAATGATGCTACAACAGCTGTACTACTCCCTTATACGGTTTCACTAGGGACTCCATCACACATGTAGTATAAATAATACTAACAGTAATCATCGGAGCCGTACCTTTTTAACAAAACATCATGACCGACTTCGTGGTAGTGGATACCCCATCGGCCTACAACGCCATATTAAGGAGGCCATTCCTATCATCCCTAAATGGGGTCCTGTCTATATACCACAATGTCCTGAAGTTCCCGGTATGATACAAAGTGGGAGAGGTCTAGGGTGATCAGCAAGCAGCTAGGAAATGCTACGCAGTGTCGGCTAACCCTGCAGCTCTGGCTAAACAGCTCACCCAATTAACGACTATCCAATGCGGGATAACCCCGACACTAAACCAGGAAGACTCGGGCTCCACCGATTGTTCGAAAGAAGGCCTTGTGGTGCCCGACATTTGAAGAACAGATAAGGGAATGAGCCAGCGGCCAACCGGTCGATAAGCTAGAGGAGATTCCTGTTCGACTAACCGATCCCTCGAAGGTTGTCAAGATCGAAGCTACCCTTAAGCCAGGAATGAAAGAGGGCTTGATTAGGCTCCTCATGGAGTTCAACAATATTTTCGCCTGGAGTCATACGCAGATGCCAGGCATCCCGATGACATTAGCTGCACATCGACTAGTGGTGGATCCTACTTTCAAGACCGTCAAGAAGAAAAGGTTCCACTTCAACAATGAAAGAAATGTGGCAGTTCAAGAAGAGGTGGATAAACTCAACCAGACAGGCTTTATTCGAGAAGCCTGCTATCCCGAATGACTCGCCAACGTGGTCATGGTCACAAAGGCAAATGGGAAATGGGGCATGTGCATGGACTACACCGATCTCAATCGGGCATGCCTGAATGACAGTTTTCCTCTGCCAAAAATTGATCAGTTGGTCGATTCCACCTCCAGGAACAAGCTTCTGAGCTTTATGGATGCGTTTTCTAGCTACAATCAGATTATGATGCATCCCGCGAACCAAGAAAAGACCAGATTCATTACTGCGAAAGGCCTATACTACTACAAGGTGATGCCTTTCGGGCTAAAAAATGCTAGAGCTACTTACCAGCGGTTAGTCAACCATTTGTTCAAGCCCGAAATTGGACGGTCAATGGAGGTGTATATCGACGATATGATCACTAAATCTTCAACCTCGGAAGGCCACTTGGACGACATTCGTAGGATCTTCATGATTCTAAGGAAAAATCAGATGAGATTGAACCCTTCTAACTGCGGGTAAGTTTCTAAGCTTCATGGTCCATGAGAGAGGCATAGAGGCTAACCCAGAAAAATCATGGCTATCCTGAATCTAGAATCCCCCACATCTCTTAAACAGGTTCAATCATTGGCCGGTCAGGTAGCAGTGCTCAATATGTTCATCTCCCGGTCTACCGATAAGTGTCTACCATTCTTCAAAGCTATCAAGCAGGGAAGGAACATGAAGTGGGATCATAAGAGCAAACAGACTTTCCAAGCTTTGAAAAGATACCTAACGAGCCCTCCACTGTTGGTCAAGCCAAATCCTAGAGAAGAACTCCAAATATACCTGGCCGTTTCAGAAACTGCTGTAAGTGGGGCCTTGATCAAGAAATGCAGGGATAGGATCCAGTGACCTATCTACTATATGAGTCGCGCTCTAACCAAGCCCGAAAAAAATTTTACTTTGCTGGAAAAGCTCGCTTATGCATTGGTGACGGACCAACCCCTCCGTCAGTTCTTGCAAAGGTCTGATGTTTCTGGAAGGCTTGTTCTATGGGCCCTAGAGCTTACCCAGTTCGATTTAAAGTATAAGCCTAGGACCACGATAAAACCTCAAGCACTAGCGGACTTCGTAGCCGAGCTTTCAGTACCTTCAGATCAGGCAACCCCCGCTAGTAACAGATGTCACCCTTGAGAAGATTCCAGAATCTGACAACTGGCAAAAGGGCTACGAGTCATGGACTCTCTACACTGACGGAACTTTCGGGCAGTCCGAGGGTGGAGCTGGCATAGTCCTCATCGACCCGGAAGGAACTGAGTGATGCCATTGTTTCAGGTTCGAATTTAAAGCCACAAACAATGAAACAGATGGATTACCTGAACATCAAGAGTGACTCTTCACTCGTGGTCAACCAAGTTTCCGGGAATTATCAGGCCAAATGGGATAACACGATCGCTTACCTGAAACTGGTACAATAGCTCAGGTCCAGATTTAGGGGATTCAGAATCGAGCAGATACCTCGACAGTTAAATCATCGGGCCGATGTCCTAGCCAAGATAGCTGCCTATGGTGGCCAGACCCTATCGCACGGAGTCCCTCTTCAAGTAATCCCCCTACCTAGCACTACGATTGGTAAGGAAGCTTATACCCTAGGACCGACAGCCATGCTGAATATATCCAATAGCAGAATATCTACAGGAAAGAAAACTCCCTGGGGAGCCCGACCAAGCTAGGAGGGTTAAAAGACTCTCGGTCCGATATTGCATGGTGGATGGACATTTATACCGAAGGGGGAAATCCCTTCCCCTGCTCCAATGTCTACACCCGGAAGATGCCAAATGGGATTTGAGAGAGGTTCATTCCGGGGAATGCGGGAACCATATTAGAGGAGAGGCCATAGCATATCAGGTTCTTCGCATTGGGTATTACTGGCAAACCATCCATCAAAATGCTAAGAACTTGGTGCAAACCTGTGAAGCATGCCAGAAGGCCGCAAACTTGAGTCACCTCCCTCCTGAGAGTTTGTCGTCCCTTAGCTCGCCATACCCCTTTGCTATGTGGGGGGTTGATTTGATTGGACCGCTTCCTACAGCTCCAGGACAGGCCAAGCATGCTATCGTAGCAATTGACTACTTCACAAGATAAGTTGAAGCCGGAACACTCTCCTTAATATCGGAAGAAAACACAACAAGATTCATCAAAACCAATGTAGTTTGCAGATTCGGAACCCCTCTAGTCATCATAACCGACCTTGGGAAACAGTTCGACAATGCTCGATTCAGAGATTTCTGTCAAGGTTTAGGAATCGACCTTCGTTTTGCTTCGGTAGCCCACCCTCAGACCAATGGTCTGGTCGAATCCAAGAACAAAACCATCAAGAGGTTGTTGAAGAAAAAGCTACAAAAAAAGAAATGCAGATGGGTAGAGGAGCTTCCCGAGGTCTTTAGGCTTACCGCACTACAAGAAGAACAGCTACCAGGGAAAGGCCCTACTCGCTGTCCTTCATGGTTGAAGCAGTCCTACCTTTAGAGCACAAGTTGACCTCCTTTAGAGTCCAACGGTTTTAACCGGGAAGCAATGAAAGCAAGCTCCGAGCTAGTTTGGACCTCCTAGAGGAAAAGCAAGATCGAATAGCTGAGAAGGTAGCAATCTACCAAGGTAGGATTGCCAGGTACTTCAACAAGAGGGTTGAAACCCGAAGCTTCAAAGAAGGGGACCTGGTCCTCCGAAAAGTGACATTGAACACCAAAAAGAGGTCAGACAGGGTCCTAGCGCCCAACTGGGAAGGACCCTACCTAAAAAAGATGGTGATCCGTAATGGGTCGTACAAGCTCGAGGATATGGATGGCCGACTTATCGACCATACTTGGAATGCGGATCATCTAAGGAAATTATACCCTTGAATAGGGGACTCAAGAGCAGGCAACCTCCGACTAGCTTCTTTTATTTTTTTCATCTGACAGTATTGTACTCCATCTTCCATATCAATAAAGCTCGCCTGTTTTCTTGTTTGCTCATTCTCCGACTATGTCCTACAATGATTTGGGTCTGCATGGAAAGTTTCGACATTATCGCCTCAAGACCAGAGGAACGTCAGGGAAGCCCCCTCGCTGCTCTTGATGCCTCGGCCGGGCACCACCCCCCACCAAGAAGGGTCTGAGTGTAAGAGCATAGTTGCCATCCAGATCTCGAGACCAGGGATTTACCATGGAAGCCCCCTCATCATCTCTGATGCCTTGGTCGGGCTACCACCCCCAAGAAGGATCCGAGTATAAGTGCATAGCTGCCATCTAGATCTCGAGACCAGGAAATAGCTAGATAGCGCTCCTGATGCCTTGTTCGGGCTACCACCCCCAAGAAGGATCTGAGTATAAGTACATAGTTGCCATCCAGATCTCGAGACCAGGAAATAGCTAGATAACGCTCCTGATGCCTTGGTCAGGCTACCACCCCCAAGAAGAGTCTGAGTATAAGAGCATAGTTGCCATCCAGATCTCAAGACCGGGAAATAGCTAAATAGCGCTCTTATGCCTTGGTCGGGCTACCACCCTTAAGATGGAATTGAGCTTGAAAGCCTGGATAGCCTAAGAAGGGACTAAAACAATTCTCCACTTAATGTTTTACTAGAGCTACAACCTCCTTAAATAGCTCGGGGATGGAGGGATCGACTTACTTAAACTTTAAATAATCCTTTTATTCCACTAGCTCTCCTTGATACAGGGTTACTTACTACAGCAGACCCACAATCAAACAAGGGGACTGGCAGCTGAAGAAGTTGAACTAGAAGTATGGGGGCTCAATGCCAATAACTTGTTTTTCTTATCTTAAGTTTTTCCAAAGATAGCTCGCTTAGATATAAAGCTGGACGATCATGCAAGTACATGCAAGCCAGTGTTGGATCCGAGATTGAAATTTTATTATCAAATAAGGGAGCCTATCCCACAATAAGGCTACAACGAGCAAGGGGGGCCCAATCCCTGGTTTCGGGCTACAATATATATATATATATATATATATATATATATATATATATATATAATAAAAGACCAAACTAGAATGAATATGGGATGCCTACCCCCTTTTTAGGGCATTCAAAATAGATCAAATGGAAGAGGACTCAAGATTCTTCATCTTCCTGAGGGACTTCAGTTTCCTCCTCCACATAATGGACCTCACCCTCTGCTCCCCTCTCCAGTCGTGGCTTATCCCGGTCAGCTGTATCTACCGCCTCTGCCAACTCCTCCTTGGGATCAGCCCCGGCTACCTCGGGGTCAATAGGATCCTCTTCTACGATCTCATTGATCACTGCCATAACTTCAGGAGGTATAGCTGTATCAAGAAGGCTGGTCCCCAACTTAGGCACGTTCTCTTCTTCTGGTGACTCCATTCCAGAGAGCACTGCGGGGGGATCTCAAGCTTCATTGAGGCCTCTTTCAAGCTCCTCGTTATGAACCCCCTTCAAGGATTCGTCGAGACCAGATGAGGGAAAGATCGGAATAGGAGAAGGCAGATCTGGCACCTCCAACTTCTTCTCAGCGACCTCCCGAAAGGACCAGCTCCATTAAACTCAGGGCGAGACAACTCCGCAGCCCGTGACATGACCTCTACTCTATCCCAGCCGGCGATGCTAGAGAGATCGAATGGAGAAGGAAGAGCCTCTGCAACCTGATAGGAGGCGTAGAAGTACCCTTCACTAAAGAAGCTTCTACTTCGGCATGGAGCTGGGGAATTTGAGCCTGCAAGTTTTGGTTTTCAGCATCTAAGGCCTTTGCCTCTCCTCTCCAATCATCCCGCTGGCTAGCCCGCCATTTCGACCGAAGAGTCTCCTGATCAAAAGCTCACTTCAGCCTCTCATGATCGCATTGAAGCTCAGCTAGCTGCGTCTCTATTCCCTATTTGCTGGAGGTCATCTCTTGGACCAGGTCTGAGCCCGCGCTAGCAACCCCATGGCTCGCTCAGTTTCAGCCTCAGCCTTGGCTGCCCGATCACAGAGGAAGGCTACCTGATGCCCCATGGCCACCTGAAAATTGAAAGCCTGTAAAGGAAAATCATGCTAGAAAATGACAAGTCAAGTAGCTCAATGAAGAAGTAAAAGCGACACTTTACCTCGGCTAAAAGTGCAGACCCTTTGGTAATCAAGATGTCTACGGGCTTCGCGAACATTCTAGAAGGCCCTCTGCCTGGACAAGATGCAACAAATTGCTTCAAGACCTCATCCTGACCCACTGAGCTCAAGTGCTGGTGGGGACGAGATGGGGCGACATCAAAAAAATTGGTATCGGGCTCCCCGGGAACCTCGACTACCCGAGTTATAATCGAATCTGCAAAGAGGGGTAGCGGGACTCTGGGGGATCAATAGGAGCAGTAACTTCTGGAAAAGAGGCAGGAATGGACTTATTGACGACTTGAGAAGAAGACCCTCCTCGGTTTAGAGCCTTTGCAGCCTGAGATGCCAGAAGAGCCATCTTGGACTTCACCTGGGAAGGAGAAGGGGAAGGAACGAACGGGGCATCTACCTTAGTGGTTGAACTCCCATTCTTCGGTACAATTGGGAGAGCTCTCGAAGACTATCTTGAAGGAGGAGAAGGTATCCCAGCTTGTCGGGCTTCACTAGAAGCTGGAGCAATAACAAATACTGTTAGAGAAAAGAATCAAGATCACCAGAGCTAAACCCTCCAATAGAAAAAAAAAAACAGATCGAGATACTCACGAGGGGTAGCACCGGATATCCTCAGGTACCTATTTACACGGTAGGGATCGAAGAGGTCAACCGTCGGAAACTTCAGATTCAAATAGTTTCGAGCTAGGATGGTCTTCAGCAAGGCTTCAGACTCATCTGGCAAGGAATCCCGACCAAGTAAGTTTGTCACTAAAAGCCGTAGGAACCTCGAGCTCATGCCCGCCGACAAAGACGGAGCTCCCTCAATCTCCTTCTGCCAGTATCCACTCCTCTTTCCAAGCGGGGTCCTTCTTGGAAGCCCCAGGGACGATAAAATTGAGCCTGTTCTTAGCCTTGGCATAGAATTGGCCTCGTGGAACTCCTGTCAGGCTATAAATCTGGAAAAGGAAGGCCAGCTCCTCAGCCCTAAACTCCCTAGTTACGCCGCTCAACTAGCATTGCTCCCTCCATAATACCAAAAAGCCGATTAGATGCCTCCAGAAGCCCGACGTCAGTTGAAAAGGAGAAAGCTGGAGAGCATTGAGAGCCCGCCGAAGGGTGAGGTGAGGAGGGAGTCTCACCCCGCTCTTAAAAGTCGCGACGTGGATAGAAAGCATGCCTTTGGGTGGGCTAAAAACATCGTAGTTCCGGTAGGGAACAGTCATAGAAACAGTATCAAGAATACCATACTTGTCCCCGTAAACGGCCGATCGAATAGGGTCGACAGTAGAGTCGGGAATGATCCTGGATTCAAAAGGAAGGGTTATCACTAGAGAAAGCTTCACCACTGTGACTTGAGCCCTCCCAACCGTATCTAACCTCTCCCCAACGTCAGAGTCTTCGATGACTAGGTTCAGAGGATTGTCAGGCCGGTTCAAAAAGCCAGAACCGATAGAAGCATTTCTGTTAGAACGGCGGTGCTGGCGGTGCTGGGAAGATTCCTCGTCACTTGAAATCCCTCGTACCCGCTTAAGAGGAGCTAGGTTAGGACCCCCGGAGCCCTCCACCAAAGCATCAACACTATCTGTGGAAGTCGACATCGATGGGAAAGAGAGGTAAGAAAGCAAGTGGAAGATTTCGACAAAGGAAACTGGGAAGAATAAATTTGAAAGTTTGAGATTTGAGGAAGTATGAAGAAAGTGACGGGCAGGCCGGGCTTAAATTGAGGTTTATGGGTGATATCCTCGGGAAGATCACCGCCGTATTGCAGTCGCTTTTCTTCGAATAACACTCAGTTTTAAATTCAAAATGTTGGGTAATTAATGAGAAAATTTCGCTCTCATTAATTATCTTTATGGCGAAAAACTTTCTCAATTAAACAAGGAATCTGACTCCAACCCCAACTCTACCACCAGTGTTCAAGTCAGAGGGGACTTCTGTTAATAGGAAAATTTGGTCAGAGGTCAAAGAGAAATTTTCCACCTACAATCAACATTCATGAAGCCCGGAAAGACCGTAAAACCACCCAAGAGGAACGGGGAAGGTCGGTTTGGCTTTAAAGTTACCAGAAGACAAACTAAGAGCGACAGGGAAGAGCCCTCACAAGAGCACAGGAACTCGAATTCTCCAGATCATCTATCTGGGAACCTCGGCTAAGAGGTCGGGATCCAGAACCACACCGTAAATGCCAGGGAAAGTCTCCAAGCTCAAGGGACATTCATAAGAAGCCCGCCAACCTCTCTAGAAGCCCGCTATCCTTGCTGGGCATCAGGGAAGAATCACGCATGGATCTATACTACCCCATCTACCTCCCGGAAAGGTCTATAAGAGCATCTCGAGGCCCCACGGGTTAGGGAAAATCTATCTTAAGCTCCCAAGAACAGAGCTGGAGCAAGGGCCTTCTTTGCTCGACCGGGCAATCGGCAGCTGGCAGGATGACCTCCCTGAAGATCGATGGCATGAGAGCACACAGGATCATCTCCACATGATATCCACATGCACGTCAAGAGTTTAAATTCAAATAAGGGAACAAACTTATCTTGGTCAAAGATATCGTCGAATCCGGAAACAATTCAAATTTAAATAACGAATCCCGCCCGATAAGGATGGAACAGATTCACGAGATTACGGTTGAGTAATCACGAACTAAAAACCTACTTGGATGATATATATATATATATATGTGAAGCCAGAAAGAGAAAGGGGACAATAAAGAATAGATACATAGAGGGAGGACCTAAATTCGGGAGAGAGAACACGGTCTCCTTCATCTCCTCTATTCGACAGGCACCGAGTTACCACCACCCTACACCTTCGAGAGATCGTGAGCTAATAAGAGAGTTACTTGTATTTTAAAGCAATATATCAATACAGTTCACATTTTACTGCTATTACCTCTTGTCTCTTTCTCTTAAACAGATCGGGAACAAACGGTACCTACCCCAGCCACCGCTTTCGTGGTAGTGGCCTCGAGGGTATTAACTGGAATTTCTCATCTCGAGCAAATTTCCCGTCAAAAATTAGCATACCCAAGAAAGAGACCAATATCACTTTTAGCATCAAACTTTTCTAAGTGATCTCTATCATTCAAAATAAAACACTTACTCCCAAAAGTGTTGAAGTAACTCACATTGGGCTTCTTACCCTTCCAAAGTTCATAGGAGGTTTGTTGTGTCGGGCCTTCTAAAAACTCTATGTTAACGGGAAATTTGTTTTGGATGAGAAATCCCTATTAACGCCCTCGAGACCATTACCGTGAAAGTGGTAACCGGGGTCTGTACCATTGATATCTGACCTGATCTTGTATAAATATAAAAGAGGATGAAAACGTAGGTAGGAAACAAGCCATCCCACCCGTCGGGCTTCGTGCTTATGTAGTAGATCTGAAGAGCTCGAGGAGACAAGCCATCTCCACCCATCGGACTTCGCGCTTATGAAGTAGATCTGGGGAGCTTTGAGGTTCTCTTGCTGGTATGAAGAGGTTGATCTTGGTCCTGGTCCATATCCTGGTCCTCAGTCAGGGTCTGAGCCCGTCATGGTATCTGGAGCCCGATTCCTTCCTGTAATTCCCTGACCTAGATAGCAAGTAAGGAGGGGGCTTTTCTAGCTCCAGTGTCGGAGAGCTCGATTTCTACCATAGAGGTGATGCAGGAGAGCCCATTGACTTCCTTCAAGCAGGTCTGGGTGGTTTCTCCTCATCTTGATATGCGACTTTAGCATGTAGATGGGAAGATAAGAGGGCTAGGTCCAGCGTGGTAGGAAACTAGCTCGCACTTATATATGCATGCACTACACAGGACACAAGTAAGAGAAACACAAATCTTTTGTAGAGGGAGGTGGACTGACCAAGGGGGAAAAAGCATCACGAATGAAGGGGGAATACCCTTCCTTATGTATATATTAAAGAATGCTCCAGGGAGCTTACAAGAATGGTGAAGTAATACAACGTAGTTACACCGGAGAGCTTACAATGGTTATCGAATGTAGACCGATACCGGTATATTCTAGGTAAAGGTAACACATACATTGATGATGTCGAGAGATCTCTAAACGAAGCTTGTATCTTCTATCATTTATCCGAGAGCCTCTTCTTTGCCTTTTACATGCATATTTATAAATGGTGACTGCCTTGGCATGCAAGTCCAGGATTCTTCAATCTTCCTTTCCTTATTAAGCAAGATTCTTTCTTTAATGTAGTTGATCGGATAGTGGCTAATATCTTGAAGAAAAGGTATTTTTTTCCTCTTTGGACTCTTTCACTACTGATGGCCATTAAAGAGTTGAATATTCTCTTATTAATGGTACTGATCATGTCATTAACTGGGTTGACTGCCTCCATTAATGCGGTTGACCTCATTAATAGTACTTTAAATGTCACGGAAGTCAATGCTCTCTTCCTACGTTACCGAGAGAAGAGCTCTAGTTCTGCATGTCACTTTGGAGAGGTACTTCATGGAGGTTACCTGAGGTGACATTTGATGTTCCTTGAGGAAGGGGTACCCTAGGATCCAATAGACCGGCGGGGTCCCCCGGGGACATCTCGATTGTCATGGAGCTAGATGCTGGTCTTCCCATGGAGCTTGTGCTAACCATTTTAGAGGCGAAATATCCTATTGGGTTCCAACCTTGTAGTTGGGAGCTTGGTTCAGCTACGCCGAGCTTTATCATGGAGCATGACCTAATTATGCAGGCTTTCTAGCGGGGTAGCAGGCTTGGCTAGCAGGCCCTGGTAAGGTGTTTACCATAAACAGACGACCTTGGCTCACTTCTTGAAGGGTGAAAAGGTACGCTCGAGTACTGCTCTTGCTACTTGATTTAACCATACTAGGATCTACAGTGGATCTTGGCGCTTTTGGTGACGACAGGGTTGTACGGGCTTCTTCATTTTATGCTCGGACAGGTCGAGATTATACCTCAACGAGGTAAAATGCCTTTACAAGACAAGTTCGGCCCCTTGAAGGTCTCCTAGTGAAAGTAAAGATAGTAGCAAGCTCTAGGAGAGTGTCACGAGATACCTTGATGTCGGGGGACCCAGGTCCTTTCATGTCTACCTAGCTTCGGGCTTTATCCTGGTATAAAGAGCTTTACGCGGTCTCGTCGGGCTTTATTTGGTAAGCCTTGACACATGCGAGATGCTTAGATGGTTTGGGCAGCCTCGCCTTGCTGTTGTAGGATCGCGTGGTAGCTCGACCTCGGGGACCTTGACACCCCGTCATAAAAGCCTGAATTCAGACCCTTGTAAGAAGGCTAGGAAGTGGAAAATTCCTCTTCGGTCCCTAGCTAAATTTTGCTATTAACAGAAGTCCCCTCTGACTTAAACACAGGTAAGTTTTTGGGGTTGGAGTCTAAATCTTGTACTACATGAAGAATTTTTTATTCATCCTTTTTATTGGTAACCAGTATCGTTCCCAGTGATTGCCTTAGAGAACCTGGGTACTATTCATTCCTGTAAAATAAATGAGCATATTGCTCGATCATGTCGAATGAAGCTTCTATGGTTAATATAGGTACCTAGAGTTCCTTTTCCAGGATTCACGGTACTTAGATGAGCTGGTAAAATGATTCTGGTAGGCATTTATGCCATTTAGATCCTTCCTAGCGAGATTGGCCCGGCCAAGGCAGCAGGATGACCTTTTGGTTGTTTTGATCTCGTGATCTAGCAGGTAACTATGCTTCTACGCTTAGATCCCTCTTGGAGGTCGCAACCAGACAAAGGCATCAGGAGCGCTATCTAGCTATGTTCTGGTATCGAGATCTGGATGGCAACAATGCTCTTATACTCAAATCCTTCTTGGAGGTTGTAGCCCGACCAAGGCATCATGAGCGCTATCTAGCTATTTCCTGGTATTTTGATCCGGATGGCAACTATGCTCTTACACTCTGATCCTTCTTAGGGGTCGTAGCTCGACCAAGGCATCAGGAGCGCTATCTAGCTGTATCCTGGTATTTTGATCCGGATGGCAACTATGCTCTTACACTCGGATCCTTCTTGGGGGTCGTAGCCCGACCAAGGTATCAGGAGCGCTATCTAGCTATATCCTGGCATTTTGATCCGGATGGAAACTATGCTTTTACACTCGGATCCTTCTTGGGGGAGGTCACCCGAACAAGGCATCAGGGTGATGAGGGGGCTTCCCCGATCAATCCCTGGTCTCGAGATCTGGATGGCAACTATGCTCTTACACTCAGACCCTTCTTGGCAGAGGGTGGTGCTCGACTGTGGCATCAGGAGTGTTATCTAGCTATTTCTTGGTCTCAAGGCGATCATTGTCGAAATACCATGGCGTTCCTCTTGAAGGGATTTATCCAGTCCAGGGCATCAGGATGGCTATCTAACTCTCCTAGTCAAGGTGATCCTCCTGGAAGGATTCGATCTAGTACAGGGCATTAGGAGTGTGGTGTAGCTCTCCTGCTAATGGCAATCCTCCTAGAAGGATTTGATTCGGTCTAGGGCATCGGGAGTGCGGTGTAGCTCTCCTGGTGATTGTGATCACTAGAGGAAATTATCTCATGCTAGGGTCATCGTCCTCCTTACTGGAGTACTAAGAAAATATTGAGCTTCTAGTCCCCAATTGATGTAATCGGTTAGGAAGTCCTCTTGGGGTAGATAAGAGTCTTCAACCATCGTAATGGAGCTTGAGACCCCACTGTGAACGAATCAGGACCTTTGGGTGCTCCCCGAACAGATCGAGACCTCGATAGCTCACTAGGGCATTGGAAGGCTCCGTACAAATGGAGAGGAGCCATCAGTATGATAATCTCCGAGAGCAAGCTGGTGTTTGCTAAGGTCGAGCTCGTGCCAACCAAGGAGGATGGTTACTTCTTCAACCCACGACCATATGGTGGGAGTGGTTTAAACTCTGCATGGCAGCGTGGCTACGTTAGGAGAGGAGCCAAGGTTGGTGCTTCATTTGCTGAAGGACGCTTCTGTGTTGCTTGCTAGGCATCTCGAGCTCTTCTTCCCTCTGACCTTATCATCATTGGAGGATGGATACCTTGAATAGATCACAGAGAAAGTTGAGAGTTACTTAGGTCCGCTCTGACTAAAGCTAAAAATTATTGAGATGATGGATGCGCAGATGATGAGAAGGACTTGGTTCCCATTTTTGCTTTCATGTCTAGTATTGTTGAGGTAGGAATTACTTTGAAGTCCTCTGCTGCTGTAGATGCATGGGGGGATTCAAGTCTGCCTACCTTTGAATTAGAGAGGAAGATCTGGACCAAGGTAGCTCGCTAGGGCGATGAATGGCCCCATACAAGTGGAGAGAAGACATCGACCTAGTAACTGTCTGGAGACATGCTCGGGATTCTTAGAAGTTTCCCGCGACGGAGAGAAGACTTTGGACCCCTTCGGGATGAGTGGTGACTCACTTGAGCATTGGATGATCCTATATGAATGGAGATGGGCTACCTATCTGGTACCGGTCTAGAGGCATACTTGGGATTTCAAGGAGCCCCCAACAACTGAGAGAAAGCTCTGGACCATGCTGGAACGAAACAGAAGCTAAATGGCTCAATTGGGCGTTGATCGGCCTTGTATAAGAGGTGAGGAGCCACTTAGCCTTATAGTGAGGCTGTTGCTCCAGAGGTTAGCTTAGGCATGTAGGAGGCCTTACCAAGAGTGGGAAACCTATGGGCTCTCCTCGATCAGATGGGCTTCAGTGGTTTGCTAGGGCGATGAATGACCCGGTACATATAGAGGGAAGCCACCGGTCTTGTAGCGATGCTACCGCTCTAGAAGTTTGCTTAGGCACGTAGGTGGCCTTACCCAATGTGGGAAGCTTCTGAGAGCTCCTCGATCGGATCGGGCTTCAGTGGCTTGCTAGGGAGGTGAATGGCCCGGTAATTATGGAGGGAAGCCACCGGAGGTACTGGTCCAAACGCATGCTCAGGATCTTAGAAGTCCCTAACAACTGAGAGAGGGATCTGGACCCTGCTGGAATGAATCGAGAGTTCAGTGGCTCACTTGAGCGTTGACAGGCCCTGTATAAGAGGTGAGAAGCCACTTGGCCTTACAGTGAGGCTGCTGCTCCAGAGGTCAGATTAGGCATGTAGGAGGCCTTACCAAGAGTGGAAAATCTCTGGGCTCTCCTTGATCAGATCGGGCTTCAGTGGCTTGCTAGGGTGATGAATGACCCAGTACATATAGAACAAAGCCACCGATCTTGTAGCGATGCTACCGCTCTAGAAGTTTGCTTAGGAACGTAGGTGGCCTTACCAAATGTGGGAAGCTTATGAGACCTCCTCGATCGAATCGAGCTTATGTGGCTTGCTAGGGTGGTGAATGGCCCTGTAAACATAGAGCAAAGAGGTTAGATTAGGCATGTATGAGGCCTTACCAAGAGTGGAAAATCTCTGGGCTCTCCTCAATCAGATCAGGCTTCAGTAGCTTGCTAGGGCGATGAATGACCCAGTACATATAGAGCGAAGCCACCGGTCTTGTAGCAATGCTACCGCTCTAGAAGTTTGCTTAGCATGTAGGTGGCCTTACCAAATATGGGAAGCTTCTGAGACCTCCTCGATCAGATCGGCTTCTGTGGCTTGCTAGGGCGGTGAATCGCTCGGTAAACATAGAGTGAAGCCACCAGTCTGGTACTGGTCCAGAAGCATGCTTGGGATCTTTGGAGTCCCTAGTAATTTGAAAGGAGGCTCTGGACCATGCTGGAATGGATTGGGGTCGTAGATGCTCACTTGGACATTAATTAGCCGGGTGCATGAGGCGTGGAACCACTAATCTTCTACAGGTCGTGCTGCTCTAAAAGCTACACAGCTGAGTTGGCTTCTTAGATTCATGGGTCGACTTGCTACCTCTACCTAAAAGCTTACGAAGAGCGGACCTGGAGGCATGAGAGGATCCGTATGAACAGGTCAAAGCCTAGTGGATCTCCTGGATAAGTGATATACTGGTGGCGGAGCGAATCTGTTGTAGAGAAGCAGGATAGGTGCAGTTCTACTGTATAAGAGATCTCGATGTATTAGAATGGTTCAGCTATATAGGAGATCTTCAAACGGGGAGCTACTGTATTGGAGCTCCACGATTATCTGAGCAGGTTCTCTTCATAGGAGTAGCATAATGAACAGGTTCTTATTTGCTCCATAATGAACGAAACTCGTTAAATGATAAAATGAGCACCACATGCGAAGCATAGGCGATATAGACAAGTATGGAGAAAAGACATCGTGTATAGTAAATGATATTCCATGAATAATGAATCTGTTACCTCGATAGTATAATGATACTCATGTAGAGACATAGAGGCTTTCAAAAGGGGTATGGAAACTTCCCACAGACTGTGCTAGAAAGTGTTAACAGGAAATTTGTTTAGGATGAGAAATCCCTATTAACGCGCTCGAGACCACTACCGCGAAAGTGGTGGCCGGGGTCGGTACCGTTAATACCTGACCTGATCTTGTATGAATATGAAGGAGGATGAAATTAAAGGTAGGAAACAAGCCATCCCGACCGTCGGGATTCGTGCTTATATAGTAGATCTGAGAAGCTCGAGGAGATAAGCCATCCCGCCCGTCAGGCTTCGTGCTTATGAAGTAGATATTGGGAGCTTTGAGGTTCTCTTACTGGTATGAAGGGATTGATCGTTGTCCTGGTCCTGGTCCTGGTCCTGGTCCTCGGTTAGGGTTGGAGCCCATCATGGTACCTGAAGCCCGGTTCAAGAGCCCGATTCCTTCCTATAATTCCCCGACCTAGATAGCAAGTAAGGAGGGGGTTTATCTAGCTCCAGTGTCAGAGAGCTCGATTTCTGCCATAGAGATGATGCAGGAGAGCCGATCGACTTTCTTCAAGCTGGTCTGGGTGGTTTCTCCTTATCTTGATATGCGACTTTAGCATGTAGATGGGAAGATAAGAGGGCTAGGTCCAGCGAGGTAGGAAACTAGCTCGCACTTATATACGCATGCATTACACAGGACACAAGTAAGAAAAACACAAATCTTTTGTAGATTGAGGTGGACTAAACAAGGGGGAAAAAGCATCTCGAATGATCACATGCTAAAAATCCCCAAGGCATTATCTGGAGGAATGGGTAATACCCTTCCTTATCTATATATCAAAGAATGCTCTTGGGAGCTTACAAGAATGGTGAAGTAATACAACATAGTTGCTCCGGAGAGCTTACAATGGTGGTCGAATGTAGATCGATACCGGTATATTTTAGGTAAAGGTAACACATACATTGATGATGTCGAGAGATCTCTAAACGAAGCATGTATCTTCTGTCATTTATCTTAGAGCCTCTTCTATGCCTTTTACATGCATATTTATAAATGGTGACTGCCTTGGCGTGCAAGTCCAGGATTCTTCAATATTCCTTTCCTTATTGAGTACGATTCTTCCTTTAATGTAGTTAATCAGATCGTGGCTAATATCTCTAAGAAAAGGTATTTGTTTCCTCTTTGGACTCTTCACTAATGATGGCCATTAAAGAGTTAAATATTCTTTTATTAATGGTGTTGATCATGTCATTAACTGGGTTGACTGCCTCCATTAATACGGTTGGCCTCATTAATAGTACCTTAAATGTCATGGAAGTCAATCCTCTATTCCTACGTTTCCAAGAGGAGAGCTCTAGTTCTGCATGTCACTTTGGAGAGGTACTTCATAGAGGTTACCTGAGGTGACATTTGATGTTCCTTGAGGGCGGGGTACCCTAGGATCCAGTACACTGGCAGGGTCCCTCGGGGACCTCTCTATTATCACGGAGCTAGATGATGGTCTTCCCTTGGAGCTTGTGCTAACCATTTTAGAGGTGAAATATCCCATTGGGTTCCAACCTTGTAGTTGGGAGCTTAGTTCAGCTACGACAAGCTTTATCATGGAGCCTAACCTAATTATGCAGGCTTCCTAACAGGGTAGCGGGCATGGCTAGCAGGCTCTAGTAAGGTGTTACCATAAACAGGCGACCTTGGCTCGTTTCTGGAAGGGTGGAGAGGTACGCTCGAGTACTGCTCTTTCTACTTGATTTAACCATTCCAGAATCTACAGTTGATCTTGCCGCTTTTGGTGACGACATGGCTTTACGGGCTTATTCATTTTATGCTTGGACAGGTTGAGATTATACCTCGATGAGGCAGAAGTGCCTTTCCAAGACAAGTTCGGCACGTTGAAGGTCTCCTAGTGAAAGTAAATATAGTAGCAAGCTCTAGGAGAGTGTCACATGATACCTTGATATCGGGGGACCCAGGTCCTTTCATGTCGACCTAGCTTCAGGATTTATCTTTGTATAAGGAACTTGACGCGGTCTCGTCGGGCTTTATTTGGTAATCCTGGACACGTGCTAGATGCTTAGATGGTATGGGCGGCCTTGCCTTGCTGCTGTAGGATCGCAACCTCGGGGACCTTGACACCCCGTCATATAAGCCCGAATTCGGACCCTTACAGGAAGGCTGGGAAGTGGAAAATTCTTCTTTGGTCCCCAGCCAAATTTTGCTATTAACACTCTATTAGTGACATAGCATGCGGTATTGACCGCTTCGGCCCAAAGATATCTACGGACTTTCTTGCTATTGAGCATGACCCTAGTCATCTCTTGCAAGACACGATTCTTCCTCTCAACAATACCATTTTGTTGAGGAGTTCTAGGAGCCAAGAACTCATGTGAAATCCCATAATCATCACAAAACTCACTAAATCTAGCATTTTCAAATTCACTCCTATGATCACTCCTAATGCGACATATTTTCTTGATTCCAAGACCTTTTTTATTTTGAACTTGATTACAAAACTTCTTAAAGTAATCAAAAGTTTCGGTATTGTCCCTAAGGAAATATACCCTAGCAAACCGAGAAAAATCATCAACACATACAAAAATTTATTTCTTGCCATTTATGCTTTCGGTTTGAATTGGTCCCATTAGGTCCATATGCACAAGTTCTAAGGGCTTCTTGGTAGCAAAATTAGCTTTCTTTTTATGAGACACTTTGGTTTTTTACCTAATTGACAAGGTTCACAAACACCATCAAACTTTTTACCAAGACTAGGAAGACCTCTAACAATGTTATATTTCTCAAGCTTCTTTAAATCTTTATAATTCATGTGGCCCAATCTTTCATGCCATAATTCAAGCTTGTTGCACTCATGTGCCATATTACATGTTAGTGGATCAACCTCTAAACAATAGCAATTGTCCGAAGACCTTTTGACTTTCAAAACAATTTTTCCCTTTTTATCAATTATTGTGCACACATCCTTGTTAAAGCTAACTTCTTTAAAAATTTCACACAAGTGAGTGATGCTTATTAGATTAGCTTGTAGACCATCTACATACAAAGTGTCACGAAGTTTAGGCAATCTGGGGATACAAATTGTTCCCTTGCCTAGAACTTGCTTTTTGGTGCCATCACCAAATGTAACCCATCCACCATCATTCATAACAAGATTCTTAAAGAATTCCTTGTTACCGGTCATATTCCTAGAGCAACCGCTATCTAGGTACCAACAATAGGATGAATTAGCTCTTAAAGCATATTATGAAACCAAAAATTGTGTTGTGTTTTTCTTAACCCAAAATTTCTTGACAAGTTTCTCATTCCTACTTTTATTAACATGCTTTGACTTGTTTTTAGGCACATTGACTCCATTAGTCACATTTTCAAACAAATCAAACAAAGCATTATCAACTTTCTTATGAATAGTAGAATGAGGCACAACACAAGATTTAACAAACAAATCATCAACACATTTATTCTCAACATGCTTTTCCAAGGTCTTCTTAGGTCTAATTCTAGATCTATACATGGATGATTGCCTAGGACCATTCAAAGACATATCATGCAAATCATTGGCAATTCTACATTTACGAATGTATTCATAACATCTAGGTCTTATGTGTCCTACCATGTTCCAATAATGACAAATAGGTATGAATTTGAGAAATTTACCATTTGCTTGAGCATTCAACTCATTTTGCCTTCTCACATTTTTACCTCTTTGGCGTGCAACACTAGATGTCTTGCCTTTTGCATTTGATGATGATGTAGCTTGTCTTTGGCATTGCTGAGTCTTTTCCTTGACTTTCATTGTTGATGTTGAGGCACCTCCGGTAGCATTCATGGCTTTACCTTTAGAGAGTGTACCTACACTTAAATTGCTACAAGCTTTGACAAAAGTAGATTTGTTAGATAAAGGAGTTTATTTTTATTAACATATTCTAAACCTCTTTTGTCGCTTGAAGGCTTTCCAACCTTAATGAGAGCTTTCACTTTGTTAGAGCTAGATAACATCTTGTTAATCATCTCTTTAGCCTCATTAAGTTTGTCATTAAGCATTTTCTCTGATTCTCATGCTCATTTAGTTTTGCTCTAAGCACATTTTCAATTCTCTTAGAACGATCAAGAGATTCATCTCTTTGCTCAATTTCATGCTTCAAAATACTTAATCTATCATTGCTATCAATCAATTTTTTCTCAAGATTAAGAATTTTGTCATTTAGATCAATAACATATTTTGAGCTACAATCATGATTTCCTAACTTCTTAGTGAGAGACTTATTGATCTTAGAGATCCTTTCATTTTCTTGAATAAGATCTTTGATCTTTTAAGCATCTAAGTCAATAGACTCACCTTCAACAAAAGAATACATTTCTTTAACCATGATGAAACAAATGAAGATAACAAACGCTACAAAGAAGATCTATCTAAGTGCGTATAGACACCTCCTCTTATACCAATTGAAATTCCCTTGATCTTTACAGTGTGAATATACCTAGAGGGGGGTGAATAGGTATATGTTCCAATTTTTAACTTCTTATAAAAACAATGCAATCTAACAATGCTTAATGAAAATTGCAAACAATGACACACAATATTTACGTGGTAAAACCTCCAAATAGGAAACATCCATGGGTTGATACCACCACCACTGGCAAAAGCAAATCCACTATTTCAAATAGAGTTACACACTCAAGCAATCACACATGCTCTACGATCTCTCACTCTCACTCTCACTCTAACTCTATCTTGAACCTAGTGATTTACTAAGCCGACTTCCTATCCAAGACCCCCTGTCTCTAGGAAGATTTCTTGCTCACCTATCCAAATCCTCTCGATCCTAGGCAAGACTTCTTGCTTGACTATCCAAGGCTTCACACCTCTAGCCAATACTTCCTTGCTTGACAATCCAAGGCTTCACACCTTTTTCCAAGACTTCCTTGCTTAACAATTCGAGGTTTCACACCTCTTGTCAAGACTTCCTCTTGCTTAGCTATCCAAGTCCTCCCGACTCTAGCTAAGACTTACAATTGCTCAAATCAAAGAATCACTCTAAGATATGAGACTTTCAACCTCTTCACAAGGCATCTAAGCGATCATGAATACAAAACGCAAACAAGCACTCAACTTAGAAAATGATGATCAACAAATTCTATGGACATGCAACTAGATGACTAGATTATGCTTTCAAAGATCAATCACAAATGCATCTAGACAACTTAAGAATGTTATCAACTAAGAACATAGATATGAAAATATATACATCAATTGAAACAAAACCTAGTGTTGACGAGAAATTTGCTTGAGATGAGAAATTTCAGTTAACGCCCTCAAGACCACTATCACGAAAGTAGTGGCCAGGGTCGGTACCGTTGGTTCCCGACCTGTTCAAGAGAGAGACAAGTGGTAATAAAAGTAAATGGGAGCTCTATTATTGATATATTGCTTTAAGATACAAATAACTCTCTTTTTTGCTCACAATCTCTCGGAGGTGTAGGGTGGTCGCACCTCGATGCCTGTCAAATAGTGGAGATGAAGGTGACCGTGTTCTGTAATCAGAATTTAGGCCTTCCTTCTATGTGTATATCTGTTGTTTATGATTTTCAGTCTCTGTCGTTCCTTTCCTCCTTTTTTCTACCATGCTTGGCTTCACATATATATATCGTCCAAGTAGGTTTTAAGTTCGTAAATATTCTACCGTAATCTCATGAATCTGTTCCCTCCTTATCGGGCGGGATTCGTTATTTAAATTTGAATTGTTTCAGATTCGATGATATCGTTGATGAAGATAAGTTTGTTCCCTTATTTGAATTTAAACTCTTGATCTGCATGTAAATATTATGTGGAGATGATCCTGTGTGCACTCGAGTCATGGATCTTCATGGAGGTCACCCTGCTAGCTGCATGTTGCCTTGAAGAGCGAGGTAGATCCCTGCTCTGGCTTTGTTGTTACAAACTAAAGATGGATTTTCACTTACCCTTGGGGGCTTGAGGTGCTCTTGTAGACCCTTTTGGGAGGTAGCTGGGGTAGTGTAGATTTAGGCATGATTCTTCCTTTATGTCCAGCAAGGACAGCGGGCTTCTAGAGAGGTTGGCGGGCTTCTTTCGAAGCTCTCTTTAGCTTGGAGACTTCCCCTAGCATCTACGGGGCAGTTATAGAGCTCGACCTCAGAGTCGAGGTTCCCCGATAGATGGCCTAGAGAAGCCCAGCTTCCAGTACTCTTGTGGGGGTTCGTCTCGGTTGCGTTTGGCTTATCTTTTGGTAGCTTTGAAGCCGAACCGGCCTTCCCTGCTCTTGTGGGGTGGATTGACGGTCTTTCCAGGCTACATGATTGTCGATTATGGATGGAAAATTTCTCTTTGATCCCTGGCCAAATTTCACTATTAACAGAAGTCCCCTCTGACTTGAACACCGGTGGTAGGGTTGGGGTTGGAGTCAGATTCCTTGTTTAGTTGAGAAAGTTTTTCGCCATCAAGATAATTAATGAGAGCGAAATCTTTTAATAAACTACCCAACATTTTGAATTTGAAATTGAGTGTTATTCCAATAAAAACGGTTGTAATACAGCTCCAGGTGATCTTCCCGAGGATATCGCCAATAAATCTCTATTAAAGCTTAGCATGACCGTCACTTTCTTTATACTTCCTCAAATCTTCAAAGTAATCCCTGCTTTCTCTATCTCTATCTTCCGTTTGCTTTCTCATCTCTCTCGCCTATCAATTTCGACTTCCACTGATAATGTTGATGCCTTGGTGGAGGGCTCAGGGGGCCCTAACCTAGCTCTTTTTAAGCGGGTGCGAGGGATTTCAAGCGATGAGGAATCTTCCCCCCTCCACCAGTGCTGTCGTTCTAACATGAAAGCTTCTATTGGCTCTGCAGATCCGATTGTATCCCGGGTAGTCAAGGTTCCCAAGGAGCCTGATATCGATTTTTCTAAGGTCGCCCCTTCTCGTCCCCACCAGCAATTGAGCTCGGCTGGTCAGGACAAGGTCCTGAAGCAATTTGTCATATCTTGTCCAGGCGGCAGGCTTTCTAGGATGACTGTAATGCCCGTGGACATCTTGATCACCAAAGGGTCCGCCCTTTTAGCCAAGGTAATTGTCCATTTTACTTCTTCATTGAGCTGCTTGACTTGTTATTTTCTAACCTGATTTTCCTTTACAGGTTTTCAAGTTTTAGGTGGCCATAGGGCATAAGGTAGCCTTCCTCCCTGATCGGGCAGCCAAGGCTGAGGCTGAGGCTGAGGCTGAAGCTGAGTGAGCCATAGGGTTTCTTGCACGGGGTCAGACCCTAGTACAGGAGATGACCTCCAGCCAATAAGGAATGGAGACGCAGCTAGTTGAGCTTCAATGCTATCATGAGAGGCTGAAGCGAGCTTTTGATCAGGAGACTCTCTGATCAAAGCGGTGGGCTAGCCAGCGGGATGATTGGAGAGAAAGGCGAAGGCCCTAGATGTTGAAAACCAAAACTTGCAGGCTCGAATTACCCAACTCCAAGCCGAAGTGGAATCCTCTTTTAGCGAGGGGTATTTCTATGCCTCCTATCAAGTTGCAGAGGCTCTCCCTCCCCCATTCGATCTCTCCAGCATTGTAGGCTAGGATAGAGCGGCGGTCATGTCACGGGTTGCGGAGATATCTTGTCCCGAAACTGATGGAGCTGGCCCTTCTGGGAGAGAGATAGGAAGCAGCTGGAGAAGCCAGATCTGCCTCCTTCTTTTCCAGCCTTTCCAGTATCTGGTCCCAGCGAATCTTCGAAGGCGGTTCACAACAAGGAGCTAGAAGGAGGCCTTGCTGAAGCCCGAGATCCCCCAGCAATGCTCTCTGGAATGGAGCAAACAGAAGGTGGAAACGAGCCTAAGTCGGTGACCAGCCTTCTTGATGCAACTATACCGCCAGAAGTTATTGCAGTAATCAATGAAATCATGGAGGAAGATCCTATTGACCCTGAGGCAGCCGGGGCTGATCCCTAGGAGGAAGTGGCGAAAGTGGTAGATGCAGCTGATCAGGATGAGCCGCGACTGGAGAGGGGAGCAAGGGCAGGGGGCGAGGTCCATCCAATAGAGGAGGAAGCTGAAGGCCCTCATGAAAAAGAAGAAGCTTGAGTTCTCTTCCATGTGATCAATTTTAAATGCCCGGAAAAGAGGGTGGGCATCCCATCTTCAACTAAGTTTGATCTTTTATTATTTTTCTTTTGTAGCCCAGAACCAGGGATTGGGCTCCCCTTGCATGTTGTAGCCTTGTTGGGGGATAGGCTCCCTTACTTGATAATAAAATTTTAATCTCAGGTCTAACTCTAGCTTGCATGTACTTGTTTGGTCGTCCAGCTTTTATATCGAAATGAGCTATCTTTGGGGAAAAATAATATAAGAAAAAAAAAGATGTTGGCATTGAGCCCCCATACTAATGAAATTCCTGGCTCAACTTCTTTTGTTGACAGTCCCCTTGTTTGATTGTAGGTCTGTTGTAGTAAGTAACCCTGTATCAAGGAGAGCTTGTGAAATAACATGAGCATTTAGAGTTTAAGTAAATCGAGCCCTCCATCCCTGAGCTTATTTGGGGGGCTATAGCCAGAATAGAACATTTAGGTAAAGACCTGTTTAGCCCCCTTCTTAGGCTCGGGATCAGGAGGGCTTTCTAGCTTTCAAGCTCGATTCCTTCATAGAGGGAACGGTAGCCTCACCAAGGTATCAGGAGGGCTATCTAGCTATTTCCTGGTCTCGAGATCTGGATGGCAACTATGCTCTTACACTCAGTTCCTTCTTGAGGGTGGTAGCCCGACCAAGGCATCAGGAGCGCTATCTAGCTATTTCCTGGTCTTGAGATCTGGATGGCAACTATGCTCTTACACTCAGATCCTTCTAGGGAATGGTAGCCCAACCAAGGCATAAGGAGCGCTATCTAGCAATTTCCTGGTCTTGAGATCTGGATGGCAACTATGCTCTTACACTCAGATCCTTCTTGGGGGTGGTAGCCCTGACCAAGGCATCAGGAGCGCTATCTAGCTATTTCCTGGTCTTGAGATCTGGATGGTAACTATGCTCTTACACTCAGATCCTTCTTGGGGGTGGTAGCCCCGACCAAGGCATCAGGAGGGCTATCTAGTTATTTCCTGGTCTCGAGATCTAGACGGCAACTATGCTCTTACACTCAAACCCTTCTTGCCAGGAGGTGGTGCCCGACTGAGGCATCAAGAGTAGCGAGGGGGCTTCCCCAGCTTACCCCTGATCTTGAGGCGATAATGTCGAAACTTTCCATGTAGACCCAAATCATTATAGGACATAGTTGAAGAATGAGTAAACAGGAAAAGGCAAGCTTTATTTATATGGAAGATGGAGTAAAATACTGTCAGAAGAAAAAAAATAAAAGAAGCTAGTTGGAGATTGCCTGCTCCTAAGTCCTATGTTCAAGGGTAGAATTTCCTTAGATGATCCGCATTCCAAGTATGGTCGATGAGTCGGCCATCCATATCCTCGAGCTTGTACGCCCCATTACGGATCACCATCTTTTATTAGGTAGGGTTCTTCCCATTTGGGCTCTAAGACCCTGTCTGACCTCTTCTTGGTGTTCAACGTTACTTTCTTGAGGACCAGATCCCTTTCTTTGAAGGTTCGTCTTTTAACCCTCTTGTTGAAGTACATGGCAATCCTGCTTTGGTAGATTGCTACATTTTCAGCTATTCGATCTTGCTTTTTCTCCAAGAGGTCCAAACTAGCTCGGAGATTGCTTTCATTGCTTCCCGGTTCAAATCGTTGGACTCTAAAAAAGGTCAACTTGTGCTCTATAGGTAGGACTGCTTCAACCCCGAAGGCCAGCGAGTGGGGTGTTTTCCCGGTAGCTGTTCTCCATGTAGTGCGCTAAGTCCTAAGGACCTCAGGAAGCTCCTCTACCCATCTGCCTTTTAATTGTTGTAGCTTTTTCTTCAACAACTTCTTGATGGTTTTGTTCGTGGATTCCACCAAACCATTGGACTGAGGGTGGTCTACCGAAGCAAACCGAAGGTCGATTCCCAAACCTTGACAGAAATCTCTGAATCGGGCATTGTCGAACTATTTTTCGAGGTCGGTTATGATGATAAGAGAGGTTTCGAACCTACAAACTACATTGGTCTTGATGAACTTTGTTGTGTTCTCTTCCGATATCTAGGACAGTTGTCCGGCTTAAACCCATCTTGTAAAGTAATCAATTTCTATGATAGCGTGCTTGGCCTGTCCCGGAGCTGTAGGAAGCGGTCCAATCAAATCGACTCCCCATATAGCAAAGGGGTATGGCGAGCTAAGGGATGACAAACGCTTAGGAGGGAGGTGACTTAAATTTGTGGCCTTCCGCCATGCCTCGCAGGTATGTACCAAGCTCTTAGCATCTTGATGGATGGCCAGCCAGTAATACCTCATGCGGAGAACCTGATATGCCAAGGCATCTCCACCAATATGGTTCCTGCATTCCCCAGAATGAACCTCTCTCAAAGCCCACTTGGCATCTTCAGGTTGTAGACATCGGAGTAGGGGAAGGGATTTCCCCATTCGGTATAAATGCCCATCCACCATACAATACCGGACCGAGAGCCTTTTAACCCTTCTAGCTTGCTCGGGCTCTTCGGGGAGTTTACCGTCCAGTAGATATTCTGTTATTGGATCCATCCAGCATAGCTGTCGGTCCAGGGTATAAGCTTCCTTACCAGTCATAATGCTAGGTAAGGGGATTACTTGATGAAGGACTCCGTGTGGTAGGGTCTGGCCACCATAGGCAGCTGTCGAGGCTAGGACGTCAGCCCGATAATTTAGCTGCCGAGGTAACTGCTCGATTCTGAATCCCCTAAATTTTGTCCTGAGTTGTTTCACCAGTTTCAGATAAGCGATCATGTTATCCCATTTGGCCTCATAATCCCCTGCAACTTGGTTGACCACGAGTGAAGAGTCTCTCTTGATATTCAGATAATCAACCCCGAGCTCTATGGCAGCTTTTATCCCAGCTAGTAGAGCTTCGTATTCCGCTTCATTATTCATGGCTTTAAATTCGAACCTGAAACAATGGCAGCACTCAGTTCCTTCTGGGTCGATGAGGATTATGCCCGTTGATCCCAATGACTGCCCGGAAGCTCTCTCAGTGTAGAAAGTCCATGACTCTCAGCCCTCCGGCCAGTTGTTAACTGTTACGGCAGGGGGTTGCCTGATCTGGAGGTCATTAAAGCTCGGCTACAAAGTTCGCTAGTGCTTGAGCTTTTATCGTGGTCCTAGGCTTATACTTTAAATCGAACTGGGTAAGCTCTAGGGCCCATAAAACCAACCTTTCAGAAACATCCGGCCTTTGCAAGAACTAACGGAGGGGTTGGTCCGTCACCACTGCTATTAAATGAGCATGAAAGTAATGACAGAGTTTCCTTACCGAAGTCACCAATGCATAAGCGAGCTTCTCCAGCAGAGTATTGTTCCTTTTAGGCTTGGTTAGAGCGCGACTCACATAGTAGATAGGTTGCTGAATCCTATCCCCGCATTCCTTGACCAAGGCCCCATTTACAGCGGTTTCTGAAACGGCCAAGTATATTTGGAACTCTTTTCCAGGATTTGGCATGACCAGCAGTGGAGGGCTTGTTAGGTATTTTTTCAAAGCTTGGAAAGCCTGTTCGCTCTCCTGATCCCACTTCATGTTTCTTCACTGCTTGATAACTTTAAAGGATGGTAGGCACTTATCGGTAGACCGGGAGATGAACTTGTTTAGCGCTGCTACCTGACCGGTCAAGGATTGAACCTGTTTAAGAGATGCAGGGGATTCTAGATCCAGGATAGCCGTGATTTTTTCTGGGTTAGCCTCTATGCCTCACTCATGGACCATGAAGCCCAGAAACTTCCCCGCGGTTACACCAAAGGCGCATTTGGAAGGGTTCAACCTCTTCTGGTTTTCCCTTAGGATTATGAAGGTCATCTAGGTGGCCTTCCAAGGTCAAAGATTTAGAGGTCATATCGTCAATATATACCTCCATCGACCTTCCAATTTTGGGCTTGTATAAACGGTTGACTAACCGTTGGTAAGTAGCTCCAGCATTTTTGAGCCTGAAAGGCATCACCTTGTAGCAGTATAGGCCTTGTGTGGTGATGAAACTAGTCTTTTCTTGGTCCGCATGATGCGTCATAATCTGATTGTAGCCAGAAAACGGGTCCATAAAGCTCAGAAGCTTATTCACGGAGGTGGAATCAACCAACTGATCAATTTTTGGCAGAGGAAAACTGTTATTCGGGCATGCCTAGTTGAGGTCAGTGTAGTCCACACATATGCACCATTTCACATTTGCTTTTGTGACCATTAACTCATTGGCAAGCCATTCGGGATAGCGAGCTTCTCGAATGAAGCCTGCCTGGGTGAGTTTATCCACCTCTTCTTGAACCGCCACATTTCTTTCATTGTTGAAATGGTGCCTTTTATATTTGACGGGCTTGAAGGTAGGATCCACTGCTAATCGATGTGCAGCTAATGTCATTAGGATCCCTTCCATCTCCGTATAACTCCAGGCAAAAATATCGTTGAACTCCATTAGGAGCCTAATCAAGCCCTCTTTCATTCCTGGCTCAAGGGTAGCTCCGATTTTGATGACCTTCGAGGGATCTGTTAGTCGAATAGGAATCTCCTCTAACTTGTCGACCGAGTGGCCGCTGGCCCATTCCCTTCTTTGTTCTTCCATGTCGGGCACCACAAGGCCTTCTTCAGGACAATCGGTGGAGCTCGCGTCTTCTATGTTTAGTGCCGAGGTTATCCAGCCTTGGATAGTCATTACTTGGGTAAGCTGTTTAGCTAGAGCTGCTGGGTTAGCCGACACTGCATAGCATTTCCTAGATGCTTGCTGATCACCCCGAACCTCTCCCACCTTGTCTTCTACCGGGAACTTCAGGACATTGTGGTAAATAGATAGGACCCCCTTCAGGGATGATATGAATGGCCTCACTAATATTGCGTTATAGGCCGACGGGGTATCCACCACCACGAAGTCGGTCATGATGTTTTGTTGAAGAGGTGTGGCTCCGATAATCACTGGTAGGATTTTTGATCCTACGGGTGTGATGGAGTCCCTAGTGAAACCGTATAATAGAGTAGTACAACTGTTGTAGCACCATTGCTTCAAGTTTAGTTTTTCCAAAGTGTCTTTGAACAGAATGTCGACGCTGCTACCGGTGTCGACGAGCACGCGGTGCACCATGAAGTTGACAATTTGTAATGTAATGACCATTGGGTCATCATGTGGCTGAACGGTGTTAAAGACATCTGCTTTGGTGAATATGATTTGAGACAGCTGGGAGGGGTTGGTCGGTCTTTGGTTGACCTTGAAGATAACCCACCCCTCGTCCGTACGAGGGACCTTCCTCGTATGATTTTTCCTTGAATTGTTAGAGGTGCCAGCCAGAGTGGGACCTCCGTTGATAGTGTGTATTACCTGAATTTGTTGCATTAGGTCTGACTGCTCTCCCTTTCTTTTCTCAGTATGTTCCAAGATCTAGGTTTGCACCTCCCTTTCAGTTTGAATGTTCTCATTGACTTGTTGTAAGAACTCTATCAAGCATCCTCCCCTGATCAAAGCCTCAATTTGGTTTCACAGGTTGTAGCATTCTGAAGTATTGTGTCCTATGTCCTCGTGAAAGTCGCAATAATTGTAACGATTTCTTTTATCGACCAGGGCTTTCATAGGAGCGGGCTTCTGTAACAATCCTTTATCCCGGATGGCGAGGTAGACTGTTTCTTGAGATGCATTCAATGGAGTGTAACGGTAGCACCCCCTCTCATCCTGGGCTATAGGAGCCACTGTCCTATGAGGTGGCAAAGCTTGAGAAGGAGCCCGTTTATCTGGAAACCTTTCTGATCCGGGCTGAGGAAGAGGGAAACCGTATGTTGATTTATTAGAGGGTTTGTTCCGGCTCTTTTAATCTTGCTCGGGTCTGGAAGCTTCCTTCTTTTGTCACTTTTCGACTCATGTCGCCATGCTCCATCTTGACCTTGAGTTGTTCGTCGACCTCGATCTGTTCCAGAGCCTAATCATAGGCTTCCTGGTAGGTTTCCCGGAGGTCTCTTAGCAAAAGGCCGGAATAGTTTTCCTGCCCATAAGTTTCTTCTGAAGTTGGCGAGGGTTTCTCTCAGTGAAGACCCTCATCTGGATGACTTCCTTATGGAACCGCTTGACATAAGCCCGGAGAGTTTTCCCTCTCTCCTGGATCACTTATTGTAGATGAATCGGGTCCTTCAGTCAGGGCTTAACCCACTAGAACTGTGAGCAGAAGTTAGTTGATAATTTGGTGAAGGAATCTATGCTCATGGTGGGTAGATTCCTAAACCAGGTCTTAGCACAATCCATGAGTGTAGTGGGGAAAATTTGACACACAGCAGCTCTGGTTGTGTTCTGGACCTCCATCTGTTGAACGAAGCCCTCTAAGTGGCTCAGCGGGTCTTCAGTCCCTGTGAACCTATCAGCTGGTATTTTGAACTTATGAGGGAGCTTTGCCTCCCTGATCCTTCTGGTGAAGGGGGCATTCATTTCACTTAGAGGATCTTTCTTGTCCTCCTTGTACTTCCACTTCTTCATCAATTGGACCTTTTTCTGTAGCTCTGCCAACTGGTCCCTTAGTCGCTTGCTTTCGGACTTCCTTGGGTCGATCTCGGATTCCTTACCATCAGATCCCTCTGATGAACTGGTGACCTCTACCCGGTTCCTTCTTTGGAGAGGGCTTGCTCAAGGACATTGTTTACTTTCTTCTTCTCTACCCTTGGCTTCCTTCCTTGTAGTCATTGGGTGGAGAAGCTCTTCCCATCCCCGGGAAAGGACATCTGCCGCAGATCTGACTTGTAGTGGTTGGCAGCGTGGCAGCTCTTCAGGAACATGGGGCATGGGCCCTAGCCTATCCCGAATCGAGGGCAGGAGCCCTGTTCTGTTACGAGTCAATTCCCGAGGGGCAGACCCCAAGCGATCGAAGGCCAGTTGCCTAGCCCCGGGCCTGCTTGATTCCCCCTGATTGCAGAGACCCGTTTGTTGGATAGTGATACCCTTAGCGAGTAGTCGAAGGCTGACGTTCTCTACAAAGGCCGCAGCTTGTTGGTCAAGCCCCACCTGGCTTCCCAGAGGGGGATCCAGAGCCCGCACAGTAGCTGGCTGGATGGGAATCTGGCTATGGAGCCCGGTTTTTTTCCTTTTCCTCCAGACCTTTGGTGTCGATGTAGCAGAAGGTTGTCCCGAGTGCCCTGCTGCCCTTGTGAGGAGCGGAGCTTCATGATGACTTTGAAATAAAGAACTTTTTGAATGTAAAAAGATGGTGGTGTGAGAGGTTTCCCACAAACAGCGCCAGAAAGTGTTGACGGGAAATTTGCTCGAGATGAGAAATTTCCGTTAACACACTCGAGACCACTACCACCAAAGCAGTGGCTGGGGTTGGTACCATTGGTTCCCGACATGTTTAAGAGAGAGACGAGTGGTAATAACAGTAAATGGGAGCTCTATTATTGATATATTGCTTTAAGATACAAATAACTCTCTTGTTTGCTCACAATCTCTCGGAGGTGTAGGGTGGTGGCACCTCGATGCCTGTCGAATAGTGGAGATGAAGGTGACCGTGTTCTGTAATCAGAATTTAGGCCTTCCTTCTATGTGTATATCTGTTGTTTATGATTTTGTCTCTGTCGTTCCTTTCCTCCTTTTTTCTACCATGTTTGGCTTCACATATATATATCGTCCAAGTAGGTTTTTAGTTCGCGAATACTCTACCGTAATCTCATGAATCTGTTCCCTCCTTATCGGGCGGGATTCGTTATTTAAATTTGAATTATTTCCGGATTCAATGATATAGTTGATGAAGATAAGTTTGTTCCCTTATTTGAATTAAAACTCTTGACGTGCATGTAAATATTATGTTGAGATGATCCTGTGTGCACTCGTGTCATGGATCTTCATGGAGGTCACCCTGCTAGCTGCCTGTTGCCCCATAGAGCGAGGTTGATCCCTGCTCTGGCTCTGTTCTTAGAAACTTAAGATGGATTTTCCCTGACCCTTGGGGGCTTGAGGTGCTCTTGTAGACCCTCATGGGAGGTAGCTGGGGTAGTGTAGATTTAGGCATGATTCTTCCTTAATGTCCAGCAAGGACAGCGGTCTTCTAGAGAGGTTGGCGGGCTTCTTTCGAAGCTCTCTTGAGCTTAGAGACTTCCCCTGGCATCTACGGGGCTGTTATGAAGCTCGACCTCGGAGCCGAGGTTCCTGATAGATTGCCTGGAGAAACCCGGCTTCCAGTACTCTTGTGGGGGTTCATTCCGGTCGTGCCTGGCTTATCTTCTGGTAGCTTTGAAGCAGAACCGACCTTTCCTGCTTTTGTGAGGTGGCTTTACGGTCTTTCCGGGCATCATGATTGTCGATTATGGATGGAAAATTTCTCTTTGATCTCTGGTCAAATTTCACTATTAACACCTAGTTCTTAGAAAATGAAATTAGATCTAGAAACAATCAATCAAGGATAAGAACAATGGATTTCTAGAAACAATTTCATATTTATCAAGTTTAGCGCAAATCATTCAATATATCACAAATCTAGCTAAACTTGAAAATCAAATCAACAAACCACAAAATGATATTAAAACATCCTAGTCATGCTTCTTAATCAAATAACATCAATCAATAAGAAGATCTAAGAATAGAACTAAGAAGAATAAGATTTTACCAACAAGGATGCAATCACGAACTGAAGATCAGATCAAAACGAAAACTGTATATATATGTTGGTTTTGGAAATTCTTGGGGTTTGTATAATTCTTCAAGACACTCGAAATCGGTTTTTGAATCAAGTGATTCGGAGTAGTAATGAAGAAGTTATCACAAAAACAAAAATAAAAATATTGAGAGAAAATTTCTGCACTTGTTCTTCAATTTCTCAACTTTTTCTTATCTTTTGAAATGAGAGGGAATGAGAGGTTTTAAAGAGTGAAAAGCCAAAAAGATGTTTTTTCCCTTCTTCCTTAGTGTCCCCCCAAGATGGCGCGTGGGCATCTCGGGGCAGAGCACTCTTGTGGCCGAGATGGCCACGCGTCATCTCGGGTTGGTGCATGATGATGGCTAAAGCCATCGCACCTTACCACTTGCGTTCTCCTCGCGTTCTTCGACCGTTCTTTGACCTCCAAACTCCGAAATTGAATCCGTTTGAATATCACAAACCAGGACTCCCTCATGGACATGGAAATATAAGATACTCAACCCATAAAATAAGAACTTGACTCGACATATGAAGATGAAGACAATGTATGCAACATGAGTTTAGAGTGTAGTATCTTTTGACTTAGAACTCGAAATCAATAGTATGAGTAACCGAATGACCGGAACACAATCATGAATAATCTAAGACTAAAATCAAGTTCAAGATCCATGTTATACAAAAATATAAACAAACAAACACATTTCACACAAGAATGCACACTACATAGAGATAGTCTACAATCATGCATTTTTCAAAACATGTTACTTTCATACCAATGCATGAGCATTCAACTTCAAGTGTGTGAATGTGTTATACCAAATGATGGGCTATGATGCAGGGACACAAATATATGAATTGTGTGTGTGTGCACATATAATGATGCAACACTAAGCAGGGACACATATGAATGAATTGTGTGTGTGTACGCCTACTCCTTGCAAGAGGAAGAAGGATCTCGATACCTTAGCATCCAAGAATAGTACCAATCCTCTTGAAGATGAACTTTGCAATATGAGAAGTTTCTTTTCTTCCTTGAAGCTCTTATCATCACGAACCACTTAAGCAACTAAGCATTACAAAGAAATGAAGTTTATTTATGGAATTAAGCCAACATAAAACTAGAACCTAACAATCGCCCACTAGGACAAGAATCTCTTCTAACTTATCCATTGGATGGTCGTTGGCCCATTCCCTTCTCTATTCCTTCATGTCGGGTATTATAAGGTCGTCTTCAGGGTGATCGGTGGATCCTACATCTCCTAGGTTTAGTGTAGGGGATGCCCTATCTTGGATCGTTGTCACCTGGGTGAGTTATTTTGCTAGAGCTGATGGGTTGGCCGACACTACGTAGCATCTTCTTATTGCTTGTTGATCACCCTTAACTTCCCCCACCTTGTCTCCTACTGGGAACTTCAAGACGTTATGGTAAATGGAAAGGACCTCTTTCAAGGATGATAAAAATGGTCTCACTAATATTGTATTGTAGGCGGATAGGGTGTCCACCACCACAAGATCGGTCATGATATTCTGCTGGAAAAGTGTGGCTCCAATGATCACTGGTAGGATTTTTGATCCCACGGATGTGATTGAGTCCCCAGTGAACCCATATAGTGGGGTAGTACAGATATTGTAACACCACTGTTTCAAGTTTAGCTTTTCCAAGGTATCTTTAAACAGGACATCAACGTTGCTGTCCGTGTCGACGAGCACACGGTGTACTATGCAGTAAGCAATCTGTAACATGATCACCATGGGGTCATCATGAGGCTGCACAGTGTTATAGACATCTGCTTCAGTGAGAATGATTTGTAACACCTAGGAGTGGTTGATCGGTCTCTGGTCGACCTTAAACATACTCCGCCCTTCATCCGTACGAGGGACTTTCCTCGCATGGTTTTTTCTGGAACTGTTGGAGGTACCGGCAAGAGTACCCCCCCCCCCCCCCCCCCCCCGCTGATGGTATGTATTATCTGAATTTGTTGCATCAGGTTCGCCTGCTCCCCCTTTCTTTTCTCGACATGATCTCGGATATCAGTTTGTACTTCCCTTTCAGTCTGAATGTTGTCCCTGACTTGCTGTAAGAATTCCACCAGATATCATCCTCTTATCAAAGCCTCGATCTGATTCTGTAGGTTGTAGCATTCCAAAGTGTTGTGCCCACGTTCTCGTGAAAGTCACAATATTTATAACGATTTCTTTTATCAACCAGGGCTTTCAAGGGAGCGGGCTTCTGTAGCATACCCTTGTCCCGAATGGCGAAATAGACTGTTTCTCAGGACGTATTTAAGGGAGTGTAATGATCGTATCCCCTCTCATTGCTAGCTATAAGGGCCACTGTCCTGGGAGGTGGTGAAGCTTGAGGAAGAGTTCATTTTTCTGGATACCTTTTCGATCTGGGTTGAGAAAGGGGGAAACGGTATGTTGATTTATTAGGGGGTTTGTTCTGGCTTTTTTTAGCTTGCTCAGGTCTAGAAGCTTCCTTATTTTGTCACTTTACGGCTCTCATGTCGTCTTGTTCCTTCTTGAGCTTGAGTTGTTCGTCGACCTCAATCTGCTCTAAAGCCTGATCATAGGCTTCTAGCTAGGTTTACGGAGGTCTCTTGGAAAAAGACCGAAAAATCTTTCCCGCCCACAGGTTTCTTCTGAAGTTGGTGAGGGTTTCATTCTAGGTGAAGACCCCCATCTGGATGACCTCCTTATGGAAACGCTCGACTTAAGCCCGGAGGGTTTCCCCTCTCTTCTAAATCACGTACTGTAGATGGATTGGGTACTTCAATCGAAGCTTAACTCCTTGGAATTTTGAGCAGAAATAGGTTGATAGCTTGGTGAAGGTATCCACACTACCAGCAGGTAGTTTCCTAAACCAAGTTTTAGAGTAATCCGTGAGTGTAGTGGGGAACATTCGACACATAGCAGCCCTGGTCATATTCTGGACCTCCATCTGTTGAACGAAGCTCTCTAAGTGGCTCAGGGGATCCCCAGTCCCAGTGAATCTGTCAGTTGGAATTTTGAACTTAGGTGGGAGCTCCACCTGCCGGATACTTCTAGAGGGAGCATTCATTTCACTTAGAGGATCTTTCTTGTCTTCATTATACTTTCCCTTCTTTATCAATTGGATCCCCTTCTAAAGCTCTGCCAACAAGTCCTTTAGGCATTTGCTTTCGGATTTCCTTAAGTTGATCTCAGTTTCCTCGTCATCGGACCCTTCTAACGAACTGGCGACCTCTACCCGGTTCCTTCTTTGGAGGGGGTCTGCTCGGGGGCTTTGCTGACTTTCTTCTTTCCTACTTCGGGCTCCCCTCCTTGAAATCATTGGGTGGAGAAACTTTCCTGGCACTCAGGGAGGGACATCCGCCGCAGATTTGACTTGCCTTGGTTGGTAGAGTAGCAGCGCTTCGGGAACAGAGGTCATGGGGCCTAACCTATCCTGGATCGAGGTTTGGAGTCCTGTTCTATTACGTGATGGTTCCCGAGGAGTAGGTATTAGGCTATCAAAGACGGGTTGCCTAGCCCCGGGCCTGTTTGACTCCCCTCGATTGTAAAGGTCTGCTTACTGGACAGTAACACCCTCAGTAAGTAGTCGAAGGCGGACATTTTCTACGAAGGCTGCCGTTTGTTGGTCAAGCTTGACTTGATTTCCCATAGGGAGATCTAGAGCCCGCACAGTGGCTGGCTGGGCTGGAACCTAGCTATAGAGCCCGGATTTCCTCCCTTTCTTCAGGACCTTTCGTGTTGATGCAATAGAAGGTTGTCCCGTTGCGCCCCGACTGTCCTTGTGAGGAGCGAAGCCTCATGATTCCTGTAAAATAACAAACTTTTGAATATAAAGATGGTGGTGTGAGAGCTTCCCACAAACGACGCCAGAAAGAATTAAAGGGAAATTTGCTCAGGATGAGAAATTCTTACTAACACCCTCGAGACCACTATCGGAAGTGGTAACTGGGGTCGGTACCGTTGATACCTAACCGGTTTTAGAGTTAAACGAGAGGTTGGATTGCAAGGATACAAATAAGAGCTTTTATTATTGATTACTTGCTTTTATATACAGATTACTCTCTCATATGCTCACAGTCTCTCTAGAATCTAGGAAGGTTGTAACTTCGTGCCTGTCGAATAGTGGAAACGAAGGTGGCCGTGTTCTGAACACAGAATTCAGGCCTTCCCCTTTTCTTTTCTTTTCTTTTCTTTTCTTTTCTTTTCTTCTAACTGCCGTTCTTCCTCTATTTTTCGTCTACTTTTACTTCTCTTTTTTGTATATATATCCCCTTGTGTGTCATGCTTGGCCCTATCTATATATGGTCCAAGTAGGTTTGAATTCGCTGATATCATGCCACGATCCTACAAATCTGTTTCCTCCTTATCAAACGGGATCCTTTATTTAAAAGTTGTTGGCCCGGAGTAAATATCGGAGACAATGATATTGTTAATGAAAATGAGTTTGTTTCCTTTTAGAAATCAAACTCTTGACTCACACGTATACGAATTTAATGTTGATTATCACATAGATATGATCTTGTATGTTATCGCGGCATGGTCTTTCATGGAGGTCACCGAGCTAGCTGCCTGTTGTCTCATAGAGCGAGGTATATCCTTGCTTCGACTCTGTTCTTAGAATCTTGGGATGGATTTTCCCTGACCCTTGGGAGCTTGAGGTGTCCCTGTAGACATTCCTGGGAAGTAGCCAGGGTAGTGTAGATTTAGGCATGATTCCTCTTTCATGCCCAACATGGACAGCGGGCTTCTAGAGAGGTTGTTGGGCTTCAGTCTAAGACTACTGTTAAGTTTGTCCTCTAAAAGTCTTAACCCAGAGAAGGCCTACTTTACTTGTCGGGCTTCTTTCGAATGTCTCTTAAGCTTGGAGACCCTCCTGGCTTTCACGGGGTGGTTGAGGAGCTCGACCTCAGGAACGGAGGTTCCCCGACAGGAGGCATGGAGAAGCCCGGGTTCCAGTGTTCATTTGGGGCTCGTCCTGGTCGTGCCTAGCTCGCTTTCTAATGATTTTGAAGCTTGGTTGGCCTTCCCTACTCCTGTGGGGTAGCCTCACGGTCTACCCGGGTTTTATGAACGTCGATTATGAGTTTTGACTTGTGGCAGGAAAGTGGAAAATTTCTCTTTGACCCGTGGCCAAATTTTACTATTAACATACGGTATTCCTGACAGTGTCTCCCCTACAGTTCCCTACAAAAATTATGACGTCTTCAATCCACCCAAAGGCGTGCTCCCCATCCATATAGGGGCCTTCGAGAATGGCATCAGGCCTCCTCTCCATCCTACCCTTCGACGGGCTCTCAGTGCTGACGCCCAGCTTCCCTCCAGCAGACGCCTAGCTTCTTAGAGGCACCTGGTTAGCTTTCTCATGCTGTGGAGGGAATAGTGCGAGCTAGGCAAGGTTACTTTAGAGCCCAGAGCAGAGAAACTGGCCTATCTTTTTTAAATCGTGAGCCTATCCAGAGTTCCCAGAGGTTAGTTATATGCGAAAGCTAAGAACAAACTCAATTTGCTCATCCCTGGCGCTTCAAGGAAGGACCCTGCTTGGAAGGAGGAGTGGATCCTAGCAGGAGATGATTAGGGAAGCTCGACCTTCATTGGCAAGCATGAGTTCGCGGTTCCTACGACTTTCAACGATAAACCATCAAGGGGTCGGCATTCCTTACCCTCTGAGTCTGAATCTGTGTTGAATGCAATCCTTGCTAGGAACTACCTGAACCTGGAATTCCCAACTGTCGACCCCTTCGATTCTCACCGAGTAAATCGCTATTTGTGAATTTCTGATGCTACTCCTCGTAAGCAAAGATGAACAATCATGCTTTGTTTTGTTGACTAGCTCAATTGTGATGGTTTCTCCCTTTTTTTTAACAGTTTTTATTGTTGCTCCAGCTTCCCACGAAGCCCAATAGACTCACACCCCTCCCTCCTCTGCCAAACAGAGTCGGGAAATTCCTTTGGCTTCTTCAGAGAAAAGGGGGCCAACTGTTCCAGTTGATGTTTGATCTGCTCTTACTCCATCCACCTCCAAGCACAGGTCCAAGATGTTGGGGTTTATGCCCTAAACATGTAACTTGTAAATGGATTTATGAAGTAAATAAAAATGAAATGTTCAATTCATTCTGTTATGTTATTTATTTTATAAACTTGTGTACATATTAACATCTTGGATTACCGGATGTAATCTCGAACTGTGTATATGAGTGTCATATACGGATTGATACACTAAGAGTCGTGCAATCTAAAGAGTCCATAGATAGCAAATAAAGCTGGGTACTTTATTTGTGGTTAATCTATAGCTGCGGTCCATTCCGTAATGTACAGTGATTTTATCTTGAATCATTCATATGAGATATGGGAATTGAGGCACCTTGTATGATGTGATCATGTAGGACTGGGTCATGATCTATATGAATCTCATACCAAAATCCGTTTACCGATGAGATTCATATATATCAACTAATGATGGCTATATATGGGTGATCTTAATCCTAAGTGTCTTATCGACTCCTTCAAGTTAGATCGTGGTCTTTGATATACAATGGGAGAGGTCAGACGCATTTCCTGATCAATATACTCCATATGTTGGGATTACGGTTTGGCTTGTGGCTGGGAAGGTTTGTACACAATAGTGGAATCCACTCCTTCTTGTGAGAAGTAGATGGTAGTTCTCTTAAGGGTTGATTCGGGGCTTGGAAAATATGAGCGCTCTCCTAATTCCGTGAGGAAATAGGATTTATTGTCCATTAGATAATCAATGGTACTTAAAGGATATATGTAATTAGAGGGGTATAACTGACATTATGACCCAGCTCTAATTATGAACTACTGTGAAGGATCACACCAAATGTAATAGCTATATCGATGGACACCGAGTTGTATCGGTCTGTGTAAAAAAGTCAGCAGTTGAGAGAGTGCAGCTTCGGGTTTTTAGTGGAATAAAACCGAAGTTAATAATCAAAGAATATTAATTAAAGAGTTTTGTTGATGGGAAATTTGCTCGAGATGAGAAATTTCTGTTAACACCCTCGAGACCACTACCACGAAAGCAGTGGCTGGGGTCGGTATTGTTTGTTCCCGACCTGTTTAAGAGAGAGACGAGTGGCAATAAAAGTAAATGGGAGATCTATTATTTATATATTGCTTTAAGATACAAATAACTCTCTTGTTTGCTCACAATCTCTCGGAGGTGTAGGGTGGTGGCACCTCGATGTGTGTCGAATAGTGGAGATGAAGGTCACCGTGTTCTATAATCAGAATTGAGGCCCTAATTCGATGTGTATATCTGTTGTTTATGATTTTTTGTCTCTGTCGTTCCCTTCCTCCTTTTTCTTACCATGCTTAGCTTCACATATATATATCATCCAAGTAGGTTTTTAGTTCGCGAATACTCTCCCGTAATCTCATGAATCCGTTCCCTTCTTATCAGGCAGGATTCGTTATTTAAATTTGAATTGTTTCTGGATTCGATGATATCGTTGATGAAGATAAGTTTGTTCCCTTATTTAAATTTAAACTCTTGACGTGCATGTAAATATTATGTGGAGATGATCCTGTGTGCACTCGTGTCATGGATCTTCATGAGGGTCACCCTGCCAGCTGCCTATTGCCTCGTAGAGCGAGGTAGATCCCTGCTCTGGCTCTTTTCTTAGAAGCTTGATGGATTTTCCCTGACCCTTGGAGGCTAGAGGTGCTCTTGTAGACCCTCCTGGGAGGTAGCTGGGGTATTGTAGATTTAGGCATGATTCTTCCTTTACGTCTTGCAAGGACAGCTGGCTTCCGGAAAGGTTGGCGAGCTTCTTTCGAAGCTCTCTTGGCGGTTATGAAGCTCGACTTCGGAGCCGAGGTTCCCCGATAGATGGCCTAGAGAAGCCCAGCTTCCAGTACTCTTTTGAGAGTTCATCCCGGTGCCATCTGGCTTGTCTTCAGGTAGCTTTGAAACTGAACTGGCCTTCCCTGCTTCTGCGGGGTGGCTTTACGGTCTTTTCGGGCTTCATGATTATCGATTATGGATGGAAAATTTCTCTTTGATCCCTGGCCAAATTTCACTATTAACAGAAGTCCCCTTTGACTTGAACACCGGTGGTAGAGTTGGGATTGAAGTCAGATTCCTTGTTTAGTCAAGAAAGTTTTTCGCCATCAAGATAATTAATGAGAGCGAAATCTTCTCATTAACTACCCAACATTTTGAATTTTAAACTGAGTGCTATTCGAAGAAAAATGGCTGTAATACGGCTCCATGTGATTTTCCCGAGGATATCGCCAATAAACCTCTATTAAAACCCGGCCTGACCATCACTTTCTTCATATTTCCTCAAATCTTTAAACTTTCAAATTTCTTCTTCCCTACTTTCTCTGTTTCTATCTTCCGCTTGCTTTCTCATCTCTCTCGCCCATCAATGTCGACTTCCACAGATAGTTTTGATGCCTTGGTGGATGGCTCTGGGGGCCCTAACCTAGCTCCTCTTAAGCGGGTGCGAGGGATTTCAAGTGACGAGGAATCTTCCCCCCTCCACCAGAGCCGTCGTTTTAACAGGAACACTTCTATCGGCTCTGGCTTTTTGAACCGGCCTGACAACCCTCTGAACTTAGTCAACAAAGACTCTGACGTCGGGGAGAGATTAGATGAGGTCGGGAGAGCTCAAGTCACAGTGGCGGAGCTTCCTCCAGTGATAACCCTTCCTTTCGAACCCAGGGTCATCCCCGACTCTACTGTCTACCCTCAATCGATCGGCTGTCTACCGGACAAGTATGGTATTCCTTATACCATTTCTCTAACCGTCCCCCATCGGAACTATGATACTTTTAGCATGCCCAAAGGCTTGCTTCCTATCCATGTCGCGGCTTTTGAGAGCGATGTGAGAATCCCTCTTCACCCCCCCCCCCCCCCCCCCCTTCGGCGGGCTCTCAATGTCCTTCAGCTGGCTCTGCTCCAACTGACGCCCGGCTTCTGGAGCCATCTAATCGGCTTCCTGGTATTATAAAGGGAGCAATACCAGCTGAGCGGCAAAACCAGGTAGCCCGGGGCTGAGGAGCTCACCTTCTTTTTCCAGATCAGTAGCCTGGCAGAAGTCCCACGAGGCCAATTCAATGCCAAGCCTAAGAATAAGCTCAATTTTATCATCCCCACGGCTTCAAAGAAGGACCCTTCTTGGAAAGATGAATGGGTATTTGTGGGGGAAGAATGGGGGAGCTTTGTCTTCGTCGGTGGGCATGAGCTCAAGGTTCCCACCGCTTTTAGTGACAAACCCACCTGAGGTCGGGATTCCTTGCCCGATGAGTCTGATGTCGTGCTGAAGACCATCCTAGCTCGAACTATTTGAATCTGAAGTTTCCGACCGCTGCCCCTTTCGATCCCCGAAGGGTAAACAGGTACCTATGGATATCCTGTGCTACCCCTCGTGAGTATCTCGATCTATCTTGTTTTTTCTTTTTTCTTTTTTCTTTTTTCTTTTTTTTATTGGAAGGTTAAGTTCTGATGATCGTGATTCTTTTTTCTAACAGTGTTTGTTGTTGCTCCAGCTTCTCGCAAAGCTTGGTAAGATGGGATACCTCCTCCTCCTTCTAGATCTTCCCCGGAAGCTCTCCCGACTATTCCGAAGAAGGGGGGGTCAACCACTAAGATAGCTGCCCCGTTCGTTCCTTCTTCCTCTCATTCCCAGGTGATGTCCAAGATGGCTCTTCTGGCATCTCTGGCTGCGAAGGCTCTAAACTGAGGAGGGTTTACTTCCCAAGTCGTCAGTGAGTCTGTTCCTACCCCTTCTCCAGAAGTTTCTGCTCCAAACGATCCCCTCCGAGTCCCGCTAGATCCGGTTGTATCCCAGGTAGTCGAAGTTCCTAGGGAGCCCGATACCGATTTTTCTGAGGTCGCCCCTTCTCGCCCCCACCAGCAATCGAGCTAGACAGGTCAGGACAAGGTCCTGAAACAATTTGTGGCATCTTGTCCAGGCGGCGGGCTTTCTAAGATGACCGCAATGCTAGTGGACATCTTGATCACCAAAGGGTCTGCTCTTTTAGCCGAGGTAATTATCGTTTTTACTTCTTCATTGAGCTGTTTGACTTGTTATTTTCTAATCTGATTTTCCTTTGCAGGCTTTCAAGTTTCAGGTGGCCATGGGGCATCAGGTAGCCTTCCTCCGTGATCGGACAGCCAATGCTCAGGCTGAAGCTGAGCGAGCCATGGGGTTGCTTGCACAGGCTCAGACCCAGGTCTAGGAGATGACCTCCAGCCAACAAGGAATGGAGACGCAACTAGCTGAGCTTCAATGCGATCATGAGAGGCTGAAGCGAGCTTTTGATCAGGAGACTCTTCTGTCGAAGCGGCGGGCTAGCCAGCGAGATGACTGGAGAGAGAGGCGAAGGCCCTAGATGTTGAAAACCAAAACTTGCAGGCTCGAATTACCAAGCTCTAAGCCGAAGTGGAATCCTCTTTTAGCAAGGGGTATTTCTATGCCTCTTATCAAGTTGCAGAGGCTCTCCCTCCCCCATTCGATCTCTCCAGCATTATCGGCTTGGATAGAGCGGAGGTCATGTCACAGGCTGTGGAGATGTCTCTTATCGAAACTGATGGATCTTCCCTTCTAAGGTGGGAATTGGGAAGCAGTTGGAGGTGCCAGATCTGCCTCCTCCTATTCCAGCCTTTCCAGTATCTGGTCCCAGTGAATCTTCGAAGGGGGTTCACAACGAGGAGCTAGAAGAAGGCCTTGCTAAAGCCCGAGATCCCCCCGTAGTGCTCTTAGGAATGGAGCCAACAGAGGCCAGGAACGAGCCTAAGTCGGTGACCAGCCTTCTTGATGCAGCTATACCACCTGAAGTTATGGCGGTGATCGATGAAATCATGAAGGAAGATCCTGTTGACCCTGAGGCAGCCGGGGCTGATCCTCAGGAGGAAGTGGAGGAAACGGAGGAAGCGGTAGATGCAGCTGATCAGGATGAGCCGTGACTGGAGAGGGGAGCAGGGGGCGAGGTCCATCATGTGAAGGAGGAAGCTGATGGCCCTCAGGAAGGCGAAGAAGCTTGAGTTCTCTTCCATGTGATCCATTTAAAATGCCTGTAAAAGAGAATTGTATCTCCCTCCCCCATTCGATCTCTCCAGCATTGCAGGCTAGGATAGAGCGGAGGTCATGTCACGGGTTGCAGAGATATTTTGTCCTGAAACTGATAGAGCTGGCCCTTCTAGGGAGAGAGCTAGAAAGCAGTTGGAGAAGCCAGATCTGCCTCCTTCTTTTCCAGCCTTTCTAGTATCTGGTCCCAGTGAATCTTCGAAGGGGGTTCACAACAAGGAGCTAGAAAGAGGCCTTGCTGAAGCCCGAGATACCCCGTAGTGCTCTCTGGAATGGAGCAAACAGAAGGTGGAAACAAGTCTAAGTCGGTGACCAGCCTTCTTGATGCAACTATACCGCCAGAAGTTATTGCAGTAATCAATGAAATCATGGAGGAAGATCCTATTGACCCTAAGCAGCCGGGGCTGATCCCTAGGAGGAAGTGGCGAAAGTGGTAGATGCAGCTGATCAGGATGAGCCGCGACTGGAGAGGGGAGCAAGAGCAGGGGGCGAGGTCCATCCAATAGAGGAGGAAGCTGAAGGCCCTCATGAAGAAGAAGAAGCTTAAGTTCTCTTCCATGTGATCAATTTTAAATGCCCGGAAAAGGGGGTGGGCATCCCATCTTCAACTAAGTTTGATCTTTTATTATTTTCCTTTTGTAGCCCGGAACCAGGGATTGGTCCCCCCTTGCATGTTGTAGCCTTGTTGGGGGATAGGCTCCCTTACTTGATAATAAAATTTTAATCTCAAGTCTAACTCTGGCTTGCATGTACCTGCTTGGTGGTCCAAATTTTATATCGAAACGAGCTATCTTTGGGGAAAAATAATATAAGAAAAAAAAAAGTTGTTGGCATTGAGCCTTCATACTAATGAAATTCCTAGCTCAACTTCTTCTATTTATAGTCCCCTTGTTTGATTGTGGGTCTGCTGTAGTAAGTAACCCTGTATCAAGAAAAGCTAATGAAATAACATGAACATTTAGAGTTTAAGTAAATCGAGCCATCCATCTCCGAGCTCTTTTAGGGGGCTATAGCACAAATATAACATTTAAGTAAAGACCAGTTTAGCCCCCTTCTTAGGCTTGGGATCAGGAGGGCTTCTGTACTTTCAAGCTCGATTCCTTCTTGTGGGGAACGGTAGCCCGACCAAGGTATTAAAAGGGCTATCTAGCTATTTCCTGGTCTCCAGATTTGGATGGTAACTATGCTCTTACACTCAGATCCTTCTTGGGTGTGGTAGCCTGACCAAGGCATCAGGAGCACTATCTAGCTATTTCCTGGTCTTGAGATCTGGATGGAAACTATGCTCTTACACTCAGATCCTTCATGGGGGTGGTCGCCCGACCAAGGCTTCAGGAGCGCTATCTAGCTATATCCTGGTCTTGAGATCTGGATGGCAACTATGCTCTTACACTCAGATCCTTCTTGGGCGTGGTAGCCCGACCAAGGCATCCGGAGGGCTATCTAGCTATTTCCTGGTCTCGGGATCTGGACGGCAATTATGCTCTTACACTCGGACCCTTCTCGGTGGGTGGTGGTGCTTGGCCAAGGCATCAGGAGTAGCGAGGGGGCTTCCCCGGTATACCTCTGGTCTTGAGGCGATAATGTCAAACTTTCCATGTAGACCCAAATCATTGTAGGACATAGTTGAAGAAGGAGTAAACAGGAAAAGGCAAGCTTTATTGATATGGAAGATGGAGTATAATACTGTCAGAAGAAAAAAATAAAAGAAGCTTGTCAGAGGTTGCCTTCTCTGAAGTCCCCTGTTCAAGGGTAGAATTTCCTTAGGTGATCCGCATTCCAAGTATGGTCGATGAGTCGGCCATCCATATCATTGAGCTTGTACGCCCTCTTATAGATCACCATCTTTATTAGGTAGGGTCCTTCCTAGTTGGGCCCTAATACCCCGTCTGACCTTTTCTTGGTGTTCAACGTTACTTTCCTGAGGACCAGATTCCTTTTTTTTGAAGCTTCAGGTTTTAACCCTCTTGTTGAAGTACCTGGAAATCCTGCTTTGGTAGATTGCTACCTTTTCAGCTATTCGATCTTGCTTTTCCTCCAGGAGGTCCAAACATTGAACTCTAAAGGAGGTCAACTTGTGCTTTATAGGTAGGACTGCTTCAACCTTGAAGGCCAGCGAGTAAGGCGTATCCCCGGTAGCTGTTCTTCTTATCGTACGGTCAGCCCAGAGGACCTCGGGAAGCTCCTCTAACCATCTGCCTTTCTTTTATTGTAATTTTTTCTTTAAAAACTTCTTGATGGTGCTGTTCATGGATTCCACCAAACCATCGGTCTGAGGATGGGCTACCGAAGCAAACCGAAGGTCGATTCCCAAGCCTTGACAGAAATCTCTAAATCGGGCATTGTCGAACTGTTTTCAGAGGTCGGTTATGATGATAAGAGAGGTTCTGAACCTGTAAACTACATTGGTCTTGATGAACTTTGTTGTGTTCTCTTCCGATATCTTGGACAGTTGTCCGGCTTGTACCCATCTTGTAAAGTAATTAATTGCTACGATAGCAAGCTTGGCCTATCCCGGAGCTGTAGGAAGCGGTCCAATCAAATCGACTCCCCACATAGAAAAGAGGTATGGTGAGCTAAGGGATGACAAACACTCAGGAGGGAGATGACTCAAATTTGCGGCCTTCTGGCATGCCTCGCAGGTTTGCACCAAGCTCTTAGCATCTTGATGGATGGTCGGCCAGTAATACCCCATGCGAAGAACCTGATCTGCCAAGGCTTCTCCACCAACATGGTTCCCGCATTCCCCGAAATGAACCTCTTTCAAAGCCCACTTGGCATCTTCAGGGTGTAGACATCGGAGTAGGGGAAAGGATTTTCCCCTTCGGTATAAATGCCCATCCACCATACTATACCAGACCGAGTGCCTTTTAACCCTCATAGCTTGGTCGAGCTCTTCGGGGAGTTTCCCGTCCTGTCGATATTTTGCTATTAGATCCATCCAGTATGGCTGTCGGTCCAGGGTATAAGCTTTCTTACCAGTCATAATGCTAGGTAGGGGGATTACTTGAAGAAGGACTCTGTGTGGTAGGGTATGGCCACCATAGGCAGCTATCTTGGCTAGGACGTCAGCACAATGATTTAGCTGTGGAATTATCTGCTTGATTCTGAATCCCCTAAATTTGGTCCTGAGTTGTTGCACCAGTTTCAGGTAAGGGATCATGTTATCCCCTTTGGCTGGATAATCCCCAGAAACTTGGTTGACCACGAGTGAACAGTCGCTCTTGATATTCAGGTAATCAACCCCGAGCTCTATGGCAGCTTTTATCCCAGCTAACAGAGCTTCGTATTCTGCTTCATTGTTCGAGGCATTAAATTTGAAGCTGAAACAATGGCAGCACTCAGTTCCTTCTGGGTCGATAAGGACTATGCCCGCTCCTCCCCCGGACTGCCCGGAAGCTCCGACAGTGTAGAGAGTTCATGACTCGCAGCCTTCTGGCCAACTGTCAGATTCTGGAATCCTCTCAAGGGTGATATCTGTTACCGCAGGGGTTGCCTGATCTGAAGGTACTGAAAGCTTGGCTACAAAGTCCGCTAGTGCTTGAGCTTTTATCATGGTCTTAGGCTTATACTTTAAATCGAATTGGGTAAGCTCTAGGGCCCATAGTACCAGACTTCCAGAAACATTCGGCCTTTGCAAGAACTGACTAAGGGGTTGGTCTGTCACCACTGCTATTAAATGAGCATGAAAGTAAGGACGGAGTTTCCTTGTCGAAGTCACCAATGCATAAGCGAGCTTCTCCAGCATAGTATAGTTATTTTCGAGCTCGGTTAGAGCGCGACTCACATAGTAGATTGGTCTTTGGATCCTATCCCCGCATTCCTTGACCAAGGCCCCACTTACAGCGGTTTCTGAAACGACCAAGTATATTTGGAGCTCTTCTCCAAGATTTGGCTTTACCAGCAGTGGAGGGCTTGTTAGGTATCTTTTCAAAGCTTGGAAAGCCTGTTCTCCTGATCTCATTCCCACTACCACGAAAGCAGTGGCCTGGGTCGGTACTGTTGGTTCATAACCTGTTTAAGAGAGAGACGAGTGCTTTAAGATACAAATAACTCTCTTGTTTGCTCACAATCTCTCAGAGGTGTAGGGTGGTGGCACCTCGATGCCGGTCGAATAGTGGAGATGAAAGTGACCGTGTTCTGTAATCAAAATTTAGGCCCTCATTCTATGTTTATATCTGTTGTTTATGATTTTCTGTCTCAGTCGTTCCTTCCTCCTTTTTCTTACCATGCTTGGCTTCATATATATATATCGTCCAAGTAGGTTTTTAGTTCGCGAATACTCTTCAGTAATCTCATGAATCCATTCCCTCCTTATCGGGCGGGATTCGTTATTTAAATTTGAATTGTTTCCAGATTTGATGATATCGTTGACGAAGATAAGTTTGTTCCCTTATTTGAATTTAAACTCTTGACGTGAATGTAAATATTATAGGGAGATGATCGTGTGTGCACTTGTGTCATGGATCTTCATGGGGGTCACTCTGCCAGCTGTTTATTGCCTCGTAGAGCGAGGTAGATCCCTGCTCTGGCTCTGTTCTAAGAAGCTTAAGATGGATTTTACATGATCCTTGGATGCTTGAGGTGCTCTTGTAGACCCTCCTGGGAGGTAGCTAGGGTAGTGTAGAATTAGGCATGATTCTTCCTTTATGTCCAGCATGGACTGCGGGCTTCTGGAGAGGTTGGTGGGCTTCTGGAGAGGTTGGTGGGCTTCTTTCGAAGCTCTCTTGAGCTTAGAGTCTTCCCATGGCATTTACGGGATGGTTATGGAGCTCGACCTCGGAGCTGAGGCTCCCCGATAGATGGCCTGGAGAAGCCCGGCTTCCAGTATTCTTGTGGGGGTTCATCCTGGTCGCGTCTGTCTTGTCTTCTGGTAGCTTTGAAGCCGAACCTGCCTACCTTGCTCCTGCGGGGTGGCTTTACGGTCTTTCCATGCTTCATGATTGTCGACTATGGATGAAAAAATTCTCTTTGATCTCTAGCCAAATTTCACTATTAACAAGTTTAATTATTGATTCTGAGGATTATTGGAGCTCAAAATATTGTGGGTCCATTAGGTTCCCTTGCTAACCCGATCGATTTAGGTAACAAAGGTCAGGGTTAATTAATTGGATTGTCCAGTTAATTATGTAACGAAAGTGACACATATTTATTCAGGAATTAATTGAATAATGAGATTATTTAATTAATTGATAATGGTGATTAAATAACTTAAAAAATGAGACTATTTAATTATGTTATTAACCACTAAATGGGGGGTGTATGTTGGTATTCATTTCTGAATAAAATAAGATAATGTGATTATTTTATTTTATTAAATTAAATATTTTTGTTAATAGGGAAATTTTGGCCAGGGATCAAAGAGAAATTTTCCACCTATAATAGACACTTATGAAGCCCGAAAAGACCGTAAAGCCATCCTGCAGAAGTAGGGAAGACCGATTTGGCTTCAAAGTTACCAGAAGACAAGCCAAGAGCGACAAGGACAAGCCCCCACAAGAGCACTGGAACCCGGGCTTCTCCAGGCCATCTATCGGGGAACCTCGGCTCGGAGGTCGAGCTCCACAACCGACCCGTAAATGTCAGGGGAAGTCTCTTAGCACAAGAGACATTTGAAAGAATCCCGCCAACCTCTTCAGAAGCTCGCTGTCCTTACTGGGCATAAAGAAGGAATCACGCCTAAGTTTGTATTACCCCAGCTACCTTCCAGGAGGGTATACAAGAACACCTCAGGCCCCCACGGGTCAAGGAAAATCCATCTTAAGCTTACAGGAACAGAGCCAGAGCAGAGGTCTACCTCGCTCTACTGGGCAATAAGCGGCTGGCAGGATGACCTCTATGAAGATTCATGGCATGAGTGCACACGGGATCGTTTCTACGAAATGTTCACATGCACGTCAAGAGTATAATTCAAATAAGACAACAAACTTATCTTCGTCAACCATATCATCGAATCCGGAAACAATTCAAATTCAAATGACAAATCCTGCCTGATAAGGAGGGAACGGATTCATAGGATCATGGCAAAGTATTTACGAAATTGAAACCTACTTGGACGATATTTATAGATGAACACAGACAGAGAAAATAGAGACAACTGAGATAGATTGAGCGACATATAGAAAATCAAAAACAACAGATATACACATAGAAAGGCCTAAATTCTGATTTCAGAACACGGTCACCTTCATCTCCACTATTCGACAGGCACCGATTTGCCACCACCCTACTCCTCCGAGAGATTGTGAGCAAACAAGAGAGTTATTTGTATCTTAAAGCAATATATCAATAATACATCTCACATTTACGGTTATTACCACTCATCTTTTTCTTTTAAACAGGGTCGGGAAACCAACGGTACCGACCCCGGCCACCGCTTTAGTGGTAGTGGTCTCGAGGCTGTTAACTGGAATTTCTCATCTTGAGCAAATTTCCCGTCAACATTTTCTTGCGCCGTCTGTGGGAAACCTCTCACACCACCATCTCTTTACATTCAAAAAGTTTGTTATTTTTAAATCGTCATGAAGCTTCGCTCCTTACAAGGCAACAGAGCACCTCGGGACAACCTTCTGCTACATCGACACGAAAGGCCCCAAGAAAAAGGAAAAAATCCGGGCTCCATAGCTAAATTCCCATCCAGCCAGCTACTGTACGGGTTCTGGATCCCCCTCTGGGAAGCCAGGTCGAGTTTGACCAACAAGCGACGGCCTTTGTAGAGAACGTCCGCCTTCGATTACTCACTGAGGGTATAACTATCCAACAAACGGGTCTCTGCAATCAAGGGGAATCAAGCAGGATTGGGGCTAGGCAACCCGCCTTTGATCGCCTGTGGCCAGCCCTTCGGAAATCAACTCGTAACAGAACGGAGCTCCTGACCTCAATCCGGGATAGGCTAGGGCCTATGCCTCACGTTCCTAAAGCACTGCCATGCTACCAACCATGACAAGTCAAATCCACGGTAGATGTCCTTCTCCGAGGAAGGAAAGAGCTCCTCCACTCAACGACTTCAAGGAGGGAAGCCCGAGATAGAAATGAAAAAGTCAGCAAAGCCCCCGAGCAAGCCTCCTCCGAAGAAGGAACCGGGTAGAGGTCACCAGTTCATCAGAGGGATCTGATGGTGAGGAATCCGAGATAGACTCAAGGAAGTCCGAAAGCAAGCGACTAAGGGACCAGTTGGCAGAGCTATTGAAATAGGTCCAATTGATGAAGAAGGGGAAGTACAAGAAGGACAAGATAGATCCTCTAAGTGAATGAACGCCCCCTTCACCAGAAGGATCCGGGAGGCAGAGCTCCCACCTAAGTTCAAAATGCCAGCTGACAGGTTCTCCATGATTGAAGATTCGATGAGCCACTTAGAGAGTTTCATTCAATAAATGGAGGTCCAGAACATAACTAGGGCCGTTATGTATCGAATGTTCCTCACCACACTCACAGATTATGCTAAGACTTGGTTTAGGAAACTACCCGCTGGGAACGTAGATTCCTTCACCAAATTATCAACTGATTTCTGCTCATAGTTCCAGGGGGTTAAGCCCAGACTGAAAGATCTGATTCATCTACAGTACATGATCCAAGAGAGAGGGGAAACTCTCCGGGATTATGTCGAGCGGTTCCACAAGAAGGTCATCCAGATAGGGGTCTTCACCAAGAGAGAAACCCTCACCAACTTTAGGAGAAACTTGTGGGCGGGAAAACTATTTCGGTCTTTTACCAAGAGACCTTCGGAAACCTACCAGGAAGCCTATGATCGGGCTCTGGAACAGATCGAGGTCGACGAACGGATCAAGGTCAAGATCGAGCATGACGACATGAGAGCTGAAAAGCGATAAAAGAAGGAAGCTCCCAGACCTGAGCAAGCTCGGAAGAGCCAGAACAAACCCTCTAATAAGTCAACATACAGTTTCCCTCTTCCTCAGCCCAGATCGGAAAGGTATCTGGATAAGCGAACTCCTCATTAGGCTTTACCACCTCCTAGGAAAGTAGCCCCTATATCCCGTGATACGAGGGGGTACGAGCATTACACTCCCTTAAATGCATCCCGAGAAAAAATCTACCTCGCTATTCGGGATAAGGGTTTGTTATAGAAGCCCGCTCCCATGAAAGTCTCGGTCGACAAAAGAAATCATTATAAATATTACGACTTTCATGAGGACGTAGAGCACAACACCTCAGAATGCTACAACCTGCGGAACCAGATTGAGGATTTGATAAGGGGAGGATGCTTGATAGAGTTCTTACAACAAGTTAGGGAGAATAATTAAACTGGAAGGGAGGTTCAACCGGAGATTCGGGAACACGCTGAGATTTAGAAAGGAGATCAGGCAGACCTGATGCAGCAGATTCAGGTAATTCACACTATCAGCGGAGGTCCCACTCTAGCCGGCACCTTTAACAATTCCAGAAAAAACCATGCGAGGAAGGTCCCTCGTAAGGACAAAGGGCGGGATATCTTCAAGGTCAACCAAAGACCGACCAACCACTCCCAGCTGTCTCAAATCATCTTCACCGAAGCAGATGTCTTTAACACCGTGAACCACATGATGATCCCATGGTCAATACATTACAAATTGCTAACTTCATGGTGCACCGCGTGCTCCTCGACACAGGTAGCAGCGTCGACGTTCTGTTCAAAGAGACTTTGGAAAAACTAAACTTGAAGCAATGGTGCTACAACAGTCGTACTACTCCATTATACAGTTTCACTGGGGAATCCATCACACCAGTAGGATCAAAAATCCTACCAGTGATCATCGAAGCCACACCTCTCTAACAAAACATCATGACCGACTTCGTGGTGGTGGATACCCTGTCGGCTTACAACGCAATATTAGGGAGGCCATTCCTATCATCCCTGAAGGGGGTCTTATCTATTTACCATAATGTCCTAAAGTTCAAGGTAGGAGACAATGTGGGAGAGGTTCGGGGTGATCAGCAAGCAGCTAGGAAATGCTACACAGTGTCGGCTAACCCAGTAGCTCTAGCTAAACAGCTCGCCCTAGTAACGACTATCCAAGGCGGGATTACCCCGACACTAAACCTGGAAGACGTGAGCTCCACCGATTGTCCCGAAGAAGGCCTTGTGGTGCCTGACATGGAAGACTAGATAAGGGAATGGGCCAGCGGTCACCCGTTCAATAAGTTAGGGGAGATTCATGTTCGACTAACCGATCCCTCGAAGGTCGTCAAGATCGGTGCTACCCTTGAGCCAGGAATGAAAGAGGGCTTGATTAGGCTCCTCACGGAGTTCAATGAAATTTTTGCTTGGAGTCATATGGAGATGCCGAGAATCCCAATGACATTAGCTGCACATCGACTTGCGTTGGATCCGACCTTCAAGCTCGTCAAACAGAAACGGCACCATTTCAATAATGAAAGAAATATGGCGATTCAAGAAGAGGTGGATAAACTCACCCAAGCGGGCTTCATTCCTGAAGCCCGCTATCCCGAATAGCTCGCCAACGTGGTCATGGTCACAAAGGCAAATGGGAAGTGGCGCATGTGCCTGGACTACGCCGACCTCAACCGGGCATGCCCAAATGACAGTTTTCCTCTGCCAAAAATTGGTCAGTTGGTCGATTCTACCTCCGGGAATAAGCTCATGAGCTTTATGGACGTATTTTATGGCTACAATCAGATTATGATGCATCCAGCGGACCAAGAAAAGACCAGCTTCATCACCGCGCAAGGCCTGTACTGCTACAAGGTGATGTCTTTCGGGCTCAAAAACGCTGGAGCTACTTACCAGCGGTTAGTCAACCGTTTGTTCAAGCTCAAAATTGGAAGGTCGATAGAGGTATATATTGATGATTTGATCACTAAATCTTTGACCTCGGAAGGGTACATGGACGACCTTCGTATGACCTTCATGATTCTATGGGAAAATCAGATGAGATTGAACCCTCCTAAATGCGCCTTTGGTGTAACTGCAGGGAAGTTTCTGGGCTTCATGGTCCATGAGAGAGGCATAGAGGCTAACCCAGAAAAAATCCTGGCTATCCTGGATCTAGAATTCCCCACATCTCTTAAACAGGTTCAATCATTGGCCGGACAGGTAGCAGCGCTCAACAAGTTCATCTCCCGGTCTACCGATAAGTGTTTACCATTCTTCAAAGCTATCAAGCAGGAAAGAAACATGAATTGAGATCAGGAGAGCGAACAGGCTTTCCAAGCTTTGAAAAGATACCAAACAAGCCCTCCACTGTTGGTTAAGCCAAATCCGGGAGAAGAGCTCCAAATATACTTGGCCATTTCAGAAACCGCTATGAGTGGGGCCTTGGTCAAGGATGCAGGGATAGGATCCAGCGACCTATCTACTATGTGAGTCATGCTCTAACCAAGCCCGAAAAGAATTATACTCTGCTGGAGAAGCTCGCTTACGCCTTGGTGACCTCGGTAAGAAAACTCTGTCCTTACTTTCATGTTCATTCAATAGCAGTGGTGACGGACCAACCCCACCGTCAGTTCTTGCAAAGGCCGGATGTTTGTGGAAGGTTGGTTCTATGGGCCTTAGAGCTTACCCAGTTCGATTTAAAGTATAAGCCTAGGACCACGATAAAAGCTCAAGCGTTAACGGACTTTGTAGCCGATTTTTCAGTACCTTCAGATCTGGCAACCCCCGCGGTAACAGATGTCACCCTCGAGAGGATTCCAGAAGATGACAACAGGTCGGTAGGCTGTGAGTCATGGACTCTCTACACTGACGGACCTTCCAGTCAGTCAGGGGGAGGAGCGGGCATAGTTCTCATCGACCCAGAAGGAACTGAGTGCTGCCATTCTTTCAGGTTTAAATTTAAAGCCACGAACAATGAAGCAGAATACGAATCCCTGCTAGCTGGGATTAAAGTTGCCAAAGAGCTCGGGGTTGATTACCTGAATATCAAGAGCGACTCTTCACTCGTGGTTAATCAAGTTTCAGGGAATTATCAGGCCAAAGGGGATAACATAATCGCTTACCTGAAACTGGTGCAACAACTCAGATCCAGATTTAGGGGATTCAGAATCTAGCAGATACCTCGAAAGCTAAATCATCGAACTGACATCCTATACAAGATAGCTGCCTATGGTGGTCAGACCCTACCTCAAGGAGTCCCTCTTCAAGTAATCCCCCTACCTAGCATTATGACTGGTAAGGAAGCTTATACCTTGGACCGACAGCCATTCTGGATGGATCCAATAGAAGAATATCTACAGGAAGGGAAACTCCCCAGGGAGCCTGACCAAGCTAGGAGGGTTAAAAGGCTATCGGTCCGGTATTGCCTGGTGGATGGACAATTATACAGAAGGGGGAAATCCCTCCCTCTTCTCCGATGTTTACACCCGGAAGATGCCAAGTGGGCTTTGAGAGAGGTTCATTCCAGGGAATGCCGGAACCACATTGGTGGAGAGGCCCTGGCATAGCAAGTTCTCCGCATAGGGTATTACTGGCCGACCATCCATCAAAATGCCAAGAACTTGGTGCAAATCTGCTAGGCGTGCCAGAAGGCCTCAAACTTGAGTCACCTCCCTCCAGAGCGTTTGTCATCCCTTAGCTCGCCATACCCCTTTGCTTTGTAGGGGGGCGATTTGATTGGACCACTTCCTACAGCTCCGGGACAGGCCAAGCATGTTATCGTAGCAATTGACTACTTCATAAGATGGGTTAAAGCCGGACCACCATCCCAGATATCGGAAGAAAACCCAACAAGGTTCATCAAGACCAATATAGTATGCAGGTTCGGAACCCCTCTGGTCATCATAACCGAACTCAAAAAACGGTTCGATAATGCCCGATTCAGAGATTTCTATCAAGGTTTGGGAATCGACCATCGGTTTACTTCGGTAGCCCACCCTCAGACCAATAGTCTGGTGGAATCCACAAACAAAACCATTAAGAAGTTGTTGAAGAAAAAGCTACAACAAAAGAAAGGAATATAGGTAGAGGAGTTTCCCAAGATCCTCTGGGCTTACCGCACTACAAGGAGAACAGCTACAGGGGAAGCGCTTACTAGCTGGCCTTTGGGGTTGAAGCAGTCCTACCTATAGATCACAAGTTAACCTAGTTTAGAGTCCAACGATTTGAACCGGGAAGTAATGAAAGCAAGCTCCGGGCTAGTTTTGACCTCTTGGAGGAAAAGAAGATCGAATAGCTGAAAAGGTAGCAATCTACCAAGGCAGGATTGCCAGGAACTTCAACAAGAGGGTTAAAACCAAAAGCTTCAAGGAAGGGGATTTGGCCTCAGGAAAGTGACGTTGAACACCAAGAAGAGGTCAGACGGAGTCTTAGCGCCCAACTGGGAAGGACCCTACCTAATAAAGATGGTGATCCGTAATGGAGCGTACAAGCTTGAGGATATTGATGGCCGACACATCGACCATACTTGGAATACGGATCACCTAAGGAAATTCTACCCTTGAACAGGGGACTCAGAAGCAGGCAACCTCCGAATAGTTTCTTTTTATTATGTGACAGTATTGTACTCCATCTTCCATATCAATAAAGCTCGCCTGTTTTCTTATTTACTCCATCTTCGACTATGTCCTACAATGATTTGGGTCTACATGGAAATTTTTCACATAATCGCCTCAAGACCAGGGGTAAGCCAGGGAAGCCCCATCGCTGCTTCTGGTGCCTTGACCAGGAACCACCCTTCACCAAGAAGGGTTTGAGAGTAAGAGCATAGTTGTTATCCAGATCTCGAGACCAGGGACTAATCGGGGAAGCCTCCTCATCACCCCTGATGCCTTGGTTGGGTGACCTCCCTCAAGAATGATCTGAGTATAAGAGCATAGTTTCCATCCGGATCTCGAGACCAAGAAATAGCTAGATAGCGCTCCTGATGCCTTGGTCGGGCTACCACCCCCAAGAAGGATATGAGTGTAAGAGCATAGTTGCCATCCAGATCTCGAGACCAGGAAATAGCTAGATAGTGCTCCTGATGCCTTGGTCGGGCTTCCACCCCCAAGAAGGATCTGAGTGTAAGAGCAAAGTTGCCATTCAGATCTCGAGACCTGGAAATAGCTAGATAGCACTCTTGATGCCTTGGTCGGGCTACCACCCCCAAGAAAGGTCTGAGTGTAAGAACATAGTTGCCATCCAGATCTCGAGACCAGGAATAGCTAGATAGTGCTCTTGATGACTTGGTCAGGCTACCACCCCCTAAGAAGGATCTGAGTGTAAGAGCATAGTTTCCATCCAGACCAGGAAATAGCTAGATAACGTTCCTGCTGCTTTGGTCGGGCTACCACCCCTTAGAAGGAATCTAGCTTAAAAGCTCGGAAGCCCTCCTGATCCTGAGCCTAAGAAGGGACTAAACAATTCTCCACTTAATGTTCTACTCAGGCTAAAACCTCCTAAAGGAGCTAGGGGTGGAGGGCTCGATTTACTTTAAATCTAAATACTCTTTTTATTCCACTAGCTCTCCTTGATACAGAGTTACTTACTACAGCAGACCCACAATCAAACAAGGGGACTGTCAGCTGAAGAAGTTGAGCTAGGAGTATGAGTGCTCAATGCCAGTAACTTCTTTTTCTTATCTTAATTTTTCCCAAGGATAGCTCGCTCCGATATAAAAACTGGACGATCAAGCAAGTACATGCAAGCCAGAGTTAGACTTAAGATTAAAATTTTATTATCAAGTGAGGGAGCCTTTCCCCCAACAAGGCTACAACATGCAAGTGGGGCCCAATCCCTGATTCTGGGCTACAAAAGAAAAATAATAAAGATCAAACTCAGTTGAAGATGAGATGCCCACGCCCTTTTCCAGGCATTCAAAATAGGTCACATGGAAGAGAACTCAAGCTTTTTCGTCTTCTTGAGGGCCTTCAGCTTCCTCCTCCACAGGATGGACCTAGCCCCTTTCTCCCATCTCCAGTCACGGCTCATCCTAAGCAGCTGCATCTACTGCTTCCGCCACTTCCTCCTAGGGATCAGCCCTGGCTGCCTCGGGGTCAACAGGATCTTCCTCCACGATTTTATTGATCAACGCCATAACTTGAGGCATAATGGTTGCATCAAAAAGGCTGATCACCGACTTAGGCACGTTCTCGCCTTCTGTTGGCTCCATTTCTGATAGCACTGCGGGGGGATCTCAGGCTTCGTCAAGGCCTCCTTCTAGGTCCACGTTGTGAACCCCCTTCGAGGATTCGCTGGGACCAGATACTGGAAAGGGTGGAACAGGAGGAGGCAGATCAGGCACCTCCAACTGTTTCCTAGTTCCCTCCCAATAAGGGCCAGCTTCATCAGTTTCGTGGCGAGACATCTCCGCAGCCCGTGACATGACCTCCACTCTATCCCAACCGGTAATGTTGGAGAGATCGAATGGGGTAGGGAGAGCCTCTGCAACCTGATAGGAAGTATAAAAATACCCCTCGCTAAAAGAGGCATCTACTTCGGCTTGGAGCTGGGTAATTCGAGCCTGCAAGTTTTTGTTTTCAACATCTAGGGCATTTGCCTCTCCCCTCCAGTCATCCCGCTGGCTGGCCTGCCGCTTCGACCAGAGAGTCTCCTGATCAAAAGCTCGCTTCAGCCTCTCATGATCGCATTGAAGCTCAGCTAGCTGCGTCTCCATTCCTTGTTGGGTGGAGGTCATCTCCTGGACCAGGGTCTGAGCCCAGCAAGCAACCATATGGCTCGCTCAGCTTTAGCCTCAGCCTTGGCTGCATGATCACAGAGGAAGGCTACTTGATGCCCCATGGACACCTGAAACTTGAAAGCCTGCAAAGGAAAATCAGGTTAGAAAATGGCAAGTCAAGCAGATCAATGAAGAAGTAAAAGTGACAATTACCTCAGCTAAAAGGGCGGACCTTTTAGTGATCAAGATATCTACGGGCATCGCGGTCATCCTAGAAAGCCCGCCGCCTGGACAAGATGCGACAAATTGCTTCAGAACCTTATCCTGACCCTCCGAGCTCAATTGCTGGTGAGGACGAGAAGGGACGACCTCAAAAAAAATCACATCGGGCTCCCTAGGAACCTCGACTACCCGGGATACAACCGGATCCGCAGAAAGGGGTAGCAGGACTCGGGGGGCATCATGTGTAGCAATAATTTCTGGAGGAGGGGCAAGAATAGACTTTTTGACGACTTGGGAAGCAGACCCTCCTCAGTTTAGAGCCTTCGCAGCCCGAGATGCCTGAATAGCCATTTTAGACTTCCCTTGTGAAAGAGAGGGAAAAGGAACGAATGGGGCATCTACCTTAATGGTTGACCCCCCCCCCTTCTTCAAAAAAGTTGGGAGAGCTCTTAGGGACGATCTGGAAAGATGATGAGGTATCCCAGCTCGTCGGGCTTAGCGAGAAGCCAGAGCAATAACAAACACTGTTAGAGAAAAGAGTCAAGATCATCAGAACTGAACCCTCCAATAAAAAATACAAGAATAGATTGAGATACTTACGAGAGGTAGCACCGGATATCCGCAGGTACCTGTTTACCCAATGGGGATCGAAGGTATCGGCGGTTAGAAACTTCATATTCAAATAGTTCAGAGCTAGGATGGTTTTCAGCAAGGCTTCAGACTCATCGGGCAAGGAATCCCGACCCTTAGTGGGTTTGTCACTAAAAGTCGTAGGAACCTCGATCTCATGCCCACCGATGAAGACGGATCTCTCCCAGTCTCCTCTCACCAGTACCCACTCTTCCTTCCAACCGGGGCCCTTCTTTGAAGCCCCAGGGATGATTAAATTGAGCCTATTCTTAGCCTTGGCATAGAATTGGCCTCGTGGAACTCCTGTCAGGCTACCAATCTGGAAAAGAAAGGTGAGCTCCTCAGCCCGGGGCTCCCTAGTTACGCCGCTCAGCTTGCATTACTCCCTCCACAATACCAAGAAGCCGATTAGATGCCTCCAGAAGCCAGGCGTCAGTTGAAGGGGAGCCAGCTGGAGAGCAATGGGAGCCCGCTGAAGGGTGGAGTGAAGAGGGAGTCTCACCCTGCTCTCAAAAGCCGCGACGTGGATAGAGGGCACACCTTTGGGTGAGCTAAAAACATCATAGTTCCTGTAGGGGAAAGTCAGAGAAACGGTATCAGGAATACCATACTTGTCCCATAGACTTCCGATCGACTTTGGGTCGACAGTAGAGTCAGGGATGACCCTGGGTTCAAAATGAAGGGTTATCACAAGAGGAAGCTCTGCCACTGTGACTTGAGCCCTCCTAACTGTATCTAACCTCTCCCCGACGTCAAAGTCTTCGTTGACTAGGTTCTGAGGATTGTCAGGCCGGTTCGAAAAGCCAGAACCTATAGAAGCATTTCTGTTAGAACAACAACGCCGTATTGCAGTCGTTTTTTCTTCGAACAACACTCAGTTTCAAATTCAAAATGTTGGGTAATTAATGAGAAAATTTCACTCTCATTAATTATCTTTATGGAGAAAAACTTTATCAATTAAACAAGGAATCTGACTCCAACCCCAACTCTACCACCGGTGTTCAAGTCAGAGAGGACTTCTGTTAATAGAAAAATTTGGCCAGGGGTCAAAGAGATATTTTCCACCTATAATTGACACTCATGAAGCCTGAAAAGACCGTAAAGCCACCCTGTAAGAGCAGGGAAGGCCAGTTTGGCTTCAAAGTTACCTGAAGACAAGCCAAGCGCGATAGAGACGAGCCCTCACAAGAGCACTGGAACCTGGGCTTCTCCGGGCCATCTATCGGGGAACCTCGCCTCTGAGGTCGAGCTCCATAACCGCCTAGTAAATGCCAGGGGAAGTCTCCAAGCTCAAGAGACATTTGAAAGAAGCCCGCCAACCTCTCCAGAAGCCCGTTGTCCTTGCTAAGCATAAAGGAGGAATCACGCCTAAGTCTGTATTACCCCAGCTACCTTCCAGGAGGGTCTAAAATAACACCTCAGGCCTTCACGGGTTAAGGAAAATCCATCTTAAGCTTTCAGGAGCAGAGCCAGAGCAGGGGTCTACCTCGCTCTACAGGGCAATAGGCGGCTGGCAGGATGACCTCCATGAAGATTCATGGCACGAGTGCACACGGGATCGTTTCTACGAAATGTTCATATGCACGTCAAGAGTATAATTCAAATAAGGCAACAAACTTATCTTCGTCAACCATATCATCGAATCTGAAAACAATTCAAATTCAAATGACAAATCCTGCCCGATAAGGAGGGAACGGATTCATAGGATCACGATAAAGTATTTACGAAATTGAAACCTACTTGGACGATTTTTATAGATGAACACAGACAGAGAAAAGAGAGACAACTGAGATAGATCGAGCGACATACAGAAAATCATAAACAACAGATATACACATAGAAGGAAGGCCTAAATTCTGATTTCAGAACACGGTCACCTTCATCTCCACTATTCGACAGAAACCGAGTTGCCACCACCCTACTCCTCCGAGAGATTGTGAGCAAACAAGATAGTTATTTGTATCTTAAAGCAATATAACAATAATACAACTCACATTTACTGTTATTACCACTCGTCTCTTTCTTTTACACAGGGTTAGGAACCAACGGTACTGACCCCGGCCACCGCTTTCTTGGTAGTGGTCTCGAGGGTGTTAACTGGAATTTCTCATCTCGAGCAAATTTCCCGTTAACAATTTTATTTTTGAATTTAAAATGTTTGAATTTAAAATTAAAATCAAATATAACATATGAGATATTTTTTATTTAAAAGTTTTTAAAACTCAAATTAGATTTGATTAGATTGTTTTTTAAAATTTTATATATGTTATATATATTGTTAAAAAAAAAAGGTTGTGCGTTTTCACGCACAGCTTATATATATATATACATTGACAAAAGACAAAAAGAGAGAGTTGTTTTTGGTTTTTTTCAAATGCATTAAAAAATTATTAAACTTTTGTTTTTAGTGTGTGCAAGTTGTTGCACTAAGAAAATAAAAACTATTATTTCTTTTAACTACTAGAAATGTTCTATGTAGTTTTTTTAAAAGAAGAAATAGTTTCTTCATTTGTTTTTCTCTACACCCTCCATCATAAGTTCCTGAGAACAGTGACGCACCCACACGCAGTTACCAGTCCCGGGATATAGCGAGGAAGATCAGTGGTACAAACCAGTAGCATATCGAAAAAGTAAAGGAGCCTCCAAACGTTGGTATGGTTCTTTTAATCTTTCTTTTTATTATTGATTACAATTTCCTGTATTTACATATATATTTTATTAGTGTAATAATTAGTATATGTATTTGTTCCAAAAATAAATACGATCACAAGTTCACTCGTCCCAGATACAGATTACGATCTGTATAAAAAAAATTAAAAACTCATTTCCGTTGTGTGACCGATGAACGAGGTTCCAACATAAGATGGCGTTCATCGCATCATGGGCTACCAAGGCGCGGGGTAAAGGGGCCTATGTTTCTCAAGCAGCTGACGTAGCAGTGCAGCTTCTGCTGTTGTTGTCCCTACTCCTGTTTCTGCTTCTGTCACCCCCAATTTTACTCGGTTAGACGTTATTGTCTCTCCATCTATATTCCCAACCCCTTAAGCTTCAAAGGACTCCGAGGCTGGAGTTGAAGGGGTTCCCGCTATTGGCCCATAAAATCAGTCAGGCTCTGCCATTCCTGGCGAGGTCTTAGGGCAATTTGTCACTTCCTGTCCCGGGGGCAGTCTTTCTATGATGGCTTCAATGCATGCAGATATCCTAGTTACCAAAGGGTCTGCCATCTTGGCCGAGGAAATCATCATCTTTATCCTTTCCCTACAACGGTTTGTTTCATCACTTTCTAACTTGAACTCTTTTACATGCCTTCAAATTCAACGTGGTTATGGGCCACCAAGTGACCTCTCTCTGCGATAGGGCAGCCAAAGCTGAAGCTGAGCAGGCCATGGAGTTGTTGGCACGGGCTCAAGGTCTAGTACAGGAGATGACCTCTAGCCAGAGGGGAATGGAGGCAGAGCTAGTCGAGCTTCATTGTGACAATGAGAGGTTGAAGCGATCTTTCGATCAAGAAACCCTCCAGTCTGAACATCGAGCAAGGTCACGGGATTCCTGAAAGGTTGATACTAAGGTGTTAGAAATCTAAAACCAGGCCTTGTATGCTCAGGTGGCCAAGTTACAGACGGAAGTGGAGGCCTCCTTTAGTGACGGGTATTTTTACGCTTCATTCCAAGTCGCAGAAGCCATCCCTCTTCCTTTCGACCTCTCCAGTATCGCTAGATAGGATAGGGAGGAAATCATGACCAGGGTTACAGAGATGTCTCGTCCCGAGGGTGATGGAGCTAACCCTTCTAGAGGGGTTGAGGCAGGAAAGTGAGCAGTTGCGACAGATCCTCTTCTTCCTCCTCATGCCTTACCATTCTCAAGTCTCGGGGAAACCTCTCACGGGGTTCGGCCTGCTTAGCCCAAGGGGGATCAACAGAAAGCTCGGGAAGAGATCCACAACCAACCTTAAGAGGGTCTAAAAATATTTAGAGGTCAAGCCGAAAGAGATAGAGCCTCTAGCAAACCAATTGAGGAACCTCCACCATGAGGGATAGCAGAGGAGGCCAACCGGGATGAGCAACCACCGGAAGGAGGGGCAGAGGGTGAGGGTCGTCATTGAGGAGGAGTAGCTTGAGGCAATCAGAAGGATACAGGAGCTTGAGGCAACCCATTCTTGACTTACTTTGACTGCCCGAAAAGGGGAGTGGGCACCTTGCCTTACTCTTTACCAGACAGATAGTCTTTCTATTTTTATTTTATTATTTTTCTTGTAACCTGGAACTAGGGGTTGGGCTCCCGGTTTAACAATTGTAGCCTCTTAAGGGGGATGGGCTCCCACATCATTAATGAAGATTAGCTTTAGATTTCATTCATGCTTGCTTCAATGGATTTTTACTTGGCTTGCTTTATACCTGGCATTCTCCATGATGCGACCTTCGAATTAACTTGAATTTGGTAAAAATAAAGAGATATAAAATTTAACTAATTGGAAGTAGACAGCTAGCTCGAGCTCTCAACTCTCAGCAAAAACTTGTAGCTTGATGACTTTAGTGAGTAGTCCCCTTATATGATTTTAAGCTAGTTTGCACTTGTTACAGCAAGCAATCATATGCACATAGGGGATTAGTAACCAGTAATAACTTGGACATTGGAGTTTAGATAGGAGAACTTTTCAAGCCCAGGTCCCTCAAGGGGGTTATAACCCGATCAAGGTATCAATAAGGCTAGATAACTATTTTGATCTCGAGATTTGGAAGGTAACTATGCTCTTACACTCAGACCCTTATTAGGGGTGGTAGACCGATCAAGGCATCAAGAGGGCTATCTAGCTATTTCCTGGTCTCGAGATCTGGAAGGGAACAATTTTCTTACAGTCTGATCCTTCTTGGGGGAGGTAGCCTGACCAAGGCATCAAGAGGGCTATCTAGCTATTTCCTGGTCTTAAGATCTGGATGGCAACTATGCTCTTACACTCAGATCCTTATTGGAGGTGGTAGCCGGATCAAAGCATCAAGAGGGTTATCTAGTTATTTCACAGTCTTGGGATCTGGATGGCAACTATGCTCTTACACTCAGACCCTTCCTAACGGGGGGTGATGCCCAACCGAGGCATCAAGGATAGCGAGGGGGCTTTCCCGGGTAATCCCTGGTCTTGAGATGGCTATGTCGAACTTACCCGTGTAGACACTAACTAGATACGGAGGAATTAATGTAGAATATAATCCAAGATAGAGAAAGCAGACTTTATTAATAAGAAATTGAGTACATTATTGTTGGGGTTGTACTTTAACCTAAATGGAGGTAGTCTTCTCACGAGTCCCCTATTTAGGGGTAGTACTACCTCAGGTGATTTGCATTCCAGGTGTAATCGATGGGTCGGTCATTCATGTCCTCAAGCTTGTACGCCCCGTTATGGACCACTACCTTTACTAAGTAAAACACTTCCAGTTGGGTCCTAAAACCTCGTCTGATCTCACCCTGGTACTCTGTGTGATCTTTCTGAGGACTAAATCCCCTTCTTTGAAGCTCCTGGTCTTCACTCTTTTGTTAAAATACCTCACAATCTTGCTCTGGTAGATTGCCACTTTTTTTGCCACCTGTTCTTGTTTTTCTTCCAAGAGATCCAGACTAGCTCAGAGCTTGACCTCGTTGCTCTTTGGTTCAAAGTGTTATACCCGAAACGAGGTCAGCTTATGTTCTACGGGGAGGAAAACATACCCTGAAGGCTAGAGAATAGGGTGTTGCCCCGATCGTTGTTCTCCTTATGGATCAATACGTCCAAAGGACCTCAGGAAGTTCTTCAACCCATTTTCCCTTCTTCTATTGCAGCTTCTTTTTCAACAGCTTCTTAACGGTTTTGTTAGTTGGTTTATGGGTGAGCTATGCAAACCGGAGTTCAATACCCAACTTCTCGTAATAATCTCTGAACCTGGCGTTGTCAAACTATTTTCACAGGTCTGTGATTATGACCAGCGGGGTACCGAACCTGTATACCACGTTTGTCTTGATGAACTTGGTAGTATTTTCCTCTTAGATCTAGGAAAGGAGGTCTGCTTCGACCCACGGGGTGAAGTAATCAATGGCAATGATAGCATACGTTGCTTGCCTAAGGGATATAGGAAGCGTTTTGATAAGGTCAACCCCCTACATTACGAATGGGTACGGCGAACTGAGCGAGAACAGACGTTCATGTGGCAGATGACTTAGGTTTGAGATCCTTTGGCACGGCTGGTAAGATCGGACAATCTCTTTTGCATCCTGGTGGATATTCGGCTAATAGTATCCCATTCGAAGCACCTGATAGGCCAAAGCTTCACCACCAATTTGATTTCCATAGTCCCTAAGCATGAACCTCTCTCAAGGCCCATCTGGCATCATCGAGGTGTAAGCATCGGAGCAAAGGAAGGAATTTACCCTTTCTTTAGAGGTACCTATCTTTGAAACAATATCGGACAGAAGCTCTCTTGATTCTCCGGGACTGGTCCGGCTCCTCTGGGAGCTTTTCTTCCTAGAGGTAAGCAACTATGGTGTCCTTCCAGCATGGCTATCATTCTACGGGGCATATTTCTCTACACTCGGTTATGCTTAGCTGGGAGATCATCTAAAGTGGAACCCCTTTTGGTAAGGTCTAGCCTCCATTCATAGCTATCTTGGCCAAGACGTTTGCCCAGTGATTCTGTTGTCAAGGTACCTGCTCGATCCTGAATCCCTTAAATTTGTACTTAAGCAGCTGAACTTGTTTTAAGTATGCAATCATGTTATCCCTTTTAGCTTGATAAACTCCAGAAACTAATTGACTACAAGTAATGAGCCACTCTTGACATACAGGTAGTCAGCCTCGAGCTCGACGGCTGCCTTCATCCCGGCTAGGAGGGCTTCATACTCTGTCTCATTGTTGGTGGCCTTAAATTCGAATCTGAAACAGTGGCAACACTCAGTCCCCTCTAGGTCTATTAGAACTATACCAGCTCCTCCCCCGGCTTGCCCAAAAGCTCCATCCATGTAGAGGATCCAAGACTGGCAACCCACCGGCCAGCCGTTAAACTTCAGAATCTTCTCAGGAGCTATATTTGTCACTGCCGAGGTTGCTTGTCCTAGGGGCACTAAGAACACTGCCACAAAGTCCGTCAAAGCCTGGGATTTAATTGTGGTCCTAGGTTAGTATCTTAAATCAAACTGAGTGATTTCCAGAGCCCATAAAACCAATCTACTAGAAACGTCCGACCTTTGTAGAAATTGGCAGAGAAGTTAGTCTGTTACTACTGCAATTGAGTGAGCTTGAAAGTAGGGACAGAGCTTCCTTACTGAAGTCACCAGAGCATACACGAGCTTTTTTAGAAGAGTGTAATTTTTCTTTGACTTGGTCAGGGCGTGACTTAGGTAGTAGATAAGTCGCTGGACCCTATCTTCACATTCCTTGACCAAGGCCCCACTCACTGCAGTTTCTGAAACAGCCAAGCAGGTTTGTAACTCCTCTTCAGGACTTGGCTAGACTAGCAATGGAGGGCTCGTCAGAAATTTCTTCAAGGCTTGAAAGGCTTGCTCACTTTCTTGGTCCCATTTCAAGTTTTTTCCCTGCTTGATAGCTTTGAAGAAAGGGAGAAATTTATCTGTAGAGCGAGAAATGAACCTGTTGAGCGTTGCTACCTGTCCGTTCAGGACTTGTATCTGCTTGAGTGATGTAGGGGATTCTAGGTCCAAGATAGCTTTGATCTTCTCTAGGTTAGCCTTTATACCTCTCTCATGAACCATGAAGCCCAGAAACTTTCCCGCAGTTACCCCGAAAGCACATTTGGAGGGGTTTAATCTCATCTGGTTTTCCCTTTGGATCATTAAAATTCTTCGAAGGTCGTCCTGATATCCTTCTATAGTTGGTGGCTTGGTGGGCATGTCATCGATATATACCTCCATCGATCTTCCAATATCGGGTTTGAACAATCAATTGACCAACCACTGATATATAGCTCCCGTATTCTTAAGCCCGAATTGCATCACCTTGTAACAGTATAAACCTTGCTCGGTAATGAAGTTGGTCTTGTCCTGGTTAGTAGGGTACATCATGATCTGGTTGTACCCTGAGAATGCATCCATGAAGCTTAGGAGCTTGTTCCCAGATGTGAAGTCAACCAATGGATCGATCTTTGATAAAGGAAAGCTGTCTTTTGGACATGCCCGGTTGAGATCGGTGTAATCAATTCACATATGCCACTTCCCATTCGCCTTCGTGACCATCACCACTTTGGCGATCCATTTGGGATAGTGCGCTTCTCTGATGAAGCCTGCTCTAAATAAGTTATCCACTTCCTCCTGAACCGCATTATTCCTTATAGTGTTAAAGTGATGTCTTTTCTACTTGATAGGCTTGAAGGCCAGATCCACTGCTAATCGGTGAGCAGCCAATGACATTGGGATCCCGGACATCTCATCGTGACTCCAAACAAAGATGTCGTTGAATTCGAGGGTAGCTCCAACCTTAATGACCTTCGAAGGATCGTCCATCTGGATTGGTATCTCTTCTAGCTTATCCATAGGATGCCTGCTGGCCAATTCCCTGCCCTGTTTTTCTACATCTGGCATCACGGGGTCATACTCTAGGTGATCAACTTGCTCTCTAACTTCCAAGGCCATCCCCGAGTGTTACCTTATCCTCTATCGTTGTAACTTGTGCAAATTGTTTTGCTAGAGCTGTCAGGTCGACAGATATTGCATAGCACTTTCTGACTATTTACTGGTCACCACGTATCTCCCCCACCTTGTTTCATGCCGAAAACTTTAGGACGTTGTGGTAAATGGACATGACCCCCTTCAAGGATGCCAAGAAAGGTCTTCCTAGTATCGCATAGTAGGTCGAGTGGGTATCTACCACCACGAAGTCGGTCATAACATTTTGCTAGAGAGGTGTTATTCCAGTGATTATTGGGAGGATCATTGATCCCACAGGTATGATCGAGACCCCCGTGAATCCATACAGCGGGAAAGTGCAGCTATTGTAACACAATTGTTTCAAATTCAGCTTATCCAAGGTATCTTTAAAGAGGATGTCGACGTTGCTGCCTGTGTCAACAAGCACGCAGTGAATCATGCAGTTGGCAATCTGTATCGTGACCACCATGGGATCGTCATGAGGTTGTACGGTGTTGTAGATGTCCGCCTCGGTGAAAATAATTTTTGTTACCTGGGAGGGGTCAGCTGAGCTCTGGTAGACCTTGAAGATACCTTACCCATTATTTACACGGGGAATCTTTCTCACTTTATTTTTTCTGGAATTATTGGAGGTTCCAACAGAAGTGGGCCCTTCACTGATGGTATGTATCACCTGGATTTACTGCATCAGATCCGCCTACCCCTCTTTCACTTCTCGGTATGTTCGCTGATCTATGCCCGTACTTCCCTTCCAATCTGAATATTATCTCTGACATGTTGCAAGAACTCTATCAAACATCCTTCTCTTATCAGGGCCTCGATTTGATTACACAGGTTGTAGCACTCTGAAGTGTTATGACCCACATCTTCATGGAAGTCGCAATACTTGTACCGGTTTCTACTATCGACAGGGGCTTTCATGGGTGCAGGCTTCTATAGTAGCCTCTTATCCTGAACAGCGAGATAGATTGTTTCACATGATGCATTCAAGGGGGTGTAGTGATCATACACTCTCTCAACTTGCGTTAGAGGGGCTACTATCCTGGGAAAAGGTGAAGCCCACGGAGGGGTCTGTCTTACCGGATACCCTTCTTGCTTGGGTTGATAAAAGGGAAGCGGTATATCGACTTATTAGGAGGTTTGTCCTGATTTTTCTGAACCGACTCAAGTCTGGGAGTTTCCTTCTTCTGACAATTCATCGTTTTCATATCTTCATGTTCCATCTTGACCTTGAGCTGCTCGTCGACTTCGATTTTCTCTAGAGCCAGAGCATAGGCTTCCTAGTAGGTCTCTGGAGGCCGCTTGGCAAATGATCGAAAAAGCACGCCCGCCCACAGGTTCTGCTTGAAATTGACAAGAGTTTCTTTCTCAGTGAAGACCCTCATCTAGATGAATTCTTTTTGGAACCATTCCACAAGCCCGAAGGGTTTCCTCCCTCTACTGGATGGTACTGTAGATGGATGGGATCCTTCAATCTGGGTTTGACTCTCTAAAGTTGAGAGTAGAAATCAGTTGACAAATTTGTGAAGGAATCCACTCTGTCAGCAGGTAGCTTTCTGAACCAGGTCTTAGCATAATCTGTTAGTGTATTAGAGAACATCCGGTACAAGGCGGCCCCAGTTGTGTTTTGGATTTCCATATGTTGGACGTAACTCTCTAAGTGGCTCAAAAGATCCTCCGTGTCGGAGAACTTGTCTGATGGCATCTTAAACTTTAGCAGGAGCTCAGCCTCATGAATCCTTCTGGTAAATAAGGGGTTCATCTCACTCAAGGGGTCTTTTTGACCTCATTACCCTTTCCTCTTTTCAACTGCTGGATCTTCTTCTACATATTGGCTAGTTGGTCCCTCAGACGCTTATTTCCATTTTTCTCGAAATCGACCTTGGAGCTCTCGTTATCAGATCCCTCCGATGAAATGGATATCTCCACTTTACCATCTTCATGGGCAGGCTCAGCTTGTGCAGTTTACCTGCTACCACCGGCCTAAGCTCAAGGTTCCCTTCTGGAAATCGCTGATCGAGATGGGCTGCAAGGTGCCTTTGGCAAAGCGTCGGCTGCTGACTTGACCTGCCTGGGTTGATTATAGGTCGGCATGTCTGGGACTGGGGGCATGGGCCCTAGCCTGTAACGGATAAAAGTCGTGGGTCCTGTCCCATTGTAGGTAGGAACCGGTTGAAGGGGTCCCAGCCGATCAAAGGTAGGTTGCCTGGCAGCGGATCTGCTCACCTCTTCTCGAGAACCAAGATCTACCAGCTGAGAAGCAATTCCTTCTGCATCTAGACGAAGGAGGACATTCTCCACGATGGCCGTAACATGCTAGTTGTTCATAGTTTAGTTTGTTGCCTGAGGGGATGGAGCTCGCTTCATGTCTGGTTGATACGAGGCTGGCTTGTGATGCTTAGATTTTCTTTCCTTCTTCTATCCCTTCTTGGTCGAGGGGGCAGACTAATGTCCCGAGGTTTCAGGCTGTCCTTGGGAGAAGTGAAGCCTCATAAATACAGTAAAATAATTAACTTGTAAATATAAAAATGGTGGTGTGGGTTTTTCCCCACAGACGGCTCCAAAAAGTGTTAACTGAAAATTTACGAGTGGTGAGAAATTTCGATTAACACCCTCAAGACCACTACCACAGAGGTGGTGGCCAGGGGTTGATACCTTAAGTACCAAGATTAATTGTACAATGGTGAGGTATTTAACGTAGAGATTAATGGGATGAGAAGAAAGGCGTTTTTATTATAAATCACATATGTCATACATAAGCTCTTAAACACTCTCAATGTAACTAAGATACAATAGGATGGCAACCTCATGCCTGTCGAGAAGTAAAAAAATAACGACAGTCTTGTTCTGATTCCAGAATTTAGGCCGGAGTCAAATCTCCCTTTTTTTCTCCTCTCTTTTCTCACGTTTCAGTTGGCCGTATTTATACAAGGTCCAAATAGGTTGAACTTGTGAATCTTCCGCCATGATTCTCTGAATCCATTCCCACCTTATCAGAGCCAGAAAGTGTTAACGGGAAATTTATTTAGGATGAGAAAACCCTATTAACACCCTCGAGACCACTACCACGGAGGTGGTGGCCGGGGTTGGTACCTTTGGTACCTTGGTGATCTTGTATGAATATGAGGGAGGATAAAACATTAGGTAGGAGACAAGCCATCCCGCCCGTCGGGCTTCGTGCTTATGAAGTATATCTGGGGAGCTCGAGGTTCCCTTGCTAGTGCGAAGGGGGTGATCCTAGACCATGTTCCTCGGTAGGGGTCAGAGCCCGTCCTGGTACCCAGAGCCTAGTTCCGGAGCCCGATTGCTTCCGGTAATACCCCAACCTTGATAGCAAGTAAGAATGGGGCTTATCTAGCTCTAGTGTCGGAGAGCTCGATTTCTTCCATAGAGAGGATACGGGAGAGCTCCTCGACACCCTTTGAACTGATCTGGGTGGTTTCTCTTCATCTTGATGTGTGACTTTGGCATGTAGATGAGAGGATAAGAGCGTTAGGTCTAGTGAGGAAGGAATCTAGATTCGGTTCCTTAGGTCTTCGTTGTTGTTTTCCGATCTCATGTAAGGAAGATTAGAGAGCTAGTACCAATGGGGTCGGTACCTAGCTCGCATACACACATGCGTAATACAGTAGATAATAGGAAAAACACAAGTCTTATGTAAATGGAGGTGGATTGACCAAGGGGGGGAAAAGCATCATGAGTGATCACATACTGAAAAACCCCTAGGCAGTATCCAGAGGAAGGAGGAATACCATTCCTTGTATATATATATATATCATGCGATGCTTCGAGGAGGTTACAAAGATGTCAAAGTAGTACAACGTATATGCTCCGGGGAGCTTACAACAATGAGTGTTTACCAATACCAGTATTTTCCTGGTCGGGGTACACATACAATGATGATCTATAGAGAACTTTAAAAGAAGCATGTGCCTTCTCCGATCTCAGATGACCTCGAATGTTGAATATCGAGTCTGTCTTAGAGTATGTATTATAGCGTCTTCTGTCATCGATTAGATACCCCTCAATATGCCTTTTACAGACATATTTATAGAAGGTGACTACCTTGGCGTGCAAGTCCAGGACTCTTCAATAAGTCTTCGTTTCCTTATCGAATACGATTCTTCCTCTAATGTAGTTGATCGGCTTGTAGCTAATATCTTGGAGAAGATATGATTATTTCCTCTTCGGACTCTACCTTCCTTGATAGGTGGGATTTTCTGTTATAGCTGACCCCCAATAATCGGTTGTGGAGGATATCTTGGAGGAAAAGGTATTTGTTTCCTCTTTGGACTCTTTCACTAATGGTGGCCATTAAAGAGTTCAATATTCTCTTATTAATGGCGTTGATCATGTCATTAATTGGGTTGACTGCCTCTATTAATATAGTTGACCTCATTAATAGGGTTGACTACCTCCATTAATAAGGTTGACCTTATTAAATAGGGTTGACTACCTCTATTAATACGATTGACCTCATTAATGGTGTTAATAAAAAAATTGGCTAGGGACCAAAGAAGAATTTTCCACTTCCCAGCTTTCCCGCAAGGGTCCTAATTCAGGCTTGTATGACGGGGTATCAAGGTCCCCGAGGTCGAGCTACCACGCGATCCTACAAGAGCAAGGCGAGGCCACCCATACCATCTGATCATCTCGCACGTTTTTAGGCTTACCAAATAAAGTCTGACGAAACCGCCTCAAGCTCCTTATACCTGGATAAAGCCCAAAGCTAGGTCGACGTGAAAGGACCTGGGTCCCCCAACATCAAGGTATCTCGTGACACTCTCCTAGAGCTTGCTACTATCTCTACTTTCACTAAGGGACCTTCAAGGTGTCGAACTTGTCTTGCAAATGCCCTCCTGCCTCGTCGAGGTATAATCTCGACCTGTCTAAGAATTAAAGGAAGAAGCCCGTAAAGCCTCATTGTCACCAAAAGTGCCAAGATCCACTGTAGATCCTCGTATGGTTGAATCAAGTAGCAAGAGCAGTACTCGAGTGTACCTCTCCACCCTTCCAGAAGCGAGCCAAGGTCGTCTGTTTATGGCAAACACCTTACCAGGGCCTGCTAGCCAAGCCCGCTACCCCGTTAGGAAGCCTGCATAATTAGGTCAAGCTCCATGATAAAGTTCGATGTAGCTAAACCAAGCTCCCAACTAAAAGTTTGGAACCCAATGGGATATTTCGCCTTTAAAATGGTTAGCACAAGCTCCATGGGAAAACCAGCATCTAGCTCTGTGACAATCAAGAGGTCCCCGGGGGACCCCGCCAGTGTACTGGATCCAAGGGTACCTCGCCCTCAAGGAATATCAAATGTCACCTCTGGTAACCTCTATGAAGTACCTCTCCAAAGTGACATGCAAAACTATAGCTCTCCTCTCAATAACGTAGGAAGAGAGGATTGACTTCCATGACATTTAAAATACCATTAATGAGGTCAACCACATTAATGGAGTCATTCAACCTAGTTAATGACATGATCAACACCATTAATAAGAGAATATTCAACTCTTTAATGGCCATCATTAGTGAAAGAGTCCATAGAGGAAACAAATTCCTTTTCCTCCAAGATATCCTCCACAACCGATTATTGGGGGTCAACTATAACAGAAAATCCCGCCTATCAAGGAAGGAAGAGTCCGAAGAGGAAACAATCATATTTTCTCCGAGATAATAGCTACAAGCCGATCAACTACATTAAAGGAAGGATCGCATTCGATAAGGAAACAAAGACTAATTGAAGAGTCTCGGACTTGCACGCCAAGATGGTCATCATGTATAAATATGTCTGTAAAAGGAATATTGTATCGGGCTCTCTGATCAATGACAGAAGATACATGCTTCATTTACAGATCTCTCGACATCATCAATATATGTGTTACCTTTACCTAGAATATACTGGTATCGGTCTACATTCGACCACCATTGTAAGCTCTCCGGAGCGACTACGTTGTATTATTTCACCATTCTTGTAAGCTCCCTGGAGCATTCTTTGATATATACATAAAGAAGGGTATTCCCCCTTCCTCTGGATACTGCCTTGGGGTTTTTCAGCATGTGATCATCCGTGATGCTTTTTCCCCCTTGGTCAGTCCACCTCCCTCTATAAAAGATTTGTGTTTCTCTTACTTGTGTCCTGTGTAATGCATGCGTATATGAGTGCAAGCTAGATTCCTACCTCGCTGGACCTAGAGCTCTTGTCTTTTCATCTACATGCTAAAGTCACATATCAAAATGAGGAGAAACCACCCAGACCAGCTTGAAGGAAGTCGATAGGCTCTCCTGCATCATCTCTATGGCAGAAATCGAGCTCTCTGACACTAGAGCTAGATAAGCCCCCTCCTTACTTGCAATCTAGGTCGGGGAATTACAGGAAGAAATTGGGCTCCAGAATCGGGCTCCAGAACCGGGCTCCAAGTACTATGACAGGCTCCAACCCCTACCGAGGACCATAACTAGGACCAGGACCAAGATCAACCCCTTCACACTAGCAAGAGAACCTCAAGCTCCCCAGATCTACTTCATAAGCACGAAGCCCGACAGGCGGGATGGCTTGCCTCCTCGAGCTCCCCAGATCTACTCTATAAGCACGAAGCCCGACGGGCGGGATAGCTTACCTCCTACCTCTTGTTTGATCCTCCTTCATATTCATACAAGATCAGGTCAGGTATCAACGATACCAACCCCGGCCATCACCTCTATTGTAGTGGTCTCGAGGGTGTTAATGGGGATTTCTCATCTTAAACAAATTTCCCGTTAACAAATGGTAATCATGAAAGTCGACCCTCTCTCTTGGAGGAGAACTCTAGTTCAATATTCTGGTGGCGCGGTACCTTACTAATACTATTCTTCCTACTTTACGGAGAAGGCGTACCCCGGATGGGACCCGAATCTGGTATCCTAGTACTTGGGTATCAATCTAAGGGCGAGATACCTTAAGGTACCAGTCTGGTTGTATGGAGCTCGATTTGACCGTACTGGAATCCGACGGGGTAGCGAAGCTTGGCTGGTAAGCCCTGGCAAGGTGTTCGTCATAAACAGACGGCCTTGGCTTGCTTTTAGAAGGGTGGAGAGGTACGCTTGAGTACTGCTCTTGCTACTTGATTTAACCATGCCAGGATCTATAGCGGATCTTGGCGCTTTGGTGACGATGAGGCTTTACGGGCTTCTTCCTTTTATGCTCGGACAGGTCAAGATTATACCTCTACGAGGTAGAAGGGCCTTTGCAAGACAAGTTCAGCACCTTGAAGGTCTCCTAGTGAAAGTAGAGATAGTAGCAAGCTCTAGGAGAGTGTCACGAGATACCTTGATGTCGGAGGACCCAGGTCCTTTCACGTCGACCTATCTTCGGGCTTTTATCCTGGTATAAGGAGCATGACGCGGTCTCGTCAGGCTTTATTTGGTAAGCCTGGACACGTGCAAGATGCTCAGATGGTATGGGCGGCCTCGCCTTACTCCTGTAGGATCGTGTGGTAGCTCGACCTCGGGGACCTTGATACCCCGTCATATAAGCCCGAATTTGGACCCTTGCAGGAAGGATGGGAAGTGGAAAATTCTCCTTTGGTCCCTAGCCAAATTTTGCTATTAACAAAAGTCCCCTCTGACTTGAACACCGGTAATTATTTAGGGTTGGAGTCTGAATCTTGTACTACATGAAGAATATTGTTTGTCGCTTCTTACTTGTAACCAGAATCGCTCACAGTGCTTGGCTTAGAGAACCGGGGTACTAGTCATTCTGTATTGCTCGATCATGTCGGATGAAGCTTTTGTGGTTAATATGGGTACCTAGAGTTCCTTTTCCAAGAATCATGGTACTTAGACGAGCTGGCGAAATGATCCTGGTAGGCATCTTTACCATCTAGATTCTTCCTAGTGGGATTGGCTCGGCCAAGGCAGCAGGATGACCTTTTGGTTGTTCTGATCTCGTGAACTAGTAGGAAACTATGCTCTTACGCTCAGATCCTTCATAGAGGAGGTCACTCGGCCAAGGCATCCAGAGCGCTATCTAGCTATATCCTGGTCTTGAGATCTGGATAGCAATAATGCTTTTACACTTAGACCCTTCTTAGGGGTCGTAGCCCGACCAAGGCATCAGGAGCGCTATCTAGCTATTTCCTGGTCTCGAGATCTGGATAGCAACAATGCTTTTACACTCAGACCCTTCTTAGGGGTCGTAGTCTAACCAAGGCATCAGGAGCGCTATCTAGCTATTTCCTGGTCTCGAGATCTGGATGGCAATTATGCTCTTACATTCAGATTCTTCTTGGGGGTCGTAGCCCGACCAAGGAATCAGGAGCACTATCTAACTATATCCTGGTATTTTGATCTGGATGGCAACTATGCTCTTACACTCAGACCCTTCTTAGGGGTCGTAGCCCAACCAAGGCATCAGGAGCGCTATCTAGCTATATCCTGTTATTTTGATCCGGATGGTAATTATGCTCTTACACTCAGACCCTTCTAGGGGGTTGTTGCCCGACCAAGGCATCAGGAGCGCTATCTAGCTATATCTTGGTATTTTGATCTGGATGGCAACTATGCTCTTACACTTAGACCCTTCTTGGGGGTCATAGCCCTACCAAGGCATCAGGAGCGCTATCTAGCTATATCCTGGTATTTTGATCCTGATGGCAACTATGCTCTTACACTTAAACCCTTCTTGGGGATCGTAGCCCGACCAAGGCATCAGGAGCGTTATCTAGCTATATTCTAGTATTTTGATATGGATTCCAACTATGCACTTACAATCGGATCCTTCTTGAGGGAGTTCATACGACCAAGGCATCAGGGGTGATGAGAGGGCTTACCCGATCAATCCCTGGTCTCAAGATCTGGAAGGCAACTATGCTCTTACACTCAGACCCTTCTTGGCGGGGGGTGATGCCCGGCCGAGGCATCAGAGGTAGTAAGGGGGCTTCCCCGACCAGTCTCTGGTTTTAAGGAGATCACTGTCGAAATACTATGGCTATCCTCCTGGAGGGAGCAATCCAGTCCAGGGTATTAGTGGAGGGAAAAAACAGTTTAGAAAAGCAACGGAAGCGTGAGAAAAAAACGAGATTAGGGTTTGCGTATAAATAAAAATAATTTCTCTTTTATGCAACGAGAACCTTAACCCTAGATTAATTGATGTATATAAAAGTATCGTACCATTTCGCGTGACGATTGAACAAGCGCCGAATTGTTTCCGCAAGATCTTCCAATCCAATCACGAACGTGAATCACCTAGGAGTGTGGGCTTCCTTTCTTTAAATTGTATTCCAAAGGATGGAGACAAAGCAAAAATCTTTTCTTTGTTAGTTACAAATATCCTCCAAGAGAAAAATCTAAGAACGTCCGGTCACTCTTGAATTATCAATCAACTTGATTGAAACTCGCTTGAACCTTGATTCAATGTTGTACACAAAACCCTTTTGGTGTAAAGGATACCAGTATACTATTGAAAACAAAAACGTTCCCCTTTTTTCTCTTCTAGGCCGAATTCACACACCCTTTATCTATAAGTTGATCGAATTTTGTCTAGAGCAAAAACTATTTTTTCTCCCTCAAAATTCTCTCTTGCTATGCCAAATTCTCTCTTGAAAATTACCTAGGCATGGCCGAAATTTTCATCATAAAATTCATAGGGATGGCCGAAAAGCACACACATATATATAGGATCATAAATCCTTTCCTAAGAAGGATTTACTTGGTTAGCAAGAATTCTTTCCTTAGGTGGATTTATTTGGTAGTTAAGAATCCTTATCTTAAAGAAATTCTATCCTTTTGTATATATATAAGGGCTGGCCGAATTTTATATGATATAGATTAGGATCACAAATCCTTTCCTAAGAAGGATTACTTGGTGGTTAAAAATCCTTTCCTTAGGTAGATTTACTTGGTGGTTAAGAATCCTTTTTAAAAAGGAATTCTATCCTAACACCAAGACTCCTAATCCAACTCAAAAGTGTAATTGTAACCATATTAAAGACTTCCTAATTTGATTAGATAAATAACTCCATTTATTTATCTACTTATCAAATATAGTCTTTAACATTAACTATACTACCAACAATAGTATAGTTTTAGGAGACCATCTCCTATTAGGAAAAGATTTTGACTTTTAATTAAGAAATTAATTAATCAACAAATTAATTAATTTCTATTTAATTAAATAATAATAAAATAAAAATAATATATTTAAGCTATTCACCATAGCCATTGCCGCCCATACCTAGTATAAAGGCCATATATTATTTCTCTTTTTTTATTAAATCCATTAGACCTTAATAAAAAGTCCACATGTAAACTAGACCTATTCTGACAAAAAGAAACAAGTTCACATGCATTATTACAATTCTAGATGGACCCCTAAATTGGTCCGGTAGAATATATCAAGTGATCCATGCAAGTTCGTGTGGATTGGGGATCTTGGCGGGCTATCTAAATTTAAGCTCCAATAGACACAACCCAATCACAATCAACAAATGATTCACTTAGGCCCAATCTATTTAATTTTAGTTCATTCCACTAAAGAACTAAAATTGAACTCTTAAATAATGATAGAATAAGTTGATGTTATTCATTCGTACCCTAGACAACCTTATTGGAGAAAGTGTATCCTCGTGAAGAATACCAGTAATCGCCAAGAGCTCATAAACTGCCTATAGCTCTCCAAGTTACCATATTTACTCATATGACCACATTTTGAACTTGGATATTTTGACTTGTCCAGAAGCCATGTTTCAATAGACACTATTGAAAACTTAACGTTAAGATTTAATACCCAATACCTCAAAACATCCATATGATGGTATTCTACTCTCATTCAATAAATGGAGTCATGAAGTCCATATCTATAAATGAAGTCCTCTATCGATTAACAAATGAATACCACCAAACTATCGAGGATAGACTATGTTATATAATCGTACTCATTGATAGCTCAAATGATAACACTTGCAACCATAAGTCCAATATTTATCTCAGGATTGAGATAGACTCTCTGATTGTCTTAAAATAAAAACTTTTATCCATTGACGGTTCTAGATAAAGTATTTCATTTTGATCCTATTCAATGCACCCAGTGCACTAGATTCTTTTGACCAAAGACACCACACTTTGATGATTTTAGACTCATCATAACACATTTGATCCCACTCAAATGCTAGCAAAAGAATCTACAACTTTGACAAGATAAAGGTGCCCAACCTTCTATCTTAAGTTGTAAATATTATTCAAGACTAACTAAAGAATTGTGTCTACCTCATACATATCTAGATGTATGAACAATTCTTCTTTTCTCATAGTCTTTTGACCTTATGATTATTTACTTTTGACAATTATAATAATTAAACTATAAATGCTATAAGATTTGTTAAACTAGAAATCACTTTATTCATATGAAACGATTGTTAATTACAATATTACACTCTTGCTATCAAGCATAATCCTAACAATTAGGAGGGTTATCTTGCTCTCCTAGTCAAGGCGATCACATGAGATCTATTACGGATACCAAAATCAAAGGAGATGCAAACTCATACTAAGTTGATACAAAGTTGTATCAATGCATGGTGGTATCGGTTGATAACCAATCTCGCTCTAAGAGCTTTTTCACGAGTAGAATCTCTTGAGATGATCTATATTATGAATGTAGATTGTAGAATGGCTCTCCACAAAAGTCGCTTTTTATTGTGAACTAGGGGAAATGGTCTCACGATGGGGTCATCTCCCCTCTCACTGGAGTACCGAGAAAATATTGAGCTTCTAGTCCCTAAATGATGTAACCGGTTTGGAAGTCGCTTGGGGTAGATGAGAGTTTTCAACAATCGTAATGGAGCTCGAGACCCCACTCTGAACGAATCAGGACCTTTGGGTGCTCTCCGAACGGATCGAGACCTCGATGGCTCACTAGGGCATTGGAAGGCCCAGTTCAAATGGAGAGGAGCCACCGGTATGATAATCTTTGAGAGCAAGCTGGTGCTTGCTAAGGTCGAGCTCGTGCAAGCCAAGGAGGATGGTTACTTCACAACCTTCCAGGTAGAGCTGGCTCTACTTCCCCCCTTTGACTTAAGAGTCATTGATGGATGGAAAAAGGAGGGGATTAAAAAGAAAGCTGCTGAGATGGTTGTGTATGTTCCCATCGTAGCTGGCAGGTCTTGGGTTGCTGAAGCAGACCCGGACTCGAAATCCCATGGTGCAGTAGATGATCAATCCGAAGAGAGAGCTTCTCCCTTAAATAAAGACCACAGCTGAGGTGGTTGTTTATATGGTAGGTGAGCCCCGGTTGATCCAGAAGTAAATGTTTCGGATGGAGAGAAACTTCTCTCTTAAGGGACGTCAAACCAAAAGGAGGAGGAGCTGACCACTGTAGTGAGGGGCATAGTTGTTCTGAATGAAGACATGACCAGAATTTAGGCAACCATAGCTAATATGCAGGTAACCCGAGAGTGGATCCAACATGCATATGATGTGGAGAGACTCGGGTCCATGCGTCGTTCCATGCGAGGATTGCTCTGAATGAGGAGGTAAACTCTTGAGGGAGTGGTTTAAACTCTACATGGCAGTGTGGCTACCTTGGAAGCCAATGTGGGTGCTTCATTTACTGAATGACACTTCTGTGTTGCTTGCTAGGCAGCTCAAGCTCTTCTTCCCTCAGACCTGATCATCATTGGAGGATGGATACCTTGAGTAGATCATAGAGAAAGTTGAGAGTTACCTGGGTCCTCTCCGACTGAAGCCGGATCTTCTTGAGATGATGGGTGAGAAGGTGATGAGGAGGACTTAATTCCCAATTATGGTTTCATGTATAGTCGTGTTAGGGTAGGAATTACCTTGAAGTCCCCTGCTGCTGTAGATGCATGACGGGCTCCAAGACTGCCTACCTCTCCATTAGAATCATTTAAAGTAGAGGTCCATTTCGATCCTTTCAAGGAAATGGAGGTCTGAACTGGTATGGCAGATGTGGGTTGCTGCAGAGGTTAGGGATGTAGGTGGAGCTTCAAAAATACATATATGTCCGTTTGAATCTGTCAAGGAGGTAAAAATCTAGATTGACCTTACCAAGTAAATGAAGGTTCATACTGAAGCCATAGTGAGGGAAGAGGTCTCGATCAATCCAGCTGAAGAGATAACGGACCGAGCTGATTCAGGCTAACACGACCAAGGTGGTGGAGCCGGCTCTGAGGTAGTAGTGCTAGAGGATGATGGTTCTACCTCTACCCAAGCAGCAGGACCAGGGAGGAATGAGTTGCCACGGTGGATGAAACTAACCTGGGATGTGGATCGGGACCACGGTAGCTCGTTAGGGCAATGAATGGCCCGGTGTAAATGGAGTGGAGCTACCGGCCTAGTAACTGTCTGGAGACATGCTCGGGATTCAAGAAGTTTCCCTTGACTGAGAGAAGACTTTGGACCCCTCCGGAATGAGTGGTGACTCACTTGAGCATTAGATGACCTATATGAATGGAGATGGGCTACCTGTCTGGTACCGGTCCAGAGGCATACTTAGGATTCAAGGAGCCCCTAGAAACTGAGAGAAAGCTCTGGACCCTCCTGGAATGAACCAAGAATTTAGTGGCTCACTTGGGCGTTGACCGGCCCGGTATAAGAAATGAAAATCCACTTAGCCTTACAATGAGGCTGTTACTCCAGAGGTTTGGTTAGGCATGTAGAAGGCCTTACCAAGAGAGGGAAACCTCTGGGCTCTCCTCGATCATCAGGCTTTGGTGGCTTGCTTGGGCGATAAAAGGCCTTGTACATATGGAGCGAAGCCAGCGATCATGTAGCATAGCTACTGCTCCAGAAGCATTCTTAGGCATGTAGGTGGCCTTACCAAATGTGGGAAGCTTCTGGGAACTCTTCGATCGGATCGGGCTTCGGTGGCTTGCTAGGGCAATGAAAAGGCCTGGTACATATGGAGTGAAGCCACCGGTCTGGTACTAGTCCAGAAGCATGCTTGAAATCCTAGAAATCCCCAGCAACTGAGAGAAAGCTCTGGACCCTCCTGGAATGAACCAAGAATTTAGTGGCTCACTTGGGCGGTGACAGGCCCGGTATAAGAAGTGAGGAGCCACTTGGCCTTACAGTGAGGATGCTACTCCAGAGGTTTGGTTAGGCATGCAGAAGGCCTTACCAAGAGAGGGAAACCTTTGAGCTCTCCTCGATCAGATAGGGATTTGGTGGCTTGCTTGGACGATAAAAAGCCCTGTACATATGGAGCGAAGCCACCGATCATGTAGCATAGCTACTGCTCCAGAAGCTTGCTTAGGCATGTAGGTGGCCTTACCAAATATGGGAAGCTTCTGGGAACTCTTCGATAGGATCAGACTTCAGTGGCTTGCTAGGGCAGTGAATGGCCGGGTAAACATGAAGTGAAGCCACCGATCCGATACCGGTCCAGAAGCATGCTTGGGATCCTAGAAGTCCCAACAACTGAGAGAAAGCTCTGGACCCTCCTGGAATGAACCAAGAATTTAGTGGCTCACTTAGGTGCTGACCGGCCCGGTATAAGAAGTGAGGATCCACTTGGCCTTACAGTGAGGCTGCTACTCCAGAGGTTTGGTTAGGCATGTAGGAGGCGTTACCAAGAGAGGGAAACCTCTGAGCTCTCCTCGATCAGATCGGGCTTTAGTGGCTTGCTTGGGTGATAAAAGGCCCTGTACATATGGAGCGAAGCCACCGATCATGTAGCATAGCTACTGCTCCAGAAGCTTGCTTAGGCATATAGGTGGCCTTACCAAATATGGGAAGCTTCTGGGAACTCTTCGATAGGATCGGGCTTCAACGGCTTGCTAGGGCAGTGAATGGCCGGGTAAACATGAAGCAGGCCACCGGTCTGGTACTAGTCCAGAAGCATGCTTGGGATCCTAGAAGTCCCCAGCAACTGAGAGAAAGCTTTGAACCCTCATGGAATGAACCAAGAATTTAGTGGCTCACTTGGGCGTTGACCGGCCCTGTGTAAGAAGTGAGGAGCCACTTGGCCTTACAGTGAGTCTGCTACTCTAGAGGTTTGCTAAGGCATGTAGGAGGCCTTACCAAGAGTGGGAAACCTCTAGGCTCTCCTCGATCAGATCGGGCTTCGGTGGCTTGCTAGGGCGTTGAATGACTCGGTACATATAGAGCAAAGCCACCAGTCTTGTAGCAGTGCTTCTGCTCCAGAAGCTTGCTTAGGCACGTAGGAGGCCTTACCAAATGTGGGAAGCTTCTGAGAACTCCTCGGTCGGGTCGGGCTTTATTGGCTTGCTAGGGCAGTGAATGGCCCGGTAAAGATGGAGCAAAGCCACCGGTCTGGTAATGGTCCAGAAGCATGTTTGGGATCCTAGAAGTCCCCAGCAATTGAGAGAAAGCTCTGAACCCTCCTGGAATGAACCAAGAATTTAGTGGCTCACTTGGGTATTGACCGGACAGGTGTAAGAAGTGAGGAGCCACTTGGCCTTACAGTGAGGCTGCTACTTCAGAGGTTTGCTTAGGCATGTAGGAGGCCTTACCAAGAGTGGAAAACCTCTGGGTTCTCCTCGATCAGATCAGGCTTCGGTGGCTTGCTAGGGCGATGAATGACCCGGTACATATAGAGCAAAGCCACCGGTCTTGTAGCGGTGCTACTTGTCACGCGGTGAGAATTTCATCTAGGCACACCCGTGCGGCACTTAGGCAACTTCTGTGGGAACGTTGCTAAGTAAGCCTTGTAAGAGGGACACTCGGGCAAGTTCTTGGACGAACGTTGCCGAGTGTGAAGATGCGAAAGTGATTTAGAGTGAGAAGAGTCGGGAGAGGGTTGAAATGGGGAGCCTGGAGATAGTGCATCGGTGAGACTTACGAAGGAAGACCACGATGCTTTGGATCACTAGAATGCTCACAAATACTCTCAAAGGAAGAGTTGTATTAATGTAAGAATTCTAGGCTGGTTTACAAATGAGAGGGGTTGGCTATTTATAGGTGAGCCACCTCCTTAAGGAATGTTCTAGACTAATCTAGTCTAATAGTGGAGATTAAGTCTCCAGAAAATTCTACACCTAACTAGAATACTCTACATGTATTTACATGCCTTTACAAGGTTCTAGATTTTTCTACACATATCTAGCTTAGTACAAAAATGGTGTAGAGATGGTTGAGTTGCTAGACACTTCCAGAAGCTTGACCAATGTTGGAATTATGGAGAGGTCTCTAGAATCTTCCAGGAGCTAGGCAGAGTAAGGGCTTTTGTTGGACTCCTGGGCTTGTAAGCTTGCGGCCCGTGACATCCTCCCCCACCTAAGTTCGCAACGTCCTCGTTGCATGGGCGCTGAGTATGTTGGAGTTGGCCACAAGTTGGTTCATTCATGAGGAAGGTCTTCGGCTTGGAAAGCCTCCCTTGAGAGACCGAATTCGAGTCTCGCATCCTTAACTCGACGCAAGTGGGTTGGCTAGGTTTTGAAACTGATCTAGCATCTCGGGTGCCTTCTCTCGGTGCCTTCGATCGGTTCCCATGGCTTGCGCACTTCTTGTTCTTTCGAACGCCTACAGTTGGCTGGTTCTGTGGAGAAGTGGGAGAACTAGATGACACCTCAAGTTTTGTGGCGGGCTGCATCCTGCATGGCTCGGGCAAGGATTCCTCCTGGATGAAAAGTGTCTTGGACTTGTTTTGCTTGTTGTGGGATTGTTGGTCGCCATGAACAAGCGTTTGGATTTCGAATCGAGCAACTTCGCTATCGAAGAACGTGGCTCGTGCTAGCTGTGATTGCTCTATGGTGGCAACTTCGCTATAGGAGAACGTGGCTCATGCTAGCTGTGATTGCTCTATGGTGGCAACTTCGCTATCGGAGTGCATAACTCGTGCTAGTTGTGATTGCTTTTTGGCGACAACTTCGCTATCGGAGTGCATGACTCTTGCTAGCTGTGATTGCCTAGTAACGAGCTCCAAACCCTGCTGCTTGGAATCGACCTGCTCTGATACCACTTGTCACGGGGTGAGAATTTCATCTAGGCACACCCGTGCGGCACTTAGGCAACTTCCATGGGAACGTTGCTAAGTAAGCCTTGTAAGAGGGACACTCGGGCAAGTTCTTGGACGAACGTTGCCGAGTGTGACGATGCTGAAGCGATTTAGAGTGAGGAGAGTCGGGAGAGGGTTGAAATGGGGAGCCTGGAGACAGTGCATCGGTGAGACTTACGAAGGAAGACCACGATGCTCTGGATCCTAGAATTCTTACATTAATACAACTCTTCCTTTGGGAGTATTTGTGAGCATTCTAGTGATCCAGAGCATCGTGGTCTTCCTTCGTAAGTCTCACCGATGCACTGTCTCTAGGCTCCCCATTTCAACCCTCTCCCGACTCTCCTCACTCTAAATCGCTTCCGCATCATCACACTCGGCAACGTTCATCCAAGAACTTGCCCGAGTGTCCCTCTTACAAGGCTTACTTAGCAACGTTCCCATGGAAGTTGCCTAAGTGCCACACGGGTGTGCCTAGATGAAATTCTCACCCCGTGACATACTGCTCTAGAAGCTTGCTTAGGCACGTAGGAAGCCTTACCAAATGTGGGAAGCTTCTGAGAACTCCTCGATCAGGTTGGGCTTTGGTGGCTTGCTAGGGCAGTGAATGACCCGGTAAAGATAGAGCGAAGCCACCAGTCTGGTACTGGTCCAGAAGCATGTTTGGGATCCTAGAAGTCCCCAGCAACTGTGAGAAAGCTCTGGACGTTCCTGGAATGAACCAATAATTTAGTGGCTCACTTAGGCGTTGATCGGCCCGGTGTAAGAAGTGAGGAGCCACTTGGCCTTACAGTGAGGCTGCTACTCCAGAGGTTTGTTTAGGCATGTAGGAGGCCTTACCAAGAGTGGGAAACCTCTGGGCTCTCCTCGATCAAATCGGGCTTCGGTGGCTTGCTAGGGCGATGAATGACCCGGTACATATATAACAAAGTCACCGGTCTTGTAGATGTGCTACTGCTCCAGAAGCTTGCTTAGACACGTAAGAGGCCTTACAAAATGTGGGAAGCGTTTGAGAACTCCTCGATCGAATCGGGCTTCGGTGGCTTGCTAGAGCGGTGAATGGCCTGGTAAACATGGAGCAAAGCCACCGGTCTGGTACTAGTCCAGAAGCATGCTTGGGATCCTAAAAGTCCCCAGCAACTGAGAGAAAGCTCTGGACCCTCCTAGAGTGAACCAAGAGTTCAGTGGCTCACTTGGGAGTTGACTGACCCGGTGCACGAGGCATGGAACCACTAATCTTCTACTGGCCGTGCTGCTCTAGAAGCTACACAGCTCAATTGGCTTCTTAGATTCATGAGTCTACCTGCTACCGCTACCTAGGAGCTTTTGAAGGGTGAATACGGTGACATGTAGGGTCCCATATGACCAGGCCCAAATCCCACGGATCTACTGGATAAGAGGTCTACCAGTAGCAGAGCAAATCTTTTGTAAAGAAGCAAGAGAGGTGCAGTTCTATTGTATAAGAGCTCTCGATGTATCAGAATGGTTCAGCTATATAGGATATCTTCAAGCGGGGAGCTACTGTAATGGAGCTCGAAGATTATCTGAGCAAGTTCACTTCATAGGAGTAGCATAATGAACTGGTTCCACCAGGAATCCCACGTACCATATTTGCTCCACAATGAACCAAACTCGTTAAATGATAAAATGAGCACCAAATGCGATGCATAAGCGATATAGACTAGTATGGAGAAAAGACATCGTATATAGTAAATGATATTCCATGAATAATGAATCTGCTACCTCGATAGTATAATGAACTCATGTAGAGACATAGAGGCTTTCAAAAGGGGTGTGGAAACTTCCCACAGACGGCACCAGAAAGTGTTAATGAGAAATTAGTTTAGGATGAGAAATCCCTATTAACACCCTCGAGACCACTACCACGGAGGTGGTGGCCGGTGTTGGTACCTTGGTGATCTTGTATGAACATGAGGGAGGATGAAACAGTAGGTAGGAGATAAGCCATCCCCCCCGTCGGGCTTCGTGCTTATAAAGTAGATCGGAGGAGCTCGAGGTTCCCTTGCTGGTGCGAAAGGGGTGATCCTAGACCTTGTTCCTCGATCGGGGTCAGAGCCTGTCCTGGTACCCAGAGCCTGGTTCTGGAGCCCGATTGCTTCCTGTAATATCCCGACCTCGATAGCAATTAAGAAAGGGGCTTATCTAGCTCCAGTGTCGGAGAGCTCTATTTCTTCCATAGAGAGGATACGAGAGAGCTCCTCGACTCCCTTCGAACTGGTCTGGGTGGTTTCTCTTCATCTTGATATGCGACTTTAACATGTATATGGGAGGATAAGAGCGTTAGGTCCAGCAAGGAAGAAATCTAGATTCGGTTCCTTAGGTCTTCGTTGTTGTTTCCCGATCTCATGTAAGGAAGATTAGAGAGCTAGGACCAATGGGGTCGGTACCTAGCTCGCATACACACATGCGTAATACAGTAGATAATAGGAAAAACACAAGTCTTATGTAGATGGAGGTGGACTGACCAAAGGGAGAAAAAGCATCATGAGTGATCACATGCTGAAAAATCCCTAGGCAGTATCCAGAGGAAGGAGGAATACCCTTCCTTGTGTGTATATATATATATATATGTATATATATATCATGCGATGCTTCAAGGAGGTTACAAAGATGTCAAAGTAGTACAACGTATATGCTCAGGGGAGCTTACAACAATGAGTGTTTACCGATATCGGTATTTTCCTTGTCGGGGTACACATACAATGATGATCTATAGAAAACTTAAAACGAAGCATGTGTCCTCTCCGATCTTAGATGACCTCGAATGTTGAATATCGAGTTTGTCTTGGAGTATGTATTTTAGCGTCTTTCGTCATCGATTGGATACCCCTCAATATGCCTTTTACAGGCATATTTATAGATGGTGACTACCTTGGCGTGCAAGTCCAGAACTCTTCAATTAGTCTTCGTTTCCTTATCGAATACGATTCTTCCTTTAATGTAGTTGATCTGCTTGTAGCTAATATCTTGGAGAAGATATGATTGTTTCCTCTTCGGACTCTTGATAGACGGGATTTTCTGTTATAGTTGAGCCCCCAATAATCGGTTGTGGAGGATATCTTGGAGGAAAAGGTATTTGTTTCCTCTTTGGACTCTTTCACTAATGGTGGCCATTAAAGAGTTCAATATTCTCTTATTAATGGCATTGATCATGTCATTAATTGGGTTGACTACCTCTATTAATATAGTTGACCTCATTAATAGGGTTGAGGTACGCTGGCAAGGTGTTCGACATAAACAGACGACCTTGGCTTGCTTCTGGAAGGGTTGAGAGGTACGCTCGAGTACTGCTTTTGCTACTTGATTTAACCATGCTAGGATCTACAGTGGATCTTGACGCTTTGGTGACGATGAGGCTTTACTGGCTTCTTCCTTTTATGCTCGGACAGGTTGAGATTATACCTCGACGAGGCATGAGGGCCTTTGTAAGACAAGTTCGGCACCTTGAAGGTCTCCTAGTGAAAGTAAAGATAGTAGCAAGCTCTAGGAGAGTGTCACGAGATACCTTAATATCGGGGGACCCAGGTCTTTTCAGGTTGACCTAGCTTCGGGCTTTTATCCTGGTATAAGGAGCTTGACGCGGTCTCGTCAGGCTTTATTTGGTAAGTCTGGACACTTGCGAGATGCTCAGATGGTATGGGCTGCCTCGCCTTGCTCCTGTAGGATCGCGTGGTAGCTCGATCTCGGAGACCTTGACACACCGTCATATAAGCCCGAATTCGACCCCTGCAGGAAGGCTGGAAAGTGGAAAATTCTTCTTTGTTCCCTAGCCAAATTTTGCTATTAACATATATATATATATATATATATATATATATATATATATATATATATATATATATCTTTAAAAGAAAGAAAATGAAAAAACCAAGGCATGCATGCCATTGCTATTGAAGGTGATAAACGCCGAAACTTTGAAGGTAATTCTATAGTTTAGTAAAATGCAGATGCATTTATGGATGGCACATAAATATATGAGATTTAGCTACGATAAATAACATAATATGTATAGTTGTCTAGTGATTGTAGCTGGTCGAACTACTGTTAGTTGTGAATCGGATCGGGTTGTATCATGCCTAAGGCAACTTTGGTCGAACTGGAAAAACTAGGATGTCGTCTCCTTCGCGAACCTACCAAGGTAGATGGTCTGTTGACTAATCCCTGGTCTTCCTCATTGAACCTAAAAAAGAACAAGAACAAAGTAAAATAAATTAATGGTGGGGTTAATTTCTTAGCCTTAGGTATGCTTGGGTTGAGCAATTTTTTGTTAGGATTCTTCAAGGATCATGATCAATTTTGATGGCCAAGAATTATATGAACAGAGCTTTGTTGCGCTAAACGAGATTTTTTTCTTCCTCCTTTTTTTCTTTTCGAACTCTGTTATTTATAGGTTAACAACCTCTTTCCAACGTTCATACATCAGTTACTCAAGGTTCGCATGATTCAAGTAGAGATTTCCTCTCATTTGAATCCTTATTGAATCAGCGGTTACTCATTGTTTGTAACTGACATCTAACTTGGCATTCAAACTCAGCCTTTTCCACTATGCAATGGGTTGAATCAATATAATGGGCCTGAATAACCTAACATTCATGGAGGTCTATGTACGTTGGGCCTATAAGCTATTTTTTGGCTACCATAGTTTGTCCCCCACTATTTAAAGATGAGATCACTATATTTGAAGAGTGATTTCAATCGAACTGTTTGTGTCGTTAATTAGTGAATCGACCATGTTGGAGTGTTCCAGTCCTTCGAAAGGTTTATTCTTGTCGAACGGAGAGATGTCAATCCAGAGTGATTTTTGGTACACTTATCGGAGTAGTTTGTCATTCGACGGACAACATTGTAGCTATTGGAAAGTCATATCAATGGGACAGTTATATTTTGATTTTTTGATGTTGATGTCATGGTACTTTTAGGGCACATTTCTTGAAGTATTTTTAAATTTCTTAACCGTACAGTTGCCTTAGTAGGTTGGAAACTGAAGGGACACTGACATGTGGCGACTAGGGTTAAACATTTCTAGTTAAAGTTCTGGCTCTATAAATTGATTGCAAATGGGGGTTTTTTTTATTTCATTTTTGGGTTTTGAAAGAAACACTTACCTCGAGAGCACTTTCCAGGCGATCTCTCATCAGGATCTTTACAAGTCCGTTCCGTCCTCTAATCAATTTGGCAGGGTTCCAATTGATTTGCTCCAGTAATTTAAAGGTTAGTAAGAATGTTTGCTAACTTCTTCCTTTTCCCTCCAAGATTTGTTTTTTCGAGAATTGATTGAATGTATGCAAATTGTCTAATTTTACGTAAGAATACGTGTGTTCTTCAATGCTTTTGGCTTTTGATTTTTGGTTTGGTAATATCTGAAATTCTTGACATGTTGAATCTTCATGTGTAGTGTATTTGTAGGCTTCATTTTGTTTGTATCGTTATACCATGAATAAGTATCTGGCTTTCTTAGTAGTAGCTCGATTAGGGTCACTAGAGAGTTGGTCGATTCTTTTTTGAGAGAACCTTAGGTTATAGTCTAGAAAACCCTAGGTTGTGATTGTAGTGCTTCAATTTATCTGACTTCTGCATTTTTTGCATGTTAGCTTTCTTCTTTTTGAGGTATTATGTCGAGTAACTGTACAATTTCAGAGCCTCATTATGATTGGATCCCGAGTGATGACGAGGAAATCAGTTCTGGTGCCATAAATGTCGAGCGACGTGTTAGTATTGTCCATGTTAATAGGACTGGTATGTTGGAACAAGGCGTCATTCGTGCCATTGCCCAGTCGGTAGAACTCCCGAGAACTACGATTGTTAAAGCGTCCATGTTTGGTCGACCGCTAGGAATCTTGTCTTATAGTCTAGCAAGTGTACTCACGGATGTCGATTTGGCCAGTATTCGAGCGATTTATGGAATTCCTGATTCTGTCGAATTACATATACCAAATACGAATGAAAGGGCAGACTGGGATGTTCCTAGGTGGACGTGTTTTTATGAATATGTCTTTCGTTTAGGTTTTAGGTTCACAATTTCATCTTTGGCTCGACCCATGTTGGTATATTATGACATTGCACCTGGCCAGTTGATGCCAAATGGTTGGAGAATACTTCTAAGTTTAACGGTTTTACGGGAGAGGTACGAGATTAACTTTGGACTAGGGTGTCTCCTACATAATTACTACTTGAAGAAGCATATATCAGACAAAGGTAGATATATGTTGATTCTAAGGTCGAAAGACCACCAACTCATACCGGATACTACAACAAACTACCGTCATTGGAAGGATACCTTTTTCTTTACGAGGGGTCCTCCAATTGATGGTCGTTGGGGGTTCTCAATACACATATCGTTGTATCTGGAACAGATATGGTGAGTGTTGACTGAACACGTTGATTCGATTTTATTTATAAGAAAATGGCAGAAGAAGCAAAGAAAGCCAAAGGGAAGTCGAATGAGGTTTTGCCCGAGGTAGAAGAACATATATATCTATCTTCTCAAGAAGCGAATCCGTTGAAGAAGAGGAAGAAGAATTCAGCTGGCGATAGAGATGGTGTCGAGTTGAGCCATATGGAGAAGAAGACAGTTGCTATTTCGACGGTCGATCAGTCGACCGTTCACATCCTGAACAAATTTTTATCTTTTGAGGACCCGACAAATTTCCTCCAAAAGTCGGATGACCTTCAATCTTCTATCGATGAGGAGTTCCTGAAAGGCAAGAAAACATATGGGGTGTTTGAAGCAGGGATTTTATCGACATTCCGGATGAGTTTAATCTTTTCGTCTTTCATGGCTCGCATGAATATTCATTAATATGTTTTTATTTCACAATCGTTGCAAGCACAACTTCATCTACACAACCGATATGAGATTGTGAATGATAGATGCTCAAAGTTCCGTAAGCTTAATGACAGCAATAAAGCGAAAAATGCTAATCTTGAGAAGTCAGTGAAGGAGTTGGCTGAGAAGAACTTGGTATTGGAGGATGAAGTGAAGAGTCTGAAGGAGGAGGTCGGTCATCTTCATGATGATTCGATGAAATCTGCAGAGGTTATGGCAAACCAGGAACGGGATATTACCGATTTGAAGGAACAGGTTCTGTCGATCGCTATTGAGGCTATGTGTAAGGCCTGGGCTGAACTTTTTAAGCAATATTTATCTGGTGAACATACCCGAAGGGACCCTAGTGAAATGCGATCGGAAGTTGACAACTATAACAAAATATAGCGTATAAAGAATGAAGGGTCTCTTGCTGCGGGAGAGACTGTTGATGAAGATTCGGTTGACAATGACTCATCTGATGGTAAAAATGCGACTGTTTGACTTACTTTAATTCTCCCCTTCTTTGTTGTCAATTCATGATGGTCTATAAAGATATGTAGTTTTTAATTGGAATGATTCGGTTGGATGACCTTTTGTCTATAATATTTAATCTTTGGGATGATTTGGTCGAATGACCTTTTGTCTTTCTTTGATAAATGGCTATCGTTTGGTAATTTTCTCGCTCGTACGTTTAATATACTTGAACAAGCCTGTAAACTTGTGTACAGATAGTTGTTCGATCAACAATATTGTCTAGATGCGTATTCTCATAAGTTGGTGAGACATTCGTTACATTCGTAGATATACGAGTTGCACACTTTTGGTTGATATGACTCTATATTTCAAAATGACTTGTGTACAAGCATTTTTGTCATAGGTCGACATGACCATAATTACATGGAATTCGCTCGTGCAAATATTGAAACTACATGAGTTTCGTGTTTATGCGTTCCTTTTATTTTTGAGTCAGCACGAAAATAATATTATTCGTGTAGATGCGTATTGTAATTACATGGGATTCGCGTTCATGAGTTTCCTTTTTTTGAGTCGACACAACCATAATTTCATGGAGTTCGCATACGTGCGTATTCGGTTGATATTATTCCCATTGTTATTCCTCCGCTTCTTATGAGGAAGTTGATTTCAGCCTCGCATTCCGTCTAAAAGAAGATGTCGCTTGATTCCTATAAAATCAGATTTTTGCTTGTCTAGGAAGACAGCATAGCCAGTAATGGAGATTAATTGTTTATTGGTGAGCTCAGTTTTGCACTTAGTTGCACTAAGTTTTTCTTCATTACTCCTTGTGGTCGATTTGCTAGTATCAAATTTCTGATAATAGGAAAAAAATTAAATACTTAGAAGAACATAAGTTTAGAAATGGTACTATTTTAGATGTAGAGCGTTCCAGCTATTATGTATTTCCCGACCATCGACTGCTCGAGGCTTATATGCACCTCGACCACGGACATCAGTTATCCGATAAGGACATTCCCATATGGGGCCTAATTTCCCTGCTTCCTCTTCCCTGGTGTTTTGGAAGACTCGTCTAAGTACCCAATCGTTGATTTTAAACATTCGGGTCCTCACTTTTTTGTTGTAATGTCGTGCGACTTGTTGCTGGTACGATTGAATTCATATGGCGACTCGATCTCGGCTTTCATTGAGATGATCTAATTCAATGGCGAGTTCTAGATTGTTTTGTTCCTCATCCAGGTTCGCGCTCCGTACTGTTGCAAGTCGCATCTCTATTGGAATCACTGCTTCAGAGCAATAGACAAGTGAAAAAGGGGTTTCACCTGTCGATCGACGTGCATCGTTCTGTATGCCCAGAGTACTTCCGGAAGTTTCTCAGCCCATTGCCCTTTTTCTGCCTCCAAGCATTTTTTCAACGTGTTGACGATGGTTTTGTTTGTTGATTCTGCCTGTCCATTGGCTTGAGGGTAACGGGGTGTTGAGAAACTTAATTTGATCCCATACTTGTCGTAGAAATTTTAGAATTTGTACGAGATGAATTGGGATCCATTATCTGTTATGATCTCCTGAGGCACTCCGAACCTGCAAATAATGTTTTTCCAAATGAAACTACGTACCTCAGTACCACTTACTTGTAGGAATGCACCAATTTTGACCCATTTGGTGAAGTAATCCGTCAATACAAGCATGTAAACGATACCTCTGGGTGTCGCTGGTAGTTTGCCTACAATGTCCATTCCTCATTTCATAAAAGGCCAATGGGTCGAAATTGGGTTTAGCGTACCTAGGGGGAGGTGTGATACTGGTGTAAACCTTTGGCATTTGTCACAAGTCTTCACGTGTTTCTGAGAGTCATTCCTCATTGTCGGCCAGTAATACCCGGCTGTGATAGCTCGATTGGACAAGCTTTGAGCGCCCGAGTGGTTTCTGTATTCTTCATCGTGAAGGCTTTTGAGAACGTTGTGCGCTTCTTGTGGGGTGACACACCTCAAGTAAGGACCTGTAAAAGACTTCTTGTATAGCTTACCGTACATGACGTAAAATTTTACAGCCTTTGCTTTGATCTTTCTTGCTTCCGATTTGTCCTCGGGCAAAATGTCGGCCTGCAGCTAGTTAAGCAAGGGGTCCATCCAACCAGCTACTTGGTCGATTGGTGTGACTGTTTTGTCTCCTTGGATAGTCGGTGTGTGAGATGTATGATAGGGATCAAACCTCAAACCACTGGTCGATGTTGATCCGAGGTTTGCCAACACGTCTGCTCGTGAATTCTCCGATCTTGGTACTTGTTGAATTGTAAATTCATCAAAGGTCAATCGTAGTTGTTTGGCCTTTGCCAGGTACGCCTTCATTCTTTGGTTTCTTGTCTCATACAATCTATTCATCTGCCAGACCACTAGTTGCAAGTCGTTGTGTACTAGAATGTTCTTGCACCTAGGCTGTAGGGGTGTCAATACGGGTTGACGGGTCGTGTTAGGGTCAACCCGAACACGAAACGATTATTTTTTGGTCAACCCAAACACGACACGATTATCCTCTTAACCCAAACACGACACGAATATAAATTGGTCAACACGAACACGACGTGAATAACCCGTTTAATTAACGGGTTCAATGGGTCGTGTCAAATGACCCATTTATCTGACCCGTTTATCTAACGTTTAATTGGCCAGTTTAATTGACATGTTTAATGATTACACGACCCATTTAACCTGTTAATATTAATTTCACTAAAATACATTAAAATTAAAATAAGCTAATAAATAAAATCAATTCACAAACCAATACCACAACAAATGATAATCAAGTGAATACAAACAACAATAGTTATAATACTAATCAAATAAATCCTCAAAAAGTAATTTCAAACCGATACAAGTCCATAATTATGTCCACAAAAACAAATCCACAAGTTCAAAATAAAATAAAAAGCATTAAATATTCAAAAACCAAAACATGTTAACAAATATAACAGTTAACTCCTCTTGATGCCTTGATCACTTGATGTTAAACACTTAAACTTCTTGTCGAATTGTTGTCCATAAACCTATAAGATAAATGTAATACATTAGATAATAACTTGGAAGTTTTAAGAAACAATTAAAATGTGGATAAAAAACAATTAGTCATAATGCAAACTTATGCTCACTGCGTATATTTAATCAAATCTTCACCATGAGATTCTACCAATCAAATAATTTAATGTTATGTATTACTAGTAATAAATATGACAGATTGATAGCCATCAAAATGTAGTTCATATAAATGAATCAGAAACTAGTTCAATAACTAACAACACATCAATTAGGGTTGTCATATGTGTATAACTATATGCTCACTGCTCACTGCTCACTGCTCAATAGTTAAATGTATACATAACTATATTCTCACTGCTCACATGTGTATCAATGTATACAGTATACACAAATGCATCATTTGAAACATCATGATATGATATATCTAAATGAGTATATTTATAAAGTTGGATTTTCCAAAGACAGCTATATATATATATATATATATATATATATATTATACCTATAAAAAGATCTCAAATCTAAGACAGGTTGGAGAAGATCTTAATACTTTTCAATCATCCGGTTCTGATGAAACTTATAATAAGTTTAGTACTTCTGTAACTTATAGAAAAGGAATCCATTTTTTTTCCTCCTTTTATTGCTTCTATGTATATATTCAACTCTCATATATGTAGAGAGCAGATGATTCATGAATTGGATGGATAAAACACCATATGAAGAGGATTATACCAAAACCTCAACATATATACAAAAAAAAAACATCTATACAAAAACTGGATATGAGATTCTAACATGCTATTTAATGTCGATGTTCTGGGAGAAGATAAGGAGATGAGATTCTAAGACAGTCAAAGCAACTATACATAAACAGAGACTGTGTATGTATGTTAAAAGTAGTAAACTTATAATTAAATAAATAAATGCATGTCGTTGATAAATCCATAAGCAATGGAAATTAAACAAATTAAAGAAATGAATCCAGGATTTTACATTGATTTAACAAGAAGCATGAACAACTTACCGCTTCAAAATCTCAGTAGCCAGTGATGGAGGCAACGACCGACGACGGCAACGATGAGGGTGAGCCGGAGAGGAGGTAGGCGATGAGAGATTGAGAATAGTTAGGGTTTGGGAATGATTAGGGAATTACGGCGATGAGAGATTGAGTTTAGGGTTTGGTTTTCATTTTATATGATAGGTAAAAATTACACAAATACTATTAATAAATAAAATTATATTTTTGTCCCTACTAATCGTGTCAACCCGTGACCCGTTAATCTTAACCCGAACACGACACGATTATTAAACGGGTTATACGGGTTGACCCGTTTATTGATACGATCCGTTTAACCTCAACCCAAACCCCTAATAATCGTGTATGTGTCGTGACCCATATTGACACCCCTACCAGGTTGTTCTCGAGGTCAAGTCCAGCAATCAGTGCTTCGTATTCGGCTTCATTATTCGTCGCTCGAAATTCGTAGTGTATCGATTGCTCTAACGTATCTCCTTGTGGGGATGTGAATACCAATACAAGTCCGCAACATTTAATGTTGCTAGAGCCGTCAGTCGACAGGATCCATTTACCGGTCGTATGACCCTCCGCCAGAGCTATTAGTTCTTGTTCAGCCTGCACACTCTCGCAAGGGGTAAAATCTGAGATAAAATCAGCTAATACTTGTGATTTCTTGGTCATTCAAAAATGGAAGTTGATGTCGAATTCGCTTAGCTCCACCGCCCAATTTGTCAGTCAACCTGAAAGTTCAGGTTTATGCAAAATGTTTTTAAGTGGAAAAGCAGTTATTACCTTGATGGAATGGCACTGGAAGTAAAGCATCAGTTTACGTGCTACAAAGACAAGGGCTAGCATAAGCTTTTCTAGTCGATTGTACCTGGTGTCCGTGTCGAGTAATGATTTACTTACGAGTATACTAGATGTTGCTCACCACCTTCTTCTCTGATTAGCACGACACTTACGGCTTTGTCGGATACCGTCAGGTATAGCAGTAACACCTCGTCGTCCTTTGGTTTTAATAATAGTGGGGGTGTCATCAAGTACGCCTTCAAGTCTTACAATGCTTTCTCGCAATCATCGTCCCATTCAAAGGCCTTGTTCTTTCTTAGCGCGTTGAAGAAGTGGTGAAATCGTTCAGATGACTTCGAGATGAATCGGTTTAGGGTTGTTATCCGACCTATGAGCTTTTGCACGTCTTTGATCCATCTGAGTGACTCAATTTTTTGTATCGACCGGATTTGATCCGGATTAGCCTCAAACCCTCTCTGAGTGACCAAGTAACCTAAGAACTTCCTGGAAGAAACACCAAAATAACACTGAGAGGGATTCAATTTCATACCGTACTTGTAGAGAACGTCGAACGATTGTCTCAAGTGCTCGATGTGTTGCTGTGTGACTAAGGATTTGACCAGCATGTCGTTGATGTAAACCTTCATTGTCGTGCCAAGCATTTCAGCGGACATTTTGCTTACGAGCCTTTGGTAGGTTTCCCCTGCATTTTTCAACCCAAAAGGCATTACTTTATAACAAAAGGTAACTCGTTCTGTGACGAAAGCTGTTTTTTTCCTGGTCGTCGGGATGCATCAGAATTTGTTGTAACCTGAATATACGTCCATAAAGCTGAGTAAGTCATGTTCTGCTGCTGCGTCGACTAGCATATCGATATGAGGAAGCAGGAATGAAAAGTTTTTATTTCTTACGACCACGATGTTTGCCAGCCAGTCGGGATAATTCACTTCTTTGACTGATCTGATATCGAGTAGCTTTTAGATCTCTTCATTGATTACTTTATTCCTTTCAGTGGTGAATTTCCTTCATTTTTGTTTCATGAGCCGGTGGTCCGGGTCCACATGTAACTGATAAACTATTATTTCCGGGTCGATATCGACCATATCTGAATGCAACCAGGCAAAGTTGCTACGTCGTCCCCTCAAGAATTCAATCAAGCATTCACGGACTTCGGTTGGCAATCTAGATCCAATAAACACCTTTCACTTTAGCTGCTCGAGGTTGATCGACGCCTCGTCGAGCTCCTCCATCTTCGGCTCATTGGTGGTTGACTCAACTTTTGATTCCTGTAATTGCTATAACTCCTCTTTCTTTTTCTGTATGGCATTATGGTTGCATTCTCTTGCCGCCTTTTGCTCCCCTCTTATTTCTCGCACTCCCTATCTGGTTGGGAATTTTATTATGTGATGGTATTTCTTTCATCTTGTGTATCCACGACCTACCCATAATAGCATTGTACGGTGATTGACAGTCGAGCACCAGGAAGTTGATGTAGAGACTTACCCCTTCAACATATACTGGCAATACGACTTCTCCTAAGGTGTTTTTCTATTCCCCGTTGAACCCTGTCAATACGGTTGTTTGTCGGCTGAGTTTGGACTCGTCAACCTGCATTTCTCTAAAAGCATTATTAAACAGAATGTTACATGAACTACTATTATCAACTAAAATGCATTTTGTTAAACAATTCGCGATATGCAAAGAAATAACAAGCGAATCATGATGATGAGAGAACAAATCTGTTTTATCCGTGGATTTGAAATTGACGGTCTTTTTGACACTAGAGGGGTGCTTCCGATTGGGTCAAATTTCCATATTCGACACATGTCGTGTGTGCCTCTTTGCTGCAAAATAACTCACTCCGCAAACTTTTGATCCTCCTGACGGGATACATCATTGCAGTGTTGTCAAATATGAACATTTAAGTTTGGCCTCCCAAGGGCGCAAGTCACAGAGACTAGCACGGCGGCAAGCAAGGGATCGATCCACAGGGAGGTGGGATTCACCGACCGTCTCTAGTTCTAGCTATTATTACAACACTCTGAGCGGAATCGTGTGTTGCGTGTACGTAAAAGTGAATAATAATATAACTAAATAACTTATATAAATAATATATACAATGATAGATGAAATGGAGATATGCATGAAATATGGTTACACTAGGGAAACGACTCGACCGTGACAATCCTCTTAATTACGTTTTAGACTCACCTAATCCTCGAATGTGCAAGTATATAATAAGCTCGTATCCCCTTAATTAATCTCTAATCTCTCTCGATGTCTTAGAGGTAGTATCCATATATACCCGAAATCTCTCTCGAGCAATCCGGACAATATATACGAACCCATTAAGCACGTGGAATACAAATCGAACCTTATACGCTAGCCTAGTGGTTCTAGCACTTTCTAGTCAAGCATAGTGAATGTTTATCTAAGCATTATCAAACGCGTCTCCTCTCGATACATAGCATCTAACCATGGATCAATTATAAAATGATCAATTAAGCAAAGGCTTTAAGCACTCAAAACATCCATATGAAAACACAAGCACAAGAAAAATGTCGATGGTCTTTACTTCTATGTCAAAGATTCGGTTCAGTCAACTCCCTAGGATGGCTAAACATGGGAAACAAGTTTACCTAACAACTACATGCAACAATGTGATTGTTATAACAATAAGAACATTCAATTTAGATTAAAAGTTCATCCTCTTGATTAGGGAATTTTCCCACAATCAATTTATCACCCAATCCTGTCACGTGGATGGATAATCGTGTCTTAATACAAAGACCCATTAAGAACAAGGATATGAACCAAGGTCAATTTAGCAACTAAAAGCCTGAACTGAAACCTTTTCTACTCTTTAGGGCTAAAATCCCTATTACTCAAATTATTCAATACATGGAATTTCAAGTCATCCATCAATCAATCAACAATCATGGGTATCTAATTTCTACTATAAATTACAACTACTCCTAAACCCAATCATGGACACATTGATTTCTAACAATTCATACACATACATATCATATTAAGAGCATAAAAACACATATATCAAAGAGCAAAACAAAATCCAAATGAATTTAAGAACAATCAATACATTTATTATACAAGTGTAGGTTTACAATATCCTAAATGGTGATTACACAATTAAGAAAACAAGAAATACAAAGAGAATGAGTAAAAGGAGTTACAACCCTTGAAGAAAACCCTTCAAGAGCTCTTTTCCATGCCTAGCTCGAATTTGGTCATAGACCCCTCCTATTCTCCTTGCAATCTACTCTAAATTGTGATGAAGGAAGTGAAAAAGGGTGGTGAAGGTGTATGGCGAACTCCCATGGAGGAAAATCCTCCATGGGAGCTTGAATCTCTCCTTCATTGGTGAAGAAGATGGAGAAGTATGAAGAAGATGAAGAGAAAAAGAGTTTGGGCATGAGAAAGGGGGAGAGAGGTCTGAAGAGAGGAGAGAAAATGGGATATTTATAGGCTTGGATGTTAGAGTAAGATATTGGGGTGAAAAGACAAGAATAGCCTTCAAAAAATGGCCAAAAAATGCATTTCCACCCAGAAATATGGTACGTCACGCGGTACGCATCAACAGGCGTACCGCACATCACTTTTGGAACCTGTTGCCAAAAAATGCGGTACGAAGTGCTGTACGCATCAACACGTCGTACCGTACATCTCTGCACACCGTTATGAAAATGGTCATAACTTTCTCCATAAACCTCGGAATCACAATCTGTAAAGTGCGTTGGAAAGAAGACTTCTTGGGCTTTCCAAAAAGTGATTATAGGAAATGTAGTTCAATCGGAGAAGAGAGATATGACCTTCTGAATTTGAGGTGTCTGCATAAGCTATTCCAAATTATGTCATTTAACCGCTAAAACTCTTCAATTAAGCTCAAATACCTTCTGTAGGTAACATGTACCTACACAAGGCTCACAGATACATCAAATACCGAAATATATTTGAAAACAAGAACAAAAACTAGAAAATGGGGACCTCAAAAGGTATATAAATCGCTCTGATCACCTCCTACGATGTATTTGATTATCCTATCTTGCTGAGGCGGCCTCGGAGGACTACTCGCTTTGCTTTTCTGTTTGTCATCTTGTCGAGTGAATGTTTGCTTCCTTTATCTGTCAGGAATTCTTACAGATGTCCTTGCTTGATGAGCTCTACGACTTCAAGTTTGAAGGCGATGCAATCCTCATTTAATGGCCATGATCCCCATGGAACTCACATCGAAACCTTGTATCCCTATGTTCCAGAGGGGCACTCATTTTTCGTGGCCATTTTACCATCCTACCCATCTCTCGTATCACCACTATGAGGTCGATTGGTTTGATACTGAGGTTATATTTTGGAACGTGGAGTTACGGTCGACTAGATCTTGTTTAATCTCGACCATAAAGCTGTATGTAGTTTGAACTCTCTTGTCGACGTGAGTTTTGCCTACTATTGGTCAGGTATGGTTCTGCCCTTATATCGTTCGACCTTCTGTCCACCCTATCATTTCTTCTGTTGGCATGGTTGTTGATCTTTCCTACAAAGTTGGCCTCATCTTCCTCCCATTTGATTTGAGCCCACACCTTTGCCAATACGTCTTCCATTGTTTTGCATGGATACTTTGTAAGTTCCTTATATAAATCAGAGTCAATCCTGATGCCTTTCCTAAAGGCGTAGATGGCGGTCACTTCGTTGCAATACAGGCTCTGCACTTTCTCTCGGTTAAAGCGATCAACATATGTCCTCAAGTTTTCACCGTGTCTTTATGTTATTATGTATAAGTCGTCTGATTGCTTTTTCAATTTACGACTGCTTACGAATTGTTCCACGAATGTGTCTGTTAGCTATACAAAGGAAGCAATCGAATTGTTAGGCAAATTTGTATACCATTGCAAAGCTAGGCCGTTAAGGCTGGACCCAAAGGTCTTGCACCTACACGCTTCTCGTAGGTCGCGCGGGATTGCCGCTGTGAATATTCTTTGATTATATTGGGCAATGTGGTCATCCGGGTCTGTCGTTCCTTCATATTTCCTCATATTCGGGAAACTAAATTTCCTGATATTCGGGAAACTGAATTTCCTGATATTCGGGAAACTGAATTTCCTGGGCATTTCGACTAGTGCGATAGCATCAACAAATGGCGAGTCGGCGAAGCTGTTCGCGGTGCTTTTCTTTATTAAGGTTGGGACTCTTGGAATCCTTTGAATGAGGGCCTCCATTTCTGCAAACCTACAGGACAATTCCATGTTAGTAGATAAAGGTAAGGAAGATCCGGGTTTTACCAAGCCCGATGTCGACTGAATTGTTATCGGTGTCTGTAGTTCATTATCTGGCTGCATATTCATGGTCGGGTCCTATGGTACACAAGCACGGATCGAGCAGTATTCAGATCAAGGAACAGACTGTTAACGAGAATGATGTTGATGAGGTGTCCAGGGTGTCTCGTCTTTCGTTTTATGATACTCGCCCGAATGGCTTTGATACTGAGCCGAATATGGTCAGGCCAGCTGAAATAGAAAAATACCGCTCCCGATTCGACTTGCCTGACTCGGTCACTTTGGTTCCTGCGGGGGATAGAGCCGTATGGAATTCTCCAGAGGGTATAGTCGCGATTTATGGATCAATGCTATGTTGTGGTGTCACACTTCCCTTTCAACCATTTATTGCCTGGTTTTTGGCTGAAGCAGGGATAGCCCCAGCTCAGTTGGCCCCGAATAGTTATAAAGTCTTGATGTGCATGTGGCATATGTTCAGTAGAATGAACCTTTTGCCGCCTTCCCTAAATGAAATTAGGCATTTCTTTACGCTGAGGCAGGTTAGCAAAACGGGGACATATTTTTTTGCATCTACTCCATCGGACGGTTGGGTCCCCAAAGAAGCAAAGGTGAATCGGGAGGTCGACGCCTCTGATGACCCAAAAAAGAAGGGTTTTGTATAGGGATTCTCTACATCCAACAAGTTCTGGAAGAACATTTAGTTTTTCACTAGAGGGGCTCTCGGGCTCAACGCCACTGTAGGATCTGGAGATTCCCGAACGGTGTTGAGTATTCCCCGTTTCTTCTGTTCCCCTGAAGTGTGGAACAAAAAAATAATTAATTATAGTGATTCTGAGCTAAAGAGGTGACTCGGGCAGCTGTTCATACTCTGGAGAAGAAGAGCTAGAGCTACCTTTTTAAAGAGGAGGATTTGATAAAGCTCGGCTTCTTCAGACAGATTTCGAGCCATCGCAGGCGATGTAAGTAACCCGACGCCCTTTCTATTGTATTTTTCTGCTTTTCATTTTCTGACATGAATCTTTTTTTTTCAAAGTGTTCAATACGGACGTCGTCAGCAATCTTCAGGCTCGCCAAGTAAAGTTGATTCTGCAGGCGAGTAAAAAAGAAGCTTCCCGTCAAAGCGATGAGGGTATTGCTCCACCCGAGCCTGATAAGGAAACTGACACTGCTGAGGAACAGATCTTCGAGTACGTTAATCAAGGTGATCATCCTTCTACTCAGGATTTTACAGGTCCAAGTGGCCAAAGTGAGCAACCTGACACCCAACTGCCTGATAATCTGGAGAGGCAATGTGAAGGCCTGGGTGAAGAGCCTGTTGGACAGTTTGAAACAGGCGATGGTGGTGTCACCTTTACAGATCAAGTGCCTCCGGGCGCCGACTTCTTCTAGTCTTTTTGGGACGATCTGCAGGAAGATCATGCTGCTAACCTTAACTTCCACCATTCTCGGGGTGAGAAGAGAAAGGTAGTTAGATCACCGACCCATCCTCTTAAAGTTCCTCGGGTAGTCTCATTCATCGACTCTAGTGAAGAAGATGCTGCTGATGAGATTGCTCCGAGTGTTGATGTTGGAGCATCAGTTGATGCGGCGGCCTCAGAACCGAACAAGGCTTCTTCTATCCCTGAGGTTGAGAGTACAGGGACTGAACCTTCGGGGGCACCTTTAAATCCTTCTCCCCAGGATATGCTACGGGAGATGTCCTCCGGTCAAGCTTTCATCTGGCAGGACCGCTGGAGCAGCTTTAGAGATGGTTCACTGACCAAACATCTTCAAAACTCAACGGTGCATCTTATGTAAGTTAAATCTGACTTCTTTATTGTTTTGCTTCTGCCAGATTTCTAAATATATTTCTTTACAGATGGTGGCCGAATTCGCTGAGCTAATTCAGACGCAAAAACATCAAGCCAGTCGAATAAGGCATCTAGAGGCTCAGCTGAAGGCGAGTGAGGATGGTCGTGCTCGAGCTGAGAATGCTTATCAGCAGGAGGTCGGTTCTGTATAAATATTCGCTAACCATTGTCTGGCGAAGCAGGTTAAAGCCGATGAGAAGGCATCTTTGGCAGAGGAGAAGGTTGCATCACTTCAAAATCTTCTATCTTCTGCTGAAAAATCCATGCTTAAGGCCGAGCAGGAGACGGAGCAGTCGAGGTCGGTGTATGACCAAAAAATCAAAGATCTGGAGCGCCAAGTACTGAAAGTTGAATCCCTATCCTGAGAGACCAGGTTGGAACTTGAAGTCAAAGGGGTGGATCATTTCAAAAGATCCCCTGATTACGATGCCCTACTTCTTCAGAAATTTCAACGCGGGCTAGTTTCGGCCGGTGAGCTCTTCAAAATTAAGAATAGGGCCACTGAGAAGGCCCGAGCTAATTAAGAGCTGTCAATCAAACATCACATGGACCGGTCCTTGGAGTCTCTTCAGATTCAGATGAAGGAATGGAGAGCCTATTGCCGTAGTCAAGGCAAAGAGCCTCATCCCATGCATTTAGAGATTCCGTCTGAGCATTCTCTCTTGACCTTTTACGCCAGTCAAGAGTCGGTCGAGGGTGTGATCAAAGATGTCAGGCCGGTCCCGGGTGAGGATTACAGCCAGTGGATGGATGATACCGTTGACCATATTGTTTGGCCGTCTAACGAAAGCCTGCTCTGTGAATACGAGATGGTGCCAGACCAGAATATCGACAAAGGCTCGAAATCCTCTCAGCCTTGACTTTTGTAAATTTGTAGAAGATTCCTTTATATATATTTTTTGTAAGGTTCTTTTGAACTGTAACCATTCTTTTTTAGAGCAATAAAATTCTATTTTATTCTAAATTGAATGGTCTTGATCTGTTTATTGCTGATTGTTGCCGAGTGTTGTATTAAACTGGCTTATGTTTGGGTAACTTAACCGAGTATCTTATTAAAGCGGTTGTTACCTGAATGACTTCAATTGCCAAGTATCTTATTAAACTGGCTTCTTCGTTGTTCAGGTAATTTTACCGAGTATCTTATTAAACCGGTTGTTACCCGAATGACTTCAATTGCCAAGTATCTTATTAAACTAGCTTCTTCGTTGTTCAGGTAATTTTACCGAGTATCTTATTAAACCGGTTGTTACCCGAATGACTTCAATTGCCAAGTATCTTATTAAACTGGCTTCTTTATTATTAACCTAGTCATCTTGAAACAAAAGTTTACACTTGCGTTTCATACCCGGTTGCTACCCGAACATTACATCAAGGCTCACCATGATCATATGTTCGAGTCCTTACGCAATACCAAGGACGTCTCCCCAGTTTCTATGCGTAAGGGTTTGCCGAATCGTTGAGCTCTCTTTAAGATTGCTCAACACAGCTACGCATTTTACCCGAACTTCTTCTGATAGCATCCCGAGCATTTTTCCAGAGTCTGGTGCACCGGGTTTGCCATTTTGCTAAGGTCGATTTGACCTTGCTCGACTGGCATGCTCCTTTGAGCTTCTCCGCCCATCCCGAATTTGAGGGTCCCGAGTATTCTATTTACATGTTCTTATTATCATGCTCTTCCATATGCTCTTATTATCATATGCTTCTTTTCGAATTCCCGAATAATTTTTATTTATCACTGCAAAATCAACACATTGAAATTCCATAGCTAACATTTATCGTAACTAATAGCCCTGGCTAAGAAAACAAAAAGGAAAAACAAGTTAAGGATAGAAAATCTTTAGATATTGAGCGTTGCATGGTCGGGGTAAAACCCCTCCGTTGGGTCGTGCAATCCAATATGCTCCATGGCCAGCTATTCCGTCGACCTTGTACGGGCCCTCCCATTTATCTGCCAGGGAACCTGCAGCTTTATTTTTCGTGTTCAGTGATACTCTCCTGAGCACTAGGTCTCCAAGCTGGAATTTCCTGATCCGAACACGAGAATTGTAGTGGCGAGCCACTCTTTGTTGATATGTTGTATTTCTTATTCGGGACTTCTCCCTTTTTTCTTCTAGCTCATCCAAACTTTGTAGTAGCATATCAATATTCTGCTCTTCATTGTATAGCCTGACCCGGGGGGATGCATACGATGTTTCTATAGGGATGACAGCTTCTGTTCCGAATGCTAAGGTGAATGGAGTTTCTCATGTTGAAGTCCTTGTTGTCGTCCAGTATGCCCATAATACTTCAGGAAGCTTTTTAACCCAGCTTCCTTTTTTGGCATCCAACTTTGCTTTGATGGTGTGCTTGATAATTTTATTTACTGCTTCTACTTGCCCGTTTGTTTGAGGATGAGCTGGTGTCGCATAGTAGTTAGCAATCTGATACTTCTCGCACAACTGTCTAAACTTTTGGTTATCAAACTGGGTGCCATTGTCGGTGATTATAGTGTCTGGAACTCCAAACCTATAAAGTATGTTCTTCTTTACAAAATTTATGGTGTTAGCTTCTGTGATATGCACCAACGCTTCAGCTTCTGCCCATTTTATGAAATAATCGACAGCTACTATGGCGTGCTTTGCTCCACCCCCTGTCCCGGCTGGCATTGGGTCGATCAGGTCTACGCCCCACATGGCGAATGGTCATGAAGCAGTGAGGTTTCTAAGCTTTTCTGGGGGTTGTCGGATATCGTTAGCAATCCTTTGACAGGTATTGCAACTTTCCGACCACTGTTGTGCATCTGAGAAAAACGTAGACCGGTAATAGCCTTACCTGAGCACCTTATGCGCTAGACTTCTACCCCCAGTGTGGTTTTCGTAAACTCCTCCGTGGATCTCTTGAAGTATTCGATGTGCATCTTCTTCTGGTACACATCTCTGGAGAGCTCGGGAAAACCCCAATCTGTATAATTCTCCTCCGATCACGGTATACCTAGCCGATCGATACCTGATACGATTTGCTAGTACCGGATCTTTCGGGAGCACGCCTTCTTCCAGGAACCTTCTCAGTTGGATCATCCAACCGTCCTGCGGTGTTCAAACTTTTGAAATTTCCAAATGCTTAGGTTCAGCTGTACTCGGTTTAAGGAGGTGTGCAACCGGAATGGTCTTTGGTCTGATTGTGGTTGTTGTTGACGCTACTTTAGACAATGCGTCAGCCTTTTCATTTTCTTCCATGGGGATCTGAGCGATCTTGTATTCTTAAAATTTTTGGATGAGCTATTTCGCGATGTCACGGTAGGCTATCATACCTTCATCTTTGGCCTGGTACTCGTTCATAACCTAGTTGACAACTACCTGTGAATCGCTGAATATCTCAACTTCATCTTCCCCGAGAGCTATGCAGACTCTGAGCCCAGCTAACAATGCCTCGTATTCGGTTTGATTATTGGTTGCTTTGAAATCAAATCTCATGGCACATTTAACATCATCTCCTTCTGGGGTGCGAACTACGATCCCTGCCCCGCTACCATGAGTGTTTGAAGAACCATCAACATACAGTTTCCATGGGAAACTTTTATCCAACAGTCTTTTTGCTTCCAGATTTGGTTCTGTGAACTCGGCTATGAAGTCTGCCACAGCTTGTCCTTTGAGGGAGGTTCTGGGGACATAATGAATATCGAATTCACTTAGCTCGATTGCCCATTTGGTAAGTCTTCCTGATATTTCCGGCTTTTGTAAAATTTGTCTTAATGGGCAATTGGTGAGAACCTGGATTGTATGGGCCTGAAAGTATGGTCTCAGCTTTTTTGCTGCTGAAACCAATGCTAAGGCCATCTTCTCTGCCTGTGAGTACCTGGTCTCAGCCGGTAAGAGTGCCTTGCTAGTATAATACACTGGTTTCTGCACTCCATCTTCTGTTCTGACTAAGACTGAACTTGCTGCAAGCTCAGTTATTGACAGATACAGCTGAAGTATTTCCCCTTTTTACGGTTTTGAGAGAACTAGTGCATGTCCCAGATACTCTTTTATTTTTAAGAATGCCTGCTCGCACTCTTTATTCCACTCGAGTCCTTTCCCTTTTTTGATTATCTTGAAAAAGGGTGCGCACCTGTCTGTAGCCCTCGAGATGAATCTTCCCAAGGAAGCTAAACACCCAGTCAAGCGCTGTACTTCTTTCAATGTGTTGGGTGAGGTCATTTTTTGCAAGGCCTGGATCTTCTCGGGATTAACTTCGATTCCTCTTTGGTGGACTTGAAAACCCAAGAATTTCCCCGAAGGGACTCCGAATAAACATTTGTTCGGGTTTAATTTCATCTGGTATCTTCTTAGGACATCAAATGTCTCTCAGAGGTCCTGGGCATGCTCATCTGCCGAGACACTTTTAGTCAACATGTCATCAATGTACACTTCCATGTTCCTTCCTATTTGCCGAGTGAAGATTTTGTTGACCAACCTTTGATACGTAGCACCTGTATTTTTTAAACCGAAGGGCATTACTGTGTAGCAATTTAAACCCTGATCCATTGTGAAAGCTGTTTTTTCTTCATCAGCTTTGCTCATCCGGATCTGATTGTATCCCGAGTGAGCGTCCATGAAGCTGAGCAATTCGTGACCTGCTGTGGCATCCACCAGCTGGTCTATCCTTGGAAGTGGGAAGCTATCCTTTGGACATGCCTTGTTCAAATCCGTGAAATCTACGCACATCCTCTATTGTCCATATTTCTTTTAGACGAGGACTACATTGGTGACCCACTGAGGGTAGCTGACTTCTCTGATTGATCCAGTTGCCAGTAGCTTTTTCGCCTCTTGTTTGATTGCTTGACTTCTTTCAGGATTGAACGATCTTCTCCTTTGTATTACCGGTTTTGCATTCAGGGCTAACTGCGAGATGGTGGGATATTACTCGGGCATCTATTCTGATCATATCTTCGTGACTCCAAGCGAACACATCTTTGTACTCTCTAAGCAGATTGGTTAGGTCTTGCTTGACTTTTCCATCCAAGTTAGCCCCGATCTTGATTTTCTTTTCTGGTTCGTCTTCTTTAAGTACTACTTCTTCAACTAATTCTGTTTTGGATTCATTCGAGTCCTCCCTTGGATCCAGTTCGAATGACAAGGACTCTTTACACTGATTTGGATGTATTATGGTGCACACTTGTTCAGCATCATGCTTGTCTTTGTATACTGACAAGTTTGCTCTTCGGGCCATCTCTTGGGATCCCTTGACTATCCCAATCCCTTGTTCTGTTGGGAACTTTATCATTAATGCATAAGTGGTTGTCACGACCCTTGTTTTATTCAGGAATGGCCGACCCAATAATGCATTATACGGCCAATTATCCAAATCAACTATCACGAAGTCGAGCAGGGCAGTCCTCTGGCATGGTGCCATTCCAATCTTTACGGGTAGTTTTACCGTCCCGAGTGACCTGATCTCTATCCCTCCAAACCCTCTTAATGGAGTATGAAAAGGCTGTAAATATTTTCGCTCTAGTCTTAGCTGGTCGTATACGGCCAAGCTTAGGATGTCTGCTGAACTCCCATTATCTATTAAAATTCTCCGGACTTCCCTATGGCCAATCCGGGCACTTATAACCAAAGCGTCATTAGGCCGAACATTGACGCCATGGGAATCTGCCTCTGTAAAGACTATTGGGTCCCATCCTTCCTTTACCCTTTTCGGGTCTGGCTCAACCGAGTTTACGTCGAAGTTATTCCTTGCTTCTATTGCTTCTCTGATTTCCTGAGTTCGTTCTCGGTTGCTTCTCCCAGTAGAGGGTCCTCCGAAAATTGTATGTATTACTTGATTGGCTTCGGGACTGGCCTTTTGATTTCGTCCAGAATGATCAACTTTAACTTCCTTCTTAGCTTCTGATTTCTCATCTTTTTTTAAGATTATATCCCGCAAATGCAGTTCCCGAATGAGAGTCTCTATGTAATCTCTGAGCTAGTAACACTTTGAAGCCTCATGCCCGGTTTCCTTGTGAAACCTACAATACTTGGTTGTATCTTTCCGGGAAAACTGAGACTGTCGCCGCGGTTCTTGCACCATATTCTTCTCTTCTATAATGGCTAGAATTTCTTCTTCTTTTTTTTCGAAGAGGGGTGTAATTGGTGTATCTGCCTCGGTATTTATCTGTGGACTGTTCGGTATTACGCCCATTACCCTCATTCTTGTTTTTCTCCTTGTCGTTCCCTTTTAGCTTTCCCTTTTGATTCTGCCTCTTGGATTCTGCATCCTTCTGCTCGGGCTTTCCTCCGTGCATATAGCTCCCTCCTGTAGCTAACTCTTCTTCTTCGGCTAGTGCGTATCCTCCTACCATATCCATCATGTCAGCATACCTGGTCAGCAGTGCTCTTCTCAAATCAAAGGATAGCCGTCCATTCTGTAAGTTATTGGTGAAAGCAGCAATAATTGCTTCATCGTTTACACTGCCAATTTCTGATACTGCTTGGCTGAATCGGCCTAAGTATTTCTTTAATGACTCATCTTTCCCCTTCTTTATTTGAGAGAGGTAAGCCACTGACTTTTTCCTGTGAACATTGCTTAGAAATTGTCTTGAGAAGCTTCTACTCAGTTCGCTGAAATTTTCAATGCTCGCTGGAGGTAGTCTCTCGAACCATCTTGACCATGTGTCTCCTAGTGTTTGCCGAAATTTGAGACACAATAGGGGGTCACTGCGGGCATATTGAGCCATGGCACTTTTATAGCGTCTAACGTGCTCCTTTGGATCTGTATCTTTTTTGAATTGCTCCACATGCGGCATCCTGAATCTTTCTGGGAAAGGGGTCCATAAAATGTCCCTGGTGAATGGACTGTCAGAGTCATCGTCGGATAGATCGTTATAGCCATAACATCTGACCAACGCTTCCATTTGACGCCTGTTATTTTCTACTTCTCGAGTTAAGCTCTGGATTGTAACATCTCTATTTCCTATCGGACATCCCCGACGGTTAAACCGCTAGGTTATCATCATTTTTTTCTCAGACTCTTCACTCTGATACCGGACCTCTCGTGTGACTCCATGATGACGTTTGCGATGGTGTTGATCACTGTCTTCTGATGATGACCGACCTCTGTGCCGGTCGTATTTACGATGTCTGGCCCGTACTGTTTGATTGTGGTTCAGCCCCTGGTGAGGTTGTTCCTCTTCAGGTGTTTCCTGTCCAGCCGGGTTGATTAGGGAAGAGTTCCTTCTGGTTTCCCGTATAATTATTCCTGGCCCAACAACCACCAAACAGAGCCTTGCGGGTGGAGGATTGGAAGTATGTGCTTCTGTTGCCAGTAGATCAACCCATTCCCTTGTTGCGTCTGTCACCAATTGCTGTAATGCCTCTTGGAAACGCAGCGTCAGATCTCTGTTGGTTGGATCCCTGCCAGGTGTGCAGGCTGGTTTTCTGTGTTTCCTACGGGATATCGTGACGTGTTGCCAACATGGAAATCGCCTGGTGATTTTTGGTCATTCCCTGAACTACTTCTACTTCCTGCCATCGCTTTTAACAAGGTCGGAGGTTCAGCCCCCTCCTTCTAGCGCCAATTGTTGACGTTGATTTCTGGATTGTGTCAGAAAAGCCAACAAGGATTGGATTTTGGTTATTAATTCAAAGAGAAAGAGATTCAGAGAGAGTAACGAAGACACAAGTTTTACGTGGTAAAACTCCGATGACCGAAGAAACGTCCACGGGTGGTTGATGGGTCAACCGAGCCAAAATCCACTATGAAATTATATGTTTACAAGCTCTCAATCTCTCATTCTTCTCTCTGTATTTTTCTGTTGCTATATTGCCTATATCTATTTTTTGGACCAAATTATGGGTCTATTTATATGTTTATAGAACCATAATCTGCTTTGTACAAGTAATACAAGATCTTTACATTTAATTATGATTCAGTTACTTGCTTGAGATTGATTTGTCTTCTTTCCTGTTTCGGAGTCTCTTATGGAAATCGAGTGGGATTCCAGTAGTGCAGTTTTACTTGGACTTGTTTCCTTATAAGAGTGTAGTCCTTGTAGTGAAATCAAGTTGTTTCCTGATTGAGGATTCTTCTAGCTCAGTATTCTGTTCTCTTTGGGATTCTTCCTGATGGATATCTTCGCGTATTTAATGACTGAATCCGTGTGATTAAGCACCAAGTTTCTTACTCGGGTCACATTTATCCCGAGTAAGAATAACACTTGTTGGTACCGAGTAGCGCCGTTTAAGCCCGAGTAGAAGATGCTTTTTGCTAACCCCGAGTACTTTTAATTGATTTGGAAATAGTTTAGTTGATCCCGAGTAGATCTTGCCATGCTGCTTGTTTACTCGGGCTTTCTTCTCTTTAATGATGCCTTGTAGGATTTTTCATGAGTGCTTATTTGGGTGTCCACCTGACAATTTTCTCCATATTATCGATGACGTGTACGCTTGGTAAAATTCACATATGACAGTATTATTTTTATTAATTATTGTTAGTAAATTAAGATTTTGTTAAGGGTAGTAATTAATTTAAAAATATGTTGTTAGTAAATATTGATTTTTAATTTGACTATTAACGACTATAGTGCTCATATTTTTACTTCAGATAATGGATCATAACCAGCAGCCGTATTTTCCGGACGGTTTGAATATGCTCAACGATGAATTTGATATTTCGGAGCAGACCCATATTTAAACGGGACCTTCAGGTTCGGCCGTTACACCAACATCACGTCCCAAAAAATTAACATCATATGTGTGGCAGTGTTTCAACATAGTCCAAATGACACTCCCATACAAGACGTCCGGGCCCAGAGCTAAATGTAAGTTTTGTCATAAGGATTATGCTACAAGTAGGAAGGGAACCGGACATTTGAGACGGCATATATACAAATGTATGCATGCATATGGACAGGTAGACACTATAACCCAGACACAACTACAACGGCACCCAGACAGGTCCAATACGACGTGACAGTTCGATGTCATGCACGCTAGAAAGTGCTTGGCACGATACATTGCACAAACTGATCAACCGATCAGTATTGGTAAGAGTCCATTTTATAAAGAATTAAACACATCTGCATATAACCCTCAATATGAACCTGTTTCTAGAACCACCACTAGAAATGATTTGATAAGATTGTTTGAAACCCAAAGAAATGACTTAATTGCTGAAATACAGCATTTAAGTGTCTCTGTTGCATTAACTTCTGATATTTGGAATGCATGTTCCAAACATGACTATTTATGTGTCACGGGACACTACTTAGATTCTGACTGGAGGATAACAAAAAGAATTATTGGTTTTCGTCCTATGAATTTTGCACATACCGCAGAAAACATTTTTAATGACATTATTTCTGTTTTAGAAACTTATGAAATCACGTATCGCATCCTTTCGATCACATTAGATAATGCATCTGTAAATACTAGCTCTATTGCATTGTTTGTTGCAAGAAATATCCCGCAAGATGGAGGTTATTTCTTCTATCAACGGTGTGCATGTCATATTATAAATTTAGTTGTACAGGCTGGTTTAAAGCAGGTAAGCGATCAAATAGATCGCATCAGAGATGCCATTTCTTGGATTTACAGTTCTAATCCTAGATTCAGTGAATTCAAGAGACATTGCAAATTAAACGGTCTCAAACCCCGACGATTCCAAACTGATATGCCGGTAAGGTGGAACTCTACTTATTTAATGTTGGAAAATTGTTTGGAATATGATACAACCATTACATATTTTTATAACATGAAATTGGCCGAAACAGGTCGTCCTAAAGCAAAAACACTTACCACGGATGATTGGTATGTGGCAAATATTTTTGTTCAATTTTTAAAGATTTTTTACAATGCCACTGTAACTCTTTCCGGGGTCTATTACCCCACATCTTCCCAGGTAATCCATCAGATAGTGGAAATGTCTGAAGTGTTAAACAGTTATAGAGAAGATGAACATCTAGGCGCTGCAGTTGTTGCCATGGAAACAAAGTTGAAAAAATATTGGGCTAACATTCCTCTACTTTATGCCTTAAGTGTTATAATATATCCTAGGGTTAAATTATATGGTTTAGAAGTTTTGCTTGAGTTTATTAGTATTAATTTGTCAATAGATTATTCAGAACAAATTACTGACATTCGAACCAAGTTGTTCGAGATTTTTCTTATTTATGAGAGCATGTTTGGCAACATTGACACCCCCCAATCAACACAACCGGAGACAGAGCCGAAGCAAACAAGTTGGAGCCTTCTGAAACGGCGAAAAAAGGACAAATCAGCAAGTACTTCTTCAGGGCATATATCTGGCTTATCTTCTTGTACCGAACTGATTAGGTACCTTGAAGCACAGTTCGATGTTGTTGAAGACAAGGAAGAGTTTGATTTGTTGTTATAGTGGAAGACCTATACGTACAGGTATCCAGTTCTGTCACCCTTAGCACTTGACGTACTGGTTATTCCCGTGTCAACGATGTCTTTAGAACAAACTTTCAGCACCAGTGGATGCATAATTGAACCAAGAAGAAGCTGTTTGTCTCCGGAGATGGTGGAGGTATTAACATGCCTTCGGGATTGGGAGCATGCTACAAAAAGGTTGCAAAATCAAACTGTAGATAAAGAGCTTATTTTAAATTTCAACAATCTATATATTGATGAACCTGCAGGTAGTGGCCAGGGCCAGAACTAGGTTATACTTTTACATGTGTATTTATTATTTACTTGTAAGTTGTAATACGGTTGCACTCTTTTTCCCTTACCAAGTTTTTATCTCACTGGGTTTTTCTTGGTAAGGTATTTAATGAGACAATCATGTAAATATGTAATACTGAATTCCATAAGTGAAAAATAATTAAATAAATAAATAATTGTTCGTTTTCTTTATTCATTTTTGGATTTTAAATCCTAAACCTTAAACCCTAAACCCTAAATCCAAACAAACTTAATTTGAAAATTGATTATGGACCAGGCCCGCCAAGCCCATCGGACTAGGCCCGCTAGACCAGGCACGCGGACCGGCCTGACACGGCCCACAGACAAGGCCTGACTGAGGCAGATCGGAGTGCATTGCCGTGTCGTGCCTCCGTTTTCGGAAACGGGCCGGGCCTAGTCCGGCACGCACAGCGGTGCGTGCCGAACCAGGCCCGACCCGTTTCCGAAAACGGACCTGACCAGGCCGGACCACTCCATTTTTACACCTTTAGTCTACGTTAAACCGATGGCTTTTATACAATTGAATAGACAGCTAGGTAGAGCCGGCAGCAGCCACCATTGCTGATACAACACTTGCATTATAATTATAACGTATAAGGAGACTCATGATCTCTTAATCATCTATATAAAATGATGATTACACTAATCTCATGCCGTTCACATTCACTGAATCTTTGAAATTAATTAAACAAATCCGGCCTAATTACCTAATTCCTTAAATGATTTTAAAAACCCAGATAGGATTTCGTTTTATTATTTTCAAAACTTTGAATGAGGTCAATCATATATTTATTCAAAGGCATGGAATGAACCGATAAGATTTGAAATTGGACAGGTTGGTGTTCAATCATTTGATTAATTTCTCCGTTGGTTTCAGAGAGGACAGGCAAAGGCAAGGTCCATGCATGCATGCATGCAGTTTTTTCAGTGGAAGGTCCTGATTGCACACGTGTCAATCACCCATTTAAGATCGATATCTCTGGCCGGTGGCTGCTCTGGTCGGTGTGTACAGAGTCAAAACCAGATAGCTGAGACAAGTCTACATACAGTTTGATTACAGTTGCACTTACCTACTGCAAACCAGATTTCCAGTAATGGAATATAACAAGAGAAATTCATGGAGAGAATTTGGACAGGTACTGCTAAACCAAGATCTTTTTTTTTTTAATGAGTTGTATTTGTCCTTACTATTGTTTTTAATAAGTATTGATATTCAAGTACTGTATATAATTAATGTTCTTCGGTAGAGTGGTTGGACACTTCTTTTTATTTTATTTATATGTTAAGGATTTAAATCTCACATCTACCTATTAAATCGTAAAGTGTGTAGGGATTGAGGAAGTAGGGAGACCTTTCTTGCAGTGATCCAAAACCGTGCTTGTATGTTGCATTGTTTGATCAAATGAGATCATATAAATATTCTGTATAAAGCATTAAGTTATTTGTAATACTTGGGTTGCTACTAAAAAAGTAAAAGGCAAAAGCTGAGAATTTTGTTTGTTAATAACATTTACACGTCTTCAATTAATTAATTGCTACTTTAGCTAGTCAAGTGTCAAACCAACCCAACAGTTATCAGTCAATAAATAAATACATAATTGCATAACAATATCTCTCTTGAAATGGATATTCTGCATGAAATCATCTGGAATTTCCAAACTTTTTTAGATGGTTTGTGGTGTTCGGTAAAAATACCTGTGTGTGATGGAGAAAAAGATAAAGGTGGTTGTGGGTAGATTGATTTGTTCAACCTTTTCCTCTGACCTTTTTGAACAACACAACACACCATGAAATTTTTATGTATGAGCTCCACTTGGACTTCTACAAACATCAAACACTTACATATTAGATTCTTTAGTAATAATTTGAGTTTTTATTATATATTTATATGATTACTGTTGCATAAGACTGAGTCTTCAGGACAGGGTCCAGTTAATTAAGTAATTAACTACTTGCACAATAAGTTTTTTGTGCAAAACGAATGGTATCAATTTAATACAATACAATACAATATAATACAATATAATACTATTTTTCGGATGAAATCTGATTGATATATACTTCTTACCGCTATAATTCAAAAGACTTTGTCATGTAAATTAATTTACACCCATATAAACAAATAAATACTGTCTAGATTCTAGAATAAATTGATGTTTTACTTTGGATTAGTCTATCATGTTTGTTTAGATTTCGTTGTCAGTAGTACTATAAAGTCAAGAGGAACCCAGTCATTGTCTCTTTCTCCCTAACAAATACAATGACACATCTCAACATCAAAATCAATATAATAAATTAATAGAATAATCAATCAATAACCGGACCATAAACATGTACAATTAACTAATCGTGAGGAAAAAAATAGTATTAAGGCTGCTAAATGTCATTACAAACTTGTGTATAAACATGGGAAATTGAAGTAGCAGGTGAGTGAATGAACTATAAAAGTCTCTAGCCTGCAAAAAAAGCAGATCAAAAAGACTTTTTTTGTTATCATCTGATATCATTTTCTCTCCAGCTTTAATACATTATTATAAAACAAGATTGATCATTATATTCATTTGTCATTCTTTTTAGGTGCAAAAGACAAGCGAAGGCTTTTTGGTTCCAAAAATAAATAGTACATATACTTTTTTGATATGTAAGATGAAGCAGCAGAAGATCAAGAGTATCACATGGAAATCTGTCATCTTAAGTTGTTACAAGACAGAGAGGTCTATACAAGAATCTGATGATAAGAAAGTTGTGAAACAAGCTTCTTTTCAACGATTATTGTTGTCGGATTTAATAAGCAATCCTGCTAGCTCACCTTTGTCTGTTGTTGATGATCTTTCAAATTCTGTCATTGGATCAAAGCTTCATTCATTCGCACTTGCTGAGCTGAGAGTAATAACACACAATTTCGCAAGGGCTAATTTGCTCGGGGAAGGTGGGTTTGGACCGGTGTACAAGGGATTTGTCGATGACAAGCTCAGGCTTGGATTGGAAGCTCAACCTGTCGCTGTCAAGGCTCTGGACTTAGATGGCTTGCAAGGTCACAGAGAGTGGATGGTAATAACACTTCCCAGATCTTTAAATTGTTCAATTAAGTATTCTATTGCAGTGTTTTATATCATTTTTCGATCTTTTGTCAGGCGGAAATAATATTCCTAGGACAACTAAGACATCCACATCTTGTTAAATTGGTCGGATACTGCTGCGAGGAAGAACACAGACTTCTGGTTTATGAATACATGGCGAGAGGAAGCTTAGAAAATCAACTCTTTAGAAGTACGGTATTTTGAATTGTTATTATTGTCTATGTGCATTGAAATTGTAACATGTTCACATGTTTATTATATGTATGCAGGATATGCTGCTACCTTGCCATGGTCAACCAGGATGAAAATTGCCTTGGGGGCCGCTAAAGGCCTAGCGTTTCTTCACGAAGAAGAAAACCCAGTGATATATCGCGATTTCAAAACTTCGAACGTTTTATTGGACGCTGTAAGCACTCCTGCTCTCTTTTATAGTCTCTTTTTTACTTTTTACTGAAATTCTGTTTTTCTGGTCTATGCAGGATTTCACTGCTAAACTTTCAGATTTCGGGCTAGCCAAGGATGGTCCGGAAGGAGAGGAAACACACGTGACAACACGCGTAATGGGTACACAAGGCTATGCTGCCCCTGAGTATGTCATGACTGGTATACCTTTTGATCAATTCTTTTATTCTAATTAAAAATCATTGAATGTGACTATTGACTGGTTTTAACAACTACAACATGCCAAACTCTTATCTTTTTGAAATATTTTGGACACCGTCCATTTGGTTTTTATAGTGTCAAACAACTTATACCAAAACAAGCAACCTTGATCTGACGTTATAGCGTTTACAAAATTTCTGAAATGCTTTTTATATTACCTAATTCCAGGTCACTTGACAAGCATGAGCGACGTGTTTAGTTTCGGGGTTGTTCTGTTAGAGTTATTGACAGGTAAACGGTCAATGGATAACACCCGCCCTGGTCGAGAGCAGAGCCTTATAGAATGGGCAAGGCCTTTGATGAGGGACTCAAGGAATCTCGACCGCCTTATGGACCCTAGACTTGAAGGGCATTACTCCACAAAGGGAGCTCAAAAGGCAACTGCATTGGCTTATAAATGCTTGAGCCACCAACCAAAGCCTAGACCCACAATGAGTGAAGTGGTCAAGGTCCTGGAATCTCTCCAGGGCTTTGAGGATGCATTTCTGGAACCATTTGTCTATGTTGCTCCTGTTGAAAGTGATAGAAGCAAAGAGCGTTTTGATACCAAAAGAGGATCAAAAACTGAACAGGGAACAGAATCCAGTGACAAAAATCGTGGTCGAAGAGTACATCACATCAAACTGCCTACGTCTCTAGTAACTTATTCTGATTCTGCTCTGTATAAAAAATTTAGACATGGTTTAAACTCTCCCACATGATACAAAACTGATTATCACATATGACAATCAGTGATCCTGCATGAGAATTACGTATCTCTATAGCTTTTCAAGATACACCTTGGTTTTTCAACTATGTCCTCCAAATCAAGTCATAGTAAACAGTTTGTGGTTATAGTTAAAAACCACATTGCCAGGTTACATACAAGCATTCAAAAGGGTGCGTGGTGAATTCATTTCCTGGTTTTTCACCATTTAGTAAATATAAGGAGTTTTCAAGAGGTCAATTTTTTTGTTTAGATATAATTCAGTTTAAAGTTCCGATATAATCGGATGAATCCAGAATTGAACAAAGACATTCGCTAGCGATTTAGACCACACGGCCTAGAGAATTGGTTGTTTTTGTCAATACATACACGTGTGTACTATCAGTCTACAATCAAGTTGCTTGTAAATGAATCTTCCAATTCAAATGTACAATTGTTGCAACTTTGGGCAGTTATATATGTTTCACAAAATTCAACAATGTAGAGTAACCTAACCTAATAAAGTTTTGTTTTTGTCAATTTTTAATACATTGAGAATAGACAAACACCTACCATGCATAAAAGTCTCAATCAATGCCAAAATTCCAACAATTAAGAAATATGGCAGATTACGTAATAGTTAAAATATTAGGAATCTCCACAACAACTCTGACTCTATAATTACATAGGTTTCTTCTCCATAAAAGTATTCAAATAAAATATTGAACCTCGAATAATAGTAATAATAAGTTTTTCTTGTAATATATCGGAAGATATGAAACTAAAATTGTGATGATTATATTCCAATTGTGATGATTATATATCTCACAATTTTGGTTTCCTAACTTCTGATATATTAAAAAATATATATTATCGATATAAACTATATATTACGGTACATAAAAGAAATTATCAATAAACAGGGGTGGAAACCCTGTAGTGGCCGGGAGCCTTGGACCCCTCTCAGGGCCTTAACTCGCATAAAAAAAAAGAAGTTAAAATAACATAATTATTTATAATAAAAAAAAATGTAGATTTACATTTTAATGCTATTAACTTCATATATTTGTAATTTGCTACCTTCCAATTTTATACTCCAAGTTCCACCCTTGTCGATAACAATGCCGAATATCTACTTTTACAATATATTTGGAGAAAACTCTCTACATATGTTAATGTTTGTAAAATGAACATAGTGAAACTCGAACCATCATCATGAAAGAGAAGGTGCACATCAACCGCACTAAGATATGATGTGCTATTTTGAAAATTTTAAGTATTAATAAATGAAAAATAACATATATAGGATTGAAAAAATTATCTATAGATACGGATATCCGTAAGAATCTTCCCCGTTGAAAATAGGGATGAATACTATTATTTCAGGGACGGAGCGGGATGGATGTCATCTTAATATCCATTTTATTTTTGAAGATGATAATGTATATCGTCTATGGATATCTATCTCCATCCGGATCCATCATAAATTTTGATATTTTAAAAATATAAAAATATTATTATGTAATTATTAATTCTAATTACATAAGTTATTATTAATTTTTATATTTGAACTTTATTGGATGTATTTGTTTCTCTTTAAATAAGATAAAATATAAATGTTAGTTACATTTTTCTCTTGTAAACTATAAAAATTTAAAGTATTTTCATCGGATATGGATTTAAACGGAGCGGGGATGAATATCTCTATCGTAATTAGCGGATTATCTAAATCTGTCCCCCTCACTTAGAAATGAGGATGAATGCGGGGATAGAAATATATATCTCAAACGGATACGAGAATGGATGTAAGGGTATTTATACCCAATCCGATCTATTACCGTCCTTAAACATATATGATATAAAGACTTTTGTATTAGAGTAAGTATTTGCTTTAAGCAAATGAGAAACTGAAGTGCATTGTCTAAGGAATTTAAAAAGGAATATTAGTGATTTTTAAAAATATCTATTTTTTATTCATTTATACATTTTTATAAGGATTGGGTCCTATATTTTAAAAATTCACTCGATTTGATCCATCTGACTAAATTTGTAACATACGACGATTACTGAAAATATAAATTGATTCTATTAGCCTTCACTTAAATTAAAAAGTTTAAAAGTAAGATTTTATCTTCCAACTTTATAAAATTTTATAAATTAACTTCGTTTGAAATCTAATCAAAATTTAACATGTATCACTAAATTGTGTCATTAAATTTTAAAATTAAAAATTAAAAAAGAGATCTGATTATTTTTTTTGGTAAACTAACGAATTTTTTTTATAAAGAAAATAAAACAAACTGAGAAATAAAAAATATTTAACATCTGATCTGATTTTATAAGATAAAATAAAATAAATTGCACTTAATGGAGATCGAAACTTTGGATCTGTGCTCTGCCACTTCATTTGCACTTATCATCAAAACAAGAACTAGTTTTTGTTATTGCTCTGGCGCTTTGTTTCTTTTTTTGGGTGCTCTGTTTTTTGATCTGTTTCTGGACTGTCTTTTTTTTTTTTTTTTTTTTGTGCTTTTCTTAGGCTTCTATGTTGGACGTGTAACTCTATTGTTGGATTCCCAGCCTTTTCTAATACTAGTTGTCGTTAAAAAAAAAAAAATCAAAACAACGAGAACAAATCAAGCAAGCACTACAACTATAAATGTAAGATCAATAAAATTAACAAAAACAATCACATACAAGCCAATTAAAATGAAAATTAAAAATTTGAAGTAACAAAATAAGTATCAAGTGAGTTCAAATCAATAAGCTAATCTGATGTTGGGAATTCAACAACGAAAATAATAATAATAATAAAATAGCAATTAAGATAAATTAAATTAAGGAGTGTGTGTGTGAGAGAACATTATCAGAACCCAGTTCTATCCGAACAGACATAAACTAGTTAAGAAATTATTTATTTCTAGCTTTAACCATAATCCACTCTAATTAAGCAAAGATATCACTCTTTTTTTTCTACATCAAATTACACATATACGACACCAATCTGATCACTACAAATCTAGAAATTTCGGATTTCATTAAAAATCAAAATCATAGACAATAGTGCTGGTGGTTGATGGTGTGGTCGGTGGTGTGTTTGTCAGAGGCTAAGGTTTGATAGATGTGGATGATGATGAAATTGTTTGCTGGGGTTTGGTAATGAAATCGGATTACAGTGTCAAACACAATCCCAATCCAATGAAGTCAAACACAAACCCGTTCAATTTCGAGAGACCCAAAACAAAAACAACGAAACACATGACTTCTTCTTCTTTATTTTAATTATATCAGATCTTCAAACAACACCACCAAAAAATAAAAATAAAAACCAGATATGCATCCAGTCGAAGCCTGAAATCACTGTGGTAAAACTGTTTCGCGGGACCATTGCAAACTGGAGGAGGCTCGAGCCTCTTCCATGGAGATCGAGAGCTGGATCGATCTCCATCTCTGTTTTCTTATCTTTTAGTTTTAATATTTTTAGCCGGATAGATATCTTAATATTTTATCTTTTTTGTTTTCTTAACTTGAAAAATTATATTTTTAATTATAATTTTATTTTTTTTCATTTTCTAATAATTTGTGTGTTGACGTGAGCAAATTTGCTTCAGTGGATTTTTAGAAGACGTAGCGAGGTATCGGAGGAGGAGGGGGAACCCCCTCTTCCCCGAGCCCCATCTCCCCCTTTAGGAACGCTACCCCCCTAATCCCCCACGGGGGGAAGGTTTTATTCTCTCTGCCGCCCCCTCTTCTCCCCCCCTTTTTTGTGTAGGGGGGAGGGGGGCGAAGCTTGAAGAGAAGGGAAGAGCTTCAATTAAAAGCCGGAGAGAACATTCCACTTAGCACTTAGGGTATGTTAGTGTTTAAAGATAAAAATACATTTAGAATCGTTTAATTTGATTAACATATGACCGATAGAATGACCGAATTAAGTGGTTTTTTAAAATATAGAATCTAAATTTCAATCCAGTAAAAAATAAATAAGTAAATAAAAAATAGATATTTAAAAAAAATATAAGAACTAAATTAATAATACCCCATTTAAAAATATTACGGTCTTGATCGGAGATGAGTCATAAGTTGATAATAAAGTCTCTTTCTTTTGTAAGATTACTGCATTACTGATTGATCTTTCTTTATAAATGCAGTGTTATTGGTATGGTATTGAAAAAAGAGATGATTCTACAAAAAATCACAACAATTCGGTGAAAAATTTCAGTTCAGTGCACCGGACCTTTGAAGAAACGAATTGTCCGTTGTAAAAATATATATAAAAGGAAAATTTTATTAACATAAGATAATTCTCATTTGGAGAATTTTTTTAAAACGGTTTGGCAGGTAAGTTAAGAGAATAAGAATGGTAGTTTTTCTCATGACATTAGGATTATTAATTAGTATTAATTTATAATGAGGTTAATTCTATTTAGATGGGATATTTTGTTTCTTTTAAAAAAATTACCTTTGAATCTTGGATAGACCCTGGCTTTAATCATCGGTATATCGATTGCACTTTTTCAGATGTAATAAATAACAAAAGAGCCATAACGATTCAGTTATAACTTATAACACAACAACAAATCCAAACAATAATTAATTAACTTTAACTAAGCACAAGCACAAGGATTGTCAACGATCACAGTAGCTTCCTCGTTACCGGACCTGAAAACCAAGTACCCTACCGTGAGTCCCAAAACGATGGCCAAAAACACGCCACCGTTGAACGACATGACCGCCAGCATCAGCATGTAACCCAAACCCGAGTTGACTCCGAACATCAACGTCCCCGCGATCCTCGCCGCCGAGTACTTCCCGGCCACCTTACGATGGAGGAGCGGCGCATCGATCCCCGACGTATTAGCTGCAACACCACCACCGGCGCCGGCGCCGAGAAGGATCAGGCGAAACCGCCAGACCTCCAAGTATTGGTAGAAAGCGGAGACGAGAAAGCAGGTGATGAGGGTGAGAGCGTAACCCAACCACGACTCGGTCTTCCACGAGTCGAACAGGACAGTTACGGTCCGGCCCCAGTAGAAGGTCATGTGCATCATCTTCGCTCAGTTTTAGAGAGAGAGAGAATGCGATGTTGAAAAATTATTCGAATGACGTACGTGGGTTTCTTTTTCTTTTAACGGAGAGAGAGAGAGAAGACGCAGACGATCGAGTGGTACTACAAATTGCTTTTGTTTTGTGTAGTACATGTACATTGTACAATTTTTTACGTTACAGTTTTTTGTTTCCTCAAGATTGCCCTTGAAAGCTACACTTATTTACGGTTTTGTGCCATGGGGGCATGGGGATTGTGACATGTTTGATTGTTTTTTGGGGGTGTTTTAGGGTTTAAGTATAAATAAATAAATAATCAAAATTGATTTGCATTTTTGTTTTGTTTTTTTGTAAGAAATAAATTTTTTCAACAGGTTGGACAGTTTGGTGATTGATTAGATAGCTGGAATTCTATCTTACTGTTTTCAAGAACGTTAGACCAGGAGGAGTTGATTAGTTTTAGACAAAGAAATAATTTTATTATAATTTAAGATATTTTTTATTATTTCGTTTTTAAAGGGGAAATTGCACAAACATCCCGACCTTTGATAAAATTTAATGAATACGGCAGTTTTGGTAATATGCATATAAACTTCTTTCGATATTTAAAAAATATTACATAAATATCTTCTACTGTTAGATAGATCCATTAGCCACAGGTTATCTTTATTTTAAATAACATACAAAATTTAAAAATAAGATAAAAAAATATTAAAAAATCTTTTAGAAAATATGAATACACCTTAAATTTGAAAGTTGGAAAAAAAAATCATCTTCAAAAATAAAATAAAATACAAAATTTAGTCTGTGCAATTTTCCCTTGATTTAAATAAATTTAAAATTTAAAATTTATTTATTGTTAAATTGTTTTAAAAACTATTTTTTTATTTTTAGAAATGAATTTTTTTCTAGGTTTCAGATTTAAGATACATTCATATTATCTAAAATATATTTTTATATTTTTTTAATCTTATTTTTATAGATTTTTTATACTAACAGGTTTATCTGACGGTAGAGGATTGTGTATAATAATTTTTAAATGCTGAGGAAAGTTTGTATGTATATAATCAAAACCAATATATCTATACAATTTTATCAAACCTTAACGGTTGTTTGTATAATTCCCTCTTTAAATTATTACAATCAATAATGAGGTTCGGTGAATTTTAACAAAATGAATCCGAGTATCTAATCTTTGCTATGAGAGATATCCACTCTCAAAATGCGGAAAGCAATACCCACTGCATACTTGTATATTCAAAACATGAAATGACAGAAACACTACCATATTGTTAAGGGGTGATGTGCATTGATTGATGTGTTTTTCTATATTAATAATAAGCTTAGTTTATATACAGCAGCTTAACCTATAAATTAATATCTATTAATTTATGAATATAATAAATATGTTTTTTTTTATGTTAAACATGCATTTCACTCGTTTACTCATCAAAATTTAATCGTATTTATTGATATTTCTCCCCACAGATTTCAACAATTGCAACAAACAAGCCAAACATGTAAAAAAAAAAAAGTTGCAATTATAATAAGAGTTTTAAACTTTTAATTTGCACCTCTCCAAGAAAATAGAATGTTGTGACTTGTTAATGCAGGAGTCTAGGAGAGCATTAAGTTTGTGCTCAATACCACTGAACTTTTTCTCTTTTGAAAGATACAAAAGATGTTTAGAGCCCGTCCTGTAAGTGCTTTTCAGTTACTGTTTTTCGAAAATAAAAATGTATTGACGGTGATTTTTGGATCGTATAGGATTGATCACACGTCTAACAGGTTTTTGTAGATTGTTGAAGATGTTATGAGAAAGATAGGAAAAAAGAGAAGAAAACACGACACACATAAATTTACGTGGTAAAACCCCAAAGTGGGAAAACATCCACTGTTGCTGGTGACGGCGAGAAGAATCTACTATAATATAATGATTACACACTCAATCTCTTCTTTTTAGCGTATCTCCTCTTTTTTGTGTATCTTTTATACGGGTGGTTGTATATGTCTCTCGCTATATCTTGATTTTGTATATCTTCTTTTCTACAATGAGATTATAGGTCTATTTATATGTGCATAGAACACAAATCCTTATTACACAAATATGGAAAGATGATAGTATTTAATTAGGATTGGTTACTTGTTGAAGTCGTATTTGTCTTCTTTCCTGTTTCGGAGATCTTGCATATTGAATTAGAGTCTTCATAGTATTTGGTTGAATGGTCCGTTTAGGACTTATTTCCCGATCGGTGTGCAGTCTTCTAGAAGAACAGATTTGTTGCTTGATTTGGACTTGTTTCCTGTTTGGTGTTTATCCTTCTAGAAACTTTTAGTTCTTTCCTGAATAGAATTCTATGATACTGGAGAGGAAATAGGGGTATTTCTTTATTGGAGTACGATGTTAGATTCTTTGTTTGAGTAAGACAATTCTTCTTCGTAGTTGCTTTTAATGTCTCCCACGTGTTATCCAACTGACCAATTGTCTGATCCCGATCAAACTTCTTCTATCCCCGATCGGATGGTCCCGACCAAGTCATCTCTACCCAATCAGCTAGTTTTCCCGACCAGATTATTTGTGCCCGATCGGTTAACTTTCCCGACCATTTTGGGTAATCTCAACTTGGCGTTGAGATAATCTATTAATTGTCTTGGGTTGATCTTTTCTGACTCCCGTGATGTGGCATATCAAATCATGCTGACTTGTCATGCTATCAAAAAATCCCTATAACAATACCCCTTCAAATTCGTGAGATGAGCTCTTGACGGCTCAACGAAGGGGATTTGAATAGTTTTGATTTTTTGCACTTCTGATCTTGATTGTCATTTTAACCTGGTTAAGTATCTTATTAAACTGATCGGTTTTTTTATTAACTAATCAAGTGTCTTATTAAACTGATCAGTCTTACACTCCTTTTTGCTCCCTTGTAGTTGGACCAGTTGGTGTCCTGGCTCTCTGCTTAAGATAATTCCTGACCATTTTTTTGGACTAGTCGGTGTCCCTGCTCTTTGCTCAGGATAATCCCCGATTGTCTTGATTCGGTCGGTGTCCTAGCTTTTCACTCAGGATAATTCCCAACTATCTTGGTCGGGTTGGTGTCCTAGCTTTTCGCTCAGAATAATTCCTGACTATCTTGGTCGGGTCGGTGTTCTAGCTTTTAGTTCAGGATAATTCTCGGTCGTCTTCATTTTTCGATCGGTGTCCTAGCTTTTCTCTCAGGATAATTCCTGACCGTCTTGAATCTTTAGGCAAGAGGTGTTATGGGAACCTTGCCCTATTTTTCCTTTTTTTTCCATGCAAACAAGTCACCAAGGACGTCTCTCGGTTCTGTCTGTTTACAAGGGTTTGGCCGAATCATTAGTGAAATACTAACACAGCCGGATGCATTTCACCAGGTTTTTCCCGATAGCGTACTCGAGTGTTTTTTTCTGGTAAAACCGTCAGCTAGGGGTGGCCAGATTGCTGACAGTGCTCTATATGCACCCAGTCAGTTCTACAGGCACGTCAGGTCTCTAACCCTCGACTTCTCAGCCTCTCGGGCATCTTCACCCACTATGGTAGGTGTTGGCGCTGCGAGTTTATCTTTGATAACAAAGATGATTATTATAAAAATTTGAACTCCATTCTTGGTTTCTTTATTAATTGATCTGAAAATTAACAACATCAAAATAAAAATTAATTAGAAAAACTAAAAATATAAAACAAACTTAAAATATCTTAAACAAAGACTGAAAGCAACTAATTTATCTCCCTAAAGAGTATTTTTTTTTAACCAGTCGGTGTCCCGACTCTTTGCTCAGGATAATTTATGACTGTCTTGGTTTTATCGATGTCCTGGCCTTTCGCTCAGGATAATTCCCGATCACTTTTTTTTTTTAAACCAAGTTCCGTCATCCACGAGCTTGTGTAGGGTCTTCAAAAGATAATGTTGATTGTCCCTTCGTTGTTGTCTCGGCTCGGGCTTCTCTTCTTTTCCTGATTTCCAATTGGTTGATCGTTTGTCCTTCTAAGAATTAAATCTTTGAGGTGACCCTTCCTGATGAGTGTCTCAGTGTGGTATCTTAGTTGGTATCACTTTGATGTGTCGTGACCACTTTCTTTATGAAACCTGCAGTATTTTGTTGTGTCTCATCGGGTATAGATTGATTGCCTAGGAGGATATTTGACTAGCTTTTGGTATTCTATGAAACCCTAGGATTTCCTCTTGTCTCTTGTTGAGGGGGGTATAGTTAGTGTATAGACCATGGAACTTTTTGTCATCCCGACTGTTTCTACGATTGTCGACTCGACAACCATCTTGGTTCACGTCACCCTCATGGTGATTACCCTTATGGTTCTTTTCATGACCATAACTTATTTTAGGGGTGGGCACGGTTCGGTTCGGTTCGGTTCGGTTTTGGGTAAAACTGAACTGAACCGAAAATATTTCGGTTCATCCAAAATTGAACCATTTTAAACCGATTAAGAAATGGTAACTGAATTGAACTAATTTGATTTTAATTGGTTCGGTTTGGTTCAGTTCATTTCGGTTTTGGACCTAATGGGTCTTATTTATTTGATGGGTTTAATGAGTTCTTTTAATATGTTTTTAAATTTGATGGATTGTTGGATTCTAATTTGGGCCAAAGTTTTAATATTTTTAATAGCCCAAGCCCAAAATAAAAAACAAATCAAACCTAACAAATAATAATGAAAGAAAAGCTAAAGAAGTTTGTTTGGGTTTTTTTAGTTATACTTATATAGGTGGTTTAATCCGTTCAAACCGGTTTTTAGGAAACCAAACCGGTTTGAACCGAAATTTTTTTGGTTTTTAATTTTTTAAACCGAATTCATTTGATGAACCGAACCGAAGCGAACCCCATTTTTGGTTCGGTTTGGTTCGAAACTTAATGCCCATCTTTAACTTATTTTGGTATTCTCCCCGTGTACATAACTACCCCCTTGAGCTAGCTCCTCTTCTTCAACCATCGCATAACTGCCTGCCACAACCATCAGGTCAGCGTACGTGTATCTAGGCACTTCCTCCTCAAATCAAAGGAAAGCCGACCTTTCTGAAGGTTGTTTGTGAAGGCGGCCACCACAGCCTCATCACTGGGATTATGGATCCCCAACACTTCCTGAGAGAACCTTTTCAAGTAATCTTTTAATGATTCATTCTTTCCCTATTTGAGGGTGGCGAGATGAGCTATTGATTTCCTCCTTTGTATATTTCCCAATAATTGTTGTGAAAAAGCTTGCGTCAACTCTCGGAAATTCTTGATTGTTCTCTGAGAGAGCCTTCCAAACCACCTAGACCTTAAGTCCCCAAGCGTTTATGGGAACGTCAAGCACAACAATGGGTCATTGTAAGCGTACTGTGCCATCGCACTCCGAAAATATCTCACGTGTTCTTTTGGATCCGTATTTGCTTTAAATTGCTCGACCTGAGGCATTCTGAATCTTTCTGAGAACTGGGTTTGAAGAATATTGTTCACAAATGGACTTTCAGAATCATTGTCTAGTAAATCTTTAAGCCCTTGGCGACGTTCTAATGCTTCCACCTTCTAGGTTAATTTCTGTATCAGGATATCTTGATTTTCTCCTGGTTCATTATCCATTCCCGATCCCTGATGGTCAGTGTGCCAATGTTGGAATCTTAGCGGGACTTGCCCCTTCGGCGTGTTCTGCGGGGTGGTTGGTCCCTATCGTCTGACGAGCTAGATCGGTCCCGTTTCTGAACACCTTTATGGATTTCTTCTGACTCAAAATTCGCTTGATACCGATCTTGCCTCTCATGTCCGATAATTCATTCATCTCCCTTTTGGGGTCGCTCCCCCTTTCCATGGTGGTCCGCTCTTTCTCTGCTAGACTTGCGGAGCGCGTCTAGGGGTCCAGTATTTCAGAACATACCTTAGGGTCTCGGGCCACCATAGGTGTGGACAATTGATATGGCAATGTCAGATTTGCAGTTGTTGTTATATTGATTCTCTGTCTAGTGGCGTCTTCAATGAATCTCCACAGGGACTCTTGGACATGCTGGAATGCATCTGGGGGAAATTATTGGGGGAGAGTTTGTGGAGGTCATTGTAGCCTGTAGCCTGACTAGTTGGAGTTGGAGTCACTGAAGGCAGGCTTCTTCCAACAGTGTTAGCATTTATCGGGTCAGGATCGTTACCTGCACAAAGGGTATCAATATCATTTGGAGACTGGCTTCCATTTCTGTCGTTTGCCATGTTGCTGCTTTGCGTATATTCTGATATTGATAAAACAGATAATCCACCCCCTAACACCTTTTTCTTTTTAGCTTGCTAGAGTATCTCTGTGTTTCGTCTGTTTGGTTACTCGAAGTTGAGTTCTACCGCCCCTCCTTCTAGCGTCAGTTATTGACGGTGATTTTTAGATCGTATAGGATTGACCACACGTCTAACAGGTTTTTGTATATTGTTGAAGATGTTATCAGAAAGATAGGAAAAAGAGAAGAAAATATGGCACACATAAGTTTACGTGGTAAAACCTCAAAGTGGAGAAACATCCACGGTTGCCGGTAAAGGTGAGAAGAATCCACTATAATATAATGATTACACACTCAATCTCTTTTTTTTTTGGTGTATCTCTCTCTTTTTTGTGTATTTTTTCTATGGGTGGTTGTATATGTCTCTCGTTATATCTTAATTTTGTATATCTCTTTTTCTACAATAAGATTATGGGTCTATTTATAAGTGCATTGAACCTAAATCCTTGTTACACAAATATGGAAAGGTGATATCATTTAATTAGGACTGGTTACTTGTTGAAGTATTCTTTGTCTTCTTTCCTGTTTCGGAGACCTTGCGTATTGAATTAGAGTCTTCATAGGATTTTGGTTGAATGGTCCGTTTAGGACTTATTTCCCAATCGAGGTGCAGTCTTCTGGAAGAGCAGATTCGTTGCTTGATTTGGACTTATTTCTTGTTTGGTGTTTATCCTTCTGAAAGTTTTGAGTTCTTTCCTAAGTAGAATTCTCTGATACTGGAGAGGAAATACGGATATTTCTTTATTGGAGCACGACTCTAGATTCCTTGTTTGAGTAAGACAATTCTTCTTCGTATTTGATTCGTAGTTGCCTTTAATATCTCTCACGCATCATCCAACCGACCAATTTGTCAGATCCCGATCAGACTTCTTCTATCCATTTCGGATGGTCCCGACCAAGTCATCTCTACCCGATAGGCTAGTTTCCCCGACCGGGTTATTTGTGCCCGATTGGTTAACTTCCCCGACCATCTTGGGTAATCTCAACTTGGCCTTGAGATCATCTATTAATTGCTTTGGGTTTATCTTTTCTAACTCCCGTGACGTGACATATCTAATCATGCTGGCTTGTCATGCTATCAAAAAATCCCTATAACAAAATGAAAATGAAAATGAAAACTGTATTTTTGGTTTCAGTTTCAAATTCTGAAAACGAGTCTGGTAGCATATACTGAAAGTTGTATTTTGAAAATTAAAATGAAAAAGACACGTCTGATATGTTAACCGAAAACTATCAAAAATTGAAATATCAATTTTGACATTTTGTTTAATATTATTACAATTATAAAAAAATTGATTAAATAATTAACCAATAAAATTTTTGTATTGTAATTTTTAAATTAAACAAAAGTAACACATCAAAAATTAATTAAAAAAAAACGTACCAAAAATGAATTAATCAAAACTAAACTCTTAAATTATAATTATTATATTATATAATAAAATTATAACTGTATATATTATATTAATTTATATATTATTTTATATATTTGCTATAGGGATTTTTTGATAGCTTAACAAGTCAGTATGATTAGATATTCCACGTCACGGGAGTAAGAAAATATCAACCCAAGGCAATTAATATATGATCTCAAGACCAAGTCAAAATTACCCAAGATGATCAGGGAAGCTAACCGATCGGGCACAAATAACCTGGTCGGGGAAGCTAACCGATCGAGCACGAATAACCTGGTCGGGGAAACTCGCCGATCAGGTAGAGATTACTTGGTCGGGACCATCCGATCGGGATAAAATAAGTTTGGTCGGGATTAGACAATTGATCAGTTGAACAACGCGTGGGAGACATTAAAGACAACTACGACTCAAATACGAAGAAGAATTGTTTTACTTAAACAAGGAATCTAAAGTCGCACTCCAATAAGAAAATATCTCTATTTCCTCTCAAATATCAGAGAATTCTATTTAAGAAAAAACTCAAAGGCTCCAGAAGGATAAAACTCTAAAACAGGAAAGAATACAAAGACGACTTCAATAAGTAACCAGTCCTGATTAAACACCGTCACCTTTCCTTATTTGTGTAACAAGAATTAGGATTCTATACGTATATAAATAGACCCATAATCTCATTGTAGAAAAGGGGATAGACAAAATCAAGATATAAAGACACATAGAGAGCAACGCATAGAAAATATACAAGAAAGAGAAAGAGAGAGATACGCCAAAAAGGGGAGATTAAGTGTGTAATTATATTATTATAATGATTTCTTCTCACCGTCACAGGCAACCATGTATGTTTCCCCACATTGGGGTTTTACCATGTAAACTTATGTATGTCATGTTTTTTTCTCTTTTTTCTTATATTTCTCATAACATCTTCAACAATCTACAAAAACCTGTTAGACGTGTGATCAATCATATACGATCCAAGAATCACCGTCAACAATATTAAATATTATTATATTTTTTATATTATATTATATTATATTACATTACATTATATCCTATATAAATATATAATATTTGATATATAATGTTATTATATACATATATATATATATTAATATTATTATATTATTACAAATATATTATATATAATCATAATATTATATATTAACTATTTATATATTATAATATTATATATAATATATTATTATATTATTGTATGAATACTTTTAGTTCTAGTTGGAAATAAATTATTCTGTAATATATATAAGAGGGGCACTTTAGTCATTTAAGAATCTTGTCTTGCCTTTTCCTAGTCATATCAAATTCATAACAGTATAATTAATAGTTAAAAAATGATTTTTTTATATAAAAAGGTGGAAAACAAAATGAAAAACGAAAACAAGTATTTTATGTTTTTCAATTCACTTTTAACACTGATTTTTTTTTTCAAAAGTAAAATAAAAAACAGTTAACAAACGCGTTTTTAAAAGATAAAAAAAACGGACTGAAAAACAACTGCAAGACGGGACCTTATATTTTATGAATCTAAAAATATACATTAAAGATCTAGCTGCAAAGTGAATAAAAAAGTAGCTAGTGATGTTTTGAAGATATAAATATAAATTTTAGGTTCTTTTCATATGTAAGCTCACAGGAGGACCTATATTTATAAGGGGTATTATCATTAAAGTCCCTATATTTATAAGGGGTATTATCATTAAAGTCCCTATTTTTAAGGAATTGACACTTTTTTAAACATAGTTGTTATATTAATCACTTTAGTCTCTTGCTTTTTTAAAATCCATCACTTTAATCTATTTGATCAAAAACTAATGGTCAACTATAACAGAATGAGTTAAAAATGCTATTTTACCCTTATTGTTATTTTTTAAATTTTATCTTTTAGTCCCTCTAATTTCAATAACAGCTGGTTAACCCCTAAAAAAAAATAAAATGCCTCCATTAGAGTTTGAATCATGGTTAAAAGACACAAAAATACAAACTTTAACCAATTGATTAGCTCTTTGTTAAAGATTTATTGATTTAAATGTTTTTATAGCTATATGATTTATTTAAACCAATTTAAATCAAATTATATAACTGAAAATAAACTCATATATATATATACTCATAATTAATAATAATATATAAAAACATATTTATGAAAATAAAAAAGAAAATAAGAAAACAAAAGGAAACTCAGAAAATCCAAAAAATCAAATCCCATAGTTTTTTTCTTTCTTTTTTGGATTTTTTTCCTTTTCAAAAAATATATTATTTCAGTTCGATAAAAAAAACCCAGAAAATCAATACCCATAAATTGAAAAGAGACAAAAAAAAAGAATAATAAACTCATATTTGTATCATTTAAAATAAACTCAAGTATAATAATAATATATAAAAATATTTATGAAAATGAAAAAGAAATAGCAAAACAAAAGGAAATAAAGGAAACAAACGTAAAAAAATTCATTATTGTTCTCTTTTTTGTTGTTGATTTTTTCCATTTTCAATTTATGGACTTTGATTTTCTGGTTTTATTTTTTTATCAAATTGAAATAATATATTTTTTGAAAAGGAAAAAAATCCAAAAAAGAAATAAAAAAAGTTACGGGCTTTGATTTTTTAGATTTTCTGAGTTTCCTTTTGTTTTCTTATTTTCCTTTTTAATTTCATAAATATGTTCTTATATATTATTATTAAATATGAGTTTATTTTTAATTATATATATATATATATATACATATACATATATATGAGTTTATTTTAAATTATTTAAATACATTTAATTTAGTTTAAACAAATTATATATATATATATATAATATATATATACATTTAAATCAACAAATCTTTAACAATAAGCTAATATAACTCAGCAAGCTAAAGCTTGTGTTTGGTTGTCCTTTGACCATGGTTCAAACCCTAATGGAGGCATTTTAATTTTCTTTCAAGGTTGGCCAACTATTATTGAAACTAGAAGGATTAAGAGATAAAATTTTAAAAATAACAATAAAGGTAAAATAGTATTTATACTTATTCTCTTATAGTTGACCAATGGACTAAAGTGATGTATTTTAAAAAAATAAGGGATTAAAGTGACTAATATTATAAAAATCTTTAAAAAAGTGACAATTCCTTAAAGAGTATGGATTTCAGTAATAATAACCTTATTTATAACTAAATTATTTGTAGTGCGTTAAATCAAGGGACTAGAACTGGGGGCAGCAAAACTTGAGAAATGGGAAAAGTGGTTAATCGGAGATGGTTTAATGTAAAATAAATATATAATCTCCATATTCATATGATGTGATGATGGAGACACGTATGATTTGTTTCGATTATATTCTCTCTCAAGGCTCATCCAACTAGCTAAGTATTCCATTAGTCCATCTCCACTTCAACTATATAATATATATGCGAATATACCTTCGTATGATATCATGGCAACACATTATGCCAAAGAAAATTTTGGTAAGCGGTAACCAACTGTACATAGTATCTTACTTTATATATAACATATGACACGTAACACGATATGAGGGAAATGTATACAGATTACAGAATATCGAAAAGTATTTCTCTTCGCTAGATTGGGTTATGGCAAGGAGATTGGTATCATGTTTTTCGATGCTCCTCCTCCTGACATTAAGGTCATCTAGGATGCAGATATCAGAGGTGTTGTAAGCACTAGACAATGCTTTGTTTCCTTTTTGTCTTCGTTTTTCTTCTGGGCGTTGCCCTCCCTTGTACCAAAAAAAAGAAGGTATTTCTCTTCTTCATGAATTCAGTTCAAGTATTTTTTTTTTAGAAAATTCAAGTATGTTAGTAAATAGTAGTAATGGGTTTGCAATGCAGTGCAGCTATAGCAATTTCTTATACATAGGGAAGAGTCCAGACGATCAAAAAAGCCAGGGTCCATCGACTAATCATTATGATTGGAATTCATAAATGAATGAAATGATCCATCATTGAGTATTAATTCAGAGTGGTTATCAATTTGTAAATGTTATTTTATCTTTAAAAAAATGTGTGAAAGTCGGTTTTCTTGTTTAAAGAATGTTCATTTTCAGGATTCATTGTTTAGTCGGTTTTATTTGTTCGGCAGATTCATTTTTTTTTTAGAATTCCTTGATTGGGAAAAAATTGTTAAGAAAATTTTATATTAAAATGCTAAATTTTATTGAAACCTTTACTTTTAAAAGACAATTCAAAAGATGAAGAGTGTAGTCAAAAATATCAAAAAGGATAGCTTTGTGGAAACAAACATTTAAAGTACTTTTCTAGTTTTTAAATATTATATAATATAAATTGTAATTTCATGAAATTATTAATTTATAAGACAGTTGAGATCAAAATTTTACACTAAATTTTAAAAATAAATTATTAATTATTACGATAGGAAGGTTTATTAATTTTTTACATTTGTCCAAGTTGAGACCGAGACTTTTTTATTAATATAGAGAGATTATTAATTTACGGGAGATTAATTTAGAAGGGTTGCTTTGTATTTACTGACAATAATTTTAAAAAATAATAATAATAATCCAGAAACTGATATTAGATGCATTGTCTATTTGCCTCATAACCACAAAATCTAGAAAATGAAACAATTAGTGAAACTTACAATTTCACTAATAATCAGTAATCATATAATCATAGCAACTAATAAAACTGGGAAGTTATTTTTAATTGGGCTCACCTTAAATTTATCAGTTTGATAAGCCAGAAAAACACGTCTTCGATGGATCAACAAAGGCAGCCGAAGAAGGCGATCGGTTTCTTGTAGGAGAATCCAAAGATCGTCGAACCAAATTCTTCATGGCTGAAATCAAGTCCTCGGTAGGATGTTTGGGAGGACTCGAAGACTTAAACAGCTCACAAAACTTCATGTGACGACTCAAAGCTTTGCCCATTGCTATATCATCATCTCTATTGGATTTTGAGTACCTACATGTCTCGTCTTTAACAACCTCGGCACAGAGTCCGCAAATCCACCGCCCTTGGAACCGCTCGCGTACGCGGACAATGTACGCAGCCGTGCACTCCTCCATCAGCCCGCAGCACTCGCATCTCGCTAGCTCCACTTCAGATTGACCTCCACCGCAGCCACTCATCATTGTCACGTCGGTACCTGCAGATATCGACTTGGCCTCCTTCATCTTTGTACGTGTTTTTCTTTTTTCTTTTTTTAAATAAATTAAAAATCTGAAACGGAAGATTAAACGGGTGCTGAAATCACTCTAGGTCATGTAACTGTTGAAAAACAACAATTAAAGAATCTATATATTTACATTTCAGAGCCTCAAATATCGGCTCTTGCTCTCTATTTTGAATTTTGATCGAAAAAATCACAAGGAAAACGTGATCAATAATTATGCGGAAGTATCTGTAAACGGAATATAAAGATTTTTTTATTTTTTATTTGAATTTTAATCCCATCCTGGATAAAATCTTCAATAGAATGGTTTTATTATTATCTCAAGAATATATATATTATTCGATTACAATTTATTGCAATCTCATGAGACCCCATTGAAGAGTTTCTCTATTTTCCTGGTGTGACATGTGATCATCATTGGTTTGGCCTTTTCTAATACTGCTCATACTACTCATCTACGCCGGTGTCCATTTTAATTCTGTGATCCCTTTTTTCTTGATAATATGTACAGTGGACAAGTGTATTGCTGATTTCGTTTGGATTTACTTGTTTCGGGTGTTTCTTGGAGCTGCTGGGTTCGAAAAATTATTAACACATTTTTGGAGGGCTTTTGTACAAATATCATCATATTAATAATTTAGGTTTAAAATGCATCAATTAACGCATGGAGACGAAAATGTCCCGAAATTGATTTTGTCGTTGTGAACCTGAGAGAGAAAAAGTGATATTGCTTGAAATTGACCGGAGATGAATTGACGGCTTCGTTTTCGACAGGCGACGGAACTGAAACTTGGAAACCATGTTATTTGGAGAGTTGAACTGAATATTTCAATCGATCTAGTAAGCTGACCTAGATATTCTATCGTTTTGGTTGTTGATTAATTGAATGAAATGTTAGATTATGTTTTATTTGTGGATCTGATAATGATTATGGTTTAGGTTAAGGTTTTGGATTTGTTGAACAATTGTTGAGGAAGATAATATTTGGATGTCTGAGCTTTTTGTTGATGAACCGGGCATTTTTTCGTTGTTTCCGAGCTTTTATTTTTGAAATTAGTTTGAGTTCATTCGAGTTTTTTTAGTTTATATTCGAGCTTTTATTTTACACATTCGAGAGGATTGAAATAAAATTCGAACTTTTTTTATTTCGAGATTTTGACATACAAACGAGCTTTTATATAAAAGCTACGAGTTTTTATTTGACTGTTCGAGTTTTTGTATAAAAGCTTCAAGCTTTTTTATTAAAGGTCCGAGCTTATTTTTAAAAGCACCGAGCTTTTATATAAAAGGTCCAAGCTTTTTATAAATGGGGCAATGATTTATTTAAAAACTACGAGCTTTTTAATCAATGACCCGAGGTTTTTTTTTTATAAGCTTCGAGCTTGTTTTTTCTGAGGATTTCACAGTATACTTAATTATGTTGTTAAATTTCAGATGACGAATCAGTTGAGGGAGTCACTTAAAACTACGAAGGAAGAGTGGTACGAGGGCAAACTCATTTGCCATGACCATTTTGACGCCCTTAGCCATATAGAGGATGCACTTAACCGGGTCCTTGCAGAATTGGTTGTTGAAGACCGTTGTCGGTTCATGGCGCCCTGTTTTGGGCATTTCTTGACCATGCATCGACCGGTGAAATTTTCGGGTGGTGTTATCCACCAGCTACTTCTGCGGGAGGTGCATCATAATGGGTCGTCAGATGAGATGCGGTTTATGTTAAGGACTCATGAGATGGGGTTCTCAAAGGTAGAATTCTGCCTGATCATTGGATTGCGGTTCGGAGTAGTACCAGATACTAGCCGCTATGTTAGCATGGACAATGACCTACATCACCGGTACTTTGGTAGTAGGGATGAGATTTCATCCGTGGAGTTGAGAGATGTTCTGAGCCGCGACGAGTTTCAGCAGGCATACGATAGTGTGAAGCTATGCCTCATCTATATGTTGAACTGGATACTTATGGGGTTAGATGAGAGAGTGAAAATTCCAGTTTGGTAGTAACGGCTGATGGATGATCTCGATACTTTTGATGCGTTCTCGAGGGGTGCACACGTGTACAGCATTCCATATATTCATTCAAGCATGCGCTTGACGGGCGACGAGAGCGGTTTGAGAGATGCCAGCAAGCAAATGGTGCTGACGTACACATACATGAGACCTACAACATTTATGGTTTTTCCTACGCCATTCTGATAAGATTTTTGTGAATTACAACATTTACCTTTGTAATTGTCTATAGGGATTTTTAACGTATTTTTGTTTGTTTGTAGATTTTTGCTTTTGAGGTGACCCTCGCACTTGGGACTCAATTCGGGACTCGGATGGCCATCGATTTATCTCTCCGTATTATGAAGTGGGTGTTAAAGAAACAACCGATGGGGGATAAGATGTCGAAGATATTCACATCATGGGGAAGTTTCTTATTTGTTCATGTTAAAATTTATTATTACAATTTCAACGGTCTAACAACAGTTTCAGATTTTTGTGATGACAAAGCTGGTGCCCACAGCAACTGAAAGGGGTGAACCATATTATACGGAATTAGCGGTGGCCATACCGGATCGCGATTCTGTTGGGTGTACTAGTGTCGTACCCAATGATAAAGATGGTTCAGAGATAGTTCGGTGGTAGGAGTCCACGGATGCATTCAGAGGGTTCAGAGCCAGAGTTAGCTCATGGGAGACAGCCGAGGCAAAGACGGGTTCGATTTACGATGCCTGCATATACTGCTGGACATAACTCTGGAGAAGACGTTGGAGGGGAGCGCGAGGTACGTACAAATTATTGCTCTGTATGAATTTATTTCAAACCCATGTACATGTTAAACGACTGACAAATATCATTTTGCTTCAGGACCGTTTAGAGCGTAGAATCCAAGATTTGGAGTCTGTCGTTGCTGCATTACGGGATGGTTTGTTGAACAGTGATGTGGAACGACAGAGGCAGCATCAGGAGTTGATGGACTATCTTTGACAACGGTTGGAGTCGACATCACGGTCAAATAGGGATGGTCCACCATCTCATGATCGACACTCTAGACCCAGAGAAAAAGATGGACATCGTACTCATATCGAGGAGACAAAGCCTGACACCGTTCGTTAGATGTAGGGTACCAGACCTGAGGCCCATGTTACCGAAACTGGAGTTTCATGAGATGAGCAGGACACTGGAACTGCAAGTCTTCTTGAGTTTCCTCTACTTATGGAGGTGCAGGAGACTTGGTTTGATTGATCGCGTCATCTGAGTGTTTCCTCCACCCGAGTTGTCTCTACAATTCGATCGTATAGCACCCCTCCGCCCACGGACAACTCCAGTCCAACTCCGGTCTATCCCATCGGATCCCTATTCCTAGGGACAGCTCTAGTACGTCCATACGGACCCTTCCCAGGGATACCTCGAGTCCATCCAGACAAACCCCTCATCCCAGCGACAGTTATGGTCCATCCAAACGGACCCCTCATACCACGGACACGTCCGGACCATCCAGCCCATCCTGACAGACCCTTTCTTGGGACACCTCGGATCCATCTAGACGGACCCCTCCTCCTAGCAACAGGTTATTTCCATCCAGACGGACCACGCACACACCCGGACCATCCAGCTCATCCGGACGGACCCCTTCCCGGGACCCCTCATGGCCATCCTATCGTACCCCTTATATCCGCCAGACCCGTAAGCGAGGGTGGCAGTTGATAAGCCAATACACAGATCTCTATCGTCCGAAGAGGCCAAGGACAGTGCCAGCATCATCAGACCATGCTTTCATGTCGAATGCTTTAGTAGATGGTGACCAGCTGGATGCCTACAAAGCATACAAGAAGAACACCACAAAGGAATTGTAAGTATCCGACTTATAAGTGTATTGAAGTACCAACTTTAATTTGTTTAATTGTTTTGATGTTTGTAAAAAATAAATACAGACACGATGTGGATCTGATGGAGCCAGTAAAGGTGAATTGGTTCCAACGCTTCCAACAGAACTACATGGATTTATTTGACACGGTACCTACCTAACTTCAACTCTATCAGCGGTTTTTAAAATAAATAATTCTAATATTGTTTTATAAATTTCTTATCCAGCATATAGACGCGTACCTGAAGATTTTACGGAAGTGTCAGTGAACATACCCCACTGTGTACAATCATAGGATGAACGTTCTGAACACACAATTCTTTGTAAGTGTTTTATTATGTCCCGTTTCGCAGTAAATATTGTTTATTTTTGTGATCCTAAGTTCTATTTTGTTTTTTTATCCGCACAACCATTGTTGAAGTACCAGTGGAATAAAATCATGCATCGAGATACGAAAGGGGAAATGCAGACGCATGGGTGGAAAGTGTTGCAGTACAAGTGGTTCGCTGATGACCTTGCGGTCGTACGTCGTACATGGATTTCAATTGGCAGGAAGCCGACCATGACACAAGGTTGACATGATAAGTGTAATACAATTATGGCATAAGTATGTTTCATTGTATATGTGTTATACATGTTTTGATATATATATATATATGTTATATAGGTTCTTATTTCGTGCAACATTGGTCGTCAGCATTGGCTTCTGGCTAGCGTAGACTTCACTGTCAGGAGGGTGCACATACTAGACTCCTACAGACAGGATGTCCCCTTAGGTATTGGGAAAATGCAGGTCGCGCCATTGAGATGTCTTGTCCCCTCCATGTTGCATCAATCTGAGTTTCATGATTCCAGTAAACCCAAAAAGCAGAAGTTCGAGAGGCGGAATAGGTCATTTGAGGTGAGTATTGTGTCCAGCACAAAGTTGCCGCAACAGGACAGAAGGTATAACAATTCTAACATCAAAACCGTATTTTGTATAACTATTATCATAATTATAACTGTTGTTAATGTGATCCATTACAGTGGTAACTGTGGTGCTCATACGTTACGGCTGATTGAGTACCTACTGGCAGACCAAGTGGAGTACGATTGGACAGAAGCCGATATGGGCATCATCCGGGAGAAGATGATTGTGGAGGTTTTTTATAACTCCATGCCACAATATCGGTTATAGTTATTGTATATAACATTTTTGGTAATAAAATTAAAATTTTCATTTTTCATTTTAAGTATTTAAACTATTAACCCAGAACAACTACAGACATTGCATACTTCTCATAATTAACAATGAAAATGAACTTATGGTAACTAATGACAATAACATGTGCATTGAGTATGTAATACAATTGCAACTAATGACAATGACATCCATATAAACGCGTCCATTCATACTTCCGTAGAGTCCCTTTCATGGCACATCTGTCTGTTGTGTCCAACTGAATGGAAGATGCTACACTTACACCGGTATTCATAAGGAACAACCCTGCTCGGACCATCATTAATCAAATGTGGGTTAGAACACCTCCTGTTATTATAACCTGATTGTCCACATCTTCTACAGGATTGTGTGGTTGTCCTCTCCGAAGAGGAGACATGTCTTCCGCCTCTCAAACAACCTGCTTGTCTCCGGGATAATAGATTCAAGATCACCCACTCGGCGATATCGGCTGGCACTACCCATGAAGAAGGATGGCCAAAAAGCATAATAGGAATCGAGTACGCGTCAATTAGTGTCTGTCTCTTGTAGTAGTCCGCACACAAAGATGTGAAATCCAAGTTTCACCTCCTACAACAACATTAAAATTAGTTGTCAAACTCATTTGCAACAACCACAAAGATAGGAAATCAAAGTAATGTACCTTGTTGTTGCAAGCGTGTACGAACATGGAAACATGTCCATTTGAAATTCGTTGCACGTGTAAGTCTTCTAGGCTAAGTCAACAGTTCATTGCTCGTCGGACCGTTTGGCAGAGAATATGTTCTAGTCAACTGGATTGACAGTCATATAACCATACTTGTCAACACGTTTGAGGATCACAAGATGTGTTGCGTTGGACAACTGATGACGCATGGACTGTATAGCTCGAAGGCGATCATGAAACCACCTCTGTAGCATATTCCTAATGAACTCTGCCGGTGTCAACATTGGCAGTTGTTGTAAAAATTTGAGGCATGATTTTATACATTCAGTAACATCTGTTGTCATGACCCTATACCTTCTTTCCGGATAATGTACATAGGTCTTTCCGGATAATGTACATAGGACCACTTGTGAGGATCAGCTTTAATGACATAATTGAATGCATTCTGGTGCAGGTTACGTAACTCTTTCATGTGGCGATTATATTTCAACTCAGTGTACGATCTGGTTGTTTTATTCATTATGGTTGCTACATCTTTTATGTGTACTCACTTCTTAACATTTTTATAAAAGTGCTAGCAACATATCATATGGGTTGCATCAGGAAAAACTTTAGAAATCCTAACTTTAAAGCTTGCATGCCGATCAGAAATGAAAATCAGATCATCAATATGCCCTAGGGCACACTTCAAGCAATCCAAAAACCACTCATATGAAAGGTTGTTTTCTGAGTCACCGTACCCAAAAGTAATTGGATATACATGTTCATTCCCATTTTGTGCAGATGCAACAAACATTATACCCCCGAATCTTCCCATTAAATGGGTACCATCTATTGTAATAACTGGACACATACATCTCCGGAATCCTATGAGTGAGGCACCCAACGACATGAAAAATAGAGAGATTTACCATCTTCGTCGCACTGTAAGTCAATTATTGTGTCGGGATTTTATTGCTCTAACACGTAACCAAATTATGACAGTAGTTTGAAGGTTTCCTTATGCATTCCACAAGTCAATGACAATGCATATTGCAGGGCTTGAATGCTTGATGTGCCTTACTGTACAAGATTTGGATGTCATACATTTTTTTCATATTGGCGATTATGTCTTTAGGACACATTAGTCGACTATCTTGTTGTTGAAGTCTAGGTGCAACTACTTCTCTAATTATGACTGCACAAGCTTGTCGGTGACGGCAGTGAATCTCATCTCAATGACAAGTGTGTTCGTTGACAAAATTACTTACTTGGAAGTATGTCTATTTATCTCTCATCGCCGCTATTAATTTCCATGTACAGTTGTCCATCAAACAAACCAGATGTAATGTTGTTTTATTGGACATTTTCACCTTCCACTCGAAGTTCTGCCGTATTACAAAATGCCCAACTTGTTTATTCAAATCCTTTTTAGTAGGAAAATATTACCCTTTATATATCATGCTTGTAGATTCTTCTTCAACCGAGTTCCTGCTTCCACCCATACCAAACAAGTATGATTCTGCTTCTGAAATAACCCACATTGTGACTTATCCAGAATCATATGGAGTTACATTAGGCCGGACCTCGGAAGTCCTAGCTATATCTGGTGCACTGCACTAAATCTGTGTACTCCTCTTGCGCGCCTCTCCGATTCGACAACCTCATCCTCATTGTTCGCTACATTATCAATATGATGCAAATTTTCCTCATCATCCATCTCATGTATCGGCCCAACTTCGATTCACTATTCTGCTCATTGTTCATGTCATTATAGATTTCATTGTATTGCTAGTTGCACTGCCCGTCATTCATCTCAGTTTGACAATGAAACACATCGTCGAATTGAGGTTCGACTACATCACCATGGTCGGCTACTTCCAATGGGACACCACACATATTTTCCCCACCTTCGATCCCACTCATGTTTGTGAACAATTGGTTGATTCCGCTAATCGATCGAAATTGATAGGTGTTTTCATGAGGAGGGATATCTTCACCTATCACATCTCCTAATGTCCTCTCAATTAGACTAACACATACTTGAGGGATCTCCATATCTTCCCCTAGTATAAACTGAACATCATCGTCATTTATTATAAATGTGCGACATGTAGTCTCAGGAACCATTGATATAGACTAAAGATATGCACTGTATTTGTCCATATCATACCTCACAATGGTTTGCATGATCGACACCAATTATTGGTAAGTCATACTCTTTGACATATACATTCCTTGATTATCAAAACCTAAAAACCTCTGACTTCCATCGGGTAACTGCTCCCATGGACCATTGTAAGAGATGACTATTCTTACCCGATTCATTCTCCTATCAATATAATCATTACAAACCATTATTAACAATATCTAAATTCAAATTAAAATAATAATGAAAAAACCTCGAACTAAAGAAAGAAAACCTAGGAAATTAATTTCAAACACATCAGCTAAAACTAACTTAAAGCTCGATCCCATATAAAAAAGGCTCAATAAAATAAAACCTCGGGAAAAAAAACCTCTGAAATGATAAAACAAAAGCTCAGAAATTAAGAAACAAAATCGCGTAAATGAATAAAAAAAACTCGAAAATGGAGAAACAAAATTTCGAAAATCAATGAAAAAGCTCGGAAATGAGGAAACAAAATCTCAGAAATGATTTAAAAAAACTCGAAAATCAATAAAAAAAAGCTCAACCACTTCAAAAAGGTCTTGGAATATTATAAAAAAACTCTGAAATAATAAAAAAGCTCGGAATAATAAAAAAAAATTGGAAAATTAAAATAAAAACTCGAAAAATTTAAAAATAAGCTCAAACCAATTCAACAAAATCTCGGAAAAGAATAATAAAAGTTTGACCCAATACAACAAAATCTCAAAGAGAGAATTAAACTTCTCTTTCTGAAACTGAAGATGAAAGCACAAATACAACTTTTAAGGACAATTTTAATAGTTCAACATAATAGGTACATTTTAAATATAAGTTATTAATAATATATGCATTTTAAACATAAGTTATTAAACTGGTGATATCATCGCAACATAAGAAAAAAAAAGTGACAATCCCCACTATTTCCACTGATTTAAATGGGAGCAAAATTAGAAGAATCCATTTCTAGCCGTCACGACGGTAACCTTTTATGGTTTGTGCAAGCCAACATACTCTTTACCGGGATGTTTGTTTTTTTTTTTCCTCTAGTCTCTCACACTATTAGAAAAATAAAGTTTTTTGATGGTTTTTAACCATCATTAACAAGTATTCTTGATGGTTAAAAACCGTCAAAGATTTCAACGTCAAGAGTGGTTTTATGATGGTTTAAATTATAACGGATTTTAACGTCATAAATTCTTGATACTTTTTACCCGTCATAAATATATGACATTTAAAAATCATTATAAATCTTAAAACATTTATTAAAAAAATCAATTTATATATTATTTTTTTAAGAAATATTTTTTAATTTTAAATTTGAATAAAATATAAAAAATACAAATAAAACTAAATGATCACAAAATTAATATAAATTTTATTAAACAGATTTTTTCTTATATACCATGAATAACTATGAAAAAACAAAAACAAATTACAATTTGAAGATAAAATATGTTACAACTTGCAACTAACAAATTACATATGCAAAATTTATCTAATCACATTTGATTTCATCTTCGAGCCTAGTGTGTTGCTTGTGTTGAGTTGAGTGTTGACAACCTGCATGATTCAAATTAAAAAAAAAATCAAAGTTATATATCAATAATAATTAAACACACAAGTGATAAAAATAATTTTAAGGTTGATTTTAATATTATTCATAATTAATATTAAAATATAAAAGTAAAATACAACCAAGATTTCATTAAGTAAAAACATTTCTCATTCAAGCATTTCATCAAACACATTGTGTGCATAATATGTATTCAACACATTCACTACCCAGATATCATGGTTTAATCAAACACACACAATTAAATATATATATATATATATATATATATATCCAACACATTCACTAAAGAAATATCATAGCTTGTAAAAACATAAAAAGAAAAAGAAAGTTGTCCATTCCAAAAGTCAGCACTTTTGTTCGAATTCGAACCTAAACAATCATGATATAATGCTAAACTAAATCTTTGTTCTCAAAAGGCCAATACAAATCACTTCTTATTTAATTTTTGTTCGAATCAATATTCAAATTCGCAGCTAAACAAGCATGATATAAAACTAAACTACAAAGAAATAAACAATGTCCAAAACTTGAATAAAAAATTTAGAAATTTACCAAAATGGTGTTCGGGTCTTTATTGGAGAGCGAAGAATCGAACCAAAAAGTACCGACGATTTCGCCAATAACCCGGAACATAGTACCTGCACCCACTAGCGTAGAACTTGAACACATTTTTGACATTCTTTCAGAAGCAACGGCGAGGCGTCCCCTTCTCCGACGGACGACTAAAACTCTTCTCAAATATGGAATCTTTTGTCGCGAACTTCATTGCCCAAGCGAGAGCTAGATTCTAATTCTCGCGTTTGCAAGTGAATTAGTTGATCTAGAACATGACGGAGACGATCTCAATCCTACTAGTACTACTGTGTCCATGAATAGGAAAAGATGAAAAGAGAGGCGGTGGCTGTTGCTGTGTAAAAACAAAATTATCTAGGGCTTGGCTTTTAAGTTTATTTATCGTCTTATAAGGTGTATATGGGCTTAGGGTATTAGTATGTGACCACCAATCATTCTTTGCCACACACTTTAAAATAAATTAAAATAATTAAATAATTTTTGTCCAAAAAGTTAAAAATTAAAAACCCACCCATTGCCAGAAAAGTATAAATTAATAATAATTAAGCTTAAATTATATATTAATTTTTAAATTAAAATAAATATTAAATAGTTATTGGGTTATGACCGTTAAAATCCATCATCTAACTTTAACAATTTTTTGTTGTTTCTATTTCCTAAAACGTCAAAACGTCATAACATCATGATAGGTTATAATGACGATGGATTTTAACATTTTTTTGTTGTTTCTATTTCCTAAAACGTCGTAACATTGTGATCGGTTTTAAAAATTATTATAATGTTATGACAGTTTTTAAAAACCATCATAACGAGATGATAATTTTTTAAAAAGTGTTATAACCTTATGATTGTTTTTAAAAACCATCGTAACTTTACGATTGTTTTTTAAAAAGTGTCATAGCGTCATATCGACGCTTTTTAAAATCCATCATTATTTTGTATCATAAAACTTCATTTTTCTAGTAGTGTCATCAAACGCTAACTTCTGTATGTGCTTCTTTTGTATTCGATTTATTGTTTGGTATTGGAATGTATCGTATAAGCAAGTTGTATTGTATATAGTATTGAAATGTATTGAATTAGATTGAATTGGATAATATTATATTGGATTGTATTATTTTTATATAATATTGTGTTTGGTGATATTTCGTATTAGACTGTATTAATTTATACCATGTTTGTAAAAGTTTTTTGTTTTCAAATATTTTATTAACTAATAAAATTAATATATTTTTAAAATAAAAAAAATATTATAAAGAATACATTTGTTTACATTATATTTTTAAAATAACATTTAATATTCTTATTATAAAATTGAATTTTTAAAAATAAAAAATTCTATTATTAAAATTCAAAAATTTAAATAATGAATACAAGTGATAGAAATTAATCTTTCTAAATATTTTTAACATGTATTAGTTAAATAAATATTTATATTTCATTATACAACAAAAGCTTGTTATATTTATCTAATATAAACATTATTCATGATTTAATATATAATATTTGATTTGGAATTTATAATAATAATAATAATAATAATAATAATAATTGTTTTATAAAAAATATTATAATTGATTTCAAATTTTTAATATTTATATTATTATTTTGATCCTTTATATAATTTGATTTGAAAAAAAAAATTGCCTTCAACTTTAATACGACTTAAATCCACCGGTTCACTATATATTAGATAATACAGTGTTTAATGTATTAGGAACAATATTTGTACTAATTAATATTATTGTATTATAATACATTTTAAATCTCTTAACTGATACTGTACAAGTAAACAAACTGAGATGCGTGTTGGACTTTACGTGGGTGAAAAGTTTTGCTTGAATTGGAATTAGAATCAATGAAACATGCTTGGCACGAGTACGAGCTTTGGAAGACATTTGTCATGTTTTCTCAAAATGGAGAATTAGGGATGCACATTAATCTTCGGGGATCCAAATCTCCGTACTCCCATCCTCATTTGAGGATTTTTTTTTTTTTTTGAGAAAAATGGGGAAATGGGGTGATGGGGATGATTTTCTTCTCCAAATTAAAATGGGGATGGGGATGGGGATGGGGGGACCCCTCCCCATCCCCATTTCCCCATTTCCCCATTTCCCCCACAATAAAATTGAAATGGGGATGGGGATGGAGATCCCCATTTTTCCATTTCCCCATTTCCGCTAAAAGTATATAAATATAATTATAATATATATTTAAATTATTTGAAACATTTTATGTTGAATTTGTAATGTATTGTTATTTTTTATTTGTAATGAAATGTTTGTTTTTTTTATTTTAATTTAATATTTTCAGTTAAATAGGAAAATGGAAAAATGGGAAAATGAGGGACCGATGATACTAGAAAACAGGAAAAAACGAGGAAAATGGGGAACTGAGGATGGGGATGGGGGGATCTCCCTCCAAACATCCCCATCCCCATCCCCATTTTCCCCAAATGGGGAAATTAGGGGGGGTGAGCGATGGGGGAAGGGCCTAGGAAGTGGGGATGGGGATGGGGGGACCTATATCCATCTTCATTCCCCAAACGTGCATCCCTAAGGAGAATTACGATTAGATCACTATTTTTTTTAGAAATGTTACGTTTTGTATGACATAAGTGTATTAGTTTCTTTGGTCCTTTTTTTTTTAAGAAATTCATCAGAATGATTCTTCTGTTAGTTAAAATTAATGGAAGTAGGGCTTTTAATGTGTTTACACATGTACCATTAGACGTGCATGTTTACGATAAATGATTATAATAAAAAGTTGATGATCAAATAAACTAATATGTATAGGAATTAAATCACAATTTTGCTTTAATTAACAATCAGTTTTTATATATGATATATCTTTTCAAACTTTACGATTTTTTTTAGTACAAAGAAGGGCAAACACCCCAAAGAACTAACGAGGAAAAGAAGAAGAATAAATCCGGAAACAAGCTAGGCCTCTCCGATCATCTTGAAACATCACATTAATCTCATACGGGGGAGCATCAAAGAGCTAACAACCAATGTCCATAGCATGCCCTAAGCAAGCCAACCCATCACCCAACATGTTCTCTTCCCTATAGATGTGATTTAACACACAACACCCATTAGCAACAATAAGAGCATATCAACCTGCAACAATACTAAACAGAGGATGATTAACAGGGATGTCTTTAAAAAGAAATTGAACAACAGCTAGGGAATCAGTCTTAACAATAATCTTTCGATATCCAGCATTCCAATCCATATTCAAGCCCCCAAACAAACCCTTAAGCTCAGCTTTCAGGATACTCCCAACACTCTTGTTTAAAACAAAACATCTTAACCAATTCTTCAAGTGGTTTCTCAACACCCCACCCACCTACAGTAATGATACCAGAGTTGGAGTCACAACTGCCATCAACATTTAACTTCACCCATCTAGTAGAAGGAGGCGACCAAGCAATTGAAACAAGAAAAGTATCTTTAATGGCATCTATAAAATTAGCATCCAACCAGTCACAACAAAACCTACTAATGCATATAAATGGGTTTCGAGGAATGGCAAGGTCATGTTCAAAACTTTCTTACACCTCTATTTTCAAATAAACCACACCATAGAAGTAAAAGGATGCCATAAAGGAATTTTACTAGAAACCATAGAACTATTCTTCAGGTTGCTCAAATACCAGTCCATCAGGTCACCTCTAAAGGAAGTCGACAAAGACATGCCTTTGAACTAGACGTGACGTCGGTTTCAATTTCGATGGTTCAGTTTTTTTTTTTACCCAATCTATCAGTCCCACACCCATTGCCTGGTACCCATACATTAATACATGATACATACACATCAACACATTACTAAGTACACATAATCCCTAATCCCAAATCCCAAATCACCACCTTTAATCCATAATCTTCAATCCATCATCATTATCTCTCTCTCTAATCACCCCCAAATCACAAATCAACCCCAAATTAACAATTCCAACTTCCCCAAATCCCAAAATCCCTATATTTTTCTTAATAAATCCCTGAATTCGTCCAATCTTGACAGCTACCAGTCCAATATGAAGAAGAAAAGACGAAGAAGAAGGGACTGAGATGAAGAATAGAATAAGAGATGAAAAATAACAGATTGATTAGATGAAAAAGAGGAAGAAGAGATCGAGATGATCTGAAAGAGAGAAACAAAGAGAGACAGATGTCTGAAACTGAAAGTTGAAGAGAGAGAAAGAAATGTAATGGGTGGTGTGTTCAAAGAAAGAAAAACAATAATAAATGTTGGAACCGCGAGTTCGAATTGGAACTGGAACTACCAATTCCAGTTCGGTTCGAACCGGGCGATTCCTCAAAAAAGAAAATCGAAATCGGAATCGTCCTGATACTGGTTTTGATTTTAGAACCGAAAAAATCTGTTCTAGTTTCGGTTTTTACGGTTCGGTTCATCGGTTCAGTCATGTCTACTTTGAACAAGCTCTCCCAAATAGTGATAGAATGCATACAACCCCTTAAAATATGATCAATATCCTCAGTAGCAACCATACACCGGGGCACAAAGTATCAGAACCCATCCCACGAAGAGCTCTTTGAAGGTTGGTAAGGATTTTGACATAGAATAGAGTTCAAAGAAAGTGCTGCACTCTATGAGGAAGATTAAACTTCTAGATAAACCTCCAAATCCAAAGAGGAAGACAATCAAACTCCAAAAGCCCACAATAAGCAGATTTAATAGTGAAGTCTCCATTTTTAGACCACCCCCAATTAGCTTTATCATTCCCACGATGACTCATACTTGTATGGATACTAGAAATTCGGTGAACAATGCTCTAGGTAAGAACCAAAGCAAGTTGTTGGACATTCCACTGGCCATCCTCCAAGTAAAAGTTAACATTCTGATACAAAATGTCCTCCAAAAACATAACCAACGCATGACTCTGGAGAACACCAACATTAGGAACCCAATCATCAATCCAAAAACAAATATGTTCACCACTACCCACTCTTCATTTCAAGTATTTATTAACCAGTTTAGCATCAAAAGTAATAGCTTTCCAAGTGCTAGAACAAACCACCCCTTACTAAGCTTAAGATTAAAGAGAATTTTAGAGTTAAGGTATTTATGCTAGAGAAGCTTACACCACTAACCACTGTCATTTTGAATAGCATGCCAACTAGCCTTAGCAATGAGGGTCTGGTTTATACCTTTCATATTATTAATTCCCTAACCTCCATTACTTTCGGGCAAGCAAACCATATCCCATTTGAGAAGATGCACAAAATTCTTATCATTGGTGTGGCCCTAGAGAAAAATTCTTTTAATCTTATCAAGTCACCTTCATACCTCATTGAGAAGCTTAACATATTGCATAGTATACATGGGAAGAGCGAAAGTAACAGATTTAAAAGAGTAGATCTTTCTGCCAAAGAAAGGGAATCGATTTTGCCAAGTAGCCAATCTCTGCTAGACTTTCTCAATCACCTCACCATAAGTTTAGTTACTCACCCTATTATGGATAAGAGGTACACCTAAATACTTACCTAAATCCTTGGTAATAGAGGAACCACAAATGCCAGCAATGCTCTCAACATATCTTTCTTTAATGTTATTAGAGAAAAAAAAACTCTCAATTTAGTGAAGGTGACTTGCTGTCTTGTTAAATTACAAAAAACATCAAGACAATCCTTCATCACACCATCTTGATGATAAGAAGCATGACCAAATAAAATAAGATCATCCGTAAAAAGTAAATGAGAAATATTAAGGCCCTCTAGAAACCTTAACAGAATTCCACTGACCTAAATTCAGCTTCAGGTTAATCAAATGGGAGAGCTTTTCCATGCAAAAAACAAAAAAGGTAAGGAGAAATGAGGTCCCCTTGCCTAATGCCACACCTAGAAGTTAAGGGATCCATCAATTCTCCATTTAAAACCACTTTATACAGCTCACTAGTAACACCACATAATTAGCTCTACCAGGGAACCCCCTATACCAGTCTCAATGATCACATTTCTTATAAAACTTCATTGCAACTTGTCATATGCTTTCACGAGATCAATTTTCCAGGCTATAAAACTCTTCTTGCCTTTTATAATCCTGAATTTATGAAGGACCTCTTGGGCCACTGCAATATTGTCTTGGATTTGTCTACCAAAGACAAACGCCACTTGATTAGGACTAACAAGCTTATGCATGAGATTTCGAAGCCTTTGAACAATGATTTCACTAATAACCTTATAAATAGTGCTGCAAAGACTGATATCCCTAAGTTGTGTCATGTCAAGCGGACAAAGGACTTTAGACACCAAAGAGATAAGAGTTTGATTTAGCACATCGGAACAACTCCCCAAACTAAAGCTATCCACCACTAACTTGACTAAATCCTCTCTACATATATTCCACTGATTTTGAAAGAAGATAACAGGTATCCATCAGGGTCAGTTTAAGATCCTTAAGACCACCAATCCAAAGCAAGCCAATTTTAACCTCTTTTTCACTCACTTCTCTACATAAGCTAGTAATCACACGCTCATCCAAGTTGGGGAAGGATCGAGGAATACAATCATAGTTAAAGGGATAAGGTTGTTCCGAGAAGAGTTTCTGAAAATAGGAGACAGTCTTGACCTTCATACTTTCATTATCACGCCTCCAAACACCATTCTCCCATTTGAGGCCTTCTAACTTGTTGCACCTCATTCTAATCAAGCTAGGTAGATGAAAAAACTTTGTGTTCTTATCCCCTTCTCTAAGCCAAGTTTTCCAGGATTTTTAGAGTTAGAAGATCTTCTTTTGCTTAGAAATGAGATTGTATTCCTTACAAAGCCTGACATCAAGATTGACGAAATTAAGCTTAAACCTTTCACCAAAGATTCTTCGAATACCCTGTAGCCTAGCAAGAATTCTCCTTTTCTTTTGGAAAAGGCACCCAAATGAATCTCTATTCCACTCATTCAACTTATCAGTTAAACTATACACCTTCTCAACAATGCTACCCCTACGGATAACCTACATATATTGTTGCACTAGCTCACTAAACTCCTCATGTTTCAACACATAGCCTTAAATTTAAAAGGCTTGAATGGACTACGAGGAATGTAAATATTATGAAGGCTCAACATAATAGGACAATGATTAGAAGTCGTCATAGGTAAGTGATGAGCAAAATCTCCAGCAAACAAAGTCCTTCACTCCATAGAACAAAGAGCTCCATCAAGTCTTTCCCAAATCTCCTCACAAACACCCCTCATAGTCATTTAAGTGAAATTTTGACCAATAAAACTCAGATCAATTAGTTTGTCATCACAAATCCAATCAGCAAAGCCCGTTTTGGAAAAATAGCCCATACCGCCTCTCGTCTCCCCGCTACTGATAATCTCATTAAAATCACCCATAACAACCCATGGACCTTTATAACACTTTAGATTATCAAGAAGATAACTCCATAAACACTTATTAATAGCAACACTAGGGTTGGTAAAAACAACCGTAAGGACCCAAAAAGTAGAATCCTCAGTTATTCCAATAGTAATAGAGAGCCTCAAACTGGCCACCACCTTGAGCTTAACACTACTCTCATTCCATAGTAACCATCACATTCTTATGAAGACTCCGTAATACATCTGAATCCTCGAGGTCTTCATCCATGACAGACGATACCTGTATACAACTATTATTATCCACACCACACAAATTTTCCTTAAAAGGGCTAGTAATCTTACTCTTAACATGGCTAGCAATAAGTAGATACCTATTGGGGTGGGAAAACATTTTTTTTTTCTAGAAGGAGCCCTATTTTAGATTTCAGTCATCACATTTCTAGAAGCACCTTTGGTTCACTCACAGGATTGACTCAAGTCTTTCTTTCCAGAAGGTTCCTCAACCACTTCATTAGCAAGAAAAACAAACCTAGAACCCCCTAAAAGAAAATTACCATACTTCTCATTCTTAACAGCATGCATCACTTTACGACTATTTATAACCACAAGGGTTGTATCAACCACTTTCCTATAAACCACACTTTTTCTAGTTGTTTCAACTACATGAGAAGGGGATTCACTACCAGCCTTATTAGAACCACTAATTTTTCCCAGATTGCATACATTACCAGTTTTCTTCCTATTAAAATTAGGACCTAGGGAATTCCTCACATTTCTACCATAAGACACATATATCCACGAACCAAAAGAACCATTATTAGTCCCACTTGAGCTGGGGTCAGTATTGGAAGCAACATGGCCAGACTTTTTCGTATGAACATTCTCTCATTCCTTACAATTTACATCTTCTTCCAAGCAAGCATCCTTACTATTCCCCACCCTCCCTCACTGAAAGGAAATCAGTCCCATACTCTCATACTCAACCCAGATGGCTCTATCATCAACATCTAGAGAGCTCGTAAGAGGTTTAGTAATATCTAATTCATCACAAGTCCTATCAAACCTTCCCATAGCCTGCGATTCCATAATAGGATTAACCTTGTACTTAGTGCCTAATAAACCCCCCATAAACCTTAAAAAATCAACGTTAGTCCATTCCATAGAAAGTTTAGAAAGCCTCACCCAAACCAATATTCTCTGAATCTCTTCTTCCCCTGGAACAAAATTAGGTCTCCATTTTTAGACCATAAGGTACTGATTAGCGATAACCCAAGGACCTCCCGTCAACACATACTCCAAGTCCTCACACATTTGGAACCTCACAACAAAATACCCATCATCTAGGTCGATCAATTGCCATTTCATGATAAGCTACCATCTTTACTGAAGTCTCGAAAATTGTTTTGAGGGTATGAGGTCTTCCCATAATCTTCAGGATCAAAGCATTCTCCCAAGGCTTACACAAATACTGCTTCAAATCAACTAAAAGCTTCATGGCCAGACCATTAGGCCCTTCACATCCCCCTCATCAATTTTCAATTGTACTTTATCAGCTCCAAAACCCGACCAACTACCCGGAAGAGACATAATCAAAAGTTTCGATTAAAAACTATCACTAGAGGGATTTCTCAAGATACTCTCATCTTTATCAATATTGCTTGTGCCCTCTTAGAACTAAAGCCGGGATCTAGGGGTTTCTCATTCATAGTTGCACTCTTCTTTGGCTCCTATTGAACTGAAAACCTAAAAACTTCCTCCATAACACAAAGTCTTTTAAGTTGTTTTCCAATTTTTCACTTTACGATTTAAATTGAACTTGAAGTGATCGTTTTGATACAATAATTAACCCAAATAACTTATTTGGATATCCATTTTTAAAATTAATTGTTATAATATAAAAATATCCGTAAACAAAATTATAAAAAAAAATACAAGATTGTATCGTTTATCTTCAATTTCCCAATTTATACATAACAATATTGTTATATCTCAAAATTGAGTAACACAGGGTTAATAAGGACTCTTGCTTAAAATATTTCTTTTGATAAAGAAATCATCCTTAATAATATAACTCTCCAATGCAAAAACTTCTATTTTTAAATTTGCACCACTTCATCAAACTCAACCCTAAGATAATTTAATTTAAAATTTAATTTAAAATTTAAATTAGGGATGGGCATGGTTCGGTTCGGTTCGGTTTGGTTTTGATCAAAACCGTAATGAACAAACATATATTCAGTTTTTAAAAATGTGAATCGGTTTGAACCGTTTTGAACATGAAAACCGAATTGAACCGAACACATTTATCTCGGTTCGGTTCAATTCAGTTTTGGGTCTATTAGCCTTTGAAAGTTTTTTTATTTGTTTTCTAAGTTTTTGGGCCTTTAAGTTATATTTTTGGCATTTAGGCTTAATTTTTTTAAAATAACACATAATATGTAAAAAATAATTTAAACAAAATACAACTCAATTTTCAATCCAAATCTAAAATTTCAATCATACTCGGTCTACATACTCAATCAAAATATAAAATCTTTATAACTTTTATAAAATAGAAGTAAAAAAAAGGTAATACATGATGTAGTCTAAAAATAAAACATCAACAAACAGTCCATAATAAAATTGAATATTACAAAATAATTAATTAAGATATTTGGTTTATTCGGTCCGGTTCGGTTTTGTGTATCCAAAATCGAAATCAAACCGGATTCAATTCAGTTTTTAATTTTTAAATTGGTTTGAACCGAATAGAAGCTATGAACCGAACAAAACACCATTTTTGGTTCGGTTCGGTTCGGTTCAATTTGGTTTTGGTTTTTATACCCACCCCTAATTCAATTTGTCTTTGGTTTTATTCATTTTCAATTATTATTTTTATTTTGAGGGAAAATGTTAGGATTTAATAAATAGATACGATCTGAATCTATAATCTCTATGTGTTGTGTAGATGTGTGGAATTTATCATCAAATCATTTCAAAGTTTGTCATTTATTAATTAATTTTACTTAAGAAGCAGGATATTTTCTATCATTTTGTTACAATTATCATATTCCTCAACTATTCAAGAGCTATATAATTGCATTAATGAGGTGGTCAATTTTTTTTTCCTTTATAGTTTTAATGGTTGTTATCTTACTGAAACATGTTTAGTGGCATGATTAAATTAAAAAAATTAGGCTTTACTTAAGTGAAGTCATAAGATTTGCAGTCTAGGCTCCTCTTCACTCATTTATTTATTTACTTCTAAGAATCAAAATTTGTCAAAAACAAATAACTAAAATATATTCAATATCTCATTATGCACAAACTATTCCATGCTCAGACCAAAGCGCAAACATAGCAAGAGCATGGGTAACTTGGGGGAATAGATGGTTTTGTTACTCTTTTGATTTGGTGTTTCATGAGTGTCACCACTTTAATAACTTAACTTTTAAAGACATCAAAGTAAGTGAACTTAAAAAATTGCCCTTACTTTACATATATATTTTATTTATTTTCAGTTTTTCATTTTTTTAATTTCTTCATCGGCTTCCAAAGGAGGTTGAACACACCTCCATTGGGGGTCGAAATCGACCTCCAATAGAGATTGCAGTCAATCAACCTCCGTTGGAGGACTGATCGATCTCCACGGAGGTTGCAATCAACCTCCATTGGAGATCAATTAAGAAGGAGATGGAAAAAAATTGGTAAAAATTTTTAGGTAATTTTCGAGACTTTTTATGTAATTTTCAAGACAAAAAAGATCAAAAATTTGATTTTTGTTAAATATCATATATAAACATGTTAATTTACTAAAATCAAATAATACTGACTTGGCATGTCCCATTTGTCACTATACAAACATTAGACTAGACAATAGAGACACTCTGGTTATTTGAATCTCTTATCTCATTATGTCCTAACCACACCAAACATATAACATTACAATTAATAGTTATGTCCTAGACATTCCATACACAGTACAAAACAATTGTTTAGTCATGTACCGTCTCGTTCTGTCCTCGTACAAACACACCCTTTGTTACAATTATCATATTCTTCAACTATTAAAAGCTATATAATTGCATTGAAGATATGGTCTATTTTTTTTTCTTTCTAGTTTTAATGTTTGTTATCTTATTTAAATATGTATGGTAGCATGATTATAATTTAAATTAAAAATCTTATGCTTCAACTAAGTGAAGTCAAAAGATTTGCACTCTAGACTCCTCTTTACACATTTATGTATTTACTTCTAAGAATCAAAATTTATTAAAAGCAAATAACTAAATTATATTCATTATATCATCGTGTACAAATTATTCCATGCTCGGACCAAAGAGCAAACATAGTAAGAGCGTGGGTAACTGGATTAGCTCGATGAAATATTTATCCAAAATGTCATTAAGTTTATTCTTAATGACAGGGAATGAGATTGGTCTGATGATATACCACCACATCTATACCATATGATTGTGGGTTTCGAGTCACCCCCTTAATAAAAATAAGCCTCGAACTTATGTACTAGTTAAAAAAAAATCCATGACATTAATTCTACCGACGTTTTGACTTTTGAGTGATGTTCTTGTATTGTTTTTCATTTTTAGCTATATTATTATAATTCCATAAGTTTCACTAAACACTTTATTTATATTACCCCTCATTAATAGACTGTTTGACTTCCTTCAACATTTTAGTTTTAATTTAAAGTTTGAATTTATCCCTAAAATAAGCAAAGTAGTTAGTGAGTTGTAGTAACTTAAAATAGCCAAGCTAATCATCACCTTTTAAATATTTGTTTTTGTTAATCGCCAAAAATGACTAAGGAAGGAATCAAAGGAGCACTTACCTTAATACACCATGGTAAAGCTAGAGTTGAGGCAGATCCCCAATCCGTTCAACTTAGTCGAGCCCCGATACAATCATAGTCATCCTCGGTACCAAGGCAGCTGAATCTAGCACGACCCCATTCTGTCATCAGTTTCAGAGGAGTCACCAGGGTACGAAGCACGAACGGGGGGTGATCGCTGCAGTAGGATGTCCCGACCCCCAGGACAAAATAGAAGATGATGCACTAGGGTTCCACAAACCCTTATGAGAATGCGAAAAAAGCCATGTATAGTTAAGAATAATCTAAAATCCCCACCAAAGGTCACCAACAGACCCATGAAAGGTTGATGCAAGCCCTAACAAAGGAACCATCTCAAATAAGAAGGAAGTCCGATAGAAAACAGTGGGTATGTAGGCATTAATTGAGCACAATCGATAATGAAAAGGCAAGATAAATGATCATCGGACCCAGTCTCACCACGTCGACCAGCGCTAATAGCTCAATGGCGTTCTAGCTCAGGCCCCGTAAATGTCAACCCCTAACCATTACTAAAGAGGGAACTCGAGTTCCAACAGATAGAAAGAATGCAAAAAAAACACCTAGGCAAAAAAAGAAAACTTTGGAAAGAAACGCCTGATAGTGGCAGCATGGCAGACGCTGTCACTATCCCCTAGCAGACCCCAATTGTGTAAGAGACTCGTTTGGCTAACTCAAGCAGCCCCGACCAACCAAAGTTAGGGAAAACACCATATAAATAGTCTATGTGAACATTAGGGCATATGTGGGACCATCCTAGTCAGCCAAGATGTATGTCCCGCCCATGCCCGACACAGAGAAACGGTGAAGATCTCATAATAGTCATCCCGCCTAAGTGAAAGGTCTTTTACCTATCAAACAGACCGTTAAATCAGCCCTAGGCCTAACTAGAGTGATCCTGACCCTCCGAGGCATGTGCCACAGTAGGCCCAAGGCAAAAGTGCGGTAAGGATCTTGTAAATGACTCCCATATGAGGTGGGTTCTCCTCACCAACCACATACTTGACACTCTATAAATACTCCAACTTCAGAAGAGTTAGAATAGGGGATGATGAATTCTTGAGAGAGAAAAGAGAGAGTGAGTTACTTCTATATAACGACTAGTCTCAAGTAAGATGCTAGATAGTGTGATTTTCTACTATAGAACGACCCGTTTCCTCGATAGGAACCTCATTGTAAGGAGGGGGGGAGAGAATTGTGCCTCCCCCTCCCAAAAAATATCGTCACTTAAACCCATCAATAATAGAGTCTTGCTTTATTTATTAACAAAGTTAGGAAATGTCCTATTGATATAGTGTATTACGTGTTGTGTCCTTCCCATGTCACGACTGATATCAGCACCCCTTGGGAACCTGTCCTGGCTAGTATCTAACGCAACCTGATCCATATAGAATCAGAGATCCTGCCACTTATCCTGGTACGTTTACCGTGATATAACCGTGACCCAGCTACCCAGAATCATGTTAGGGCCCCTCTAACCGAGGAGAATCGCCCCACCAGATCTAAGTGTTGTCTAAGAAGTCCTTGACCGGTTTTCTAGATAATAGTTTAAAAAAAAATCATCACCCTTTAAAGTGTGTTTGACAGGGAGGAACGAAAATATAAAGGATAAAAAGATTTAGATAGATAGAAAACATGAGTGAATGAAAGAAAAATAATTTTTCCTTGAGCCGTTTAGTAAATAGGAAGGAAATAAGAGATCTTTCCTTTCCTTTCTTTGGTATTGTTGAGGAAAAAACATAGGATATAAAATCTTCTTTATCAATTTTACTATTCCTACATTATTTAGGTAGGACTTGTGAGGGTATTAAAAAAGTTGGAAAAAATTGTAATTTCAATTAAGCCCAAACACCTTCCCTATTTTCTCTCCAATTTTCTTTAATTTTTGAGAGGATTAAAATTATTGGGTCCCACTCATAAAAATTTCCTTAAATCTTCTCTTCCTTCCATTTTTCATTCATACCAAACAATATACTTCTTATGGTGATTTTCTCACTCTAAAAATGTATTCTTTGGGCTCTAAAGAGGCAAGGAAGAAGAAGAGAACACACACACACACACACACATATATATATATATATATGGTGCACTACACAAAGTGACATCGTTTTGGACGAAAGGCAACCAAATCCAGTCAGGATCGCTGGTTGTACCGCGATACAGGTAATGTTCAGACCGCGGCACAAAGAGCGGTGCATCGCCTGAACAACATCGCTCTGTAGGCCACTGTGCATGCAAGTGCACATACTGCGGTCTGGATAGCATGCAATGCTTGTGAAACTCCGCTTAGGAGACCGCGGTGCATGCAACAAGCACATGCCGCGGTAGCCACAGCGTGCAACCTTTGGTAAAAACCGCTGTGCAGACCACGACGTAGGCACTACACAGAGAGCGGTCTGAACCGTCGACCAGAGGAAAAAAATCCTCTTTTTAAGGCACATAAAAATGCATTCAACACTCAAATAAGAATTAAGACACACAAGGCACATAAGATGACAAATAAGTATGCATGCAAGATAATTAATGGAAAATGCATAAGTATGTGTGTGTACTTAAACTCTTCAAGAGACAAAGTCAAGTGAATATACATTTTGCTTTTGAAGTCATGGAGATACTTGGAAGCTTGTCAATGAGGACCTAAGCTACCCATTACACAATCATCCCCAATGTGGTGTGGTGTGGTTTGTCATGCAATAAGCCAATCATAAATTCACGGTCCTTACAATTGGACTATTATTAAGATAAATAAAAATATGATAAGTTAAGTTAAAATCAGAATTGGATTGAAATATACTTAGAATTAAATGGGGTGTATTTAAAACTATTAAACAAATTAATTTATTTTTCCCAAAAAGCTAGGGTGGGATGCCGACCCTAGCCATGCCTAATTTTGCCTATATGCTCGATCAACTTTTAGGAGATCGTTTAACACATCGTATTGTATTGTACTATATAGTATTGGATTGGACTGAATTATACTACATTGTATTATTGTTAGTACAATTATGTGTTTGATGATGGATTGTATTAGACTGAATTAAATATTATTAATTATAAATTAATATTTTTTTAAATAAAAAGAAAATATAATTAAAAGTTCTCTTAATCTTTGTGGGAGACTGGGAGATAACCGGTTGATCGTAAAAAAAAAAAAACCAATCCCTCAAAAATCCAATCTCCATTGATATATATATCCCTCTTAATCTTCAAAATCTCATAATCCATCAAAATCGTTTTCTGATTCCAATTTCAATTTCAATTCCTCTTATTCTTCAACCAACAACTTAACATCACCGACAATAACAAATTTGCTTCGCCACCTCATTTTCTTACACCTCCTGGCAATCCACCGTCCGTGGCACCAACAAAATTGCTCAGAAATCTGCTCTTCCACCTCTTGGCTTTCTCTCTTTTTCTTCCTCTCTTCTGATGTGCGTGTAAACTGAAATGGTTTGGATGTGGTTTGGGTGTGGATGTGTCTGGCTTTGGGTTAAAGATGAAGAAAGAGAAGAAATTGTTTGATGTTTGGTGTGGATTTACGGGTGGTTTGATGAAGAAATCTGAAATATTTAATCTGAAAACTTGAATTTTGGGGTTGATAATTTTAAAAATATTCTTTTTCGTTTTTTTTGTTGTTGTGATTAGAGTTTTAAGAAACAAAAGTTTTTACAAGAAATTTGATGTACAAAAAAAAATCATAATACAGCCTAAACCTACCTCTTGGCATTGTATTATATAATACATCAGTGGTTGTATTAGAGATATTGTTTGCATTATCTAATGCAATACCAAGTTGCTCATCAAACAATCCAACTTTATTACTTAGGCTATGTTTGAGATTGCTTTACTTTAAAAAAAATCCGCTTATAGCATAAATTTAGAAATAATTAGATTAAAAAAAAAGTGAACAAATGTTTGGTAAACTAAATTTTAAATTTGCTTTCCATTTGAAATGGTAGAATATTTATTTAATGAAATGATAAAAATAGACATCATTGAAGAATAGATGCCCAAAGCAATTTTATATTGTTCAACAATTTGGGCTTTTCAAATAGATTTGAGTAACATGGTATTTAGAGATGCACGTTTGGAGAATGAGGATGGATATAGGTCCTCTTATCCCCATCCTCATCCCCATCCCCACTTCTCAGACCCTTTCCCCATCCTCTCCCCACCCCCATTTCCCCATTTCCCCATTTGGAGAAAGTGAGGATGGAGAATTTTAGGGGGAAGTACATCCATCCCCAATCCCAGTTCCCTATTTTTTCTTTTTTTTTTCTCTGTTTTTTCACGTTTCCCGTTTTTCTTGGTGTCCCGTTTTCCCATTCAACTAAAAATTATAAATTAAACTTAAAAAAACAAACATTTCATTACAAATATAAAATAAAATCTATTAATGCAGTAAAAAAAGTAAATATGTATTTATACTTAGAGTTTCAAAAAATAAAAAAAATTATTAAAACTATATATTATAATTATATTTATATATGTTTGGGGGAAATGAGGATGGGGAGGGGTCCCTCATCCCCATCCTCATCCCCATTTCAATTTGGGGATGATTTTCATCCCTATCCCCCCATTTCCCTATTTTCTAAAATAAAAACCTCAAAATGGGAATGAGGATGCGAGGACTTAGAACTCCGAGAAAAATTGTACGTCTCTAGTAGTACTATACTTCTATTAATGAGATTAGTATTTTGGATACCAACAGATTATTACCCGAGCTTAGGCCCCGTCCTGTAGCTGTTTTTCAGTCCGTTTTCGTTTTTATTTTTTAAAAACGATTTCGAAAACGCGTTCGTTAAAAAAATGAAAAACAAAAACCAATGTTAGAAGAGAAAGATTTGAAAAACACAAAATACATGTTTTTTGTTTTTCGTTTTTCGTTTTTGTTTTCCATTTTTTTTATATAAAAAAATAATATCTCTTAAACTATTAATTGTACTGTTATAAGTTTAATATGACTAGGACAAGACGGGACAAGATTTTTAAATTACCAAAATGCACCTCATATATATATTATAATATATATATTTTAATATTATAAAATACATTACTATATAAATATTATATATTATAATATTTACAGAATTAGTAAATTAATATATAATATTATAAAATAATAATATATATAATATAGTTTATATATAATATTAAAGAATATTGATAAATGTATTTATATAAAACATTATATAATATTGTATATATATATATATAATATCAAATATTATATATATAGATATATATATGATATAATGTGATATATTATGTATTATTATATATAAAAATATAATATAAAAATATAATAATAATTAATATAAAAAAATATAATAATTTTAAATATATAAAAGAATATATATAATATTATAATATATTATTATAATATAAATTATAATATATGTAATAATATTTAATATATTATGTATATATATATTAATATAATATATACAATTATATTTTTATTATATAATAATAATATATATTGCTAATAGTGAAATTTGGCCAGAGGTCAAAGAGAAATTTTCCACTTATAATCGACAATCATAAAGCCCGGAAAGACCGTAAAGCCACCCTGCAGGAGCAGGGAAGGCTGGTTCGGCTACAAAGCTACCAGGACAAGCCAGGCGCGACCGGGATGATCCCCCACAAGAGTACTGGAAGTCGGGCTTCTCCAGGCCATCTATCATGGAACCTCGGCTCTGAGGTCGGCTTCACAACCGCCGCGTGAATGCCAGGGGAAGTCTCCAAGCTCAAGAGACATTCGAAAGAAACCCCCCAACCTCTCCAGAAGCCCGTTGTTCTTGTTGGACATAAAGGAAGAGTCACGCCCAAATCTACACTACCTCAGCTACCTCCCGGAAAGGTCTACAAGAACACCTCAAGCCCACACGGGTCAGGGAAAATCCATCTTAAGCTTCTAAGAACGGGGCAACGGGCAACTGGCAGGGTGACCTCCATGAAGATCCATTGCACGAGTGCACACATGATCATCTCCACATAATATTTACATGCACGTCAAGAATTTAAATTCAAATAAGGGAACAAACTTATCTTCGTCAACGATATCATCGAATCCGGAAACAATTCAAATTTAAATAACGAATCCCTCCCGATAAGGAGGGAACGGATTCATGAGATTACGGTAGAGTATTCGTGAACTAAAAACCTACTTGGACGATATATTTATGTGAAGCCAAGCGTGGTAGAAGGAAGGAGACGACAATGAACGACAGATACAAAAAACAGAGATAGAAAATCATAAGCAACAGTTATACACATAGAAGGAGGGCCTAAATTCTGGATTCAGAATACGGTCACCTTCATCTCCACTATTCGACAGGCATCGAGTTGCCACCACCCTACACCTCAAAGAGATTGTGAGCAAACAAGAGAGTTATTTGTATCTTAAAGCAATATATCAATAATAGAGATCCCATTTACTGTTATTATGTTTCAGCCACTCATTTATTTCTTAACTAGGTCGGGAACCAACGGTACCGACCCCGGCCACCACTTTCGTGGTAGTGGTCTCGAGGGTGTTAACTGGAATTTCCCATCCTGAGCAAATTTCTCGTCAACACTTTCTGGCGCCGTCTATGGGAAACCTCTCACACCACCATTTTTTTACATTTAAAAAGTTCATTATTTCAAAGTCATCATGAGACTCCGCTCCTCACAAGGGCAGCAGGGCACCTCGGGGCAACCTTCTGCTACATCGACACGAAAGGTCCCGAGGAAAGGGAGAAAATCCGGGCTCCATAGCCAGATTCCCACCCAGCCAGCTACTGTGTGGGCTCTGGATCCCCCTCTGGGAAGCCAGGTCGAGCTTGACCAACAAGCGGCGGCCTTTGTAGAGAACGTCTGTCTTCGACTACTCGCTGAGGGTATCGTTATCTAGCAAAGGGGTCTCTACAACCCACCTTTGATAGCTTGGGACCTGCCTCTCGGGAATCAACTCGTAACAGAGCGGGGCTCCCTACCTCGATCCGGGATAGGTTAGGGCCCATGCCCTATGTTCCCAAAGTGCTGCCACGCTACCAACCACGACAAGTCAGATCCGCGGCAGATGTCCTTTCCCAGGGACGGGAAGAGCTCCTCCACCCAACGACTACAAGGAGGGAAGCTCGGGGTAGAGAAGAAGAAAGTCAGCAAAGCCCCCGAGCGAGCCCCCTCCGAAGAAGGAACCGGGTAGAGGTCACCATTTCATCAGAGGGATCTGATGGTGAGGAATCCAAGATCGACTCAAGGAAGTCCGAAAGCAAGCGACTAAGAGACCAGTTGGCAGAGCTACAGAAAGAGGTCCAATTGATGAAGAAGGGAAAGTACAAGGAGGACAAGAAAGATCCTTTAAGTGAAATGAACGCCCCCTTCACCAGAAAGATTCGGGAGGCAGAGCTCCCGCCTAAGTTCAAAATGCCAGTTGACAGGTTCTCCAGGACTGAAGATCCGTTGAGCCACTTAGAGAGCTTCGTTCAACAGATGGAGGTCCAGAACACAACCAGAGCCGCTATGTGTCGGATGTTCCCCACTACACTCACGGATTATGCTAAGACCTGGTTTAGGAAACTACCCGCTGAGAGTGTGGATAACTTCACCAAATTATCAACCGATTTTTGCTCACAATTCCAGGGGGTTAAGCCCTGACTGAAGGACCCGATCCATCTACAATACGTGATCCAGGAGAGAGGGGAAACTCTCCGGGCTTATATCGAGCTTTTCCACAAGGAAGTCATCCAGATGGGGGTCTTCACCGAGAGAGAAACCCTCGCCAACTTCAGAAGAAACTTATGGGTGGGAAAACTATTTCGGTCTTTTGCCAAGAGACCTCTGGAAACCTATCAGGAAGCCTACAATCTGGCTCTAGAATAGATCGAGGTCGATGAACGGCTCAATGTCAAGATAGAGCATGACGACATGAGAGCCGAAAATCGATAAAAGAAGGAAGCTCCCAGACCTGAGCAAGCTCAGAAAAGCCAGAACAAACCCCCTAATAAATCAACATACGGGTAACCTCTTCCTCAGCCCAAATCAGAAAGGTATCCAGATAAACGGGCTTCTCCTCAAGCTTTACCACCTCCCAGGACAGTAGCCCCTATAGCCCGCGATAAGAGGGGGTACGACCATTACACTCCTTTTAAATGCATCCCGAGAAACAGTCTACCTCGCCATTCGGGATAAAATTTTGTTACAGAAGCCCGCTCCTATAAAAGGCCCTGTCGATAAAAGAAATCGTTACAAATATTACGACTTTCACAAGGACGTATGGCACAATACTTCAGAATGCTACAACCTACGGAACCAGATTGAAGCTTTGATAAGGGGAGGATGCTTGATAGAGTTCTTACAACAAGTCAGGGAGAACATTTAGACTGGAAGGGAGGTGTAAGCCGAGATTCGGGAACATGCTGAGAAGAGGAAAGGAGAGCAGGTGGACCTGATGCAACAAATTTAGGTAATACACACCATCAGCGGAGGTCCCACTCTGGCCGGCACCTCCAACAATTCCAAGAAAAACCATGCGAATAAGGTCCCTCGTACTGACGAAAGGCGGGATATCTTTAAGGTTGACCAGAGATCGACCAACCCCTCCCAGCTATCTCAGATCATCTTCACCGAAGCAGATGTCTTTAACACCGTGCAACCACATGATGACCCCATGGTCATCACAGTACAAATTGACAACTTCAAGGTGCACCGCGTGCTCGTCGACACAGGTAGCAGCGTCGACGTTCTGTTCAAAGACACTTTGGAAAAACTAAACTTGAAGCAGTGGTGCTACAACAGTTGTACTACTCCATTATATGGGTTCACTGTGGACTACATCATACCCGTATGATCAAAAATCCTACTGGTGATCATCGGAGCCGCACCTCTCCAGTAAAACATCATGACCGACTTCGTGGTGGTGGATACCCCGTCGGTCTACAACGCAATATTAGGGAGGCCATTCCTATCATCCCTGAAGGGGGTCCTTTCTATTTACCACAATGTCCTGAAGTTCCTGGTAGGAGACAAGGTGGGAGAGGTTCGGAGTGATCAGCAAACAGCTAGGAAATGCTACGCAATGTCAGCTAACCCAGCAACTCTAGCTAAATAGCTCACCCAAGTAACAACTATCCAAGGTGGGATAACCCCGACACTAAACCTGGAAGACTCGGGCTCCACCGATTCTCCCGAAGAAGGCCTTGTAGTGCCCGACATGGAAGAATATAGAAAAGAATGGGCCAGCGGCCATCCGGTCGATGAGTTAGAGGAGATTCCTATTCGACTAAGTGATCCCTCGAAGGTCGTCAAGATCGGAGCTACCCTTGAGCCAGGAATGAAAGAAGGCTTGATTAGGCTCCTCACGAAATTCAACGATATTTTCGTCTGGAGTCATAAGGAGATGCCGGGGATCCCGATGACATTAGCTGCACATTGACTGGCGGTGGATCCGACCTTCAAGCCCATCAAACAAAAAATGTGCCACTTCAACAATGAAAGAAATGTGGCGGTTCAAGAAAAGGGGGAAAAACTCAAATAAACAGGCTTCATTCGAGAAGCCCGCTACCCCGAATGGCTCGCCAACGTGGTCATGGTCATAGAGGCGAATGGGAAGTGGCGCATGTGCATGGACTACACCGACCTCAACCGGCCATGCCCGAATGACAGTTTTCCTCTTCCAAAAATTGATCAGTTGGTCTATTCCACCTCAGGGAACAAGCTTCTGAGCTTCGTGTACGCGTTCTCTGGATACAATCAGATTATTATGCATCTCGCCCACCAAGAAAAGACTTGCTTCATCACCGTACAAGGCCTATACTGCTACAAGGCGATGCCTTTCGGGCTCAAAAACGCTGGAGCTACTTACTAGCGGTTAGTCAACTGATTGTTCAAGCCCAAAATTGGAAGGTCGATGGAGGTGTATATCGACGATATGATCACTAAATATTCGACCTCGGAAGGCCACCTAGAAGACCTTCGTAGGACCTTTATGATCCTAAGGGAACCCTTCCAAATGCTCCTTTAGTGTAACTGCGGGGAAGTTTCTAGGCTTCATGATTCATGAGAGAGGCATAGAGGCTAACCTGGAAAAGATCATGGCTATCCTGGATCTGGGATCCCCCACATCTCTTAAGCAGGTTCAAGCCTTGATCGGATGGGTAGCAGCGCTCAACAGGTTCATCTCCCGATCTACCGATAAGTGCCAACCATTCTTCAAAGCTATCAAGCAGGGAAAAAACATGAAGTGGGATCAGGAGAGCGAACAGGCTTTCCAAGCTTTGAAAAGATACCTAACAAGCCCTCCACTGCTGGTCAAGCCAAATCCTGGAGAAGAGCTCCAAATATACTTGGCCGTTTCAGAAACCGCTGCGAGTGAGGCCTTGGTCAAGGAATGCGGGGATAGGATCCAGCAACCTATCTACTATGTGAGTAGCGCTCTAACCAAGCCCGAAAAGAACTATACTCTGTTGGAGAAGCTCATTTATGCCTTGGTAACCTCAGTAAGGAAACTCCGTCCTTACTTTCATGCTCATTCAATAGCTGTGGTGACGGACCAACCCCTCCGTATGTTCTTGCAAATGCCGGATGTTTCTGGAAGGCTGGTTCTATAGGCCCTAGAGCTTACCCAGTTCGATTTAAAGTATAAGCCTAGGACCACGATAAAAGCTCAAGCATTAGCGGACTTTGTAGCTGAGCTTTCAGTACCTTCAGATCAGGTAACCCCCGCGGTAACAGATGTCACCCTTGAGAGGATTCCAAAATCTGACAACTGACCGGAGGGCTGTGAGTCATGGATTCTCTACACTGACGGAGCTTCCGGCCAGTCCGGGGGAAGAGCGGGCATAATCCTCATCGACCTAGAAAGAACTGAGTGCTGCCATTGTTTCAGGTTCGAATTTAAAGCCACGAACAATGAAGCGGAATACGAAGCCCTGCTAGCTGGGATAAAAGCTGCCATAGAGCTTGGGGTTGATTACCTGAATATCAAGAGTGACTCTTCACTCATGGTCAATCAAGTTTTCAGGGATTATTAGGCTAAAGAGGATAACATGATCGCTTACCTGAAACTAGTACAACAACTCAGGACCAGATTTAGGGGATTCAAAATCGAGCAGATACCTCGACAGCTAAATCATCGGGCTGACGTCCTAGCCAAGATAGGTGCCTATGGTGGCCAGACCCTACCTCACGGAGTCCCTCTTCAAGTAATCCCCATACCTAGCATTATGACCAGTAAGGAAGCTTATACCCTGGACCAACAGCCATACTGGATGGATCCGATAGCAGAATATCTACAGGATGGGAAACTCCTCGGGGAGCCCGACCAAGCTATGAGGATTAAAAAGCTTTCGGTCCGGTATTGTATGGTGGATGGGCATTTATACCGAAAGGGAAAATCCCCTCCCCTGCTCCGATGTCTACACCCTGAAGATGCCATGTGGGCTTTAAGAGAGGTCCATTCCGGGGAATACGGGAACCATGTTGGTGGAGAGGCCTTGGCATATCAGGTTCTCCGCTTGGGGTATTATTGGCCGACCATCCATCAAGATGCTAAGAACTTGGTGCAAACCTACGAGGCATGCCAGAAGGCCGCCAACTTGAATCACCTCCCTCCAGAGCGCTTGTCGTCCCTTAGCTCACCATACCCCTTTGATATGTGGGGAGTCGATTTGATTGGCCGCTTCGTACAGCTCCGGGACAGGCCAATCACGTTATCGTAGCAATTGACTACTTCACAAGATAGGTTGAAGCCAGACCACTCTCCCAGATATCGGAAGAGAACACAACAAGGTTCATCAAAACCAATGTAGTTTGCAGGTTCGGAACCCCTCTTGCCATCATAACCGACCTCGGAAAACAGTTCGATAATGGCCGATTTAGAGATTTCTGTAAAGGTTTGAGAATCGACCTTCGGTTTGCTTCGGTAGCCCACCCTCAAGCCAATGGTTTGGTGGAATCCACGAACAAAACCATCAAGAAATTGTTAAAGAAAAAACTACAACAAAAGAAATGGAGGTGGGTAGAGGAGCTTCCCGAGGTCCTCTGGGCTTACCGCACTACAAAGAGAACAGCTACAGAGGAAACGCCCTACTCGCTGGCCTTCAGGATTTAAGCAGTCTTACCTATAGAGCACAAGTTGACCTCCTTTAGAGTCCGACAATTTGAATCAGGTAGCAATGAAAGCAAGCTCCGAGCTAGCTTGGACCTCATGGAAGAAAAGCAAGATCGAATAGCTGAGAAGATAGCGATCTATCAAGGCAGAATTGCCAGGTATTTTAACAGGAGGGTTAAAGCTCGAAGCTTCAAAGAAGAGGATCTAGTCCTCAGGAAAGTGATGTTGAACACCAGAAAGAGGTCAGACGGGGCCCTAGGGCCCAACTGGGAAGGACCCTACCTAAAAAAGATGGTGATTTGTAATGAGGCGTGCAATCTCGAGGATATGGATGGCCGACTCATCGACCATACTTGGAACGCAGATCACCTAAGGAAATTTTACCCTTGAATAGGGGACTCAGGAGCAAGGCGACCTCCGACTAGCTTCGTTTATTTTTCTTCTGATAGTATTGTACTCCATCTTCCATTTCAATAAAGCTTGTCTTTTCCTGTTTACTCCTTCTTCAACTATGTCCTACAATATTTTAGGTCTACATGGAAAGTTTTGACATTATCGCCTCAAGACTAGGGGTAAGCCGGGGAAGTTCCCTCGCTGCTCCTGATGCCTCTGCCGGGCACCACCCCCCGCCAAGAAGGGTCTGAGTATAAAAGCATAGTTGCCATCCAGATCTCGACACCAAGAAATAGCTAGATAGCCCTCTTGATGCCTTGGTCGGGCTACCACCCCCAAAAAGGATCTGAGTGTAAGAGTATAGTTGCCATCCAGATCTCGAGACCAGGAAATAGCTAGATAGCCCTTCTGATGCCTTAGTCGGGCTACCACCCCCAAGAAGGATCTGAGTGTAAGAGCATAGTTGTCATCCAGATCTCGAGACCAGAAAATAGCTAGATAGCCCTCATGATGCCTTGGTCGGGCTATCACCCCCAAGAAGGATCTGAGTGTAAGAGTATAGTTACCATCCAGATCTCGAGACCAGGAAATAGCTAGATAGCCATTCTGATGCCTTGGTCAGGCTACCACCCCAAAGAAGGATCTGAGTGTAAGAGCATAGTTACCATCCAGATCTTGAGACCATGAAATAGCTAGATAGCCCTCCTGATGCCTTGGTCGGGCTACCACCCCAAGAAGGATCTGAGTGTAAGAGCATAGTTGCCATCCAGATCTCAAGACCAGGAAATAGCTAGGTAGCGCTCCTGATGCCTTGGCCAGGCTACCACTCCCGAGAAGGATCTGAGTGTAAGAGCATGGTTTCCATCCAAATCTCAAAACCAGGAAATAGCTAGATAGCCCTCTTGATGCCTTGGTCAGGCTACTACCCCCGAGAAGGATTCGAGTGTAAGAGCATAGTTGCCATACAGATCTCAAAACCAGGAAATAGCTAGATAGCCTTCCTGATGCCTTGGTCGGGCTACCATCCCCAAGAAGGATCTGAGTGTAAGAGCATAGTTTTCATCCAGATCTCGAGACCAGGAAATAGCTAAATAGCCCTCATTATGCCTTGGTCGGGCTACCGTTCCTCCCAAGAAAGAATCGATCTTGAAAGCGCGGAAGCCCTCCTAATCCCGAGCCCAAGAAGGGGGCTAAATAGGTCTTTACTTAATGTTCTATTTGGGCTACAGCCTCCCAAATGAGCTCGGGGATGGAAGGCTAATTTACTTAAACTTTAAATGCTCATATTATTTCACTAGCTCTTTTTGATACATGGTTACTTACTACAGCAGACCCGCAATCAAACAAGAGGACTGTCAACTGAAGAAGTTGAGCCAGGAGTTTCATTAGTATGGGGGCTCAATGCCAACAACTTTTTTTTCTTATCTTATTTTCCCCCCAAAGATAGCTCGTTTCGATATAAAAGTTGGACGACCAAGAAAGTACATGCAAGCCAGAGTTAGACCCAAGATTAAAATTTTATTATCAAGTAATGGAGCCTATCCCCCAACAAGGCTACAACATGCAAGGGGGGACAATCCCTGGTTTCGAGCCACAAAAGAAAAATAATAAAAGATCAAACTCAGTTGAAGAAAGGATGCCCACCCCCTTTTCCGGGCATTCAAAATAGATCACATGGAAGAGAACTCAAGCTTATTCGTCTTCCTGTGGGCCTTCAGCTTCCTCCTCCACATAATGGACCTCGCCCCCTGCTCCCATATCCAGTAGTGGCTCATCCTGATCATCTGCATCTACCGCTTCCTCCTAGGGATCAACCCCGGCTGCCTCGGGGTCAACAGGATCTTCCTCCACGATTTCATTGATCACCGCCATAACTTCAGGCGGTATAGCTGCATCAAGAAGGCTGATCACCGACTTAGGCACGTTCCTGCCTTATGTTAACTCCATTCCTGAGAGTACTGCAGGAGGATCTCGGGCTTCAGCAAGGCCTCATTCTAGCTCCTCGTTGTGAACCCCCTTCGAGGATTCACCGGGACCAAATACTGGAAAGACTGGAACAGAAGGAGTCAGATCTGGTACCTCCAACTGCTTCCCAGCTCCCTCCCCAGAAAAGCCAGCTCCATCAGTTTCGGGGTGAAACATCTCCGCAGCCCGTGACATGACCTCCGCTCTATCCAAGCCGGTAATGCTGGAGAGATCGAATGGGGGAGGGAGAGCCTCTGCAACCTGATATGAGGCATAGAAATACCCATCGCTAAAAGAGGCTTCCACTTTGGCTTGGAGCTGGGTAATTCAAGTCTGCAAGGTTTGGTTTTCAACATCTAGGGCCTTCACCTCTCCTCTCCACTCCAGTCATCCCGCTGGCTAGCATGCCGCTTCGATCGGAGAGTCTCCTGATCAAAAGCCCGCTTCAGCCTCTCATGATTGCATTGAAGCTCAGCTAGCTGCGTCTCCATTCCTTGTTGGCTGGAGGTCATCTCCTGGATCACGGTCTGATCCCGCGTAAGCAACCCTATGGCTCGTTCAGCTTCAGCCTCAGCCTTGGCTGCTCGATCACGGAGGAAGGCTACCTGATGCCCCATGGCCACCTGAAACTTGAAAGCCTGCAAAGGAAAATCATGTTAGAAAATGACAAGTCAAGCATCTCAATGAAGAAGTAAAAGCGATAATTACCTCGGCTAGAAGGGCAGACCTTTTAGTGATCATGATGTTCATGGGCATCGCGGTCATATTAGAAAGCCTGAAGCCTGCCGCCTAGACAGGGATGCGAAAAATTGCTTCAGGACCTCGTCTTGACCCGCAGAACTCGATTGCTGGTGGGGGCGAGAAAGGGCAACCTCAGGAATATCGGCATCGGGCTCCCTGGGAACCTCGACTGCCCAGGATACAATCGGATCTGCAGAGAGGGGTAGTGTGACTCGGGGATCATCGTTTGGAGCAGTAACTATTGGTGAGGGGACAGGAATAGACTTATTGACGACTTGGGAGCCAGAAGAGCCATCTTGGACTTCACCTGGGAAGGAGAGGGGGAAGAAACGAACGGGGCAGCTACCTTAGTGGTTGACCCCTCTTTTTTGGAACAGCCGGGAGAGCTCCAGGGGATGATCTGGAATGAGGAGGTATCCTAGCTTGTCGGGCTTCGCGAGAAGCTAGAGCAACAACAAACACTGTTAGAAAAAAGAAATCAAGATTATCAGAACTGAACCATCCAATATAAAAAAAAACAAGATAGATCGAGATACTTACGAGGGGTAGCACCGGATATCCGCAGGTACCTGTTTACCTTGCGGGGATCAAATGGGTCGGCGGTTGGAAACTTCAAATTCAAGTAGTTCCGAGCTAGGATGGTCTTCAGCACGGCTTCAGACTCATCGGGCAAGGAATCCCGACCCTAGGTGGATTTGTCACTAAAGGCGGTGGGAACCTCAAGCTCATGCCCGCCGACAAAGACGGAGCTCCCCTAGTCTCCCCCCGCCAATACCCATTCTTCTTTCCAAGTGGGGTTCTTCTTTGAATCCCCGGGGATGATAAAGTTGAGCCTATTCTTGGCCTTAACATAGAATTGGCCTCGTGGGACCCTAGCCAGGCTACCGATTTGGAAAAGGAATGTGAGCTCCTCAGCCCCGGGCTCCCTGATTACGCTGCTCAACTCGCATTGCTCCCTCCACAATACTAGGAAGCCGATTAGATACCTCCAGAAGCCAGGCGTCAGTTGAAGCGGAGCCAGCTGAAGGGCATTGAGAGCTAGCCGAAGGGTGGGGTGATGAGGGAACCTCACCCCGCTCTCAAAAGCTGCGACGTGGATAGGAAGCACGCCTTTGGGCGGGCTAAAAACATCATAGTTCCAGTGGGGGACTGTTAGAGAAACAGTGTCAGGAATACCATACTTGTCCCGTCGACGGCCAATCGACTGAAGGTCGACAGTGGAGTCAGGGATGACCCTGGTTTCGAAAGGAAAGGCTACCACTGAAAGAAGCTCCGCCACTGTGACTTGAGTCCTCCCGCCCGTATCTAATCTCTCCCCGACATCAGAGTCTTTGTCGACTAGGTTCAGAGGATTGTCAGGTCGGTTCTAAAAGCCAGAGCCGATAGAAGCGTTCCTGTTAGAAGGACGTGCGCTGGCAGAGTGGGGAAGATTCCTCGTTGTTTGAAATCCCTCGCACCCGCTTAAGAGGAGCTAGGTTAGGGCCCCCGGAGCCCTTTACCAAGGCCTCAACACTATCTGTAGAAGTCGACATTGATGGGCAAGAGAGATGAAGAAGCAAGCGGAAGATAGAGACAGAGAAATCAGGGAAGAAGAAATTTGAAAGTTTGAAGATTTGAGGAAGTATGAAGAAAGTGACGGTCAGGCCGGACTTAAATAGAGGTTTACGGGTGATATCCTCGGGAAGATCACCTGGAGCCGTATTGCAGCCGTTTTTTTTCTTCGAATAACACTCAGTTTCAAATTCAAAATGTTGGGTAATTAATAAGAAAATTTTGAAACTTTCTCAATTAAACAAGGAATCTGACTCCAACTCTACCACCAGTGTTCAAGTCAGAGGGGACTTCTGTTAATAGTGAAATTTGGCCAGGGGTCAAAGAGAAATTTTCCACCTATAATCCACAATCATGAAGCCCGGAAAGACTGAAAAGACCGTAAAGCCACCCCGCAGGAGCAGGGAAGGCCGGTTCGGCTTCAAAGGTACCAGAAGACAAGCCAGACGCAACTGGGATGAGCCCCCACAAGAGTACTGGAAGCCGAGCTTCTCCAGACCATCTATCTGGGAACCTCGGCTCTGAGGTCTGGCTTCACAACCGCCCCGTGAATGCCAGGGGAAGTCTCCAAGCTCAAGAGACATTCGAAAGAAGCCCGTTGTCCTTGCTGGACATAAAGGAAGAGTCACACCCAAATCTACACTACCACAACTACCTCCCGGGAAGGTCTACAAGAGCACCTCAAGCCCCTACGGGTCAAGAAAAATCCATCTTAAGCTTCTAAGAACGGAGCCAGAGCAGGGGTCTACCTCGCTCTACGGGGCAACAGGCCAACGAGCAGCTAGCAAGACGACCTCCATGAAGATCCATGGCACGAGTGCACACATGATCATCTCCACATAATATTTACATGCACGTCAAGAATTTAAATTCAAATAAGGGAACAAACTTATCTTCGTCAACGATATCATCGAATCCGAAAACAATTCAAATTTAAATAATGAATCTCGCCCGATAAGGAGGGAACAGATTCATGAGATTGCAGTAGAGTATTCACGAACTAAAAACCTACTTGGACGATATATATATGTGAAGCCAGGCGTGGTAGAAGGAAGGAGACGACAACGAACGACAAATACAAAAAACAGAGACAGAAAATCATAAGCAACAGATATACACATAGAAAGAGTGCCTAAATTCTGGATTCAGAACACGGTCACCTTTATTTCCACTATTCGACAGGCACCGAGTTGCCACCACCATACACCTCCGAGAGATTGTAAGCAAATAAGAGAGTTATTTGTATCTTAAAGCAATATATCAATAATAGAACTCTCATTTACTGTTATTACGTTTCAGTCACTCATCTATTTCTTAACTAGATCGGGAACCAACGGTACCGACCCCGGCCACCACTTTCGTGGTAGTGGTCTCGAGGGTGTTAACTGAAATTTTCCATCCCGAGCAATTTTCCTGTCAACATATATTATAATTATTTATTTATAATTTGATAGTTTAGTTTTGATTAATTTATTTTTTTTTGATATGTTTTTTTGAATTAATTTTTGATGTATTACTTTTGTTTAAAAATTACAATACAAAAATTATATTGGTTAATTATTTAATTTATTTATTTATAGTTGTAATAATATTAAACAAAATACTAAAATTGATATTTCAATTTTTGATAGTTTTCGGTTAACCTACCAGACGTGTTTTTTCCGTTTTCATTTTCAAAATACAGTTTTCAGTATATACTATTAGACACGTTTTCAAAATTCGAAACTGAAATAAAAAATATTGTTTTCATTTTTATTTTTATTTTCAAAAAACAGCATTTGAAAAACGGTTACAGGACGAGTCATTAATCTTTTCGAATCTCGGTGTGTGATTTTTCATTTTATTTTATTGGTTCTTGTGTTGGAGAAATGACTTGATAAGCACAAGAAATGAAAAGACTATTGAGGACAAATGAGAGGTACATATTTACTAAAAAGCCTAGCGTTTACTTCCTTACATTTCATACAATTTCATTTTCCCAAATCCCAAATAACACATTGATTAAAGCTACAAATTAACCAATAATCACTAATAAAATAACAACAAAAACAATATCTCTACAAAGCAAAGAGAGGTCAAATCGAGAGGCGAAGAGGTGGGTGACCTTTTTTTTTTTTTTTGGTATTATATAAATATATTTTTTTGTGTGGTGGTGCTGCTCTGCTATAGCCAAAAGAGGGTTTCTTTCAAAAAAAAAAAAAAACACAGACGAAGAGAAGAGAAGAGAAGAGAAAACTTATAGCTTACTATTACTTACACGCGCACACACGAAACACTGAGCTCGAGTCCCAATAACAACGATAATAAAACAGCAAAGCCTTTATCTTTTTTACTGTTTTGTATTTTCTTCTTATCTGTATCATCTCGTCCCGATCTATTCCAGTCTTGTCGCCGGCTATTATGGATCCATTCAATTTGGTTCGTAAAGGTATATCAACTCATGTTTTTCATCGTCTATTCGATGTAGATCTTCCGATTTTTTAGATTTTCGTTTATTTTTGTTTGGAGTTGAATTGATTGAGATCTTTGGATATTCATTTGTGGATGATATTAAGTCTGGATAGTTGGTTCATGAGTTGAGTTTTGTTTTTTTTGTTAATTATGATGCTTGATTTTGTGAAATTGTCTGGTCAATTCTACTTTTTTGGAGGTTGTTTAGGGTTTTAATTAATGAGCTTGAGCTTCGTAGTTTACTTGTTTTGTCGATTTTTTTTTTGTTCTTTTTGATTATGAGTTATTGATCGAGTAAAGTTTGAGTATTTTTTCTAATCGGATAATCTTATCCACACATGTGAATTTTAGGGTTTTGAGCGTTATCCTTTGTAAAGTTGTATTATTTGATGCATTCGATTGATGTGTTATCTTTATCCTTTGCATGTAATGTATGGTTCGATGAGAATTCTGTTAATAAAAAATCATAATCTTTAGTTAAACTCGCCTTCATCTGCAATCAAGTTGTTGGTAAGTCATAAATTGACAAATTGTGAGCTTTACCGTAAATTTCAGTAGTAATTTAATCATATCTTGTTTGATTCAGTTACTGATGTGGATACTTATTTTGCAAAGTAATCAACACTATGCATCTTTTACTACTTTTAACTTTAATTTATATCAAGTCTAAAATAGTGGTTTCCTTTGAAATTGGATTCTATAGTTATAGTTTCTATAAAGAGTTCTTCCTGAGGTTTGGCAGTTTCAGGTACTTGTGTCATTAAAGATAAGGTTGTTGAGTTACTTTTTTGGAAAAGACTTGAGTTCATGCATGTGGGTTTGTCTGGAAATGCAGATACTTTTGTCTTTGACTAATTAGAATACCTAAATGTATCTGTTTTGCAGGTTTTGGGTAAAGTCTGCCATAAGTTACAGTTATTTACTATACCGGCCTCTTTTTATGCATGTAGATACCTTTTTGTTACCATTTCAGTAAAGAATGAACCTATCCAGGAAAGGAACTCAAATTAGTGATACAAAGCTACACAATGCAAACAAGGCAACGGCTTTAAATCCGAATGCGGCGGAATTCGTTCCCTTTGCTCTCAGATCATCTTCTTCTGGAAGTACTAGTGCAGCAGATGTGACAAAAAGGTTTGCTGCTTCTGGGTCTGTAGGAAAAGCCGTGCTTGATCGATCCGAGTCAGCGACATCGAATAATTCTGATGATGAGGCTCACCAATATTGGCGTTGCCAGCTCCCTGACGATATTACCCCCGACTTTAAGGTCATGAATGAAGACGAGTCTCAAGGACATGGGGGCCTCTCTTTAGCAGGCTTGTCGTTACATGATGTTAGTGAAGGATCAGGATTTCCCGCTTCTGCAGGAAGCGGGTATGTACTCGCAGAGCAGCAGGAGTTATCTCCACATCATATTAATGGTAATAGCTTTACTGAACAGATGAGGTATTCTGCTTCAAGCTATGGTGAAGATCCTGCTACAGCCAATTTCTTGCATTTGTCTGCTAAGCCATGGGACAATCAAATTGTGAGTAGTGATCATGTTAGGGAGGGGCATTCTTACAATGGGAATTCTAGACATGGGTTTATGAATGATATATCAAGTGAGCATGGAATTATAGATGATAACGAGATGAACCCAGTGGAGTTTTTGGCATCACAATTCCCTGGATTTGCTACTGAAAGCCTTGCTGAAGTTTTTTTTGCCAATGGTTGTGACTTAAATCTGACTATTGAGATGCTCACACAGCTTGAGGTATTCTCAGTTTCTAATTGATTTGCCGTTGGACAAGTATGAGGGCTCTCATTGCTGCTTTAAGTGTGAAGATATTGTGAAGTATCCCACAGATTTACTTATTTGGATTGAATCTACTGTTTGAATCTTTTAGTAAGTGTAAGAGAGATGCAAAACTATATATTTTCAACATTGTCATTCATGAGAACCAGGTTGAAAAAAATAAATATTTGGAGTCAAATACTAACAATCTTTGTCAGGAAAGGGAATATACTGTTTATACCGTGCTTAATTATAGTTGGATGCTAAATATGGGGAGCAGTTCCTCCTATAACTCTTCTCTTGGCTGGGTTCATATTGTTTGATGTGACATAATGCAACCATAGTCCCATGTGTAACATCTGGCTAAGATGTTGTGTGGCCTGCTAAGATGTTGTGTGGCCTGGTAAAGTGGAGCTAGTTAGACCAGTGGGATTTTTTCTCCTTCCATTTTTTTTTTGTATAACTGTGATTATTATTTGAGGTTCATATTCCTTTTAGTTTTTTGTTTTATATTTTGTTGAGTAAAGTAGCTTGGTTTATTTGTTGATTGATTTCTCATACTTTCTGAAGTAACATTAATGTGGCTTTATAAATGATTGGTTGTGTGTGAACAATATTCTTTCCGTTTAGTTTTTTTCATAGTACATTTTGTTTTTAACTGTAGCTTCAAGTCGACGGTGGTTTCAATCAGAATTTAAATTCAAAGACATTGTCAGCTCCTAATCTCAGTGCACTGGACTTTCCTGCACTTACCGTGCCAGATGGCCAGAATGGTCCTCCAAAATATGTGGGAGATGATCTTCAGCAAAGTGGAAATCCTTATCGGTCTTCTGACAAGGAGAACATTCTTATGTTCAAGACTAACTCATCTTTCCAAACAAGAGGTGCATCAGATTTTGCCTCAGCTGTCAGAAAATTGGCTGTGCAGGATTCTGGTGTGTGGAAGTATGATAGAAATGGGTCTGCTGATTCCACTGTTGGCTCAAGTAGAAGCTCCAATGTTTTGGCTAGTGCTTACAATAGCGGACAAGGGAGAGGTATTCATGCCGAGAGGTTGCAGAATCGTGGTTCAGCTCGAATGTCTCCTGTCTGGGTTGAAACCGGAGAGGCAGTGGGTAATATTCCTCGGTCAAAAAGTTACTTGCATTATACACCATTTTAATTGTGGGACAAATGCCTTCTTGTATTTTGCTTTTAACGTTGTTGAGATGGCAGGAAATATGTATTCTGAACTGCGGGAAGAAGCACGTGACCATGCACGTTTACGTAATGCATACTTTGAACAGGTTTGTCTTGTAACGTCTTGCCCTGTCTTACTGTTTTAATTTCCCTTATCATTCCCTCCCCCTGAAGGCCCTGAGTCATTTCGTTGGTATTTGTTTACCTTGTGCGGAGGAGACAATATAAAGTATCTATTTACAATGATTGAGGCCATATCTCCAAATTTCTAAACTTTCCATATCGATATCAAATCACTATAAGCTTTGCAGAATGATGAGACATCTGAAATTGGATTTTGTAGTTTTGACATTTTTCTTATTAAACATTTCCACATTATACTTTTCCTTGTATTGTCTCTAATTATTGTGCTCCCTCCTCCCCCACCCTCCTAGTCATTATACAACACATCTTTTAAGGGGATGGACCGGATGGTATTCAACTTAAATGTTTATACTTTCTGATAATCAGAGTTCTTTAATGTTGTTATCATCTGTTGCTGCTACTTTCAGGCAGTAATCTCAGTTTCTTAAAATGCCTTGGAGATGATGTTTGGACTTGTAATGTGTATCAATAAATTTGTAGTAAATTGACTATGTATGGTTTGTAGTTTGTACTATTTAGTGATAATTTTCTTCCTTTGAAAAATTGATTAGTCAAACTTTTTTTAAAATGATATTACGTGCATATTGTGGTTCACACACATGCAACGAAAGCAAACTTTTCATTTAGTGATGCCAACTCCTAAAGATTATATAAAGGTTATGTAGTTAATAGGTTCTTAAAGATTATATGCAGGTTATCTACATTTCTGACTCGGTATAAATTATGATGGGGATCCCAACTGCTCCTACTGAAGCGTTGCCAGTGGAACTGTCATTCTGTATCGCACTGTGTTCTAGAAAGTAATGGTTTTGTATTTTACAGGCACGACAAGCATATCTCATAGGAAATAAGGCATTGGCAAAGGAACTGAGTGTGAAAGGGCAACTGCATAATATGCAGATGAAGGCAGCTCATGGAAAAGCGCAAGAATCTATTTACCGCCAGAGGTTTGTCAATTTTGTTGTTTTCGGCTGCCTTAGTCCTTAACAAGTTGATGTATTGACTAGCTGTTTGATAGTCTTTTCCCTATCCCTTCCTCTTGTTTCCTGCGATCCCATCTTCATCATGAAGGGGATGATGAGGTCCATAGGTTCTAACCTATCACCTTTCCCATTAATTCCTTGTCTTCCTCAACATATCTGTGGATAATAGATCTGAATCTGGTGTTTGTTTTTTCCATAGAACTGAATGACATTATCATAATTTTATCTATTTATTTTATATATTCAACTCCCAGAACCTACCCCATCTGCAAAGTACAAACACTTTCTCCTTTTTGTCTTAGCTGATATAAGTCGATCTACAGGTTTATGGTTAGATCAAACAAATTTCTTCTCCGAAAATATCTGTATGTTCCATTTTGAAGGTTGTAATGGTTTTTGTTTTTGATCGACAGCCTTCTGGTTTTGTTTTGGAAAATATAGTGTTATTTGTACGCCTATGCTCACTTGAGCATGCTTCTAAGCGTGTCTTGCTCCAGCTGCCTTTTGTGTGTTGATTAACTTTTGAGTCTGCTGCTATATTACTGAAAGAGGTTAACCATTCAAGTACTTTGACAACTTGGCATGTCAATGATATATGAAAGGGTGAAAGCTCGAGTTAACCAGGCTGCCAACTGGGATGTTGCACTTTGGCACACTGTTTTGAGTAAATTTTGTTTTAAATTGATAGCAAATTGATGGGTTTGTTCTCTGACTGTGTTTATGTATTTCAAATTTTCAGGAATCCTGTTGAGATGCAGGGCAATGGAAGAGGTCAGGATCGGATGATAGACCTTCATGGCTTGCATGCAAGTGAAGCCATACATGTGCTGAAGCATGAGCTGAGCCTTCTGAAGAGCACTGCCCGGGCAGCGGAGCAGCGTCTGCAGGTTTATATATGCGTTGGAACAGGCCACCACACTAGGGGTTCCCGAACTCCCGCAAGACTACCAATTGCTGTACAGCGTTACCTGCTTGAAGAAGAAGGCCTCGACTACACTGAGCCTCAGCCGGGGCTGCTTCGAGTTGTGATATATTGAACCAAGGACATGACAGGGTGAGGGGTATAGGAGTTTTGTCTGACATCAATCAAAATCCATGAAGACAGTCATTCTTGTATCTGTATATGGGAAGAAGTGGAGGAAAAGGTAGTTGTAAGCCTGAAAAGGGAAAAAAAAGGAAGAAAAAAAGTTGGGAGAAATTAGGGAAAGTGAAAGGTGAAAAAAAAAGGGAAGCAGAAGTGTATCATTAAGGTTTAGTGTTTGACAGGAGCATATTACATTTTGGTTGCATCAGGGGCGACCATTTTTTTTTCGTTGTCATTTTTGTTAATCGTGTACTGTAATTTTTACTTTTTTTGTTAATTTCCTTTTTTTTTTGTTCTCAGATGTAACTGATAGAATTGAATTACATGATAGTACAATTCGTCAAACATAACTGGGCTCACCATGACTGGATTGGATGGTCTCTCTGATTCTCATTTGACGCAGGTTTCTGTACTGATCATAAAAAGATGTCACCTTGATCGTAAAAAGATGATACTCTTGCTGCCAATGACAGCTTCCTAAACTGAAAAGCAAAATAATTTTGCATAATTTAGGGCATGTCGGGTTGTCGGGTTGTCGGGTGCCTAATTTTTCAATTGTTTTTATTTTCATTTTCTGAGAACGTTTTGGAATTTATGTTAAATCATCAACCTTAAGGAATGCTTACTACTGAGCCGTATTCAGTTTCGATTAATTTGTTGGACAATGATTTTGTTGCAAGGTCTTCTGTTGATGCATGACCATGAAAAAGGAAATGAAAACATAAACGGGTACCGACTCCTGATACTGAAAGTCTTCAAAACTGATAAAGTTGGCCAGCAGGACACAAGCTCTAGCAAGCAATTTCTGGAATTTTAAATACTTTGGAGGGAAATCAAACAATGCAAAGTCCAAGAAATGCAGTTGCCATTGCATGCCAGTCTTAAATCCAAACCCAAACCTACCACCGTCTTCTCCTCCTCTCCAAAAATACCATATCAGACACTCACTTGTCCTACCCTTCCACTTCCTTCTCCTGGAAAAACTCATCTTTCATCTTCCTCGTCTTCCTCTCAATGGTTCTCTCTACTCCGCCAGGCAATCTCCTCCTCCAACTTGCCCCTCGGCAAGTCCATCCACGCTCGTATCTTGACTTCTTCCGAATACCCAGATCTTTTTTTAATCAACAATCTCATTACTATGTATGCCAGGTGCGGTTCACTTCTTTATGCTCGTCGCATGTTTGATGAAATGCCCGACCGGGACCTTATTAGCTGGAACTCAATTCTGGCTGCATATGCTCACTCCGGAGAATATGACGTTGAGAATGTGAAAGAGGGTTTTTTCCTTTTTCGTCTTTTACGAGAATCTGTTGTGTTAACTAGTCGATTGACTCTGCGTCCGGTGTTGAAGCTAACTTTGGCTTCGGGATTCGTCTGGGCTTCGGAGGCGGTGCATGGGTATGCAGTGAAGATAGGTTTGGACTGGGATGTGTTTTTTTCCGGGTCTCTGGTCAATATCTATTCGAAGTTTGGGAAAATTAGAGAGGCGAGGGTCTTGTTTGATGGAATGCCCGAAAGGGATGTTGTGTTGTGGAATGTAATGTTACAAGCTTATGTAGAAATGGGTTTTGAAGCAGAAACGTTTCATCTGTTCTCGAATTTTCACAGTAGTGGGCTGCGTCCTGATGATGTCAGTGTACGGTGTGTGCTGAGTGGGATTTCTGATGTAGGTTCTGAAGTAGGCAAGAAGCACAAGGAGCAGGTTCAAGCTTATGCAATAAAATTGTTTTTGTATGATGACATTTCTAATGTCGTTTTGTCGAATAAGATGTTAACGGAGTATCTCCAAGTTGGTGATAACTGTGGTGTTGTTGAATGCTTTGCAAATATGATTGGGTCAAATGTAGAGTATGATAGTGTGACATTGGCAGTAGTTTTGACAGCAGTTGCCGGCATAAATAATTTAAAATTGGGGGAACAGATTCACAGTATGGCTTTGAAATCAGGTTTTAATTCTGCTGTTAGCGTTGGAAATAGTCTTATCAGCATGTATTCAAAAATGGGTTACATCTGGTTTGCTAAAAAAGTGTTCTTTGGTATGAAAGAATTGGATTTAATTTCATGGAACTCGATGATATCAAGTTGTTCACATAGTGGTTTAGAAAAGGAATCAATGAATCTATTTGTAGATCTATTATTTCATGGACTAAGACCAGATCATTTTACATTGGCAAGTGTTCTAAAGGCTTGTTCCTCATTGACAGAAGGCTTGTATCTCAGTAAACAGATTCATGCTCATGTGACAAAAGCTGGGAATGCCGCTGACTGTTTTGTATCTACTGCTCTTCTTGATAACTATTCTAGGAGTGGAAAAATGGCAGAGGCAGAATGCCTATTTGAAAACAAAGAAGAATTTGATTTGGCAACATGGAATGCAATGATGTCCGGATATATATCAAGTAATGATAGTCACAAAGCATTGACACTCTTCACTCTCATGCATATGAGTGGAGAGAGATTGGATGAGAAAACATTAGCGACTGTGATGAAAGCCTGTGGTTGCTTGTCGGGGTTGGAACAAGGGAAGCAAATTCATGCTCATGTGATAAAGTCTGGATTTGACTCAGATTTATATGTCAGCAGTGGTATTCTGGATATGTATGTCAAATGTGGAGACATGTTAGATGCACACTTGGTGTTCAATGATATCTCTGAACCAGATGATGTTGCGTGGACTACTATGATATGCGGATGTGTTGAAAATGGGGACGAAGAGCATTCTCTTTCCATATACCATCGGATGAGGCTTTCTGGGGTCCAACCTGATGAATATACGTTTCCTATCCTTGTCAAAGCCAGCTCTTGTCTGACAGCATTAGAGCAAGGAAGACAAATTCATGCAAATGTGATAAAATTAGACTGTGCTTCAGACTCTTTTGTTGGGACTTCGCTTATTGACATGTATGCGAAGTGTGGTAACATAGAAGATGCATATCAGTTATTTAAACGAATGGATGCAAACAGCATTGCCTTGTGGAATGCCATGTTGGTTGGCTTAGCTCAACATGGAAATGGTGAAGAAGCCCTTACACTTTTTAAAGTCATGAAAACTCATGGTATTGCACCTGATAGAGTTACCTTTATTGGAGTGCTTTCTGCCTGTAGCCATTCTGGTTTAGTTTCCGAAGCTTATGACTATTTCCATTCAATGCATGAAAAGTATGGTATTGAGCCTGAGATAGAGCATTACGCTTGTCTAGTTGATGCCCTTGGCCGTGCAGGACGCACTCAACAAGCAGAGGAGCTAATGGCAACAATGCCTTTTGAGGCTTCTGCTTCTATGTATAGAGCTTTGCTTGGTGCTTGTAGGGTTCAGGGGAACACAGAAACTGGAAAACGGTTGGCAGAGCGGTTATTGGCCTTGGAACCATCTGATTCAGCAGCTTATGTTCTTTTGTCCAACATCTATGCTGCTGCCAACCAATGGCATGATGTAACTGATGCTCGAAGTACAATGAAAAGGAAATATGTAAAAAAGGATCCAGGTTTCAGTTGGATAGATGTAAAGAACACGCTGCATCTATTTGTTGTGGATGACAAGTCCCACCCACAAGCCGATTTGATATATGATAAAGTGGAGGATTTGATGAAAAGGATTAAAGAAGAAGGATATATCCCTGATACAGACTTTGTGCTGCTTGATGTGGAAGAAGAAGAAAAAGAGCGTGCTCTCTATTACCACAGCGAGAAGCTTGCCATAGCTTATGGACTCATAAGCACTCCTCCATCCACTACTCTTCGAATAATAAAGAACCTTCGTGTTTGTGGAGATTGCCATAATGCGATTAAATACATATCAAAGGTTTCTGAACGAGAAATTATACTGAGAGATGCAAATCGCTTCCATCATTTCAGGGATGGAATATGCTCCTGCGGTGATTACTGGTAATGTTACAATAAATCTCTTTCTGGCAATCTTCTGGTTTTCAGTATGACAGCTACCCACAACTTGGGCCAGTTCTTTCGATGATGCCTAATTTTTGAACACGACATTGGTAATAGTAGGGTAAGTCTGGAAATCCAGCAAAGCCTTTTTTGAGTTGAGTTGAGTTGATAATTAAAAAGTCTTTACTTGAGAGACAAGTGCATATTAATTATTCATTATCTGGGAAAATGTTAGGATTCTCAGTTTTTCTAGTATTGACCTGATCATTTTCTTTGAGCTTGGTTTCATCTGAAGAAAGGAATTGCGCTTCCCATTTATGCCGGGCGAGTTCAGCAATTAAAAGAAGATTGGGGATTCATGCTTCAAGTTTTCCTTCTTGCTGCTTGAATGTCATGCCATCCATATGGCAATCTGTAAAATACTGTGAGTCTACTGTCCAGCCGGACTTTTATTTTTTATTTTTTATTTTTAAATATACCAACTGTGGATCGAACTTGAAACATTATCGAACTGAACGAGCTCTCTGTCCAAACTTTTATTCTGGTTATATATTGCATTTGTAACATTGGATTTGGGCATATAGCTTTATAAGCTCTCAACAGGCTTTTGATTAGTTTCCATTATACTGAAAATGTGCATTCCATGAAAAGTTTGTTTTAGAGGCGAAATATTCCAACAATTTTTTTAAAAACTTTTTTCTAGTTTTTATATCACGCGACCATTTATTTATTTTAAAAAGAGAAAAAGTTTTGATATTATCCGATCAAAAGTAATATTGTCATGTGTGTCTATATATATTTTTTCAAGGTATGTCCTGTAAAAGCAAAAGTAATTAATGGATATTATCAAAAATCTCCCTCCACTTTTCCCTATTCACTGTTTCCTTTGGTTTCTTTAAGGGTCAAATCCCCTACTTTGCCATATTCCACATTACCCGTCTTTAAATATTGTTAAGATTTCGAATCAAATGATTGTTTTACCATTTAATCAATGTTTGACAAAGCAGCCTAGTTGGCCGATTAGGTGTTAGGCTGCCACTACCGCCACAAATTCAGCCTAATTGGTCATTCTAAACGGTTGGTGAAGTTGTTTTGGTCTTCAAATCGAAGTCAAAACTGTCGCAATTCTTTTTCACATTATTAGGTTGTGTCTGATTTTTCGATTTAACACCTGAATGTCACTTAATGTGTTTCATTCAGTTGTTTTGTTTGATTTTATAAGTGTGAAAATCATTTAATGGGTCATTAAAACCACTTTTTTAAAAAAGTGAATTTTTTCCACTTTTCACTTAACACAAATCCAGTAGAATTAATTACAAACTTTTACGTTCAAAACTATCCTCACTATTTTTGTATATTTCCAATTCTGTTTTTGTTAAATCCCTAATCATATTAATACATTTTTTTCCTTCTCACTGTAAAGAACTTTAACATCATAAAACCTAACTTCTTCAAAACAAAAACAATTGGTGACTTGTTTTCCTAGCATATTCCGGTAAGAATTCTTTCTTGTTTCCATAATTTGATAATTATTTTTATTAATTTTATATTACAGTTTGAGTACATCTTTTTCACTTGTTCTAAAAATTAATTGGAGAATGGTTTTCATGATGAATTTGTTTTGAGTTTTTTTTTTTTTTTTGAGATGTTAATTTTGGGAAGAAAAAGAGTTATATATATACATGGATGAGATGCACCGTCTTATGCTATTTGGGTCAAAATCAAGTAGTATTTGATTTTTTGTTTTTATTAATATTTCTTGAGAATTTTAGAATATGTCACCATCAAATATTATGTTCATTTTTAAAGTAATTCAACAAATGGAATAATGTATGAAATATTTTTAATAACTAACTAAATTTATTTTAGAATTAATTTACATGTTAGAGTTGTCCTTAATATATTAAAATGTAAATATATAACAAATAATAGTTATAAGGGTATAGATGTAAAAATATTTATTTTCAAATATTTATAACTTAAAAAAACAAACAACTTATCACTTATATTCAATTTTCAGTGAAAAAAAAAACAAACATGTTTTTCAGTTTTCAGTTTTCAGTTTTCAGTCACTATTCAGTCTTCAGTAACATTCGACATTGTTCAGTCTTCAGTAACATTCAGCATTGTTCAGACATCAGACAAAAAATCAAACGGGGCCTAATCGACCAAACGAAACCAGTCAACTAATCCCTTTTTTAGATGGCCATATCATCGTCAAACGATACCGTCCTCCATCACTTGCTATTCGCCACTATCGTCGTCTACTCTATGTCTCCGTCAATGCATCTAGGGTTTGTTCTTTGCATTATTTTCTATTTTAGGTTGGAGTTGTTTAGTTTTAATTTTCTAATTATTTTAGGGTTTGTGTGATTATTGTTTAGGTTTTGTAAATTGATTTCAGTTTTCGGATTTGAAATGATTTATAAATGTAGTGTTTAGGGTTTGTGAATTGATAATATGATATTTATTAAATTGAATTGAATTGATTTCAATTTTAGGGTTTTAGGATTTAGATTTTAGTTAGGGACTTAGTGTTAATGTTATTGAATTTTATTTAATATTTTGATTTCAGATTTTAACATGACTTTAATGTTCGAAACTGATGATGCATCTGTGGGTGCATCTAACGCCACTTCCATGAAATGATTTTAATATTTTCGATTTTAATTTGTTTGTGAATGGTTTTGGATTGGTTTGTGATTGATGTTTTTGGATTTGAATTGGTTCGTTATTGGATTTGATTGATGTTTGTGGATTTTGTTTGGATTCGATAATTGGAATAGTTATTTGGGCAAGGTTCTACTAGGCAGCCTAGGCCTTAGATGCTGAGCCTAGAGGTGCCCACGGTTCGGTTAAACTGTGGGTTCCAAACCGAAACCATCCCTTGAAAACTGAAACCGTAACCGTCGGTTACAGTTAGGGGTCCCAAAAAACCATCTAAAAATCGACTGTTTAACCAGCGGTTTTGGGCGTTTTTCAATAATTGTTTTTTAAAAATATCAACCAACCAATCAGAAACTGACACGTGGTATAATTTTTTGAAAAAAAAAATGAAAAATCGGTCGAAACCGAACCCTAACCAAACTGAATCAGTCGATTTCGAAACCGAAACCGAAATCGAAATCGTAACTGCCAAATTGACGGTTACAAAATCGAAACCATATCGGATATGGCAGTTATGATTTGCTCATTCCATGAATCGGAACCTATGGTTTCAAACAAAAATCGAACCGTGGACACCTCTAGCCGACCCACATCTCGACAAGCGCCCAGCGTCTACTATAATATTGCCTTCATAACCTATAAATAACGGTCCTAGCCTCCAAATATTTATAAACGTATAAAAATAATTCAAATATAAGCTTTTTAAAAAAATAAAATAATAAATAATAATAAAAAGATGATAGATCTCCATAGAGGTGGAGATCTAGATTGAATTTCTCCTTCCATTCTGATATATATATATTATTTTATTTTATTTTATTTTATTTTGATTTGTTTAAAAAAAAAGTTATGTGGGTAAAAAAGTGCAAAACTTTAAGGAGGTATGGTGTACTTTTTTTTTTCCTTACACTTGATGGGTCTCTTACGAGGGATTTTTTATTTTAATTTTAGTGAGAATCTTGATAAAATCACGTTAATTTTTATGAATTTTGATTTGATTTTTTCGTTGTTGTTAATAAGTTTAAAGAAATATACCTATGAATAAAATTGTAATAAAATTTAATGTACCAGAACTATTTATCTCGATTTTGTTAAATTTGAAGGCATAAGAAAATAAGTGAAATATAAGAAAATTCAAGAAAAATAGTTCTATTGCTTGAAAAATTATCAAATTTTATATAGGTAGATTTTAATGAATTTATTGTCCGCGAAAAATTCAGATCAAAATTCATAAAAATAAAAAAGATTTCATAGAAGTCTTTATCAAAATTAAAATAAAGGATCAATGATGAGAGATTCACTTTATATATTATTTACATATGTCATTATATTCGTGGATATAACGTATTTATACTAAAATACCTTTGGATTCGTATTTTTGACTAACATTTGACTTTAAAAAAAAACCTAAGTTGATGATTTTTTTTTTCTAAAAAAGAGAATAAAGATTCTAATATGAAAAGATATTTAAAAAAGTGACGAATGAAGAAAAAGGTTGGGCTTATGTGAAAATTTACCTTTAATATATGGGAAAGTATCATTTGACCCCTGATGTTTGCCCTATTACTAAGACAATGACAGAGTTTGATCATATTGGCTATTAATCCCCCTAAAATGAAAAGAATATATAATATAGTCCTTCTGTCACATTTTTCATTCAAAATAACGTTGACCACTAAAATTCAAGGGGTAATTTTGTAATCTCATCGGTGAATCATCAAATCCTAAAAAAAAATAATTACATTTTACAGAAATAAAAAAAATAAAACAAAAGATAAAAAGTATATAAAAAAATACATATCCTCATCTTATCTCTCTCTCCCATCGTGATCCTCATTTTCTCCACCGAATCACCACCAAAATTATCTCCACCATCTCATCTCAAGGTTTCGATTTCGGTTTCATCATCTATCATCATCTACTTTAGCCACACATACAGACCACATCCATTATCATCATCATCTATCTCCAACACCCAAACACCAACCCTAGCCTCCACCGTCGGAAATCGGTGCTCGATCTGAGAGCCAAGAAGATTTTTCGATCGATTTCTCCCGGAGATAGAGTGCCGATCTTCACGCTCGGGGGGAGATCGAACGTCGATCGATGACGATTGGCGGCTAGAGTTTGGGTGTTATGAGATGTCTCTCTCTTCTCCGATCGACGTCTTTTTTTTTCTCCATCTCTTCTTCATTTGCTTTCCTTTGACAGAGTTTGGGTGCCATTGGGTTGTGGGATTGTGGTGGATTGTTTGGTGAATTTGTGATGGATTGGGTGGCTGGTGATGATGATTGGTTGCTTTGATTTTTTTTGGGATTGATTTGGGTTGTGCTTTGATATTTTTGGGTTGATTGGTGTTTCGAATATGGATTTTGGGTGGTTTATTGTGTGGTGGTGGTGGTGGTTGGATTTTGGGGATGGTGATGGTTTGTGATGGGTTCTTGCAAACTGAATGTTGAATTTTGTATATCTGGATTTGAATTTTTAAACACTATAGAATTCAACTGAGTTTGTGATGAGTTCTTGTAAAATCTAAAACTAAAATCGGAGAAGATTTTTTTTTAAAATCTGGGTTTGAAACTGGGTTCTTTGTTCATGGAAAATTAAAAAAAATTGAAACTTTTCCAAGAATGATTTTTTTTTTTAACTTTGATGTTTGATCGATAATAGAGATCTGAGTTTCCTATTTTGAAAAAAAAGAAATATGGGTTTCCAATTTTTTTTTTTAAATTGTGGAGAAGAAGTAGAATTGAAGATTTTTTTTTAAATTGTTAATTTGTTTAGTTACCATTATTTTTGTTTTCTGTTTTTATTTAAAGAATATTTTAAGGGTAAAATAGTAATTATAAGAAGCAAATTGAAGGATAAGACGGTCATTTGTTTTAATTTTAACGGTTAAAGGGGTATATAATACATTTAATGGATGAAAAATGTAACAGAAAAGACGTTTTTAACATTTCTTTGATTTTAGAGGGAAAAACGGTAAATATGACCAAACTCTATACTCGTCTTAACAACAGATCAAACGTCATGACTAAAATGATACTTTCCCTTAATATATTGACCGGTCTTGATTGATTTTTTTTTCCCTCTCTCTCGAAACAATGTACTCAAAGCGAGTTCTCACTGCAGCAATAAAACCATGCCATGTGGCATGTATATAAAGTTTCTTGCAACATGGCATGATTCTACTGGGTGTCAGTATAGTACTTAGTACACTGAAGTTTTTCTCACAGGCTCCTTACTCTCCTGCAGCTCTGCTGTTTCCGACTAATAGTCGAGTTCTCAAAACATACAATAAAAATTCTCCCAAATCGTTCTTTGTTGTTGTTTTTGATTTTTTTTTTTCTAGGTTCACGTTTTTTGTGTTTCTCATTCTATTGTTTTGGTACAGTACAGATAACAGATGGTGAGATAATCACCATAATTATCAACCCACCTTTCTTCTGCATATAATCTACATGGATTCTCCAATGGAGGACCATAATCCTCTCAAGCGAACGTTTGACGATATAAACCCTTCAAGCCCACCTGATATGGGCTCCAATGGTCATGATCAGAAAGTCAAAAAGTTGTCTTTTTCCACAGATAAAGTCGATTTTATACCCAGAGAGTATGTTCCTTTCTTTTCTGTGATTTTTTGTTTTGTTGATGTTTTTTCTTTTTAAAGTTTTTGTTTTTATTGGTGGTGGTGTTTTAAGTATGTGTTTTGCGATTTGTTTTTGTAGGTATCAGCTGAAAGTTTTTGAAGTTGCAAAGAAGAGGAACACAATAGCTGTGTTGGAAACTGGAGCTGGGAAGACAATGATTGCTGTGATGCTCATCAATGATATTGCTCAGGCTATCAAGTCTAATGGCGATAAGAAGATCATTATTTTCTTGGCCCCTACTGTTCACCTTGTTCATCAGGCATGTTATTTAATTTTTAATTATTTTATTGTTTTCATATTTCTATGTAATGATAATTGGATATACAACGTAAGTATGTGGCTGTTAATTTGATCACATCCTGAAAAAAAATATTGCTTTTGTGTTTGCAGCAATACGATGTCATTAAAATTCAAACTGATTTTAAAGTTGGAGAGTACTATGGAGCTATGGGGGTTGATGAATGGAATTTGAACAGCTGGGAAAAAGAAATTAATCAGAATGATGTAAGCTTGCTTTTCAATAACTCAAGGAATAATTTTCTGTCTAATGTATTATCAAGACAGGTTTCGAATTCAATTGTCAATTCTGTCGCATGTCACTACGAGGACTAAAATTGAGCTCCCAATGCTATCAGTTGTGTCAATTTATGAAAAGTAGGACTGTTTTTGGTGTAAGTAGTTATCTCTGAATCAAAGTTTTTTCAAATAGTGCTTACTGTTTAGTAACTTGTAATGGTTACATTGCATGTGTGTTTGAGTCCAGGAGAATCACTATTTTAGAACTTCCTTCGAAACCCAAACAGTGTCTTGTTTGCCGCAATTAATTTAACTTTGAATCCTTGTTCACCCTTTATGCTTAGTAATTGAGTCATATTAGCAATTGTTTCGTTGGTGTTGTTTACCTTAGTTGCTGTGTTATACTTATATACATCTGATTTGATTCTCAGAAATATTACTTGCAAAATTGTTACTAGTAGAATTTAATTATATTCTATATCTGTTTCTTGATGTACAATAGGACTAGCAATTATGTGAATTCTGGGTGAAAGTTTTGTAGTAATGTATGCGTTTTCTTCATGCATTATAGGTACTGGTTATGACCCCACAAATTCTCTTGGATGCCTTGAGAAAGGCATTCTTAAGACTAGAGATGTTATGCTTCATTGTCTTTGATGAGTGCCATCATGCCACTGGCAACCATCCATATACCAAAATAATGAAGGTTACTAGAAGTTGTAATTTGCTTTATTTTACCGTATCTTTGTGCTATACTTCCCTCTTCTTTTTCTTCTTCCTATTTCGTATAACTAGTAAAGCATCTTAATGATTACTGTTCTTTTGTTGAAGGACTTTTATCACAATTCTAATAACAAGCCAAAAATTTTTGGAATGACAGCATCACCTGTGGTTAGAAAAGGTAAGATATTGTTACTGCCGTGTACATGATATGCAATTGTCAGTAGGTAGTTTAAGTATAAAAAAAATAAAAAAAGAGAAGAAATATTCTTTGCATGGTATTTAACATAAATCTGACTCCTTTCTTTTGAAAAGCTTATTTTAACATATTACTGAGAGTTGGTTTTATTAATAAAGTACTAGAAGATAAATTAGGGGAAGAAGAATTTTGTTTGAATTTAAGTTAGAGAGAATCTAGCTATTGTTTTCTGATGAAATGAGGTGCAACGATCATGCCATTTAGATATTATTTTTTACATTATTTCTTATCCAATCTTTCTAGCGTTTTTTTTTTGTTTGTTTTGAAATACCAATCTTTCTGATTGTGTTGAGTGTAGACTGTTGAACCATGTAGTGAGAAGTCTTGTTGTTGAACTATAGTTAGTTGTTTGACAAACAATATACCCTGTCTAAAGAACTAGCCATGGGCACTTTTTTTTTTATAGGAAACAAAAAACTTTATTCAAAGATGAAGAAAGTATAAAAATGAACAAGTAGTCCACCAAACAACAAACTAAACAAAAGTAAAAATACAAGGAATTCAATAAAAAACAATAGCCTTCGAATCCAGCGTGATGGAAACTAGAGAATTGTCTCTAAATTCTTTAGAGGTAGATGCCCGTAGAGAAGCTAAATAATAAGCTTTATCCCATAAAAAACTGCCCCCCTCTTTAGCTTCTCAAATATTCTTCTATTCCTCTCTAACCAAATAACCCACGAAATATTAAAATAACAAAAATCCCACAATACCAAAGGACCAAAGCTTCTTTTCCTCCCCCCAAAAGCTTTAAAATCTTCCAAAAAGAAAGAGACCTCGGACCAAGGAGTAGCCCATTTCAAGCCCCGCACTGATAACAACTTACTCCATAACTCCAGGAGCACTTGTTTTTAATTCTTCAAATCATAAACCGTCTTTAGTGATGTTCAATGTTCAAAAGCGTATTACTGGCATTAATGAAAATAATTAGCGCATCATTTATCATTCATTCTAATATGTTTGCAATATATAACTACAACCTTTTTTTCTCAAAATATCTTTACATTATAGAAGTATGGTATTCATATGTTGTTTCTGACGGATGCACTAATTCACCCATCACACTTTCATTTCTTCCCTAAACTTTAAACTTTAACAAGGTTACCCTTGAACCTATGTGCACAATGTTCTTTAGATGTAAAATAATTTTATGGTTATAATATTTGAGTTAGCCTTTTCAGAAAAACATTATAATTGTTTACATATTTTGCTTCCCATTCTTTCATCTTTATGTTTTATTCAAACTTTATTTTTCCTTTAGCAGTTCATCTGTTGTGTGTTTTGTATCATGTATTTACATGCTAATATAAATGCAACCTTGCAAATCAGGTGTCTCGTCGGCAATTGATTGTGAGGGTCAAATATCAGAACTTGAAAGCATCTTGGATTCCCAGGTACTTGCCAACTTTTTGATTACTTTGTATTGATCATGGAGGTTAAACTCAAATTTTGAAGCGACACTTTCTTGAATACCTGGTACTGCAGATTTATACTATTGAAGACAAGACACAAATGGAAGTATATGTTCCATCTGCGAAAGAAAGTGTGAGATTTTATGACCAGTCAAGGTTTTCTAGCTTGGATTTGAAAGCAAAAATGAAAGTCTCATGGTCTAAGGTATTCTACATCATGCATATGCATAATTATGTGTAAATTAATATGCTAACACAAGATCATTGTTAGCTTTTAATTTCTTTGGTTAATTTTTCGAGGTTCTTTTAAATTGTTTGGACAGTTTGATGCTTCGCTATCCAAGTTGCAAGGATCAGTGCCAAATTGTTACAAAGACATGGATGACAAATTTAAGACACTACGGAAACTGTTGTCCAATTACCATGCAAAGATTTTGTATTGCCTTGATGAGCTTGGCCTCATATGTACTTATGAGGTATGATCCTACCCGCTGTAAGTTTACACTCAAGGAATGAGTTAATTGTTTGTTGACAAAAAAAAAAAAAAATGTTGTCTTTAGTTCTGTAATCAGTCATATATATCCTTATAAAGTCGTTTCCTAACATGCAGAGACTTGAAATTGATTTCAAATAGACCAAGTTTGAGGCACTAAAAGATATTTATGATAGCTATGACATTTTCTATGTCTTGCCTTTAATACATTCATTATTGTCTCCAAAAACTTGGGTATAGCAATTAATTTTCATTTAACTATTTAAATGACACATGGTGTTTATTTTATCTCCCTTTTTGGTGATTTAATGGTATTACTTTTTTGTAGGCTGTTAAAGTCTCTCTAGAGAATGTACCCACTGCCAAAGAGGAGTGTGAAATCTATAGACAAAGTTCACTGCAGTTTCAATATTTTCTTGAGGAATTGTTGTGCATAATCGGGGAGTCTTTGCCACTGGGTAAGCTACACACTAGTTTATTATCTTTGCTTTTTTTCAGTTTTACACAGTATAAAATCCATCAGTGGTAATTGCTTATTGCATCTTTCATATATATTACTTTTTTTCCCCTTTGTTCTGTAGTTATGGTTGTTGGTAAATGTTTCTCACAAAATATTCCAACCATCAAACTTGATTTCTATGCAAAGTGGAAAGTCACCGGTTCAAAAACTCTACTGGGTAGGCATTGGAGTAATTAGTAAAATGGGGAAAAAATGGACATCACAGGAATTGCTGCTGGCAAAGAGCCAAAGACTCTCCAAAGCTCAAGCTAGTGGGTGAGGTGAAAGGAGAAAGGCAACTTAAGACAAAAGAGTAAAGTTTGGGTTTTGCCAAAGAGGATCATTTTCATGAAATCTTGGCCCTAATTATAGGCAAAAATATGAGGCCCACCTGGACATGGGCAGCATCTCTGCCCAAATCATAAGAGATTATTTCAACATCATATTCGTTAATGTAAGAAGTGCAAGTCAGAAAGAAATTAACTTGAATAGTGCATGTTAGTAATCATCAGGCCTAAAAGCTTAAACCGATAGGAAAGAGCCCAACAACAGGGCTGAAATAGTTTTGTTTGGCTGACCGCTGATGCACTCTCTTTTATGCTAAACTATCCGTGATCTTTTGGTTTATGCTTCAAATATGATGATTTTATTTAATATTAGTTTCTTCTCATCTCCACAGGTGACAAAAGTATTTTGGATTCTGAGTTTGACTATTCGAAAGAAGTGGATTCGGGCTACATATCTCCAAAATTACATGAACTTCTTCAACTATTTTTATCACTTGGGTATTGAACTACTTCAATGGTCAATGTCTTTTAGAATCATTGCAAAGTTGTTTACTGTCATCTTTGTGTTTGCAGTGGAGCTACACAAGTATTATGCCTCATTTTTGTAGATAGGATTATTGCTGCTAAAGTAGTTGAAAGATTTGTGAAGAGAGTAGCCTATTTGGATCATTTGACAGTTTCATATTTGACGGGAAGTAAAACATCAGTTGATTCACTGACACCCAAAATGCAAAAAGAAATCTTAGAGTCATTTCGGTGTGGAAAGGTATCTGGTCTCTTGCATCAATTTTTTTTACTCAAACTAAGTTTGGTGATTTGATAACCTGTTAATGAATTAGTAAAAGCTTCTCTGTAGATCAATCTATTATTTGCTACTGATGTGGTAGAGGAGGGAATTCATGTGCCAAACTGCTCTTGGGTTATACGTTTTGACCTGCCCAAGACAGTCCGCAGTTATGTTCAGTCTCGAGGACGAGCTCGACAAACTGACTCCCAGTTTATCATGATGCTTGAGAGGTAAAACCCTGTTCTCTCTGTTGCTGCGTATTGTCAAAACACACACTTAGTTTGAATGTTAATGATAATTACTTTAAACTTCTTTTTCAGGTTATTTAATGCTTCTTGCCGTGGGCATTCTTAATATATGTTTGTTTACTGTCCATGTTGTCTTATCCCAAAGGCTGATTGAATGTATATATTGTAGGGGAAACATGAAACAAAGGGATCAAATTTATGACATCATCAGGAGTGAGCGTTCGATGACAGATACAGCTATAAACAGAGATCCTGATGCATGCTTTCTGAGATCCTGTAACTTTGAAAAAACAAATGCGTATACTGTGGATGCAACTGGAGCATCGGTTACTGTTGATTCCAGTGTCAGTCTCATACATCACTATTGTGAAAAGCTCCCTGTTGACAAGTATGGATCTGTTCTTCTAGTCATACAGTAACAGTTATTGTGTACTTTATAGTCATGTTCTGTCCTAACTCCTAAGCATATGTGAACGGAGGCAATGCATTGCACATTTAGTTCTTATTTCGTACTCCATAATATAGGTACTACACGCCAAAGCCGATATTTAAGTACAATTTCTCTGAAGAGTTATGTGAGTGTGAAATGACACTACCTAGCAGTGCAGCTTTTCAATCAATAGTTGGACCTGCAACCAGGAATAAAACCTTAGCAAAGCAGCTTGTGTGCTTGGAGGCATGCACAAAACTGCATCAAATGGGAGCTTTGGATGATCATCTTCTCCCGTACATTGATGAGATTTCTGTAAAAAATATCATTGCGAAAAACCAAGAATTGGGTGCAGGTACGCAAACATATGAACTTCATGTGCGACTGTTTCTAGTGTGTAATATTTTAGTATCAGGTTTGCTTTAGAATCAAATTCCTCAATAGTTGAATTATATTCCCCGTAGGTTAATGGTAAGAATTCTATACCACCCTTTAGATGGTATCTTCAACATGCAATGTTAAGTGAACTTTATTATCGAAACACAGTTGTAGGAAACCACTGACATAATTATTTCACCAGAAAAATGAAAAAGGAGAAGACACTGAAAGGTGGGCTGAAGTGCTGAAAAATTTTGTTTGCGGGTTCATATACTATGCACAAGGCCTCGCGATTGTATGAGGTGGCCAAGCCTCATTTGAAGGCTGAGGCGGCCGCCTCAGATCGCCTTTTTTAACACTGAATATAGATAGCGGTTATAATCCTTGGTTGACAGAATTTGAAAGAGAAGACATACTACTTGGTCACTATCCCAATTTGCTCCCCAATTCTTTTTCTTTCTTTTCGATTCTCATAACTCCCCTGACCTTTCTTTGTTCACTGAGCTCTAAATTGAGGACTATTACTGGACATTACAACCTTGACGGTCAAAAAGCTTGTACCAAAATAAGACCAAAGAACTATCACAACAGCCACTTTCAAATAAAAAAAAAAACTATCACAACAGCCAATGTTCAGCTAATCTAGAAATTAGCAAAACACCCCTGACTCCTAAAACCAAAGAAAATTTCATAAACAAAGCTATCGGTATTTCACTGCATTATATATGTAATAAATTGATAGCCTTTCCTATTTTATTTCTTATTAATGATTAGTTTTGTTTCCTTTTAGTATTTATTTGATTTAGAATTTCCCTTTTTTGGTAAATTGGAGTTGATCCCCTCATTGGAATTTCCCTTTCTTGTTTTCTTAATTCTTATTGTTATGAATTAGGTTTCTAACAAATTAGTATCATAGCATCAATCTAGCAAATCAAACATGGGTTCTATTTCACAAATTATTGGTAAGGGGTTTGATGAGTCTTTAGATTTTTTCAAGGATAGCACCAATCAAGCAATTGATGAGTTGGGAAATCTTGAAATTAGTGACCAGGGAATTTTTCATCCTGATACTCATTGTGAGTTGTTGTGTTTGAGTTAATTAGTAAAAGTGTTATTTTGTCATATTAGTTCCTGTACACTTGCAAATATGTAATTTAGCAATAATTATATAACTTCCCGACCAGATATTGTTAATATTATTGGTTTTTACTTCTGCTTCTGAATTACTGCTGAAGTAACATTGGGTGGTTTCAAGTATGTTATTGCATCTCTATTAATATATATATATATATATATATATATATATATATATTGAAATAGCATCTTTATTCATTTTAATTTATGGGGTTTGGCTATTTGATCTTTATTTATGTTTTTGGTTTTGTGTTTGAAGGGACAACAAAAAGGAAGGAATTACATGGCACTATTACCATCCGTGCATTATATGGAAATTGGGGAGAAAATCAGAATGAAGTCATTTTACATGCCTATAAATTCGACTTTACCTGTAATATTGTTAGTGAGATTTATTCTGGGTTTGTTCTTTTGATCGGGTCAAAACTTGATGATGATGTGGGAAATTTTGAGCTCGAACTCTATTTGGTCTCAAAAACAGTTAAGGCCATTGTGTCTTTCTGTGGGCAAGTGCGCTTGGATGCAGAACAGGTAAAAGATAAGATTGTTAATTCAATTTTTATTTATTTATTTATTGAAAAGCAAATATGTAATGCATTTCCATTTTTGTTTCATTTATGTTTTTTTTTCTGTACCAGATGTTTAAAGCAAAGTGCTTTCAGGAATTTTTCTTTAATGGTTTGTTTGGAAAGTTGTTTGTTAAATCCCAATCATCTGGGACAATTAGAGAATTCTTGCTTCAGAAAGAGACAAAATCATTGTGGAGCGCATCAAACATGTATTTGCTTTTACCACTTGAGACTTTAAACTCTTCTAGTCAAGAATCTTGGAGAATTAATTGGAATGGACTTGATGCTTGTGCTTCTGTGATAGAATTCTTAAAGAAAAACTCTTTTCCGGGTGCCAAGCATTGCAGTGGTTATGAAGGAAATCCTTCACCCAGTTGGACCAGCTCATCTGAGACAAAGGACGCCGATAGTATCCACTTTGCTAATTGTTCTATTGAAGCAAATAATCTCAAAGATAAGGTTGTATTGGCTATACATACCGGACGAATCTACTCAATTTTTAAGGTGGATAGGGATAAATCTGCCAAGAGTCCCTTTGACGGAAACGATGATGCTGTTCCATCAGAATATACTTCCTTTGCAGATTACTTTTATAAAAAGTAGGTGATCCCAATCCTGAATGAGGTTTTTGTTTTACCTCGTACTCTCCTCCTATGGCCCTTGATTATCTTTAATGGTTCTGTAATTAATGGTGGCAATCATCAGGTACGGACTTGTGCTGAAGCATCCAGAACAGCCTTTGTTGCGGTTGAAACAGAGTCATAATCCACACAATCTTCTTGTGAATTTTAATGATGAAGGTTAGTTTAATGCTAGATTTTTCTATCGATAATTTCATACCACTATAAATCACAACATAATGTTTGGCATCTGTTGTGCTCAGGGGAAACTTGTACAACTTGCATATTTAGAAAGCAAACAATTAATTGTTCTTCACATTTATTTCTGATGACAACTGGTATAATGCATGTCTGGTATTCTGATATTGGTCATCGTTAAAGTCAACGATTAATTTAGTTGTCAATCAGCTACAATCAAGGTCAGCCATGACCTAATTGGTTAGGTGATTGATTGAGTAATTATTGTAATTGATTCTACTTTCTTTTCTCTTGGCCTTGCACTATAAATTTATGTACCATGGTTGAATAATGATATATAACTCTATTCTCTCTTCCCCTATCTCTTTAGTGTTAACTGTCATAAATTATCTTTGATTGTTTAGATTTCCAGTAAAACACCACTGATAAGCAGGAAGGGGAAAGAAATAAAAAAGTTATCATTTCAAAATGACTAGAAAATACTTCATTTCAGTTCTCTAAATCTGATTTAGTAAAACTATTGTGCTAAATTTATATTGTTTCTAATAATTTCGGATAATGAATAGGTGCTTCTGGTAAGGCATCACGAGCTGGTCATGTTATTGCAAAGCCACAAATGCATGTTCATATGCCACCAGAGCTTTTGGTCACTATTGACATTACGAGAGATGTTTTAAAATCATTGTACCTACTCCCATCGTTGATGCAACGTTTGGAGTCCCTGATGTTAGCTGCTCAGCTTAGAGAAGAGATTGATCGTCATTCTAGCAATTTTCATATATCAAGTTCATTGGTTTGTTCAATTATTAATTTGGTTGTTCTCTCATGAATTATTCCATAATTTCATTAATCAGGTTAAATTTTTATATTTAGATTCTGGAAGCAGTTACAACACTTAGATGTTGTGAAATTTTTTCCATGGAGCGGTTGGAATTACTTGGTGATTCTGTGCTAAAGTATGCTGTAAGCTGCTACCACTTTCTCACATATCCCGAGATACATGAAGGAAAATTATCTGCTCAGCGTTCATTGGCCGTTTGTAACTCAACCCTACATAAATTAGGAACAGATCGTAACTTACAGGTATTGAATTTGTGTTATGATATTCTTGATCTATACTAATATTTTGCCACACGAAAACCTCAAATTTGTAATAATCTATTCCTATGAACTCCTCAAAAAGTCTTAGGATATCTCATAATAAAAGATGTTTTGAGAGAATGAGTGGGACTCCTGCATGTTCTCATTGAGACGGGGGGATCAGATTTGGGACGATGCTGTCGTTATGGGTGCTTATTTGGTTAAATGCTTAATTCATGATTTCATTTTGTTATTTCTCCCTATGTTTATTTTCTCCTGCATTTCCAGATGATCAAACTCAATACTGGAGTCTGTAATTTGGCACAAGGATTTTGCTGAATTCTATCTTGATACTAGTGTCGTAAAAAATTATTTGTATGTTTACGTATCCGGAATGATTTAACTAGAACCACAAATAGTTAGTAAACGATAATGCATTTCATTTATTATATTCCAGGGATACATTCGGGATAGTGCATTCGATCCCCGTCGTTGGATTGCTCCGGGACAAATTTCTATACGGCCTGTTCCATGTCAATGTGGGGTGGATACTCTAGAAGTACCATTGGATGGAAAATATTTTACGAAAGACACAAAAGTTGTGGTTGGAAAGCTATGTGACATGGGTCACAGATGGATGGGTTCGAAAACCATAGCTGATTGTGCTGAGGCCTTAATTGGAGCATACTACGTTGGTGGAGGATTGGATGCTGCACTTCATATGATGAAGTGGCTTAAATTTGATGCTGACCTTGAGCCTTCTTTAGTTTTGAAAGCGATTAATAGTGCATCCTTGAGATCATATATTCCCAAGACCAATGAGATAAAGGATATAGAATCAAAGATTCGCTATGAATTTTCTGTCAAGTTTCTGTTACAGGAGGCCATTACACATGCATCTGTACTGGATTTGTACAGTTACCAGGTAATGATGGAAGTTGTCTATTTATTTGATAATTAATGAGTACATTTTCTCCTCTTTCATTTCATTTAATTTTTAAAGGTCTAGTGCCAAAGAAAAAAAAAGGAGAAATTAAATTTAAATCATTGTAATTCATCTAAAAACTTCTATGCCTCCTGGTATGTTGCAATACTAAGAGAGCTTTCGACTCCTGTTCTTAATGTTAATCAGTTGAGAAAGATGCTTGTCCATTCTTGATGTATTTTAGATAGCATGTTTAAAATGTAAAATATTCTTATACCTTTATGAGGTTTTTTAGGCCAAAGTCTCATATGATCTCCCTTACTTGAATTGAATTTTCGACAGAGGCTTGAATTTCTGGGTGACTCTGTACTGGACCTGCTTATCACCTGGCACCTCTATCAGAGCCACAGAGATATTGATCCTGGCGAGTTGACTGACTTGCGCTCTGCTTCTGTAAATAATGAAAATTTTGCTCAAGTTGCCGTGAGACATAACCTGTATAAGCATTTTCAACATTGTTCTACATTACTACAGGGTCAAATAACTGATTATGTAAAGTCCTTTCCTGAACCCAGTGACACAACCAGTTCAGGCTCAGGCATTAAAGCTCCCAAGGTAGGTTCTTAAGTTGGGGCATTTTACTGTTAGTCTTTTTTTTTTTTTAACCTTAATGTGGAGCTGGTGGCATATTATTTGTCTGTTGATCACCGCTTTCTTTCGGTGGCATATGATCTACCTATTGGTCTTCATATTTCTGATTATAAATCATTTCTTTCTTTGCTAGGCTCTTGGAGACTTGGTGGAGAGTATTGCAGGTGCAGTATTGATTGATACAAAGCTTAATCTTGATGAAGTGTGGAGAATATTTAAACCGCTATTGTCTCCGATTGTGACCCCTGATAAACTTGAATTGCCTCCACAACGCGAACTGATTGAACTGTGCGACTCTCTTGGGTATTTTATCAAGGAAAAATGTACATCCAAGGGGGAAATAGTGCATGCAGAGCTCAGCTTGCAATTAGAAGATGCTCTTTTGGTTGGACAGGGGTATGACCAGAGCAGGAAAGCTGCAAGAGGAAAAGCTGCTTTGCAGTTGTTGAAAGAACTTGAGGTCTCTTCTTTATCCTATAAATGCATCCATTCCACTGTTTTACTTCTTTTTCCTTTCACCAATCAAGCAATCAAAGACTGTTGAGTAGTTTAACTTTCCTGCAATAGTAAATATTTTCATATTTATTCTATTATATGAATATGACCACTTAAGTGATTATCATTTAATACTTCTATTTTACACTGTGAAATAGCCGAAGGAACCTTAGTGAATTTTTCTTCTTCTTAATACTGTTGTATTATAAGTCAATCCTGCCAAACTCTGGTGTGAGTGGGATTTGATCTTAAGACCTCTTACATAAAAGATTTCACCTCCAAGCTAGTCATGTTCACCTTAATTTTACACTCTCCTACTCCTTCTCCTTCTCTCTCTCTCTCTCTCTCTCTCTCTCTCTCTCTCTCTCTCTCTCTTTCCCCGCTTTTCCTCTTCCCACTTTTTTCAGCGATCCTTTAGGCAGGGGAATACCAAGAAGTTCTGTTGAGATGAGCAAAATGAAAATATTATTTCTTTCAAGCAAACTTCAGGATTTGTTCATATTTTCCTTTTGGGTGTGCATGCACACATTTCCGTTACTTTGAAGATGGCAGTTGTAAAGTAAATGACTCTAATTTCTTGATAAATGCTTGGCTTTATTGGGTTCGAGAGTTCTTAAAGCATATTAGTCAATATATTCAACGTTGTGTGTTTGTATAATACTATAGTTGATCAATCACAGTTATCCTTTGTTGATTAATCTTGACTTCATATTTACCTTCTGTCACCAAATATGTTAATGTCGTAAACTTGTAATGCAACAGAAGAGAGGAATTTCCAAGGGTGCATCCAATACTAGGAAACTCGGACCTGATCATTTACGTGATTCATCTTCTCTAGACTTGGGTGATAATGATTGCACAAAGACTGCTGATAAAGAGTTGCCAAAGCCAACAGCTAATAAAAAGCAGAAGATATCTGAAGTTCGTGCACCTGCCAGTGGCTCTTCTAAGAAAGCCTGCAGCCTCACTCTTGACACCCCAGGTATGCAGTGTTTTTTTGTTGCGTTGTCTTGTTGATACGAAAAGTCAGTAATTGAGACTAGTGAGACTATTGTGTATATATGCAAAATACACAATTGCATGACATTTCTTTCTGTCAATATTGAATGATTTAGCATTTATATATATAGACTGATTTGGACTCTCCTCCTACTTATGCTTCCCCGTTGCTTTTCTATTTCCAGTCTCAAACTGGTGAGTTGTCTCTCTTACACAAAAGAATGGAAAAAACAAATAAAGAAAAAAGAACCATATTAGTTTTTAACCTCTTGACCTGTTATGTAATACAGTAATTGACCTTCCTGTCAATTAAGCAGAAACAAGTGATTAGATCTACAATGTTGGCCGCAAACAAAAAATGGACTTCCATTTCATGCATGGTGTCATCTGGACACCCATAATTCAGAAAATTATTGCATTTTCTGTTTTGCAATATTATCATGTTCTTGAAATTGTAGCTTATATATGATGAAAAATGTATTAATGCATTAGCAGGTAGCTGGCTGTTTTTCTGCATCGATCAAGTCTATCATCCTACAATTGTTTCCAAAGTTATTTATTTATCAGCTTTTTTTGTTTATTCTATATAGTTATCGAGCCAATCAACATGAAGAAAGGAGGACCTCGGAACTCTCTTTTTCAACTTTGTAAGACGATGCTTTGGCCAATGCCAACATTCCAGACAACAGAACACAAATCAAGGTGATGATCCCAATCAAACAAGTTGATATTATTCTCTCTTATTTTCTGCATTTCTCCACTTCTCTTAATTCATCCTTTACAGCATATTTTTTTTGTAACATTTACTGCCACCAACAGGACTCCTATGGTATTTGGTGAAGGTTGTGATCAGAGGCAGGGATTTAACAGTTATACATCAACTATCACTTTGTGTATACCCGGATCTGGTGATATTGTGTGCACCGGAGATCCTAGACCTGATAAGAAGACTTCGTTCGACTCTGCAACAGTGGTTATGATTTATGAGCTTCAACGACAGGGTAAAATTGTCATTGCCGGTTCCTAATGAGTCTAATAGTGTTAAATTATAAACCAAAATTATTGTTTATAATTTAGCAAATTAACAGAAGAATGGGAGGTAGTTTTTAGTTGTCACCATTGTATTTATCATAACACAGTAGCAACTAGGCAGAGCGTTCTCGTCACAGTGGTCCATCGATTTCTTACCGTGACTTTAGTGTTGTATTAGGGGAATTTGCAAAAAGAACCACTAATGCAATTTTTTTTAACCTACATGCATTGTTTATTATTATATTTTTTAATCACATGAAGTGTGCAATGTCAAAACTATCACCATTTATAAACAAATCCCAAGAGCAGCAACAGATTTCGTTGTTTCACGTTGAGAAGAGAAGATACCCGTTGAGGAAGAAGAGTAGAAAAAGAACAGGCAATATTTTCTCTAGCCTACGGGATATTAATAATTATTTGGTCTAGGGGTAAAATGAATTGTGTATGAACCAAACATAAAAACAAAAAATTCTGACATCCATTAATTTTAATGGTCAAAGAGTTAGTAAAGGGTACTTGACTGCAATTTTTTTACATTAACGGTGAATGGGTTAGACAAGGTCCTTGACTGGAAATTTTGTGAATTACGATTTGATTGGACATTCACCAAATGCTGGGGGTACTTTACTGCAATTTTCACTAAATATATTTTTACTTCCATTAGTGTTCCACGGTCCACCCAGAACTCCAGAAGAGAGAACATGTTCATCTATAGGATCAAATCAACACTGATAGCAAAAGCTCAATAGTACAAAATTGTCTTTCAATTTACAGTTTCATCAAGGCACTGATGGGGGTATAACTGTACACAACTATTTATGTAGATTATCAACGAGATTTTTTTTTTTGATCATATCTCATTTGCAGTTTATTAGGCACACCAAATGCAAGTACATTCTCATTCTTGTAATCTTCATGATGCAACTGAAATTTCAGTCCACCATGTCTTGGAGATCAGGAGCCTAGCACAACTATTATCATGCCATTTTATCAAGTCACCAACAAGATCCTCTAAAACCAGTACAAGGCAAGAGCTTCCAATCGATATCATGCTCTCAGCAAGAGCTCATATACATTACTATTGTTATCCCCACTAACACGCTTTAACATCTCAAAACTCTTACGACTCCCTAGGAATTCAATTCGTTTGAAAGTCACGTAACCACACTCTGTTGTCTCTTTACTTGAATACACTGCTCGTAGCCGGTCAGCATGCTTTGAATCAGTGTGAATGGCTGACTCTACTTCATGAGCTGACATGTTCTCCTGCCAGAGAGCGTTTAACACAATGTGCATCAGTAACACATAATATACATTGGCAATCTACATTAGATGATCAATGGACAAGCTGAGGAGATGTATAATAAGGCACGTAACTAGTCTTAATGACCTGATTGAAATCACAGCCCATTTAAGTTATGAAAATACAACTGGTTTAATGATTATAAGCGATTCCCATCACAATCCATGGCACATGCTAACGGCATTTTCTAAAGAAAACCAGTACGAGGCGAACATAATTCACACTACAAGCTATTTTTAAACCAATAACATTTAACCCCCTTATACAACTATTATTCAGTATTCTACTTGATATTAAAAATATGATAGACGAGGAAAGATGTGTGTGTGTGTGTGTGTGTGTGTTGGGGTGGGGGGTCTGATATGTATGCGTGCGTAAATGCTGGCAAACAATCCCAGATGGAGACATACCTGATAAAATGCATAGATATAATCTAACACCTGCAAACACGTAAAACCATTATCGCTGAAAAATGTTCGCGAAGAAGGCCCCATCTCAGCAAAACGATCAACAGGAAACAGTATGGTAAGGAAATGGTTTTTGAATATCAACTCACTTTTCTCACTGCAGAAGCCAGATAGAAAAGAGATGTAGTAAGATAAAGCGCCTTTCATATGTCAGGAACACTGACAATAGAAACTTTTGGTTAGCACTCCAATTGACCAGTTCATGAGTATCATCATAACCACTCTCCATATTAACAGCAAGTAGTATATCACAGCACATTTGGCACATTAGTCAATGGGATACACGTAATAAACAGCCATATCCCAGCCATCCAATGCACACCATGCAGCAAAATAAAATTCTTAAAGTAGTAGACAGGGAAAAGGGGGAAGGGGGGAGGGGATGACAGGGAGGGAAAGGGAGAGAAAGAGAGAGAGATCAACAACCTTTCTGTAAGCAATCGAGTTAAGTTTGCAAATGAAGCCTCTGAGTCCTTGCCATCCCCTTTTGCATCAAAGAATACAGATGAATGGTGTTCACTGACATCGTCACCACTGAATGAGTCTGTGTAAATAGAAGCAGTTGACGTTGGGTCTGAAATTGACCAGCATATTGAATCCAGAAGGCTGCTTGAGGTTAATGGTCGAATTGGGGTTTGACAAGTCTGTAGAACAACAGAATGCAGAAACAAATGCTATGATTCACATCACCACAAAATAGTTAATTCAAAAATGAATTCTTCAACAATAAGCATGAAAAACACACCCACCCACAACTTAAAACGAGAGAGAGAGAGAGAGAGAGAGAGAGAGAGAGCTTGCATGGTGGATTGGTGCCATGCACCAATTTAAAAACCATCCGTTGCTTACATGCTATGCAAAGAGACTTTTTGTTAATAATTCACTGGGTGATCTTTAATCACAGGTTAGCATTTGAGGTGAGTATGATTATCAAAGTTAAGTGGCTTCTCACCATCATTTAACCAACCCAAGGTTTCATAACCATCAAACAATGGAAGACCTTGAGGTGCAACAGGTATATTCAGATAAGATACTTGCCTGCATACGACGACCACGGCGATTTCTAACCCCATGTTTAGCTAAATTTACTATCTCTTGCCTTTCTCCATGGCCGGCTTTACTTCTACAACTATGAGCATTTTGCGAGACATTTCCCCCTTTAATCTCCTAAAACAGTGAAAACGAAATGTGGGTGGGAAGAGGGTTCAATTCAATATTAGCAATGCTTTCAGGATAAAATAACAAAGAAACAAATATATATATATATACATTCAGCACAAGACTCAGATTGAATTGTAATTTGTAACAAAAATTAATGAGTATGGACAGTTGAAACCTGAGCAAAAACTTAACTGATAGTATCCTGTTTACAACACTACAACAACATTCACTATACTTGAATTTCCATGTGGATACAGTACCATATATTAATTAATTTTTGATCAAATGGATCTGAAAATTCTTAAAGCAAAGTATTCAGAAGTACCTCTCTTGCAATGCCATCCGGAAGATTTTCAAGCATCATTCCGACCTGTCTGGCCAAATCAGCTGACATGTGAACAAGCCTCTGGACATACTTCTCCTTGGCTGTTTTCAGAACCCAAAGCGGCTGAGAAACATGACATATCAAATGAATTTCAAAGTGATGAAAGCAATAAAAAAACAAAGCAATCTCTACACTCAATTATGTTTATAACACGGAATACCATCACCGGAGACTGTCCAAAGTACATCCAATACATAAACACTAATATTGTGGTACATCCAAATAATTTGGTGATATAAACTACTTCACGTATTCAAATATGTCCTTTATAGAACCATAGAACAAAATGATCATTCATACAGATAGAAAGGCAATATAGATGCACTGACCGTGACAAGGTTGTTTGAGTGGCCAAGATATGTTTGGACTGAAGTCCTTTCACACACTACATGACTTGCATTGCAACCGACAAACCATTGATCGACAAGCATAGCACCTTCTTTAGCAGCTGCCTCGAAAACCTATCAAGCATATAATATCTCACAAAATTGTGCACGGCACTCATACAAATGCTGCTTCATCTCAAATAGGGAATAATCAATTATTGAATCTAATGTTGATGCATAAATATCATTTGTAGGACCTTCATTGACCAGATAATAGTATCCAAGAAGTTTATCATATTTCTTAACCAGATTTTGAAAGGAAAACAATTTATTTCTAACAAAATAGTTCACCTTATTCCGAAGCTCTTCTGAAATGTCTGAATCAACATACATGCAGTGGCCAGAGAGAGTTGATCCCGGACTTCTATTAGAGTCTTTTTCAGAAAATTGTAGATTCGGTTTTCCTGTCTTGTCATATTGCTTGGATTCGTAAATACCAGTAGGAAGACAAGAATTTTCAATACCAGTAAACCCAACAAGTTGATTCAACTTGTCCAAGTGCAAACCATGTTCGCCAATGCTTTTGACAGTATAGAGTGATTCACTCAACCTCACTGCCAGATGAGAAAAATTGAATATCAAATGCTAAACAAATAACATATGGTAAATTGGTTTTACAAGTATTGATTGTCTTAGACCTTTAATAAATACATTAACTGAAAATTGGAAAACTCCAACAAAAGGCCAGGATCATCTGACATGGCAATATTTTGTCAAAGTTTCATACACAAACCTATAGTATAAAAAGACATATATATGTCTCATGACAATTCAATTAAAATAAAGAAACAAAGACTTACCATTCTTCCTAACACTGTCCACAAACCATCCAAGTGTAACAACAAAGAGACCATTTCTGGATCCGTGTTTTAAGGCATGCTCAAGCTTACGTCCACCGAAGCTGTAGAAAAGTGTTAAGAAGCATCACAACAGTAAACAATATCAGACCTATTAGATATATGGTTCAGGATCTGAAGGTTATACGAAATCCTTAATGTATATGCGGGGAATATAAAGTCCGACGACTGTCTAAGGCTTTTTGTAAAACTATAATTTCCTCTTCAACCCAACCAATGATGAACAAGAAATTTTGTCTCACATATAGCCAAGAAAAGTATCCAATTACAGTAAACGGAGAGATAGAAGCCCAAAATGTCAAATTATACATTTCTGCTATACATATATCATCCAGGCATGTTAATTCTTCAATTCTCCAAAAATCATGACATGTCATAGAAAAAGAAAATGAGATTTAAGGAAGAAATTAAAGGATATCTGAACCACCAGATGGGTACACTGAGGATGCAAATCCGGGCTGTACTGACCACCCAATCTCTCTGTTGCTTCCATGACCTGCCTCCTTGCTTCTGCCAAAACAATAAGCACAAATATGAGTAACAACAACAATACTTCCCAATATTTCTACAAGTAGGTGCAGTTGCAAATATGAAATGTCTGAACAGCAAGACGTGTGTGTATTTCAGGAAAAAGACTGATTTACAAAGCATAACTTTTTATCTTACAGCTTAATTGATATAAACAGTTACAGAAAATCAAATGAAAGCAGTAAAAAATCCATGTAAAAGCACAATAAGAGAACAATTAAAAAGATATTGAAACATAGCAAAGACATTGACAATTTACCTTTGGATAGACCGGTGACACATATGACAAGGCCAGAGAAGGGGCCATTTGATCGAACCACCAGAGACTCGGAGGCAACAGAGGAAGTTGATGCCGGGGACATTGTTTCAAGAGATTGAACTCCTCTGAAAGAAGGCAGAGAAGAAGCTGAAAACCCAATAAACAACCTTGAACATCCCTTGGAATTTATCACTTCAACTCTACCCCCACCACCACCACCCATTATTACCTCCACAATATATCTTCTATCCACCAATCACCAATCACCACCACCAAACATTCAAATACAGGCGGGAAGTCCTCTTTTTTTTTTTGTTCAATTTGTTTGAAACGACCACTAAGACAAGAGAAACCTAGTAATTCGTGGTAAAAATGCTGCTTTTACGAAATTAAAAACTAGACAAAACAAACCCAACAAAGCATTGACTTCAACTAGAGAAAAAAAAAAGATGGGTCAAGAAGAAAAGAAGACGAATATGAATATGAATCTTAATGGTAAAGCGGAGGAATCAAATTGAGAGTGCAAAAGTGAACAAATGGGAGGAATGTTAAAGACAAATTGACAACTTGGACGATCTATCAATCTATATTTGGCTGGATATATAAAAAAGAAGAAGAAAAAAAGTGATTTCTTTTGGATACGGTGCTCTCTTTGGGTTGTGACTTATGAGTGAGAGTGTATGACAGTGAGTACTTTGAAATTTGAATTGCTTTTGGTTTCTGGGTTTTTGCTTTATTGGGTTCAAAAAGGAAACAGCAAAAACGAAAATCGAAAACCGACTTCAAAGTTAGCGGTTTGCCAGGCACGGGATTTTTTTTTTTCCGCTTTCTTCTTTTGTGAAACGAAAAATACAGAGAATTTTTTCCGGTTCCGGAAATGGACGTGTGATTTCAAAGAATTACAAGACTGCCATCTCTGCTATAGTGAACAGCATAAGGTAGACATGTTGGTTGACGAGGGGTTTGAGTCTTATTAGTTATTATATGTATTTTATAAATAAGTATAAATATTTTTCTTCCCAACTATATTTAAAATCTAATTCTAATAGGTCCGAAAGTTTCACCGTAGTAGTTTTTTTAGGTATTGGATAGAAAAAGACACGGTGTGGTGTGCCCACGTATGTCAAAAAAGATTTGTATTAAATGACTGTGACCATTGTCACTTTCCCCGCCATTTATTAATGATTTCACATCATTAATTTCGTAATCAAGTATTTAGCTATAATAAGGTCGATCCTTTTGATTAAAATTCAATTATAGTTTTTAAACGTAAGAAAGAATTGTCTAAGAGTGATATAAAATACCTATAATAATTATCTGAAAATGATATTAAATATCTGAAAACAATCCTGTTGTTTTTTTTTTCCACTATAAATAAGAAGAAGAAAAAAAAAACTCAAAAAAAGAAAAAGAAATAAGAAGAAAAAATAATTCATATACATAGATCAAAGGTGGAGAGATTAAAAGATGAAATGTTTTAAGTTTGAAAAATAAGTAGAAAAGTAGTTTTGGAAAAAAAAAATATTTAATTTTATTTAATTAAATCAAAATTTAAAAATGTAGACATAAATAGATCGATGGAGGTATGCAAATTGCACAACTCTTAATATATATCAAGTGAATGAAGTAAATATTAGTCTTGGTGAAAATATAAGGGTGCCGATATTTACGTCCATAAAACTTATTAGTATACTCCTATTTTATTAAAAATAAAATTTACCAATAATTACAGATTACTTTAATTAAAAATAAACCAAATACTATATACACTCATTATTCATTAATTACACTCATGTTTTAACAAAAAAAACCTTACCTTTAAAAAATTATGATAAACATTAATTAAACCATAATTTTATTTCAAATATAAAACTTTCTCATTATCACATGATTATTATTTTATTTTTGTCTTTCTTTTATGTATAGTTATGAACTCTATCAATAAACAAAATAACGTCATATATCAATAAGTTTTTTTTTTAAGATAGTTGTATAAATAAGAAAATTTTAGATTGAAAATCTCTTGATCCCATATACGGTTGCACATATTTCCTTTTATAAAACTCCTACATTTGAAATATTTCCAAAAGTTAATTGAATCATCGTTAAAAGAGGAATTGGTTCCAAAAATAATATATTTTTTTTATAAATCGGATATGATAATAATTTAAAAATATTTATAAATAATATATATTAAAATGAATATATTTATCTTTGTGAGAATACTATTGACATTATGAAGGGTGTTTATAGTAATATTTATTTTTAAATTTTAGACATGAATGTACTTATAGAAATTGGTGTAGTAATAAGTTATATGGATAACAATATTCATACCCAAAATATAATTTCAAATTTTTGGACATTTCAATATAAATATCGAAGATATTTAAGGGTGTTTTTTTACCAATTTTATTTTTATGATTTAGCAGTTATAATTATTAAAATATTAACCATATCATGATCTTAATATGATAATTATGAATCAACATACAATCACATCAATACATCATTAAGATTTTAAAATATTATTTAGGAGAGAAGTAAGATTTCCAAAATTTCTGGCCAAGACTTATTCTTGCATGACTCACTTTGATGAATGTGACAGAATATAAGATGTATGTGAACTCCTTTAATGTGATTTGTATATATTGAAGTTGAAATCAGACTTCACTGCAGAAGTTTATAGAAAAAAATCTGGTTGCATGTAAACAGAGGGTCACTGACTATATTTTGAATCTCATTTTGTTTTTAAACAGTTAGATGTCATTTTCCATGCCACTATCTTTGGGTCACATTACAAAGTTGACCATTTATTATTTAATTGGATTTAAAATCATAATTAAAAACCCAAAAGCCAAACTTCACTTGAATGACATGAAAACATCTCTATTCACTGTAGAATCTGTATAATAGCATGATCTGTAAAATCGAAAATTTGAAGATGGTAGTATGGTGACTCAAGAACCAGGATGGTTTGAGCTGATGATTTACAGAAGTAGTGATTACTTGTTATCTGGTCTATATTCCAAAGAAGATTTGTTAAATCTGGTAGGATTGAAGTACTAACAATGCAATTCATTCATGTATCATGAATCATGAATCATGAATCATGATAAGGAAACAAGTTATTCCCAGAGAGTTGACCAATTGATGTGCAATCTTCATGTACAAAAATGACAGATCATGAAACTCTAGTCCTCAACCAAATCATCACATTTCGTGCTTTTTGTAAGTGGTGGGACCTTCGTTTCAACATGCTCATATTTCACCATTTGTGGTCTGGTCAGCTAAGTATTGCCAACATGGTGAGTAGTGATGATGCTGGTGAAATATTATATATATAAAGTTCTAAACAAGTGAAATTAATTTGTGTTAGGTGTAACAGATGGGAATAGAAAGTGGCATTTTAGCAACTAGTGTGTATTATGTTTATTTAAATATGAATTAATTTTGCATGCATTATGGGGAAAGCAACAGCTACAAAGAGTATGAATTGATCATGATCTTAGACACTGACCAAATCTTGAGCAGAAAGTTGTGGGGTAGATGAGTTAAACTGCCAAAAACTAAAATACAAAAATTGAATCAGTTTTCTTGTAGATATGGAAACAAATTGCAGTTAAAATGAGAGGAGAGGAGTCAATGGAGGGTGTCGTTTTCCAAGAAACTGTAATAATCAAAGACTCAAAATTCTGAACTGAAGCAGCAAGCGGCTCAGGGACTTCTGACAACTGGGGTATTCATCATTCAACGTTTGAAACTTGTTCTTCAATCTTCATAATTAAACATGTACTACTGGGATTCATCATTCAACATTTGAAACTGATTCTCCCATCTAAATAATAATAAACATGTACTTGTATACATACCGTTTGTATGTATGTATATATAGTTTGGTTGTTTTTCTTCAAATCCAGTGTTCTTTACAACTTTGTATTAATCCCTAATCTGACTTGATCGGCGTAAAAATTCGAAAAATAAAATAAAATAAGAAGTTATGGATATTAAACCATTAGTAACTTTTTGGTGTGGGGTTATTCTGTACAAAATTCCAAATAACTACATGTACTACCGGTAGCAATTAGAGATTCCATACAAGAAATCCCGTACCTGGAAATTTTCATTAAACCTTCCATTTTAATTTAAATTGATCAAAAAGTTTGGTTTGGGCCTGATAATTTGCATCGGTGGACCAGTGGGTTGCGGACTTAACCCAGCCCATTCAACATTGGGTATTATGATGATGATGATGATGACCTTGTCTTCAGTCTTTACAACTCATTTAGCTTGAACCAACCCTAACTTCATACTTCAGCGGAACACTAACAAAACAGGACGTATTTGGGGCACATCTTCAGTGTCACCAATTTATATTGCTGAAAATCAAAGTCTAAAACACATGCAAATCTAGTAGACTTATTACAATCTCCTTATATGAAGATGAGACAACAAATAAAAGATGACAAAAGGAACCACTCAAGCTAATCCTCCTACTGATTTGACCACCACAGCGCTAAAAAAATCTTCATCCCTAACTAGAATCAAAATCAAGTACCAACTACAATCAAACACCTCTTCAATAAAACAGGATATAACTTTGTAAATCTCTTTCGAAGTTTGTGTGATATATGGTTTGTATGCAAAAAAAAAATAAAATAAAAAAAATAAAAAAAATCTAACACATTTCATATGTTTAGATGTGATCATCAACTAAAAAACAAAGAGTTAACCTCAAACAAGTTCAAACTAAATACACTATTTTTCTGGGTGCTATCATTCTTTAGCCATTTTAATGCCAAAAACATGAACACTTGCACAATAGATACCTTGATCTTCAATTGGTGCAATTCTTCCAGTGGCGGCCTTCCATCCCGCAGGATAAACATCGAATAACTCTCTCGTTTTGCCCTCTTTTACCAAGCATAGGACCAGACATGTCATCCCCTCTAATTGATGTCTCAAACACTGCACACCTAGATATAAATTCATCCAATTTCCAGTCCTTAGTTCGTGCAACGACTTTGAAATTATCAAACTGTGGAGGAAGAGATTCAATTACCAATAGCCAGAACAACTCGTCATCAAATTCCCTACCCACATCTTTCAACCTATAGGCAATGCTGCACATTTCTAGAATGTGTACACTTACATTTCCTTGTCCATCATATTTCATTTTGAATAACTTGCTAGACAACAAATCAGCCCCATCTTTCTCAAATTTCATAACTAAATTTTCTATGCCAGCAAAATATTGCTTAACATTCTTACTTTCAGACACGAAGCAATGCCCGTAATCAGACATCTTGCATTGCATAAGCAGACGACTTACACGATCACTTTCCAACCATTTTGCATACTTAGATTCCTCTTCAGGCAAGCTAGTTATAGTTGGTTCACTTGGTTTGTTTTCACGAAGAGGAAGGTCCAAGTCCATCAGACTAAGTGCAACTTCTACTTCAAGTTTCCATTGTGTCCAAGAATCATAATCTAGATCATCTAATTCCTTCATGGTTGACCATACGTGCTTCGCAAACATTGCCCTACCTGTTGTTGAAAAACAAATTAAGATCAGATTTGCGCATTAAAACAAGCATCTCTCTCCATCAGATACAGATAGTTAGCAATTATTAGGTTCGAGATTTCCGCACACTTTTCTATACGTAATCGAATATCCTGTAACCTATTACAGAACTCACTAATTATGTAACTATGTAACGTTACATAGTCAATCCGGCACTTGATAAGGACTCTACATATAGTACTCAATCCAAAAGCATACTTTTGTGCTTCTAATTGCAATTTATAGATCAATCTCACAACTATCCTGTAACTATAGGTATCGTATCACAATTATCACTGTAACTATAAGTATTATATATAAGCCAAATCCAATTTTAACAAAAAAACAGGTATACAAATTTAAAGGAAAAGACGCAATGCAAAAGAATGTGATAAAGTGTAACAAAAAAAAAAATTTGTGATAAAGCAATTACCTTGCGCCGCTATCGAGCTCTCAGAAGCAGAAAGAGAACCCATGGCTTGTAAACGCTTTTCTACTTTTCATCACTATCAATTCAATACTGTGCGTGTATATATATATATATATAAAACTTGGAATTGAAGCCAGTCTGTGACACGTGGATATAATCACAGCCATCCGAATGGTGTTGGCAGTTTGGTCATTGACGACTTGGATTGCACGATTAAGTGTATTTTTAAAACCTCAAAGAAATATTTAATAATTATTTATTAATATAACTTTTTATTGGATTATTAATATATTATCACTTCTCAGCACAATTACAATTGGTACTGTATTTCCTTTTCCATTTAGAATTCAGATTTAGCTATGTCAATAAATAAATAAATAAATTTAGATTTAACGTTTAGGGTTTCGGGTCTCACCATATTTATTTATGACTAACAAGCATGAGCAAAGAGAGTTTTCTCCCTGCTATCAGTTTTTTTTTTAAAAGGCCAATTGACTCCAATATCCCCTAAACTATGTATGAATTTGTACTTTTTACCCCTATATTTTTTTTTGCTATTAAACCACCTGAACTTTCATAAATTGGCAATAGCTGACGGAATATTAGTGTCGTCCATTTTTCTGTCATGACAAATTACACTAAGTTCTCCTAATTATATATATAATTGCATCAAACCTGAAAAATATAATAATATGACCTAAATTAATTTATAATTGAAATAATGGTTAAATAATAACAAAATTCTAATTTTTTTTTTCATAAATAAAATTAAATAAATAGAGAAATAAAAAATTAAATTGATTTAACAATTATTTTAATTATCATTTTCATTTAAATATCCATAAATATAAATCCGTGAATATTTAAATTATTTAAAGGGAATATAATTTAAATTGTCTTTTTTATTAAAATATTCCTGAATATCACTTGTTCATTTACAATAATAAGGATATTAATAATTTTAAAATAAAAAAAATAAAATAATAATAATATAATAATAATAATAGTAAAATAAAATAAAAAAAATAAATATAATAATAAAAAAATAAAAAAATAAAAAAAATAAAATAATAAAATAATAAGAATATAAATAATAATAATAATTTATTTTACAAATAATAATTGGGCAGAGATTTAGATTGATCTCCACCATCCATCTCAAATATTTATGGTGGTGATCAAATTACAACAACAACAACAACAATAATGGTGATGATAATGATAATAATAATAATAATAACAAAATTACTAGAAAATTGAAAAAACACATAAAAAAATTGATGGGTGTGGAGATCCAGGATCTCCATCATCCATCTTAAAGGACGATAGAGTAAGCAAATTTTGATTTACCATCCAATCTAGATCTACACTAGGGATGACAAAAATCCCCGACTCGTCCTAAACCCGTGGGTCGAGGATTTGTGAATTAATAATAATAATAATAATAATAATAATATATTATTATTATTATTATTATTATTTGTTTACCAAAAATTTACTCGGGGTGAGGAATTTCAGCTAGCACTCTCAACCCGCTACCGGGTAGACTGTTAGGAGTAGATACCTCGTACCTAAGTGAATAAAACAAAGTGAAAATGAATAAGAAGACGAGATGAGTTATATTGGAAGAAAGAATATAGTAGATACTGTTTTATTGGATATGTAAAGCTATGGAGATACAATGATTGTAATTCTCTCCTCTCATTCTCTCTTTTACATGATTGGCGGTGGCGATTTCGTATATGTCGATAAGTGGCTATTTCCTCTATGGCGAAACTCTCTCTGTAATTGCGAAATCTCAATGTCTTGTCTTGATTCTTAGCTCTTTCAGTCTTCAAAATTAGATGCCTTTCTCTAAACCCGGGCGTTGTATTTATATGCTCAAATTCTTCATAATCAAATCCCCATAATTTATACCAGTTAATTGGCCATGTTACCAGAATTGATTGGCATTGATTGAGGTCGTCAATTTACACGGAAATTGCTCTCGTTGATTACATCATGTTTCCATTTGAGTTTAAATACGAATCTGTTGACCTGCTTGGTCTCATCATGGCGCTATAATGAAGAAAGGGTCAACCCTTTTTTTCCACATTGCTTGGAGGGGAGCTCTAGCTCTGTATCCAGGCGGTGCAGTACGTTGATGAAGCGATCTGTTCTCGTTGGCGTGGTGTTTGTTCTAATGTGCTGGTATCTTCCTAGTGACACTCTTCTTGTTATGCAGGTAGGATACATACCCTCAGATGGGTCCCAAACTAGTGTTGTGGTACTTGGGTACCAGGTAGATGTCGTGGTACCTAGGTACCAGGTGGAAGGTACCGTGGTACCTGTTTCGCTCGATATCTAACGATAGACACGATGTGGTACTGATCTTCTCAAAATGTGGAGTGAACATCTCCTAGTACCTAGATACCAGGTAGGTGGAAAATTCTTCTTTGGTCATGTTGACGTTGATTTCTGGATTGTATCAGAAAAGCCAACAGGGGTTGGATTTCAGCTTTAGATTTCGAAGAGAGAGAGAAGGAGAAAGTAAACAAGACGAGTTTTTTACGTGGTAAAACTTCGATGACCTGAGAAACGTCCACGGGTGGTTGAATGACCAACATAGCCAAAATCCACTATGAATTCAAAATATTACAAGCTCTCTTTTCTCTCTTTTCTCTCTCTGTATCTCTCTATAATTGCTGTTATGCTTTTTTCTCTATCTTCCTTTTTTTACGAGATTATGGATCTATTTATATGTTTATAGAACCCTAATCTGCTCTGTACAAGTAATAAAAGATTTTTGCATTTAATTGTGACTAGGTTTCTTATTCGTAGTGGATTTGTCTTCTTTCCTGTTTCGGAGGCTTGTATTGAGATTGAATGTGATTCTAGTAACATAGTCTGATTAGGACTTATTTCCTTATAAGAGTGTAGTCTTTTTGTAGAAATAGAAGTGTCCTCGAAGAGGAACCTTTTATGCTTGACATTCTTTTTCTTCTTTAGAATCCCTCTTTGTTAAGGAACCTTGCGTGACTTAACTTGTGGACTATTTACTAGGCTTCTTTGCTCGGTTGTCATGTTCTTCCTGAGTAGGATATGATGTGTGCTGGTCCCGAGTGACATCTCCTGATCCCGAGTAGAGAATGTATTTCTGCTAACCCCGAGTACGTTTAATTGATTCGGAATAGTTTAGTTGATCCCGAGTAGGTCTTGCTTGACTAGTTTACTCGGGCTTCTTCTCTTTAATGACGCCTCGTAGGATATTTCCTGAGTGCCTATTAGGGTGTCCACCTGGCAATTTTCTCCTTCCTGTCAAAGACTTGTAGGCTTGGTAAAATTCACATACTACAATACCCCATTAAAATACTTTTGCCGAGTAAAATTTCATTTCGGGCAAGAGTATTTTAATCATCTCAATTTTCAATCTTTGTGCCAAAGTAAACGTCTTATCATAATGGCGTGTCTTAATGGTGACCCTGTAATTTCGATTCACCCCCTCACTAGTGATCTTTAATGATGGCGACGTTTTGAAGTTCTGACGGCTGGGGGCTAGTTCTTGTTTTGACACGTGCCCTTCGCCTCTTCGTTTTTCGATATCATTTATGAGAAATGATCTTTACGTCTCCCCGAGCACCGCATACGTCAACAATTTTTGTCATAGGTTTTTCCCACCTTGAGACCCTAGGGTTTCGTGTCACCACCCATTTAAGTTCTTTATTAAGTTTGCGCTGGTTTATTCTCAAACTTTTCAGCAGCAGAAAAAGAAAATTCTCTGAACCCTGATTTCTCTAAACAGAAAGTCACGTTACTCCGTTGAAGATCTTGCATCAATCTCAATTCAAGGTTAGTTTTAATGGGGCCATCTTCCCATCACTGTCTCTTTAAAATCGCTTTTGATGAGTTAGAACGTGGGGATTTTCAGTTAGTTTCTTGTATTAAACGATTACTGGGGGATATCCTAGTAGATGAACCTCCATTTTTAGAGGTTGATATTTCTGGGCTTCACCCTGACGTCACTTTTAGCCCTGTATCGAGTTTATCTAGTTCAGATTCTGATATTTCTGAGCACAGGGTAACTCTTCGAAGGATGGGAAAACATCAAAGTAGAAGCGCAGTCCGTAAACACGACTCGGGCGATATTCTAATCAGGGAGAAAACTGTCAATGAGAGAGAAGTTGAGGAGGCATCTAGGGCGCCTCACTTTATATTTACTGCTGACCGTCCGTACGGGTTCGACACTCAGCCAAATGTGGTCGGGCCAGTTAAAATAGGGAAATATCGCTCCCGATTCGACCTGCCCGACTCGGTCACTCTGGTTCCTGCGGGGGATAAGGCTGTGTAGAATCCTCCCCTGGGCATGATGGCGATTTATGGCTCCTTGCTTTGCTGTGGCATCACTCTCCCTCTTCAGCCATTATTGCTTGGTTTCTGGCTGAAGTAGGAATTGCTCCGGCTCAACTGGCCCCGAACAACTACAGAATCTTAATGTGCATGTGGATCATGTACAACCGGATGGACCTTTCATCGCCGTCCCCAAATGAAATCAGGCATTTCTTTACATTAAGGCAGTCGGGCAAGACTGGGCTTACTTCCTTATGTCTAATCCGCCAGACTGTTGGGTTCCCAACAAAAGTGAGTCGGGATGCTGATATTTCCAACAACCCCCAAAAGAAGGGTTTCATATGGGGGTTTCCTACATCTAATAAGTTCTGAAAGAACAATTGGTATTTTACCAGAGGGAATGTCGGGCTCGAAGTCTCCCTCAAATCCGGGGATTCTGGAGTGGTGCTGAAAGTCCCTCGGTTCTTCTGTTCCTCTGAGGTGTGAAACAAGAAGAATATCGATTGCAGCGATGACGAGTTGACCAGGCTTGCTCGGGCGGCAGTTCGTACACTAGAGAAGAGGATCAAGTCTTATCTCTTCATTGAGTGAAGATGATTGAGTTCAGGCTTCTTCATAAAAATTTCGGGCGAGCGGAGACGATGTAAGTGATTTTTGCAACCTTTTCCTTTCAATGTTATATATATTTGTTTTGTTTTGCGTTCTGACGTGGTTCCTTTTTTCTAGTGTTTGATACGGATGTCGTCTGTGATCTTCAGGCTTTCCAAGTGAAGTCAATCATTCAGGCGAGTCGAAAAGAGGAGGCTCGTCAAGGTGGCGAAGGCATCTCCCTGCCTGAGTCTGATGAAGAGATTGATGCCGCTGAGGAGCAGATTCCTGAATACGCCCCTGAGGACGTTCAACTGATCACTGGGGAGACTAATGGTTCGAGTGGCCCAACCGATGCTCGGCTGCCTGGCGACTTGTAAAGGCAAAGTGAAGGTCTCGGTGAGGAGCCTTCCTAGCAGAATGACACCGGTGATGGGGGTAATACCTCCATCAGACAAGTGTCTGCAGGCCCCGACTTCTTTGACTCTTTCCTGGACAATGTTCTGGAGGACCCCGCAGTTGATCTCGGCTTTCGCTGTTCTCGGGGTGAGAAGCGAAAGGCAGTTAGTTCACCGACTCTCCATCTTAAAGTTCATCAGGTGGTCTCATTCATCGATTCCAGCGATGAGGATATTACAGATGAGATTACCCCTAGTGTTGGCGCTGGAGCGTCAGTAGATGCGGGGCTTCAGAATCGAACAGGGCTTCTTCTGTCCCCGAGGTTAGAAATATGGGGGCCGAACCCTTAGGGGTTTCTTCATTTCCTTCTCTATTTTCAGAACCGAACAGGGCTTCCCATACCCCTGAGGTTGGAAATCTGGGGGCCAAACCCTCGGGGGTTCCTTCATATCCTTCTCCCCAGGATATGCTGTGGGAGATGTCCTCCGGTCGGGATTTCATCAGAGAAGACCGCTGGAGTGGCTTTCCGGATGGTTCCCTGACCGAGCGTTTTCAAAATGTTTTCAACGGTGCATCTTATGTAAGTTATCCGGCTTCTTTAATGTTTTTGCTTGTCTGCCAGATTTCTAACCGTATTTTTCTTTACAGATGGTGGCCGAATTCGCTGAGCTAGTTCAGACGCAGCAACATCAAGCTGATCAGATAAGGCGTATTGAGGCTCAGTTGAAGGAAAGTGAAGAAGGTCGCACTCGGGCCGAATAGGCTTATCAGCAAGAGGTCGGCTCTATACAATTTTTTGCCGCCCATTGTCTGGCGAAACAAGTTGAGGCCGAGGAGAGGGTGTCTTTGGCAGAGGAGAAGGCAACATCACTTCAAAATCTCTTATCCTCTGTCGAAGAATCCGTGCTCAAAGCAGAGCAGGAAGCGGAGCATTCGAGGTTGGCGTATGAGCAAAAGATTCAAGACCTGGAGCGCCAAGTGTTGACAGTTGCATCCTTATCCCGAGAGGCTAGGCTGGAACTTGAAGTACAAGGGGTGGATTGCTTTAAAAGATCCTCTGCTTATGATGCCCTACTCCTTCGAGAGTTTCAGCGCAGACTAGTTTCGGCCGGTGAGTTCTTTAAAGTTAAGAATAGGGCGACTGAGAAGGCCCGAGCCAATTGGGAGCTGTCAATCAAACATCACGTAGATCGGTCCTTGGACTCCTTTCTGACTCAAATGAAGGAATGGAAAGCTTACTTCCGTAACCAAGGCAAAGAGCCCCATCCCATGCACTTGGAGATTCCGTCCGAACACTCCCTCTCGACCTTTTACGCTAATCAAGAGTCGATCGAGGGTGTGGTACCAGATGTTGGGCCAGTCCCGGGCGAGGATTACATCCAATGGATGGATGATACTGTCGACACTATCGCTTGGCCGTCTAACGAAAGCATGCTCCTTGAATACGAGATGGTGCCAGACCCGAGTATTGGCAAAGGCTCGCAATCCTCATAACCTTAATTTTGTAGAACTTGTAGAAAATTCTTTGATTCTTTATTTTTTACTCTTGTAAAGAACCATTTTTTGAACTGTAACCATTCTTTTAAGAGCAATAAAATTCTATTTTATTCTGAATTGAATGGTCTTGATCTGTTTATTACTGATTGTTGCCGAGTGCTGTATTAAACTGGCTGATGTTCGGGTAACTTAACCGAGTATTTTATTAACCCGGTTGTTACCCGAATGGCTTTAATTGCCAAGTATCTTATTAAACTGGCTCTTCGATATTCGAGTAACTTAACCGAGTATCTTATTAAACCGGTTGTTACCCGAATGACTTTAATTGCCAAGTATCTTATTAAACTGGCTTCTTCAATGTTCGGGTAACTTAACCGAGTATCTTATTAAACCGGTTGTTACCCGAATGACTTTAATTGCCAAGTATCTTATTAAACTGGCTCTATATTATTAACCGAGTCATCTTAAAACAAGCAAGTTTATACATGGTGTTTCATACCCGGTTGCTACCCGAACATTACATCAAGGCTCGCCATGATCATATGTTTGAGTCCTTACGCAATACTAAGGACGTCTCCCCAGTTTTTATGCCCAAGGGTTTGCCGAATCATTGAGCTCTTTTTTTAAAAAAATAATTGCTCAACACAGCTACGTATTTCACCGAAATTTCTCCCGATAGCGTCCCAAGCATTTTTTCAGAGTCTGGTGCATCGGGTTTGCCTTTTTGCTAAGGTCATTTTAACCATGCTCGGCTGGCATGCTCCTACGAGCTTTTCCGCCCATTCGAGATTTGATGGTCCCTAGAATTCTATTTGCATGTTCTTATTATCATGCTCTTCTTCCATATGTTCTTATTATCATATGCTTACTTTTGGAAATCCGGAGCTCGATGCTTTTCTTAGGAAATTCCGAGTAATTTTATTTATTACTGTAAAAAATCAACAAAGATTTAAATTCTATAGATTATATTTACCCTAACTAATATTGTCCTGACTAGAAAGAGAAAAAAAAAGAATTTAAGGATAGAAAATCTTCAGATATTGGGCATTGCATGGTCGGGGTAAAACCCTTCCATTGGGTCGAGCAATCCAATATGCTCCATGTCCAGCTATTCCTTCGATTTTGTATGGGCCTTCTCATTTATCGGCTAAGGAGCTTGCGACTTTATTTTTTGTGTTCAATGACACCCTCCTGAGTACCAAGTCTCCAAGCTAGAATTTCTTGATCCAAACGTGAGAATTGTAGTGGCGAGCCACTCTTTGCTGATATGCCATATTTCTTATTCGGGACTTTTCCCTTTTTTCTTCTAGTTCATCTAGACTTTGTAATAACATATCAACATTCTGTTCTTCATCGTATAGCCTGACCCGAGGTGACGCATACGATGTTTCTGTGGGGATAACAACTTCTGTTCCAATGCTAAAGTGTACGGAGTCTCTCCTGTTGAAGTCCTTGCTGTCGTCCGGTATGCCCATAATACTTCGGGTAGCTTTTCAACCCAGCTACCTTTTTTGTCATCTAACTTTGCCTTGATAGTGTGCTTGATGATTTTGTTTAATGCTTCTACCTGGCCATTGGTTTGAGGGTGGGCAGGTGTGGCATAGTAATTGACAATCTGATATTCCTTGCATAACTGTCTGAATTTTAGGTTATCAAATTGGGTGCCGTTGTCTGTGATTATTGTGTCTGGAACTCCAAACCTATAAAGTATATTATTTTTCACAAAATTTATGGTGTTTGCATCTGTGATATGCACTAGTGCTTCAGCTTCTGCCCACTTTGTGAAATAATCAACAACTACTATGGCATGTTTTGCTCCACCCCCTGTTCTAGCTGGCATTGGGCCGATCAGGTCTAGACCCCACATGGCGAATGGCCATGGGGTTGTGAGGTTTCTGAGTTTTTCAGGAGGCTGCCGGATATCGTTGGCAATTTTTTGACAAGTATTGCAGCTTTCCGAGCACTACTGTGCATCTGAGAAAAGTGTAGGCCAATAATAGCCTTGCCTGAGCACTTTGTGTGCTAAACTTCTTACTCCAGTGTGGTTTCCACAAACTCCTCAATGGATCTCTTGAAGTATTCGGTGTGCATCTTCTTCTGGTACACATCTCTGGAGAGCTCGGGAAAACCCTTTCCTGTATAATTCTCCTCCGATCAAGGTGTACCTTGCTGCTCGATACCTGATGCGCTTTGCTAGTATGGGATCTTCCGGGAGCGTGCCTTCTTCCAGAACCCTTCTAAGCTGAATCATCCAACCGTCTTGCGGTGTTCGAATTTCTGAAATTTCTAACCGCTTCGGTTCAGATGTACTTGGTCTAAGGAGATGTGCGACCAGGATGGTCTTTGGTTTAATTATGGTTGTTGCTGATGCTAGCTTAGACAATGTGTCTGCCTTTTCATTTTCCTCCTTAGGGATCTAAGCAATCTCATATTCTTTAAATTTCTGGAGGAACTGTTTTGCGATGTCTCGGTAGGCTATCATACCTTCATCTTTGGCTTGGTACTCGTCCAGAACCTGGTTGACGACTACCTGTGAGTCACTAAATATCTCAACTTCATCTGCCTCGAGAGCTATGCAGACTCTCAGTCCAGCTAATAGTGCCTCGTACTCGGCTTGATTATTGGTTGCTTTGAAATCAAATTTCATGGCGCACTCGACATCATCTCCTTCTGGAGTGTATACTACGATCTCTGCCCTGCTGCCATGAGTGTTTGAAGAACCATCAACATATAGTTTCCATGGGAATTTTTTACCCATCATTCTTTTTGCTTCTAGGTTTGGTTCTGTGAATTCGGTTATGAAGTCTGCCACAACTTGTCATTTGAGGGATGTTCTGGGGACATAATGAATGTCGAATTCACTTAACTCGATTGCCCATTTGGTCAGTATTCCTGATATTTATGGCTTTTGCAGAATTTGTCTTAATGGGCAGTCAGTGAGAACCTGGATTGTATTGGCCTGAAAGTATGGTCTCAGTTTTTTTACCGCTGAAACCAATGCTTAAGCCATTTTCTCTGCTTGTGAGTACCTGGTCTCAGCTAGTAGGAGTGCCTTGCTGGTATAATACACTGGTTTCTGCACTCCATTTTCTATTCTGACTAAGACTGAGCTTGCTGCAAGCTCAGTTATTGACTGGTATAACTGAAGTACTTCCCTCGTTTGTGGTTTTGAGAGAATTGGAGCCTGTCCCATATACTTTTTTATTTTTAAGAATGCTTGCTCGCACTCTTCATTCCATTCGAGTCCTTTCCCTTTTTTGATTATTTTGAAGAAAGGTGCACACTTGTCTGTAGCCTTTGAAATGAATCTTTCCAAGGAAGCCAGACACCCTGTTAGGCGCTGTATATCTTTTAACGTTTTTAGTGAGGTCATTTTCTGCAGGGCCTGGATCTTCTCAGGATTAACTTCTATTCCTCTTTGGTGAACTTGAAAACCTAGGAATCTTTCTGAAGGGACTCCGAATAAACATTTATTCGGGTTCAACTTCATCTGGTATCTCTTTAGGACATCAAATGTTTCTCGGAGGTCCAGGGTATGCTTATCTGCCTAGATACTTTTAGTCAGCATGTCATCAATGTACACTTTCATGTTCCTTCCTATTTGCCGAGTGAAGATTCTGTTGACCAGCCTTTGGTATGTAGCACCTGTATTTTTCAAACCGAAGGGAATTACAGTTTAACAGTATAAACCCTGATCTATTTTGAAGGCTGTTTTTTCCTCGTCGGCCTTGTTCATCCTGATTTGGTTATATCCCGTGTAGGCGTCCATGAAGCTGAGCAATTCGTGGCCTGCTGTGGTATCCACTAGCTAGTCTATCCTTGGAAATGGGAAGCTGTCTTTTGGGCATGCCTTGTTCAGATCCATAAAATCTATGCACATCCTCCATTGCCCATTTTTCTTTTGGACGAGGACTACGTTGGCTACCCATTGAGGGTAGTTGACCTCTTTAATTGATCCTGTAGCAAGTAGCTTTTCCACCTTTTGTTTGATTGCCCGACTTCTTTCAAGATTGAATGATCTTCTCTTTTGTATTACTGGTTTCGCATTCAGGTCTACTGCGAGAGGGTGAGACATTATTCGGGCATCTATCCCGACCATATCTTTGTGGCTCCAGGTGAACACGTCTTTGTACTCTTTAAGCAGATTGGTGAGATCTTGCTTGACTTTTCCTTCCAAGTCAGGTTCTTATCAGGTTCATATCAGGTTCATATTCTTTTAATACAATTTCTTCAATCGGTTCTGTTTTGGATTCATTCGACTCTTCCTTTGGATCCAACTCGAATGATAAGGATTCTTTGTGCTGACTTGGCTGTATTATGGTGCACACTTGTTCATCATCATTTTTGTCTTTGTATACTGACAGATTAGCTCTTCGGGCCATCTCTTGGGATCCCTTGATTACCCTGACCCCCTGCTCTGTCGGGAACTTGATCATTAATGCATAAGTGGCTGTCATAGACCTTGTTTTATTCAGGAATGACCGACCCAACAATGCATTATACGGCCAATTATCTAAGTCAACCACCACGAAGTCGAGCAGGATGGTTCTCTGGCATGGTGCCGTTCCAATATTTACGGGTAGCTTTACTGTCCCAAGCGACCTGACCTCTATCCCTCCAAACCCTCTGAGCGGAGTATGGAAAGGCTGTAGATATTTTCGGTCTAACCTTAGCTGGTCGTAGACGGTTACATAGAGGATGTCTGCTGAACTCCCATTATCTATCAGGATTCTTCTGACTTTTCGGTGACCAATCCTAGCACTTATGACCAAGGCGTCATTTAGCCGAACGTCGTCGCCATGGGAATCTGCCTCTGTAAATATTATTGGGTCCCATCCTTTCTTTATTCTTTTCGGGTCTGGCTCAACCGAGTTCACATCAAAGTTATTTCTTGCTTCTATTGCATCGCTGATTTCCTGAGTTCGTTATCGGTTGCTTTTCCCAGTAGATGGTCTTAAAAAAATTGTATGTATTATCTGATTGGCTTCGGGACTGGCTCTTTGATTTCGTCCAGAGAGATCGACCTTGACCTCTTTCTTAGCTTCTGATTTCTCATCCTTTTTTAAGATTACATCCTGCAGGTGTCCTTCCCGAATAAGAGTTTCTATGTAATCTCTGAGTTGGAAACACTTTGAAGTCTCGTGACCTGTTTCCTTATGGAATCTGCAATACTTGGTTGTATCTCTCCGGGAAAACTGAGACTGTCGCCGTGGTTCTTGTACCATATTCTTCTCTTCTAGGATGGTCAGGATTTTCTCTTGTTTTTTTCGAAGAGGGGTGTAATTGGTATATCTGCCTTGGTACTTTTCTGTGGATTGTTCAGCATTTCGCCCGTTGCCCCCATCTTTACTTTTCACCTTGCCATTTCCTTTATGCTTTCCCTTTTGGTTCTGCCCCTTGGATTCGGCATCCTTCTGCTCGGGCTTTCCTCCTTGCATATAGCTTCCTTCTGTAGCCAACTCTTCTTCCTCGGCTAGAGCGTATCCTCCCGCCATATCCATCATGTCAGCATACCTGGTCAGCCGAGCTCTTCTCAAATCAAAGGATAACCATCCATTCTACAGGTTGTTGATGAATGCGGTAATAATTTCTTTATAGTTTGCACTACCAATTTCTGATACTGCTTGGCCGAATCGTCCCAAGTATTTCTTTAGTGACTCATCTTTCCCTTGATTTATTTGAGAAAGGTAAGCCACCGACTTTTTCCTGTGAACATTGCTCATAAATTGCCTTGAGAAGCTTCTGCTCAGTTCACAGAAATTTCTGATGCTCACCGGGGGCAATCTCCCGAACCATCTTGAACCTGTGTCTCCCAATGTATGTGGAAAGTTAAGACACAGTAAGGGATCACTGTGAGCGTATTGAGCCATGGCGCTTTTATAGCGTCTGAAGTGCTCTTTTGAGTCCGTATCTTTCTTGAACTGCTCCACTTGTGGCATCCTGAATCTCTCTGGGAATGGGGTCCACAGGATTTCCTTGGTGAATGGACTGTCTGAATCGTCATCAGACAAATCGTTATAGCCATAGCGTCTGACCAGTGCATCCATCTGACACCTGTTGTTCTCGACTTCTCGAGTTAAACTCTGGATTAAAACATCTCTGTCTCCCACCGGGCTTCCCCAAAGGTTAAACCGTTGGGTGATCGTCATTCCTCTTTCTGGCTCTTCATTTTGATGCCGAGTTTCTCGTATAATCTTGTGATAACGCTTACGGTGGCACCGATCACTATCTTCTGATGATGATTGATCCCTGTACCCGTTATATTTACGGTGTCTAGCACGTACTGTTTGATCCTGGTTTAGCCTCTGGTGTAGTGGTTCCTCTTCGGGTGTTGCGTGCCCATCCTGGTTGATTGGGGTATAGTTCCTTCCGATTTCCGGCATAGTTATTTCTGGCTCTACTACCATCAAACAAAGCCTTGCAGGTGGAAGATTAGGAGTCTGTGCTTCTGTAGCCAGTAGATCAACCCTTTCCCTTGCTGCGTCTGCCACCAATTGTTGCAATGCCTCTCGGAAATGCAACGTTAGGTCTGTGCTGGTTGAAGGAATTTTCTGGACCCCTGCCAGGTGTGTGGGTTGGTTTTCTGTGTTTGCTGCAGGTTCTCGTAGTGAACTGCCAACATGGAAGTTATCTAGTGTTTTTTGGCCATTCCCATAACTGCTTCTGCTTCCTGCCATTGCTTTTAATTAAATCGGAGGTTCATCCCCTCCTTCTAACGCTAATTGTTGACGTTGATTTCTGGATTGTATCAGAAAAGCCAACAAGGGTTGGATTTCGGCTTTAGATTTCGGCTTTAGATTTCAAAGAGAGAGAGAAGGAGAAAGTAAACAAGACGAGTTTTTTACGTGGTAAAACTCTGATGACCGGAGAAATGTCCACGGGTGGTTGAATGACCAACCTAGCCAAAATCCACTATGAATTTGAAATATTACAAGCTCTCGATCTCTCTTTTCTCTCTCGGTATCTCTCTATAATTGCTGTTATGCTTTTTTCTCTATCTTCTTTTTTTACAAGATTATGGATTTATTTATATGTTTATAGAACCCTAATTTGCTTTGTACAAGTAATAAAAGATCTTTGCATTTAATTGTGACTTGGTTTCTTGTTCGTAGTGGATTTTTCTTCTTTCCTGTTTCGGAGGCTTGTATTGAGATTGAATGTGATTCTAGTAACGTAGTCCGATTAGGATTTATTTCCTTATAAGAGTGTAGTCTTTTTGTAGAAATAGAAGTGTTCTCGAAGAGGAACCTTTTATGCTTGACATTCTCTTTCTTCTTTAGAATCCCTCTTTGTTAAGGAACCTTACGTGACTTAACTTGTGGACTATTTACTAGGCTTCTTTGCTCGGTTGTCATGTTCTTCCTGAGTAGAATATGATGTGTGCCGGTCCCGAGTGACGTCTCCTGATCCTGAGTAGGGAATGTATTTACGCTAACCCTGAGTACGTTTAATTGATTCGGAGTAGTTTAGTTGATCCCGAGTAGGTCTTGCTTGACTAGTTTACTCGGGCTTCTTCTCTTTAATGATGCCTCGTAGGATATTTCCTGAGTGCCTATTAGGGCGTCCACCTGACAATTTTCTCCTTCCTGTCGATGACGTGTATGCTTGGTAAAATTCACATACGACAGGTCCCTTGTCAAAAAAGGTTGTTAACATTATTATTATTATTATTATTATTATTATTATTATTATTATTATTATTATTATTATTATTATTATTATTTATATTTTTGTTTTTAACATTATTAATACATTTGTAATTGTAAATGAACAAGTGATATTTATAATTATTTAAATAAAAAAGATAATTTAAATAATAATTCCTCTTACATAATTTAAATAATCATCTAAGTTTTATATTTAGGGATATTTAAATAAAAAATATAATTTAAATAATTGTTAAATTTTTTTTTATTTCATTGCATATTTAATTTTCTTTATCAAAATGTTCAGAGTTTTATTTCTTCACTTTAAATATTATTTTTTTATATAAAAATTTGATTTTTAAAATTTGGTCAGAGGGATATTTAGGTCATATTATTATATTTTTTCGGTTTGATGCAATTATGTATATAATGAAGAGAACTTAGTGTAATTTGCCATGATAGAAAGAATGGAAGACATTATTGTTCCGTCAGCTATTGCCAATTTATGAGAGTTTAGAGGTTTAATGGCGAAAAAAAAGTATATGGGGTAAGGTGCAAATTCGGGCATAGTTCACGGGCATCAGTGCTAATTAACCTAAAAAAAAATCAATTCATTTAGAGTTGTGTTATGGGCACACCTACTGTTGAACTATTTATACCCAACATTTTAAATTATTTAGTATTTTTTTCCTTTATCAAATTACTTAAATGGACATACAATTTTTGCTCATTTTTTTTGTACAAAGTAAAACTAATAAAGACTCGAAAAATTAATGACACTATTTTTTTTTGGTGGGGTGGGGTGGGGTGGGGGGGGGGGGGGGGGGTGTTGTGCAAATATCACCACTTTACTAATGTATGTTTAAAAGACACTATTTAACGTGATCAGATAAAAATACCCCGAATTATTGAAAAAGAGAGAAAGTTGTCGTTTTCAAAGTGTGAAAAAAACAAGAATGAGAAAGAGACCGACGAGAAGCTAATTGACAACAACGAAATCGAAGACGAAGTGACCGGAACGAGAATACACCAGATTTCTTGCAATTGACAGATGTAAGTTAAGTTTGTTTTTTTCTTGATTCTGTTGTTGATAACTTGCCATTGCATGTTAGACTTGTGTTTTGTTGATTGAAATTGTAGATTAGGATTGAAAAAGAGATCTGAGAATGATTGTGGTTTAGGTTAGAGTTTGAAATGAGGTTGAATGTGTGATGAGGAAGATGAAATTCTGGGTATAGAAGTTTTTTATTTTTAAAATTATTTAAATCGAGAATTTTTTAAGCGAAATCGAGGTTTTTTTTACAAAGAATCGAGGAAAATTTTCAAAGAATTGAGCATATTTGTCAAAGGATCGGGAATAATTTTGAAGAGATCGAGAATATTTTTCAAACGATCAAGAATATTTTCTAATGATCGAGAATATTTTTCAAACGATCAAGAATATTTTTCAATCGATCGAGAATTTTATCAAAGTGTCGAGATTTTTTCAAAGGATCGAGAATATTTTTTAGAGATCGAGAATGGTTTTTAAAGGGTCGAGATTTTTTGAAAGAATCGAGAACATATTTCAAAGGATGTAGAAATTTTTCAAAGGATCAAGAATTTTATCAAAGGATCCAATTTTTTTTTTCAAACAATCGAGAACATTTTTCAAACGATCGAGAATATTTTTAAAATGATCGAGAATATTTTTCAAAGGATCGAGAATATTATCAAAGAATGAGAATATATTTCATAGAACCGAGTTTTTTCCAGTTTACTTATGTATTGTTTTTGTGACATTGCAGATGAGGAGCAGGTTGAAGGTTTTCCTTCAAACTCCAGTGGGAGATTGGTTCAAGGGAAAATTGACTCGACACGACCATTTTGAAGCCCTCACCAGTATAGACGATGCACTGAACTGGGTCCCTGAAGATTTTACTGTTGAGGATCGGCGTCGGTTCATGGCGTCCTTTTTCGGACATTACATGTAGATGCACCAGGAGATGAAGTTTTTAGGTGGTGTTATTCATCGGCTGCTGTTGCGGGAGCTGGACCATGACGGGCCAACATATGAGATACGGTTCTTGTTAGGGAACCATGTGGTGAGATTTTTAAAGGTGGAATTTTACCTCATCACCGGATTACGTTTTGGAGTCATACCGGACATGAGCCTGTATGCTGCAACGGAGAATGGCATACATCAACGGTACTTTCCTGGAGCCGATGAGGTATCGTTAGAGGAGTTGAGGGTTGTTCTTACCCTTAGAGAGTTTCATGAGGAGTACGATGCTGTGAAACTGTATCTCATCTACATACTGAACTAGATACTGATGGGGGTGAATGAGAGATTCAAGATTCCATTTTGACAGTTTCGGTTGGTGGAGGACTAACTGCCTTCGATGCGTTCCCGTGGGGTGCCCATGTCTATAGGCATTCTATTTTATCATTCAAGCATGCGTTATCCCGACCACATGAGAAGAGACGCTAACAATCACAGGGCACTGTTGTACATACCGTGTATGGGTACAACATTTACGGTCTATCGCATGTTCTCTTGGTAAGAATTTTGAATTACAACATGTACTTTATATTTCGTTGCCTAAACTTTTTAGATTCTAATCGTATTTATCTTTGATGCAGATATTTGATTTCGAGGTGATCCCCGAACTTGATGTCCAGTTCGGCACCCGGAGGGTTACAGAGCATTCTCATCGTATGTTGAAATGGGAGTTGACCAAACAATATAGAGGGAATAACCTAGCCAAGATTTTCAGCGCTACGGTATTATTTATTTTGTTAATCATTATTTTTGTTACTATGTTTACAATGACATTCCTCTAACTAAGCTTTTAGATGTTTATGAGGAAGGAAATCGTGCCCACAACAGTTGAGATGGAGGCACCGTACTTTACAGGCCTTAGCGAGAGAGGGGGGGGGGGGGGGGGGACCTGTATGTAGATGAGGATAGAGTTCACCTTCTGATTGTCCCTGATCAAACTACCACTGGCGAGAGTAGTGGAGAGGGTTCCGAGGAAGAGGGTGGGGGTGAGAGGCGCAGTGAGACGGAGGCTTATGACCCATATGGTCCGGGTTTCAGTGCCATGGACACTGATAAATTTGAGTCGTCTCCTCGATGAGTGAGCCATAGAAGGGTTCGATTTACCACCCCCGGACCTGCTGCATCTAAAGGGGATTCCAGTGCAGACATTGGACGTGATGGGTTGGTAAGTTGAGATGACAGTTTTGTTTTTATTAATACGACTTATTGATTGTTTTAGTACTAACAATGTTGACATGATTTCAGGCCCTATGGGAACATCAATTCAATAAGTTACGTGAAGCCCTCCGGAAGAGTGAGGATGATCGACAGCTGCAGTATCAGGAGTTGCTGGATATGATCCGAAAGAGCGAAGAGGATCTACAGCAGCAACATCCGGAGTTGCTCGCATTGATCGGTGTGCTTCAGGACGCATACGCACCGGGATGATCCACCTGGTTCTGATCCAGACTTTACTCCCAGAGACAGAACATGTGGGTATACCGGGGGTGATGAGAATCAAGAAGCATCACCAAAGGAACTATTGCATATTCCAATTGGGCCAATTAAAAGGAAGCAAGAGGATCAAAGAAGTATTAAATGATGGGCTGATTCCGAGTTGCTAAAGTCCAAATTCTGCCCACATGAAGACCAAATCCGGGATGAACTTCGTGGACCTATATAGAGAGCATCTGAAGTCAGATCGTCTATTATAATATGTTTTCGGAAAGCCCAAGACAAGATCTACAGATGATATGAAGACTCTGTCCTCCAAAACAGATCACAAAAAGTCCAAATTTGGCCATCTATCTTATTGCGCGAAGACTTGAGTTGAGGAGTCCGAATTTCAACATATTTCCTATATTTTGGGCGACGTATGGTTGGAGGAGAATTCAATTTCAGTATATTGCCAATTTCAGCATATTCCTTATTTTATTTATTTCCCCAAATAAAGAGTTGATTTGTTTTCCAAATAAATGGCTGATTTGTTTCCCAAATCCAGCTTTCCAAATAAGGAACAAATCAACTAGTTGCTAGTTTGGTATTTATTTATTTTTCTAAAGTTGTTTGCATTTATTTTCCTGATTGTAAGGCATTAATTGCCTAATATTTATTCCCTTTTAGGTCTTAGATATTTTTAGTATAAAAGGGACCAATTGATGTAATTTGAGAATAGATTTTGGAATTGAAATAAATTTGAGAGAATTTTCTCTTTGGTTCTTCATAGAACTATGAACTTATCAAGGTTCTACCTTGTGGCGTTCAAACCTTGACTTATCACTCACCTTCTTTCTTATTCTTGAGTGTGGCGTCTACAACCTTCTTGATACCGTTGGTTCTTATCTCCATATAGATAATGGGTCGCGGTCCTTTTTATTTTCTTTGTTTATAAACTTGAATTAGAAAACGATCCTTCGTTACCATATATTGGTTCCGGGTCTCACTGCTCTTGGTGAGGTTCATATCAGGGGGGACAGCTAGGACTGGTAGACATCGAGAGGATCCACATACTGGAGGGGCAGTTCTAGAGAGTGAGTTTCACCAGCGTACCGGAGATACAGGATCTGTTACACGTACATCAGTTCTGTCGAACCTCCCATTGATCAAGCGACAGCCGTCCCCTCTGATCGAGCAATAGTCGCCCCCTCCCCCTCCCACTCCCCTATCGATCGAGCGACAACCGCCCCCTCCGATCGAGCAGTAACCGCTCTTTCTGATCGAGCAACAACCTCCCCCTCCACCTCCCTCTTCACCTCCCATATCGATCTAGCGATAACCACCCTCTCCGATCGAGCAGCAGCCGTCCCCTTCACCTCCTCTATTGATCGATCTGCACTTGCCCTCCCCCCTCTACACCCTACATCGATCCAGTCGTATAGGGGACAAAGCTCCTCATCGCAGCACACCCCAGCGGGGGGAGTTCGATTGGAGAGGTGCGTACTGAAGTGCGGTTGGCAGTTGCTCAGCCCATACACAGATCCCTGTCAGTCGAAGAGGGCAAGGGTAATACTTCAGTCTGCGGACCAAGCTTCAAGAAGAACATAAACGGGGAATAGTAAGTAATTTTTTTTCTATTTAGGTGGCATATTTTTTGTTCTCTTCAATTAAATAATTGTAAAGTTAATGAGAAATTAATACAGACATCATGTGGATGTGCTGGAGCCAGTTGATGCTGCATGGTTCCATCGTATGCAGACCAATTTCATGGACTTGGAGGACGAGGTACGTGTGAGCGGGAATTTTCTATTTTATGTTTGTTTTAGTAATGATACACTAATAACACTTTATTACGTGTATATATTCCTAGCATATGGACATGTACCTCCATATTGTTCGAAATCGTCAGTGAGCATTCTCGAGGGTGTACAACCAGATGATCAACATATTGGATACACAGTTTTTTGTAAGTATTTAAAAAGGAATGATTACGCATGCTTGTAAATTAGTTTGTAAAATGTTAATATTTTTTTGTCGATCAAATGTTTCTATAGTCATTACTTGAGCACTAGTACAGGAGAATGATGCATGGTGATGCTTACGGGGAGATCACCACGACGCGGTGGAATGTGCTCAGGTCTTGGTGGACCGATGACAACCTTACGACGGTGCTGGTGGTGCCCCGATTGGAAGCCGTCCGTGGCACAAGGTTGACATGGTAAGTGTTATTTGGTTTGAAATTTTATATTACAAATGTCTTTGTACATCCTAACATCTTTTTGTTACGTTTACAGGTCTTGATACCGTGCAACAATGGGTGCTAACATTGGCTCTTGGTGACCGTCGACCTCACCTCCGGGAAGATGTTTATACTAGACCCCTGGAGACAGGATGTCGCAGTGAATATCGGGAAGCAGCAGGTATCCCCAATGAGCTAGTTTTTACCCTCAATATTGCATCAGGTCAGATTTCATACTATGCGACCCACTGCCCGTGAGACATTCGCCAAGAAGAATAAGCTCTTCTCAGTCAGTGTGGTGTCCGAAACACGTATCCCTCAACAGAAGAAATCGTAAGACATTTTGTTTTCATTAACTTTGAGATTGTGTTATTAAAAACCTATTGTTTTATTAACATATGTTAACGTGTCCAACTGCAGGAGTAACTGTGGTCCCCACACGTTGAGATTGATCGAGTACTTACTGGCGGACATGAAGGAATTCGATTGGTCGGAAGACGCTATTAAGGTCATTCAGGAGAAGATGGCATTTGAGATTTTTTCTAACTCCCGACCCGTTTAGACTTATGTAGTAATTCTTTTTTATATGTACCAATTTTTGTGTAAATAAACAATTCAATGGAAATTTAATTTAATTTAATTTTTTATTTCCTTTTCAACCGTCATAAATCACAAGTATAACACAAATTGGAAATCCTATTTAATTAAAATTGAATTTAAGTTAATGAACAAGTCATACGAGTACAAATTATCACAAGTCATCATAATAACACCTCAAATCATTCCACGATGGAGTCTTTGGTAAGGCATGTCTGTCTGTGTTGGCCAACTATGTGACAGATGCTACACTTGTGCCTATATTCCTCAGGAAAAACTTTGCTTGGACCTTCATTAATCAAAGCTGGGTTAGAACATCTTCTGGATTTATGCTCTGGTTGTCCACATCTCCTACAGTTCTGTGTAGTTGTCCTCTCCGAAGACGAGATATGTCGACCCACCCTTGGGCTGCTTGTCTCTTGGAGATTGGATTCAAAACCACCCTCTCAGTGATGTCAGATGACACAATCCAAGTGGAAGGATGTCCAATCGGCATAATAGGAACTGAGTACGAGTCAGTAGGTGTCTGTCTCTTGTAGTAGTCTGCACACAAGGATGTGAAACCATGTTTCGGTCCCTGTAAAAATAATGAAAACGATGAGATTTATGTTTCAGTAATATTAACCGTACACTAAAACGTATGATGTACCTTGCGGCAGCAAGAGCGTGAGAACATGGAAGATGGTCCATTTGGAATTTGTTGCATGTGCAGGTCTTCTAGGCTAAGTCAAAGGTCCACTATTTTCCAGACCGTTTCACCGAGAATATGTTTCAGTCAACTGGATTTATGGTCATAAAATTGCACTTCTCCACATGTTTTAGGATCACAAGATATGCTGCATTGGTCATTTGATGACGCATGGCCTGTATAGCCTTATGACGATCGTGAAACCAACGTTGTAGTATATTCCTAATAAACTATGTCAGAGTCAACATAGGCAGTTGCCGTACAAATTTTAGACATGAGTTTATGCATTCTACAACATTGGTTGTCATCACCCTGTACCTTCTATCGAGGTAGTGTACACATGATCACTTGTGTGGACCGACATCAATTACATAATCATATGCATTCAGGTGCAAGTTTCGTAAATCTTCCATGTGCTGGTTATATTTCAACTCGGTGTACGTTCGTGATGCTTTGTCCATTATTGCGGCAACATCCTTTCTGTGATATCGCTTCTTAATATTTTCTAAAAAGTGCCAACAACATATGGTATGAGTGGCATAAGGGAACACTTTAGAAATCCCTGCTTCAATGCTTGCATGTCGATAAGAAATGAATACCAAATTGTCTATATGGTCAATGGCACCTTTCATGCAATCAAAAAACCACTCCCATGATAGGTTGTTTTCTGAGTCACCGTACCCTAAAGCAATTGGATAAACCTATTCATTCCCATCTTCTGTAGTTGCAACAAACATTGTACCCCCAAATCTTCCCTTTAAATGGGTTGCATCAACGACAATAGCTGGATGCATACACCTCCGAAACCCTTTAAGTGAGGCACCCAACGACATGAAAAAGTAGAGGTATTACCATCTTTATCGCACTGTAAGTCAGTCCGGGATTTTTTTTGTTCTAACACGTAACTGAATGATGGTAACAGTTGGAATGTTTCCTCATGCGTTCCATAGGTTAGTGATAACGCATAATCGAGTGCTTGATGTGCCTTACTGTACATGATTTGAATGCCATACATTGTTTTCATGTCGACGATTATGTTCTTCGGACGCATTAGTCGACCATCATATTGTTGCAATCTAGATGCAACCACATCTCAAATTATGACTACACTAGCTTGTTGATGGCGGCAGTGAATCTCCTCCAACAGACAAGTGTGTTCATTGACAAAACTTATTACTTGGAAGTATGTCGCTTCATCTTTCCTCATTGCTCTTAACTTCCACGTACAGTTGTCCATCAAACAAACCAGATGTAACGTTGTCTTATTAGACCTTTTCACCTTCCACTCGTAGTTGTGTCGCATTGCAAAATGCCTAACCAGCCTATTCAAATCCTTTTTAGTAGGAAAAAAATTACCCTTTATATATCATGCATGTAGGTTCATCTAAGTTCCTGCTTTTATCCATACTGAACGAGTATGGTTCTGCTCCTAGAAGAACCCACGTTGTGGCATTATCAGAATCAACTGCAGTTACATTAGGCCCGACCTTAGAGGTCCTAACTATATCTGCTGCACTGGAACTATATTTGTGTGCACGTCTTACACGTCGTCTTTCCGTTTGGACAGGTTCTTCATCTTCCTCATTGTTCGCTACATTATCTACCAGAAGCAAATTTGCCTCGTTATCCACCTCATGGATTGGCCCAACATTCGGTTCATTATTCCGATCATTGTTCATGTCATTGTACATATCATTGTATTGGTGGTTGTACTGCCTAGCATTCATCTCAATTTGACAACCAAATACTTCATTGAATTAGTCCAACTATATCACCATGGTCAGCTACTTCCGGTGGGACACCACACATGTTTTGCTGCCCTTCGTTCCCATTTCTTTCAGTGAACAACTAGTTGCTTCCGCTAAACAATCGAAATTGTTGGGTGTTTTCACGAGCTGAGATATCTTCAACTATCACATCTCCTGTTGCCCTCTCAATTAGACTAACAAATACTTGAAGGATCACCCTATATTCCCCTAACATAAACAAAACATCATCGTCATTTCTTATAAATGTGCGATATGTTGTCCCGGGAACGATTGATATAGATTGTAGATCAACAATGTATTTGTTCACATCATACTTCACAACGGTTTGCACGATCGACACTAGTTCTCCGTAAGTCATATTATTTGACACATACATTCCTTGGTTATCGAAACCAAAAAACCTCTGACTTTCATCAAGTAATTGCTTCCATCGACCGTTATAAAATATGATTATTCTCACCCGATCCATTGTCTTGTGAAAATAATCATCACAAACCATTATTAACAAATTAAAAAAATATATTACATTTACAATTATTAAGAATTAAAAATATTTCTTAACTGTAAGGGATCATACATTTTTTGTAAGGGATTGATCATTTTTTTAGTGTGACCGAGCTTATTTAAACAAGAATCGAGCTGTTTTTAAATGGATCGAGTTTTTTTGTACATGATCGAGATATTTCGTAAGGGATTGATTTTTTCGGAAAAGGATCGAGAACATTTTCTAATGGACTGAGAACATTTTCAAAGGGATTGAGAACATTTTCAAAGGGATCGAGCTTTTTTGAAAGGGATCCAAAACATTTTGTAAGGAATCCAAAACATTTTGTAAAGAATCCAAAACATTTTGTAAGGAATCGAGCTTTTTTGAAAGGGATCCAAAACATTTTGTAAGGGATCGAGCTTTTTTGTAAAGGATCGAGAAATTTTCTAAGGGATCGAGAACATTTTCAAAGGGATCGTGTTTTTTTGAAAGGGATCCAGAAACTTTTGTAAGGGAACGAACTTTTTTGTAAGGGATCGAGAACTTTTGTAAGGGATCGAGAACTTTTGTAAGGGATCGAGAACTTTTTCAAGGGATCGAAAACTCTTGTATGGGATCGAGAATATTTTTCAAATTATCGAGCATTTTTTTCAAATAATCGAGCTTTTTTTCTAATATAAAAAGCTCGGTCCAATATAAATTAAGCTCGATTCTTCTTTATATATTCTCGGTGGCACATGAAAAAAGCTCAGATCTATTAAATGTTCGTACATGTTCTTACAAAGACTGGAACACCATATAATAAGGAATATATACATTGTTAACCCACACAAAAATGCATGCAAAACATCTGAAATGTATGAAAACAGAAAATAGAATGCACCATATCATAAATATTTGTTACCTTTTTGTGCAGAATCTGGAGAGAAAACTTTTTTGGAGAGAGAAACAAGTTTTTCAGATAAAGTTTTTGGGGAGATACAGACGAGTTCAGAAAGTTGTCTTTTAAAAATTAAAGTTTAAGGGCAACTTGGGTAGTTCACCATAATAGGTGTCTTTTAAACTTAATTTATTAAACCGATGACATCATCACAACACACAGTAAAAAATGTGACATATCTCACCATTTCTACAACTAATAAAACCTCATTTTCCTAATTTCAAAACCCTAATAACATAGATTATTTCAAAAGGGAATTTGTAAAAGTAGTCAAATTAAGAAATAGATTATTGTTTTTAATAAAAAATAATTAAATTATTATTTTTAACCGGATATAAGTCGTAAAGTTTAAATTACCATTTTCTTAAAATAAAAAAACCAATTTTATTTGTAAAAGTGAACCATTTTTTTTTTACAAACATATACCGTGAACCTATTTTTTTTCTTTTATTACAAACATATACCTAAATCGTTTTTAACTAAAAAAACCTTAAATCCTCTTACCATCAGACGAAGACGAAGAAGAAGAAAATGAGAGGAAGAAAGGAAGGGATTGGGATCGTACGACGCCGACAAAGAAGAAGCAGGTGGTTTCTGGTGACGATTCGATGGTCGAACATTTTGGTGACCTGGGATTACTTCGACCAGTTTGTGACCCAACTTCAACCCTTCTTCAACCAAATTCAAACCATCTTCAACCAAAAAGGTACAATTTTAGTAGGGTTTGTTTGAGCTTTTGTTAATTCTATTTTTCTTTAACCAACCCTATCCAATGACTCTGTCCTATTCTTTGCTCCGCCCTGCGATGATGTCCTCTTCTCCCAAGTTCTCGTCGTTTAGTGTCCAGGGAGTGAATTCCTTGTCGGGATTCAAAGAGTTGAAGGTTTAATTGCCTTTGAAGTCATCTTCAACAGCTTCGTTGAGTTGGTGGATTCCTAGGGTTTCTCAATAAAATAAAACAAGCATTGTCTATGAAGCTCAAGAGACCGCAATCGACAGTAAGTTCTATCTCTTCACTTATTATTTGTAATTTTATCTTTTGTTTGCTCATCTGAGTGTTGAACGAAACATCATACAACTGTACAAGTACCCGAATCGCATGTTTAATTTTCCAATTCTAATAAAATCTATGACTATTTCCATACACACAATCACTGACTCACTTATATGATAACGTTTTAGTCTTGAGCTAATTCTGATGATATAATTCCAGGTATTGGGTTAGCTTTAAATTTTTAAATTTGTGAAGTGGTAGGAGTTTAGGGAGGATATAGAATCTTAAATTGGATTTGTTGAATTGAGAATTCAATTAGAAGAGGATTTAACATAAAGAAAAACCTCTGTTCACAATTCTATAAGGTTGTGATTTAGGGGACTTATTCTTATTTTCTTTATTATAATTTCGTTTAGACTATAGTGATATCGAAGATAGTGACTCATCTCATGTTAGTTCATGGATATGCTTTGTAGTTGATCATGGGGTTCACAATCTTACAATTAAAGTTAATATTGTAAAGGCTTGACATGAATGGCTTTTTGAGTTGTCGCAAAGCATTTTAACTTGCAAAACAATTGTGAAGTTGAGACTTGATAATGATTTCTTTCTTGATATTCCTGATTCAATGTGTTTCCTGAGTCTTAAAATCCTTTATATTACCATTTTGTTTCCAGATGTCAGCGTAATGCAGAAGTTGTTTTCTAGTTGTCCTGTGCTGAAAATTTGCCCATTCATGCTTCATATGTTGACCTTAATAATTTGTTGATGTCTGATATTTGTGTACAAACTCTTAAAAGGTCAAATATAAGGCATGATGTGTATTTTTCAGACTTTGAAGGTTTTTCTGAGCACAAATATGTGATTACATCCCATAATCTTGAGCACAAATTCTTGTTCAGTAATATACATAATTTAGTTTTGATGTCTGTTCTACTTTACGTGTTACAAAACATGTAAGATTGTGTGAATGGAAATACAAAAATTCTCTTGGACAAAGATTTGTACATTTTTCATTTTTTGTCTTTGTTAAATGTTTGACCTCTGTATTGTATGTAACTAACTAAGTTCGTAGGGAATCATTAGAAATTAGAATCAATTTATGCTCTGTTTTGAATTCTAAATTGCTCTGTTTTGAATTCTCATTTATTTGTGGCAATCAATTTATGACAATCATGATTTATTGATCACAAACTCGACTCTATGAGAGCTGAAACTGAAGGTTTGAATAATAATTGGATTATGTTTATTAAGAATATGTTTTGAATGGATTATTGGATTATGTTTTCATTTAGAAAGGATTATTGGATTATGTTTATTGAGAATTTGTTTTGGAATGGATTATTGGATTTTGTTTTTATTTTCAATGGAATGGATTGTTGGATTATGTTTATATAGAATATGTTTTGAATGAATTATTGGATTATGTTTTTTTAAATATAAATATAAGTATAAATATATATTATTTTAATTGACGTATCTTGCCGTATACGTATCCTAGTTTTTATAGATTTACCATATCTACGTATCAAGCTGTATCTGTATCCGTGCGACATAGATTTTTTTCTTTGTTTGATTTCTACTTCACAAGATCAAATTAAATTCGTTCTAAACATACTAGAGATCTTTTTTTTTTACAATTCATTTTTTTATATGTACAATTTTTTTCTAAAGATACCATATGTTTATAATTGCAGATGACCAAAATACCATATGTATACCGTCCATCGAATTGGTTTCATACAAGAAAATTGGTTCATCAAAGGTTTACGGAATTGAATAGAATGAGAGATTCTTTGGCAAAAGTTGGGGAACTGAAGCGTTTCCAGGATGGTGTATTTAGGCACTTTTTAGAATTACCTCGTCTCAGAATTTTTGGTGGAAGGTTATGTCAGTTGCTACTATATAGGAAGGTTAATCACTTGGGTGGGAATACATATGAGATGTGGTTTCGGATGGGTCAAACAGATATACGATTCGGAAAATTAGAATTCAGTTTGGTAACCAGTTTGCAAATTGGAATGATACCTACACATGTTGTCCATGGCTATGAAGATGTTGAGGGGAGGGGAGGGGAGGGGGGGGGGGGGGGGTTGTATAGATAGATATTTTGATGGAAAATTATCGACATTTCAAGTGATTATAAATCGGTTGGATGAGGGAAATTTTGACCAGCCCGATGATGCTATTAAGTTATCATATTTGTTTATATTATCGATTCTGCTCATCCATCTCAATAACTGTAATTGTGCTAGGATTTGCATCTGCCAACATGTGAAAGTAGCCTGAAAGGAATTGGTATGATTTATCAACCTTACCGTATACAGTTGACCACACATGTTGCATAGCCATCCACACTTTCGTGTACAGTAGTTCCACACCATGCTTATCCCTCATATCTCTAATTATATCTTTCGGACAGATGTTTGCATCGCTGCTCAATTTAGGGGCATACAATTGTCCAATTACATTGGCACCAACAACCTGAAATTGTCCCCATACACATCACCTTCACAAGTGTGGGTCTTAATGAATTTTTTGACATGCCAAAACGTACAATGCTCATTCCTAACTGTCCCAATCGTGAACTGGTAGTTTATATCCTTACAGCTAGCCTCAAATTGATATTTTGTCGAGCGTCTGACTCTGATATCTAGCCTCTCGTGCATAGCAGAAAGTCCCAGCTCGATCTTAAGTTTATGCTTATCCTCAAAAACTTGTCCTACAAATAAGGGCCCATTTTGTGAAGTAGAGGCTGCTGGTGTGGTGCCAAAAGAATACTGACCAACACAAGGGAGGATCTAACATGACAGAGCTGCAGGGAAATGATCATGTGATTGGCCACCAAAAGTAACCCCTCCAGCACCACCATAATTCTTAGTTCCTCCAATACCATCCCTAACACTGGCACCCTGCTCAACTTCGATAAAAGTATCATCTGAACTACTAGGATAATCATGCTCATTCGGTTTCTCATCATCAGTATCGGAATTTGTAGTGTAACACCCAACATTATCGTACTTGAAAAATGATAGTGGAAGTTTGTGTACATGAGCATCTCCACATGCACCTGCACCTGCACCTCCACCTCCACCTCCACCTCCACCCACTATTTTCTCCATATCAATATAAATCTCATTGATCACCGAATCATCATGAAAACAAAATCAATCTCATTGTCACGTTTCACGCGATATTTTGTCCAACATGACCGTAACTTAATCACCTCATAAGGAATGATGTCACAAATACTTCTATTAATCCCAATCAATCTGTATGTCATCTCTACCAACTCATTGTATGACAACTTGTTTTCCACCCACTCCCAATAAGTTCCCCATCCAAGTAATCTAAATCATCCAATCGACAATTGTAATTGATTGCTAACTTAAAACTTTTCATAGTTCCTGAAGAAAAAAACAATTGAAAAAAAAATCAGTTTAGCAAAAAATTTGTAAGAAAAACACTAATTCACATTTTCTGGGGATATATCACGTAAAATATGAAATATCTCTTATATATCATGTTTTGTATGAAATATGTATGTCATGCTGTGCATGACATATCCTATATATGTCATGCTGTGCATGACATATCCTATATATGTCATGTTTGGTATGAAATATCACATTTATGTATTATTTCATACAAGACATGAAATATCCCATGTACATCATGTTGTGCATGAAATACATCATGTATGTCATTTTAGGTATGAAATATCCTATGTATGTCATGTTGGGTATAAAAAATATTCTATTTATGCAGTATTTCATATAATGCATGAAATATCACATGTATATTATACTGTACATCAAATATCTCATGTATATCATGTTGAACATGAAATATCTTATGTATGTCATGTTTGGTATGAAATATCCTCTTTATGTATTATTTCATACCAGACATGAAATATCTCATGTATATCATGTCGTGCATGAAATATCCCATGTATGTCATATTGGGTATGAAATATCCTATGTATGTCATGTTTGGTATGAAATATCCTATGTATGTCATGTTTGGTATGAAATATACCCTTTATGTATTATTTTATACAATACATGAAATATCCCCTTTATGTATTATTTCATACAATACATGAAATATCCAATGTATATCATATTGTGCATGAAACATCCCATGTATGTCATGTTGGGCATGTAATATCCTATGTATGTCATGTTTGGTATGAAATATCCTCTTTATGCATTATTTTATACAAGACATGAAATATCCCATGTATATCATGTTGTGCATGAAACATCCCATGTATGTCATGTTGGGCATGAAACATCCCATGTATGTCATGTTTGCTATGAAATATCCCTTTATGCATTATTTCATACAAAACATGAAATATCCCATGTATATCATGTTGTTCATGAAACATCCATGTATGTCATGTTAGGCATGAAATATCCTATGTATGTATGTTTGGTATGAAATATTCCCTTTATGCATTATTTTATACAAGACATGAAATATCCCATATATATCATGTTGTGCATGAAACATCCCATGTATGTCATGTTGGACATGAAATATCCTATGTATGTCATGTTTGGTATGAAATATCCCTTTATGCATTATTTCATACAAGACATGAAATATCCCATGTATATCATGTTGTTCATAAAACATCCATGTATGTCATGTTGGGCATGAAATATCCTATGCATATCATGTTTGGTATGAAATATTCCCTTTATGCATTATTTCATACAAGACATGAAATATCATATATATGTCGTGTTTGGTATAAAATATTCCCTTTATGCATTATTTCATACAAGACATGAAATATCCCATGTATATCATATTGTACATGAAATATCCCATGTATGTCATGTTGGGCATGTAATATCCTATGTATGTCATGTTTGATATGAAATATCCCCTTTATGCATTATTTCATACAAGACATGAAATATCCCATGTATATCATGTTGTACATGAAATATCCCATGTATATCATGTTGTGCATGAAATATCCCATGTATATCATGTTGTGCATGAAATATCCCATGTATATCATGTTGTGCATGCAACATCCCATGTATGTCATGTTGGGCATTGAAATATCCAATGCATATCATGTTGGGAATGAAATATTCTATATATGTCATGTTATGCATGAAATATCTCATGTATATAATGTTAGACATGAAATATCTTATGTACCTAAACAATACATGATTACAAAATATTAGGTGATGTGTCACGTTAAACATGAAATAACCAACTTATATCACTTTTATCATGACACATTGATTGAAATATAATTTCAAACCGTTATCGAAGTTTCTTCCATTGTCACCAAAAAAAAACTTCAAAATTGAAACAAAATAATAAAGACCCATCAACAATATCATCTAAGAAACACAATAATACCATTGAAATTGAAGATATGCAAACCTTGAAGTTTTTAGGAGAGATTCAACCACAAACTTAAAGTTTTCAAAAAACTCTTTCCAAATATTGGTTTTGAAATTCCTTAGAAAGTGTGTGTCTAATAACCTGGGGGGGGGGGGGGGGTGAATAGGTTTTAATCAAGTCAATTACCAATTTTTTTTGAGTCAATATTCAAAATTCACTCAATAAAATAAACATACAACATCAAGTGTAAAGTGCGGAAATATAAACAACACAAGATGTATACGTGGAAACCCTCTAAATGGAAAAAACCACGGGCTGTTAAGTGCACCACACTCGATCGCAGAAATCCACTATATGAGTAAAAATTTACACCCTCAAGTGATACTCAGATTCTCACTCTCAACAACCTCAGGCTATGGCCACTACCACTTACCACTTACCACTTACCACTCTTGGTTCAGTCCCTAGTGACATCCCCTAATCCATTACTCTTGGCGTGAGCACCTTCTACTCTACCCCTCGGGCCTTTTACAGTGGCACCCGACCAATTGCTTGTCAACCTACCCTTGGTTGCAAGACTTGACTTGCTTGTGCAACTTCACCTAGAAGCCACAAGACTTTGACTCTATGAAGAGTATATGGTCTAAGTGAAAAATCAATGAATGCTCAATGCAAAATATGTTAGACCAAACATACAATGCTTAACTAGGTGTAGATAATGCAATACAATAACCTAGTTATCAAACAATGCCTACATACCTATATATAAGGACTCAATTAGATGAAAAAGGATTCTAGCAACCTAAATGTCAATAAAAGTCCAACCAAGACAAGTTGTCACAACATATAATCAAGAGCAATATGTTTGCAATCAATAAATGCAATCAATGAGGTATACACATAAATGTTCATGAACTAGAATAGATGCACAAGGCAATCCTAATAATCAATTAAGCATACATGAACATATATAGATTAGCTATTTAGGTAAAACAACCTAATTATGCAAGCTATCACAATACAACAACCCAAACATCAACAACAATCTCTACTTGTAATAAAAATCCTAATCTAGAGGCATACAAGTCATTCAAGAGATATATTGTTAAGCTAGAACACAAGAATGATGAAGATGGTGTTCTACTTACCAAGTTACATGTGTTGATGAAGACCTATGCTAAAAAACATCCTAGATGTAGCTAGATGATGTTTGTTTCATGAAATGATGATGGGTTTTGGGTTTGAAGAGTTAAACACAAAGCTTGAAGCTTTCTCTCTCAAATGGAGGTTCTCTCTCTCTCTCTCAAAAATTGTGTTCTTTAGGCTCTAAAGAGGTAAGGAAGAAGAAGAAGAGAACATATATGTACAAGCCCTAGAGAAAACGGTGTCGTTTTAGGCATGGGAAATGAAATCCCGTAATGACCGTTGTGCATTCCACTGGCCAGGCAAGTGTCTAGGCAGCTGTCTAGACAGCATGACACGGCTGGACATTACTGCTGCCTAGGTCGCTAGCTAGGCATGTGCACCAAAAGCGGTCTAGACCGCGGTACACGTCTGGCAGCACAACAGCTCGAGCTTCGAGCGACCCAAAATATGATCAAATGATATCCAAACCTTTCGTATAATATATCGTTGGAAAGATATAGAAGTCTAATTTCTACTCCAATTTACAAAACATGATTTAAATGTCTGTAGAAAAAGTTATTGTCATTTGAGTGACCAAAGGTCAGAAACCAATAACAACAGAGTTTCCATGTTTTCATGGCCACTTTAGAGATTTCAAAACCAATCCAAACGGTCATGAAATATTACGAATAATATACCTTTGGAAAGGTATGAATGTCTAGTTTGTAAAAATACTTTCAAAACTCATTTTCAATCATTGTATAAAAAATTATGGTCACAAGACCATACAAAGGTCAGTTTTAAAAAAACTTTTAAATCATTGAAATACACTATTTTTAAACTAGACACCTTACTCCTTATAACCAAACCAAGAGAAGAATGAGACCTTCTCATATGGTCACTCAACGCGCTAAAACAAGCACACCATCGTGTAAGCACGAACACAATATAATACCTCACTTAAATCTATAAATGAAGTGCAAGTGTGATTGTGAAGAGTTGTACACATATAAACAATATCAACACAAATGCAAGATCAACAAAGCATGCATGAGGTGTGTGTGTGTGTGTGTGTGCACCTAAACTCTTCAAGAGGCAAAGTCAAGTGAATATACCTTTTGCTCTTGAAGTCATGGAGATGCTTGGAAGATTGCTAGTGAGGACCTAAGCTACCCATTACACAATCATCCCCAATGTGGTGTGGTTTGTCATGAAATAAGACAATCATAAAATCGAGATCCTTACAGGTTTCTTTGCGATTTCCCTTCAAAATAACTTTAATTTCTTGACCAAATTTCATTCAGAATTAAGATTTGATAAAGATACAAGTGATAAAGAGATGAGTGATAGAGAGAAATGAGTAATGGAGAGAAAAAAAATGAAGGGAAAATGAGAATAAAAGGATAGTTTTGTAATTTATTGACTAAAAACAATAATGTATTATGATGATAGGTTACAAACAATAAAAAATTAGAATTTTGTTAGAAACAATAATCTGTTCTATGGTTTGATTATTTTTTATAATTTTCACTTATTTCAAATTACTGAATGTTTACTATTTTTATTAATCTTTTCTTTCAGATCTCGATCTTATGTTTCTCATGTTTAGTATTTATAGATTTTATTGTTTTACATATTTGTTTTGTTTTTCTTTTCAAATTCCATATCCATGTTTGCTAATTTTTTTCTCTTTGGTTTATTTTCTTTTAGATCTTCCAGGCATTCTATGATTTGTATCAATTCTTTTGTAGATTTTATTCCTGATCTTACAAAGTTAGTTTAATATTATTTACAAAAAAAAAAAATCGCACCAATAATCGTAACCAAGAAAACCTAATCTCTGACGAAACGAAACGAAATCACACCGAAACCCTAAATCAATCCTTAAAAAAAATCATCAGACAATCAATGTCATACTTTCAATCTACCACCAACAATCCAATCGAATACAAAATAAAAAAAAATTGCATCTAATAAGGATGTATTCACCGCAAAATAAGAAAAAAAAACAAGTCTTGTGAATGGATATGAGAAAACTGTATATAAAGGTTAGAGATGAATTGTATTTTCATTTTTATTTTTTTTGAAAAATATATGGGGTGTATTAAGTTTGAAAAATATGTAAAAGGGTAATCCTGAAAATAAATCAAAAAAATTAATAAAAAAATTTAATTTTATATAATTAAATTAAAATTTTAAAATATAGGGTATAAATAGTTTAGTAGTGGGGGTGTCAATAGAACCACTCTTCATTTAAAAAGACATCAACGGAGTGATAATTCAATTCCAAGTGATATGGCCCAATTTTATTAAAACCGTATTACCCTATAATCCACCAAATTAAAATTTATCAAAAAAATACTTTTTGGGATTTTATCATTTTAGTTCCTATGTTTTCATGCGAAATAACTTTATTAATTATTTTTTCATTTTCCACTGGCGTGATCCCTATGTTTTCGAAAATCCATCAATATGGTCATTCTGAGTGACCAGATTTTTAACGGTCAACTCTAACAAAAAAAGGGTGAATGATTATTTTAACATTGACCATTTTTTTATAAATAAAATCAAATAAAAGAAAAAAAATACCCTTATTTTGATTTTAATTTTTTTGAATATATATTAATGGATTAATCAATTAAAATATTAAAAAATCATTTTTTTTCTTTATCTTCTTCATAGTTCATCCCTCATCTTTATCCAAATCCGAATCCAACTTCTCATCTATCAAATTCCATCCACAACAACACAACAAAATTTCATCCAACACAACTCAAGTTGTTCTTGGATCTTTAATGCATAATTCAATTAATAATTTATTTTTTATTTTTGTGTTTGGATTGATGAAGATGGTTGGTGTGGATCTTCACCCCATCAATTGTTTTTTCCCAGTTTTCTTGCATTTAATTTTCAATTTTTCAGTTCAATCAATTCCAACTAGAATTTCAATTAGAATTTCAACTTCGTTTTCCTAATCCAATAATCAGCTTATTCCTTCATACATTTTGTTAATAGCTAAATTTGTCAAGGGTCTAAAGGAAAAATTTTCACCTAGTCAAATACCCGGTAAAAGGTACCTCTCGATACTTGCTAACAAGAGCACACTACAACCTGCCTTGAAAGTGCCTGATCCCATATGATCAAAGCACCCCAACATCATTATCGGGGTTAGGTAAGACCCAGTCACCTCCATAAAGTACCCAGCTGAGACCTAGGCACCTCAAAACTACCTCGTTTATCCATCAAGGCACTTGTTCTACCTCCCTAATAGGAAGGAGGAAGATTGTAGAGCTACATCAAGATTGTCCAAGCGCCACATCAACAGCCAGGATACCTCGCTAGCAGATCGGTACCATAGGGTACCTTGCAACCATAATAACCAAGCTCCATGCTACCAGATCGACACCTTAAGGTACCTCGCCACCATATTGGTGCCTAGAGATACCTCGCCATCGAAGATAACCCAGCCAAGTAGCCTCTGTGCAATACCTCATTAAACGGTGAGCAGAATCAGAATTATTCTCCAACACATATCAAACTTCCACATGCATGCAAACCGATTCGAAGAGTCCAAGAAGGAAACAAATACATCTCTCTCCAAGATATCTTCAAAACAACTAATTCTCCGGAGTCAACGACCTTAAAATGTAAAATACCGTCTAAAAAGGAAGGAAATTCAGTTCTGTAATTCATGGCTTGTATACCACGAATCAACCCTAAAGGCTCAAAATATAAATATATCGGTAAAGGCATGTAGGAGGAATCGACCATTAGAGATCCAAATACCCCATCCTCTAGTGAAAATAAGGCCAAGAAGGTTGTTGTTTAGTTCTACCATTGGGACGCAGCAAAGCCATCTCTATTGATTTTTTGTCAACTTGTCGACAAATACGAGTTCACCACCTCTAATTAGTTAAGAAGAAGAGATAGAGAGAGAGTTTAATACTTGCAATGTTCTTGTAATCAAACCCTATAAATTTAATAAAACAATACCACAATCTCCTGTTATTATATTATTCATCAATTATTTTTCTTCAAGTTCCATTCTTCATGTCATAACCAGTACCAAAGGTACCTAACCCGACTGCAGCTTTCCTAGGTAACGGTCTTGAGGGTCTTAATTGAGATTCCTCACCTGGAGTAAATTTTTTGTAAACGCCATTGTTTTTTTTTTCTCCAATAATCATCCTACTTTGAAATCTACCCATTCGTTTCTAGAACCAGATCGAGAAAGATGAGAGACGAGATGATTCAATATGAATTTCTTCAAACCCATCCATAGGTAGTCGCTGGCGACGAGATCGAGAGAGATGATAATGGTGATGATGGTTGATGGTGTATGGTGGATCGAAAGAGATGAGATTGAGAGAGATGATTTGGGTTTTATGATGGCGGTGGATTATTGTGGTTTGAGGTTGTTGAATCTTGTTTGGTTTAGATGGTGGTGTTTGAAGTTGATGATTCTAGGGTTGTTCGTCCAACGTATATGAGTATTGAAGAACACACATTTTAATTTGTTGGTTGAAAACGATCATTGAGAATCAATTGATTCTTCTTGAGAAAAAACAAGATTGATTGAAGCATTTTCTTAAAAGTTGCATGAGAGAGGGAGAAGATAACAAATTGAGAAATTCATCCTTAATGGAGATCAATCTTGATGCAGTGAAAACGTAACAAGAATTAGACCGACGTCTAAATTCTACTGAAAACTGGAATCCACCAGAATAAAGTTAAAACTTCTAAAAATTTATTGAATAATAAGCTGTCTGAGCCTTTCGGCTTACAAGGTTATTTAAAGCGAAAGAACCCTAGCCTGAATCCTTGTTGAACAAGAAACGAGATTACATATTAAAAGTTGCCTAAAATAGCGAAAACTGCCAAAAATAACGAAATCATAAAAGTTACGGAAATAAAATATACTAACGACCACAATCAAGCCATAATTAACGGTAGACGATTTTGACTTGTCAAAGTCAACTTATGACTAAAAAGGAAATTTTTCGAAAAGGAAAGAATTGCGATTTCGAGGCCTAAATGATGGAATTTGGCCAAAAAAGGTTGTGCCTCAACACCGAAGGTTTTGATTTCTGAAGATCTCGCCGATTCTCTTCAATTAAGGTCATTTAATCTTGGATTTAGGATGGTCCCACCAAGCCATGTAGGACTCAGCCATTTGTTCTACATCAAATCTCACCGCTAATCATCATCTGGATCTCCATAGAATCCCCAATTTCAATTTTTTTTTTGTTTTTTGTTTTTTGAATTCTTTTTTCTTTTCATTTTCAATTTTTTAAATATCAGATTATTTTAGTATAGATTTACCTTTTTATTTTCTCTATTTAATTAATTTACTTATAAAAAGTTCTGTATATAATTTGAAGATTTTTTTTAATTTTTTAATGATTTTTTTATATTAAAATTCTAATTTTATGGAATTTTTATTTTTAGTTTTTTATTTATAATTTATAATTTATATTTATATATTAATTTTAGGGGTTTTATTTTTCTATTTTTATAATTTTTATTTTTTATTTTCTTTATGTTGACACGTGGAGTATTTATGGCTTAAAGATAAAAGTACCGTTGGATTCTTTAAAATTTGACTAGTAGTTGACTTATAGAGGGACCTAATTGATGAGATTTTTGAAACAGAAGGACTACGCTAGTGAAAAATGGGAAGACAGTTAAAAAAGTTATTACATGTGAAAACATAGGTATCAAAATGATAATATCCCATTTTTTTTTAATAATCAACATTATTTAGTAGGGATCAAAACTCCCATCAAAACCAACATCTATCAGGAAAGACAAATTGACTGGTAACTTAATTTTCATCAATATTATTTCTACACGTGTATCTCATTGATAATTCTTTAGTGATGACAGTCCAATTGCTCATAACAAGAGAAGGATTCGGTATATATGACAATAGAACACACGACAGTAGTTATTCTTTATATAATCACTGATATACCTTAGCAAATGGAGATCAAATTCATTCTTTGTGACAAGAATTTTCCTTACAGATCAAACCTTCAGCTCCAGAATTGTCATCGTCATCATTAACAATATTGTTTAGCTTTTCAATTTTAGCCAATGCACATTCAGGATGGAGTTCAAATCTACACTCACCACAGCTAAACATCCACCCTACCATTAGTTCATTGCAACCACAACATGTGTAAAAACCACCTTGTAGAGAGAGCACAAGCTCATGCTCTGGATGTTTCTTTTTCCTCACCTTCTATGGCCATCCCTTTCCTATTTTCTCCAGCCTTCTATCCATTTCTTTCTTTGTATCTTCATGATCACTTTTTGGCTTTTCTGTATCCGCATCACCAAAAAAGAGAGAACACTTTCGTGTATTAAGGATCGTTATAATTTGGAACATCTCAACTCGTCCACCAACCTCCGACAATGTATTCAGGTACGCTTCCGCTTTCTCGATTATCTACTTTTTCTTTTGAATTAACATGGGTTAGTAACATGTATTTAGGGTTTGATTAGTCATGATAAAGAAACATGTTTAGGTTAAACTTTTGGACTAATTATATACCTATGCATGTTAGATTATTGTGTTAATTCAAATACTTACAAGTGGTATCAAAGCCACCCATGATCGATTTGAATTTTAGGTTTTACGAAATTTTGGAAATTTTCAGGGTTGATCGGTATTCGAATTACGTTTATGTTTGGTGACTCGTTTTAAGAAATTATTTAAAAAAAAAATCCAAATTATCACGCAGATCAACCCAGTTTTGGGTTAGCTTTTAGGTCGCTGGGTTTTCTCACCCAAACCCAGTTGCTTCTAAGGGTCAAAGCCACCACTGTCAGTGGTTTTTCGGTGAGTTTCTCACATGAAATTTGTGCGATTCACGATGATGAAGATGATCGTTGGTCGTCCACCGTGATTTGGTCCAGATTGAGCCAAGATCGACTGCCTGTTCGCTTGATCGGTTTGGGCTTCAACTGTCGTCCTTCATCGCTTCGATCCGTGTTTGTGGGTCATCGACTAGTCGGTTTACCTCTCGTCGGTGCCTTCTGGGTACAACGTGGAGGTTTAGGTGGCGACGACGAGAACCTAGGGTTCACAGAGGTCGGTCTTTTGCTTCGACCACCTTTTAAAATTCGATATAATATAATGGTATGCTCTGTAATTATTTTGGGTTATTGTGTGGTTTTTATAAAGTTTCAAGGTAAAGTTATAATTACCAAAATGTACTGGGTCAGTTTGAAATTTTGAAAACGTTTTGGAGCGGATTTATAATTACTGAAAGGTTAAGGGGTCATTTTGTAAATTTCAAAGGCTTTTGGCCAATTTTTAATTATTGAAAATTTCTAGGCCAGTTTTTTAATTTTTTTAAAATATAGGGGCCGATTTGTACTTACTTAAACTTGAGGGGTCTTTCTATAATTTTGAAAAATCAAGAGTATTTTTGTAATTTTGATAAAAATTAAAGAATCAACTCAAATTTAAATATTTTTTTGTATATCTTTTATGGTTAAATAAAATAGTCCATCATTCTAAATGGAATAATTGAAACAAGATGTCACCAAAGTGACATATCTTGTGTAGATTGTTCATAAGGGGTGTTGGATGTTTGTGTGCATGTAAATCCATGCGAGTATTAGCCAACCCAAAGGAAGACTAATACTTGGCCAAATTGTACACACATATATGGTGATAAACATGTGACGATTATATGGTCTTATATGTGAATAATAAGTTGATCCAAAGTTAGATTTATTATTTAACATGAATTATTATCAATGTTTGATCACTACAACAAGGGTGCCACTTACAATTAATATTACTGTCCAAAGACTTGATATTAACGTTGTGATAGGTATCTTGAGATTAGACTAACCATTATTTGAATTTATTGACTATTGTATTTGGTTATTAATGTGAGCATATTTGTGTGTTTGTTTTATTCTCTTTAAAGCTAGTGTTTATACTATATCTGCTAATACCAACTCTATACTCATGCTTAATGGGGCCAACTTTAAGGATTGGAAAGAAAACATATCTATTGTTCTCGGCTACATGGATCCGGACCTTGCAATTCGGATTAAGTAGCCCGTTTCTCTTACGGATGCAAATTCTTCTAATGATAAAAAGAACTTTGAGAAGTGGGACATTCTGGGGGCATTTAAGGGTACGGTATCTGAAAAGACAACCAAAGCCAAAGAGTTTATGGAAATACAAACACGGTTAAATGGTCAAGGCTAACCTAGAGGGGGGGGGGGGGGGGTGAATATGTTTGCCACCTTTTTCGACTCCCTTGAAACAAACAAAAGTTTGTCCCTCTAGATTGCCTGTATCACAATATATATATATATATATATATATATATATATATATATATATATATATATAAATATATATAAATTAAAGACAATTAATCAATATATAAAACATGTAAAGTGTGACACAAACAAACATTCATAACACATACACAAATGATATATTATAGTAAGGAAGTCAATTTACATAAAATGTTCTATCCACATGTCGTATGTAAATTATATCAGATGTACACGTCATTGACAAAGAGGATAAAATTGCCAGGTGGACATCCGAATAGACATTCAGAAAATATCCCGCAACATATCACCAAAGAAGAGGAACCCAAGTAAGTATAAAAACAAGTATTAAGCAAAACCTGCTCGGGATCAGTTGACGTCACTCTGGGTCAGCTGACTTCATGTTCTACTCGGGATTAAATGACGTCATTCGGGATTAACTGACGTCATATTCCACTCGGGACAAACATGAAGAAACCTGAATAAAGAAACCCAGCGCATAACTTGCATACGAACCAAGAATCATGTTAAAATACGCAAAGATATCCACGTCGAAGAAGAATTCCAAGATGAATAGAATACCAAACAGGAAAAAGGTTCCAAATCAGACAATAATTTTATTTCTTCAAAAAGACTACGTATTTGTAAGGAAAGTCCTAACTGGACTATATCACTAAAGTCCCATTCGATCTCTATACAAATCTCCGAAATAGGAAAGAAGACAGACTACTCCAAACAAGTAACCAATCATAATTAAAATACAAAAATCTTTTATTACTTGTACATAAAGGATTAGGGTTCTATGCACATATAAATAGACCCATAATCTCGCCATAAAAGAGATAGCAATATACAGAGAGAAAAAAAAGAGATCGAGAGTTGTAAATCTTTTTCAATAGTGGATTTTGGCTTGGTTGTTTATTCAACCACCCGTAGACGTTTCTCCTGTCATCGGAGTTTTACCACGTAAAACTTGTGTCCAATTACTTCCTCATTCTCTTTCTCTTTGAGATCATAGCTAAAATCCAATCTTGTTGACTTTTCTCATACATCAAGAAATCGACGTCAACAATTGGCGCTAGAAGAAGTGGGCTTGAACCTCCGATCTGATTAAAAGTAATGGCGGGAAGCAGAAACAGTTATGAGGATATCCAAAAATCTCCATATAATGTCCATATTGGCAGTAGTTCACGAGATCTCGCCACAACCACCAAAAACAAACCAACATCTCTGACAGGGATCCAACAAATCCCTCAAACCAGTGAAGATCTGACACAACGTTTTCGTGAGGCACTACAACAGCTGGCAGTGGACGCGGTGAAGGAAGTAGTTGATCTACTAGCTGCGGAAGAGACGCAACTTCCTAATCCTCCACTTACAAGGCTTCACTCGGTGATAGTTGGGCCATAACCAAATGTACCAGAAACTGGAAGGAACTCTGTTCCAATTAATCAGCCTAAACGTGAAACACCCGAAGAGGAGCAACCATGCCAGAGGTAGAGCCATGATCAGATAGCCCATACTAGACACTGCAAGTATGACTGACACAGGGATCGGTCGTCATCAGAGGATAGTGATCCACACCACCGCAAGCGCCATCATGAAACTATACGCCTGTAAGGATCAACCTATGAGACTCGTCAATAAATCAAAAAGGAGCTTGAAAAAGGCATGACTGTCACTCGGCGGTTTAACCATCATGGAGATCCGGTGGGAGATATAGACGTTGTAATTCAGAGCCTGACCCAAGAAGTTGAAAACAATAGGCTTCAAATGGACACACTGGTTAGAAGTTATGGGTATTATGACTTGTCTGACGACGATTTTGATAGTCCATTCACTAGGGACATTCTTCCAACCCCATTCCCAGAAAGATTCAGGATGCCACACGTGGAACAGTTCAAGAAGGATACAAATCCTAAAGAACACGTCAGACGGTATAAAAGTACTATGGCTCAGTATGCCCACATCGACCCTTTATTATGTCTCAAGTTTCTATAGACTTTAGGAGACACAGGCTCAAGATGGTTTAGATGATTGCCCCCAGCAAGCATCGAGAGTTTTGGTGAATTAAGTAGAAGTTTTTCAAGACAATTTATGGGCAACGTTCATAGGAAGAAATCAATGGCTTACATTTCTCAACTGAAACAAAGGAAATATGAGTCGCTAAAGAAATACCTGGGGAGATTCAGCCAGGCGGTATCAGAAATCGGCGGTGCAAATGATGAAGTAATAATTGCTGCATTCATAAACAATTTACAGAATGGACGACTATCTTTTGACTTAAGAAGGGTCTGTCTAACCAGATATACAGATATGATGGACATGGCAGGAGGATATGCATTAGCCGAAGAAGAGGAGTTAGCCACATGAGGATGCTACATGCACGGAGGAAAACCCGAACAAAAGGATGCCGAGTCAAAGGTACAGAACCAAAAGGGAAAAAAAAAAGGGAACGATAAAGAAAAAAGCAAGGACGGAGGAAATGGGCGTAATGCTGACCAGACCACGGAGAAATTCCAAGGAAAATATGCAAACTAAACCCCTCTCCGAAAAAAGTAGGAAGAAATCTTGACCATACTAGAAGAAAAGAATCTGGTAAAAGAGCCACGCCGACAATCTCATTTTGTCTGACGAGATACAATAAAATACTGCAGATTCCACAAGGAAACCGGTCATGAGACTTTCAAGTGTTACTAGCTCAGAGATTACATAGAGACCCTCATTCGGGAAGGACATTTACAAAATATAATCCTGAAAAGGGATGAGAGGCCAGAAACTAAGAAAGAAACTAGGGCCGATCATAGCTCCGGTCGAAACCAAATGGCTAGCCCCGAAGCCAATGAAGTAATACAAACAATCTTTGGAGACCATAAACGGGAAGAAGTAACCGAGAGCAAACAAAGGAAATCAGAGAAGTGGTGGAGGCAAGACAGAACTTTGACGTGAAATCGGTCAAACCAGACCCGAAAAGGGTAAAGAAAGGTTGGGACCTAATAATATTCACAGAAGCTGACTCATATGGGGTCGATGTTTGACCAAATGACGCCCTAGTCATAAGTGCCCGAATTGGACACAGGAAAGTCAGGAGAATCTTAATAGACAATGGAAGTTCGACAGATATTTTCAATGTAGCTGTCTATGATCAACTCAGGTTGGACCGAAGGATTTGCAGCCTTTTCATACTCCACTCAGAGGATTCGGGGGAGTTGAGGTAAGGTCTCTCGGGACGGTAAAGTTACCTGTGAAAATTGGAGTGGCACCTTGTCAGAGAATAGTTTTACTCAATTTCGTAGTGGTAGATTTAGATAATTGGCCATATAACGCATTGTTAGGACGACTATTCTTGAATAAAACAAAGGCTGTAACAGCTACTTACACCTTAATGATCAAATTCCCTACCGAACAGGGTCAAAGTAGTCAAGGGGTCCTAGAAGATGGCCCGAAGAGCTAACCTGTCAATTTACAAAGACATAAACGATTGAGAACAAGTATGCACTATAACACAGCCGAATCAGAACAAAGAGTCACTATCATTCGAATTTGATCCAAGGGAAGAACCAAAGGAGTACAAAAATGAACCAGTTGAAGAATTAATCTTGAAAGAAGATGAACCAGACAAGAAGATCAAGATCAAGGCCAATTTGGAAGGAAAAGTCAAACAAAGCCTCACTGATATGCTCAAAGAATACAAGGATGTGTTCGCCTGGAGTCATGAAGACATGGTCGGGATAGATACCCGAATAATATCTCATCATCTCACGGTAGACCCGAATGTAAAATCGGTAATACAAAAGAGAAGATCATTCAATCTTGAGAGAAGTCAGACAATCAAGCAGGAAGTGGAAAAGTTACTCGCTGTAGGATCAATTAGAGAGATCAACTATCCTCAATGGGTAGCTAATGTGGTCCTCGTCCAAAAAAAAAATGGTCAGTGGAGAATGTGCGTAGATTTCACAGATTTGAATAAAGCATGCCCAAAAGACAGTTTCCCACTGTTAAGGATAGACCAATTGGTTGATGCTACATCAAGTCATGAATTACTCAGTTTCATGGACGCCTACTCAGGATATAACAAAATGCGGATGTAACCAATCCGGATGAACAAGGCTGATGAATAAAAAACGGCGTTCATAATCGATCAGGTCTTATAGTGTTATACAGTAATGCCCTTCGGATTAAAAAATGTAGGGGCAACATACCAAAGGCTGGTCAACAGAATCTTCGCACGCCAAATAGGAAGAAACATGGTAGTTTACATAGATGACATGTTGACCAAGAGCATCTCGGCAGACATGCATACTTCAGACCTGCGAGAGACATTCGAAGTTTTAAGGAGATACCAAATGAAGCTGAATCCGAACAAGTGCCTATTTGGAGTTCCTTCAGGAAGGTTCCTGGGTTTCCAAGTTCACCAAAAGGGAATCGAAGTAAATCCTGAAAAGATTCAAGCCCTACAGAAAATGACCTTACCAAAGACGTTGAAAGAAGTACAACGCTTAACAGGATGCTTAGCTTCCTTGGGTATATTCAACTCAAAGGCTACAGATACATGTGCTCCCTTTTTAAAAGTGATTAAAAAAGGAAAAGGACTCGAATGGATCGAAGAATGCGAGAGGGCATTCTTAAAAATCAAAGAGTACCCAGGGCAAGCTCCCATCCCTTCGAAACCGAAAATAGGAGAGATACTCCACTTGTACTTATCAATTACAGAATTAGCAGTAAACTCAGTCCTAGTCAGAACCGAAGATGGAGTACAGAGGCCAGTGTACTATACCAGCAAGGCACTTCTACCAGCCGAAACCAGGTATTCACAGGCAAAAAAAATGGCCCTATCATTGGTTTCAGCAGCAAGGAAGCTAAGACCATACTTTCAGGCTTATACAATCCAGGTTCTCACTGACTGCCCTCTTAAGCAAATTTTACAGAAGCCATAAATTTCAGGAAGACTGACCAAATGGGCAATCGAGCTAAGTGAATTCGATATCCAGTACGTCCCTAGGACATCTCTCAAAGACCAAGCATTGACAGATTTTATAGCAGAATTCACAGAACCAAACCTGAAAGCAAAAAAGATGTTTGGCAAAAAATTTCTATGGAAATTATATGTCGATGGCTCTTCAAACACTCACGGCAGCGGAGCAGGGATCGTAGTATACACCCAGAAAGAGATGATGTCGAGTGTGCCATGAGATTTGACTTCAAAGCAACAAATAATCAAGCCGAGTATGAGGCGCTACTAGTTGGACTTAGAGTTTTCATAGCCCTTGGAGCAGACGAGGTCGAGATATTTAGTGACTCACATGTAGTCGTCAACTAAGTCCTGGATGAATACCAAGCCAAAGATGAAGGCATGATAGTTTATCGTGACATAGCAAAATAGCTCCTTCAGAAATTCAAAGAATACAAGATTGCCCAGATCCCTAGGGAGGAGAATGAAAAGGCAGATGCTTTATCCAAGCTAGCATCAATAACAACCACAATCAGGCCAAAAACTATTCCGATCGCACATCTCCTTAAATCGAGCACAGCTGAGCCGAAAAAATTTAAAATTTCAAAAATCCGAACACCCTCAGACGGTTGGATGACTCAGTTAAAAAAGTTTCTGGAAGAAGGTGTGCTCCCTAAAGATCCCCTACAAGCCAAGCGTATCTGGTATCAGTCAACAAGATACACATTAATCGGATGAGAACTATACAGAAGGGGATTTTCCCGAATACTCCAAAGGTGTGTATCAGAGGAAGATGCATGTTAGATATTACAGAAAATCCATGGGGGAGTTTGTGGAAACCATATTGGGGGTAAACGTTTAGCACACAAGCTACTCAGGCAAGGCTATTACTGGCCCACTCTATTCTCAGATGCACAACGATGTTCGGAGAGTTGCAATACTTGCCAAAGGATTGCTAATGATATCCGACAACCCCCTGAACAACTTAGAAACCTTACATCCCCATGGCCATTTTCCATGTGGGGTTTGGACTTAATCGGTCCAATGCTAGCTGGGACAGGGGTGGAGCAAAGCATACCATAGTAGTCGTTGACTATTTCATGAAGTGGGCAGAAGTTGAAGCATTGATGCATATCACAGAAGGAAATAACACAAATTTCGTGAAGAAATATATTATCTACAGGTTTGGAGTTCCAAACACTATCATCACTGACAATGGCACCCAGTTCGATAACCTGAAATTCAGACAGCTATGTAAAGAGTACCAAATTGCCAATTACTATGCCACACCTGCCCACTCTCAAACAAACGGGCAAGCTGAAGCAATAAACAAAATCATCAAACATACACTCAAAGCAAAGCTAGATGCCAAGAGAGGAAGTTGGGTTGAAAAACTTCCCGAAGTATTATGGGCATATTGAACGACAACAAGAACTTCAATAGGAGAGACTCCATTCACTTTAGCGTTTGGAACAGAAGCTGTTATCCCTATAGAAACATCATATGCATAACCCAGGGTCAGGCTATATAATGAAGATCAGAATGTTGACATGCTGTTACATAGTCTAGATGAGCTAGAAGAGAAAAGGGAGAAGTCTCGAATACGAAATATGGCATATCAACAAAGAGTGGCTCGCCACTATAACTCTCATGTTCGAGTCAGGAAATTCCAAATAGGAGACCTGGTACTCAGAAAAGTGTCACTGAATACAAAAAACAAAGCTGCAGATTCCTTGGCTAACAAGTGAGAAGGCCCGTACAAAATTGAAGGAGTAGCTGGTCATGGAGCATATTGGATTGCACAACTAGATGGAGGGTCTTACCCCGACCATGCAATGCCCAATACTTGAAGATTTTCTATCCCTAAAATTTTATTTCCTTTTGTTAGGACAATTTTAGTCGGGTCAATTATTAGCTTTGGAATTTAAATCATTATTGGTTTTGCAGTTATAAATAAAAGTTAACTTGGGATTTCCGAAATATAAAGCATAAGCTAATAAGAACATATGAGAGACGAGCATGATAATAAGAACATGCAAATAGAATACTCGAGGACCATTAGTTCCTAAATGGGCGGAGAAGCTCGAAAGAGCATGCCAACTGAGCAAGGTCAGTCGACCTTAACAAAAAGGTAAACCCGATGCACCAGATTCTGGATAACGGCTCCGAGGGCTATCGGGAAAAATTCTGGTGAAATGCACAGTTGTGTTAAGCGGTTTGAAAAGCTTAACGATTCAGCAAACCCTTGCACAGAAAAAACTGGGGAGACGTCCTTGGTAATGTGTGAGGACTCGAACATATGATCTTGGTGAGCCTTGATGTAATGTTTGGGTAATAACCCGAGTATGAAATACGAGTAAATATACTCGTTTGTTTCAAGATGGCTCGGTTAATATAAGCCAGTTTAATAGGATACTTGGCATAAAAAGATTGAATTAGTCAGTAATAAGATACTTGGCGTTGAAGGTAGCTCTGGGTAACGAAACTGAGTTTAATAAGATACTCGGTGAAGTTATTCGGATAAAATTAGCTAGTTTAATGAGATACTTGGCATAAAAAGATTGCATTAGCAAGTTTAACAAGATTTGGCAGAGATCACGTTAGCCAGTTCAATAAGATACTCGGCGTTATAAGCAACTCTAAATATTAAAACCAAGATATTTGATACTCGGTGAAATTTCTTGAGCAATGAGTTGGGATTAAACCACTCAGTTTTCTGAATTACAATCTAACACGAGATTTCATTAAATAAAAATCAATACAAAAGTGAATCTTTACAAAGATGAGTCAAGGCTAGGAGGGGGATTTGGAACTCTTGCCAATGCTCGGGTCAGGCACCATTTCGTACTCACGGAGGAGACTTTCATTTGAAGGCCAAGTAAAATTGTCGACCGAATCATCCATCCATTCGCTGTAATCTTCTCTAGGGATCGGGCCAACATCAGGTACCAAACCTTCTACGCCGGGTTCCTGACTGGCATAAAAGGTCGAGAGAGAGTGCTCTGATGGAACCTCCAAATGCATAGGATGAGGCTCTTTACCTCGACTGCGGTAATAAGCTCTCCACTCTTTCATCTGAGTCCAAAGAGATTCCAGGGACAGGTCCACGTGGTTCTTGATCGACAGCTCTCAGTTGGTTCATGATTTTTCAGTTGCCCAATTCTTGACCTTAAAATATTCACCAGCTGAAACCAACCCTCGCTGAAATTCTCGAAGGAGAAGGGCGTCATAAGCAGGGGATCTTTTAAAACGATCGAACCCCTGGACTTCAAGTTCCAACCTGGCCTCTTTGGATAGGGACTCGATCGTCAAAGCTTGGCGTTCCAAGTCTTCGATCTTCTGTTCATAGGACGACTTGGACTGCTCTGCTTCCTTTTCTGCTTTGAGCATCGATTCCTGGGCAGAAGACAATAAGTTTTGAAGTGACATAGCCTTCTCCTCTGCCAAAGAAGCTCTTTCCTCGACTTCCACTTGCTTCGCCAAACAGTGGTCAGCAAACACCTAGGCAGAGACAACCTCCTTTTGATAAGCCGATTCAACCAGAGCACGGCTATCCTCACTCTTCTTCAGCTGAGCTTCAAGAAGCCTTATTCGATCGACTTGATGTTGTTGCGTCTGAACCAGCTCAGCAAACTAGGCCACCATCTATAAGGAAATGAAATTAAAAATCTAACAAGCAAGATAAAAAAGAGTCGGGAATAAAACTTACATAAGATACGCCGTTGAAGATATTGTAAAGACGACTAGATAAAGAAGCTTCCATGAGATGGCTCCAGTGATCATCCCCGATGAAAGCCCGACTAGATGACATCGCCCTCAGCATATCCTGGGGAGAAGGATAGGAAAGACCTCTTGAAAGTTCAACCCTTACATCTTCAACCTCAGGATAGAAGGAGCCGCTATTCGGGTCAGAGACTATCTCTGCACCTGCTGATTCTTCAACATGAATGTTTGGGGGAATCTCGGCCTCAGTATCCTCATCACTCAAGTCAATGGCGCTAGAGGAAGGGGAATGAAACTACCCTAGGAACCTTATGAGGACGAGTAGGAGAATCGACCGCTTTCCGTTTCTCAGCCCAAGTACGGTGGACGCTGAGATTAGCTGAGGGGTGATCATCATCCCCATAGGATTCAAAAAGGTCAGGACCTACATTTATTTGTCCATCAGAGGTTTTATCTCTATCCCCAACACTCAACTGGGGAGCTCGACTCACCGGGCCCTTCACAAAGACCATCACTTTACCTCTCCCCTCTTCAGGCAATTCCTGAGTGCAGTCAGCTGGGCCACTCGAACCACTAGATTCCCTTACGATCGGTTGGATAACTTCTTTGGGGAAATATTTAGGGATCTGCTCGTCAGCCTCATCAGGGTCCTCATCTGACTCGGGCGGGGTAATACCTTATTTGCTTTGACGAGAAGATTTTTTTTGGCTTGCCTGAAAAATTGATTTCACCTGGCGAGCTTGGATGTCGCAGACGATGTCCGAGTCATACACTTAAAAAAAAATTAGAATTAAGTTAGAATATAAAAAGCAACATTAAAAGGGGGGGGGGGGGGGGGTAAGAAGATCACTTACATCGCCTGCGGTAGCCTGAAATCTGGCTAAAGAAGCCAAGATCTATCATTTTCTCCTCATTGAAAAGATAAGACTTGCCTCTTTTTTCTAAAGTGCGAATTGCAGCCCGAGCAAGTCTGGTTAGCTCAATGTCGCAAAATTCAAGTTTTTTCTTGTTCCATACACCAGGGGAACGGAAAAAACGGGGAACCTTCAACACCGTTCGATTCTCCCTGGACAAAAGAGTAACTTGAAGTCCAAGGTTCTCTCCAGCAAAAAACCAACTGTTCTTCCAGTACTTGTTGTCGAAGGGAATCCTCATGCAAAGCCCCTCTTTTTGGCATCATTGGAGGTGTCAACTCCCCGATTCACTTTTGTCCCTTCAGAGACCCAGCAATTTGGCGGATTAGACATGAGAAAATAAGTCCCTGTTCGACCAGATTGCCTTAGTGTGTATAAGTGCCTGATTTCACTCGGAGAGGGCGGCGACAGATTCATTCGGCTCCACATATGCCACATACACATCAAGATCTTATAGCTGTCCGGGGCCAGTTGGGCTGGAGAATTCCCTGCTTCAGCCAAAAACCAGACAATAAACGGCTAAAGAGGAAGAGTGACGTCGTAACAAAGCATGGACCCATAAATTGCCACCATGCCAGGGGGAGGGTTCCACGCAGCTCTATCACCGACAGGAGACAGTGTAACTGACTCATCCAAGTCGAATCGAGCATGATACTTCCCGATCTCATCTTCCCCTACCATATTCGGCTCGGCGTCATACCTACTCGGGCGATCGACAGAAAAAGAGAGACGAGATTTTCTAAACTCCTCTTCAACGTCCTTCTCATCAATAATTTGTTCCCTGATTCGAACACTGCCAGAGTTGTGTTTATGGACTTCATTTCTACTTTGATGTTTTCCCATCCTCGATTAAAGAGGTACCCTATGATCAGAAACGATAGATTTAGAACTAGATTCAGAACTAAAACGGGCGTTGAGGTAAGGTCCAGAAACGTCAACATCTAAAAAATAAGGTTCATCAGGAGGGATTTCCCTCAATAATCTATGAGCGCAAGAAACCAGTTGAAAGTCTCCACGATCAAGCGCTTTAAAGCCTATGGTAAAAAGACAATGATGGGAAGATGGATCCATTAAAACTAACCTTGAGTAAAGAAACCTGTTGTAGAAACGGTAACGGAGAATAGAGATTTTCTGCACAAAGAAATCTGGGTTAGAAAATTTCTGGTTTGAATATGAGAATAAACTAGGGCAACCCTGTTCAGTGGAGCATTTAAAGGGACAATAGCACAAAACCCTAGGACCTCAAGAGGCGGGAAAAATCGAAGATAGATTTGATGATGTAGGCGGCACACTAGGAGACGCGTAGGTCGCTTCTCATAAATGGTATCAAGAAATGAAGCGGTAGAGGACACGTGTTATGAGAAGAATTGACCAAGATCGTCAGGACTCCAAAACATCGCAATCATTGAGATTTCGCGTGAGGAGGCAAATTGAATTTACATGGTCACCATTAAGACACATCATTATGACAAGACATTTACTCTAGCGTTAATGAGACAAAAAATTGAAGGGTTGATTAAAATACTTTCGCCTGGAACGAATCTCTATTCGGTACAAATATTTTAAGGGGGTATTGTCGTATGCAAATTTCATCAGATGTACACGTCATTGACAAAGAGGATAAAATTGCCAGGTAGACATCCGAATAGACATTCAGAAAATATCCCGTAAGATATCACCAAAGAAGAGGAACCCGAGTAAGTATAAAAACAAATATTAAGTAAAACCTACTCGAGACCAGTGACGTCACTCGAGGTCAGCTGACGTCACTCGAGGTCAGCTGACGTCATGTTCTACTCGGGATCAAATGATGTCATTCGGGATCAGCTGACGTCATGTTCCACTCGGGACAAACATGAAGAAACCCGAATAAAGAAACACAACACATAACTAGCATACGAACCAAGAATCATGTTAAAATACGCAAAGATATCCACGTCGAAGAAGAATTCCAAGATGAATAGAATACCAAACGAGAAAAAGGTTCCAAATCAGGCAACAATTTTATTTCTTTAAAAAGACTACGTATTTGTAAGGAAAGTCCTAACTGGACTATATCACTAGAGTCCCATTCGATCTCTATACAAATCTCCGAAATAGAAAAGAAGTCAGACTACTCCAAACAAGTAACCAATCGTAATTAAAATTAAAAAATCTTTCATTACTTGTACAAAAAGGATTAGGGTTCTATGCACATATAAATAGACCCATAATCTCGTCATAAAAGAGATAGCAATATACAGAGAGAAAAAAGAGAGATCGAGAGTTGAAAATCTTTTTCAATAGAGCATTTTGGCTCGGTTGTTTATTCAACCACCCATGGACGTTTCTCGGGTCATTGGAGTTTTACAACGTAAAACTTGTGTCCAATTACTTTCTCATTCTCTTTCTCTTTCTCTTTGAGATCACAGCTAAAATCCAATCTTGTTGACTTTTTATAAGTTCCTCGGTTTTGATTGGCTTATTTCATTGACAACCACATTTGGGGTTCAATGTGTAAGGGTGGTTAGGTCATCATTGCTTAAGTCCTCTTTCAAGCTTCAAAGGTAAAATCACTAGCTTAACCTTCATTGAAGAGATTTAGTGCACACACTCACTCTCATGCATATTTTTGATCACTTTGCATGTGTGCTTATGTCTTGATTATGTGTCTACATTTGTTATCTTTTGCTTGTTTGAATTGATTGCATATTGTGATTAAAATGTCATGTCATGTTAGACATTAGGATGCATTCCTTTCACCTCATTTCACTTGCATGAATTGTGTGTGTGTGTGTGTGATGGTGGTGAGCATTGCGTTACTGGAACAGCGCCCTCACAAGCGCCAACACCAGCGTAGCTTTCCAGTAGCTTGTCGCTGGTGGTACGCTGGTCGTCATGTGCATAGGCACCAGCGTAACTTGTCTAGAGGGTTGTCGCTGGTCGTGCGCTACTCGACCAGCGTGCAGGCACCAACGTAACTTGTCCAGTGGATTGTAGCTGGTCGTGCGCTACTCGACCAACGCACAGACACCTGCGTACATTGCTTTTTTTTTTTTCCTGTTTTTACCAAAACAACATAGCTTCACTTTGGGCTTTATATAAATACACCATTTTCTTCCCAATTCGTTTTTAGAGCTTCCTAACCTATTTTTGAGTGAGAGATAAGGTTCTTTAGAGAGAGAAGCTCAAATAAGCCATTTTTACTCAACCATCCTTAAAATCCAAATCATCAAGCATCTTCCAAGCATGGGTTTCTTATGTGTGCATGACTAGGTATTCTCTACATGTTCTAAGTTTTATATTTTCATTACAAAGACATGTATGCCTAGGGTTTTAGTCTTTATTGCATATTAAATGCTTGTTTGAATTTTTAATTGCTTTTATGACATGCTTGTGTATTGATTGTTGGTTGAGATGCATTAATTTGTGATAGCTAGCATTTAGAACGATTTTACCCTTCTAGCTAATTCTTCTTGCCTTTGCATTTAGAACATTGATATCTAGGATTTGTTTTAATTGTCATTATTAATCCTAGATAAGCATGAATGTTTTGACCTAGCATTTTTGCATATTGAATATTCTTGCATATTCACTTAATTTGCCATTATATCTTCATTGTTGAGTTAGCTTGTGGCTAAGTGGTTAGTGCACAAGGCTAGGGATCTAAAATCACTATTACGGCCCGTTGGGTAGAGTGAAAGGGTTAGTAACTGGAGGGTTAGACGGGAGGTCAACCTAGTTTGTAAACTTTTGCTCAATAGTGGATTTTCTGGATCAAGGATGGCGCTCTAAACAGTCCGTGGTTTTTCCCATTTGGAGGGTTTCCACGTATACATTGCGTGTCTTTATTGTTTTATGCTTGTTATCTTTTAATTGATCACTGAGTAGAATGGGGTAAATTTGATAACATTAACTAATTCGCAAAATCGGTAATTTATCAAATTAAAACCTATTCACCCCCCTCTAGGTTATAGTCATACACTTTCTAGGGAATTTCAATTGGTATCAAATCTGGTGCCTAGATATACTTAGGTGATCCGTGCATTGTGTGTGTCTTACCTTGTACATTTTGGTTGTTTGCATTTTGTGTGTTGCATTACATTTGCATCTTCATATCATTTATTACCCTCAAACACAATGAGTGGAAACGGAAATAGTCATGAGGGAGCCTCAAGCACAAGACCCTCAATAAGGTGAAATATGATACTTGGAAGGGCAAGATGGAAGCCTATCTTTGCCAAATAGATGACCGTGCTTGGATGGCTATTGAAGACGGTTATACTCCTCTAACAATGACCACTGATGATGGTGTAGAAGCACATAAGCCCAAGTCTAGTTGGAGTACTCAGGAGTTTGAAGCATCAAAGTGGAACAACAAGGCTATGCATGCCATTCTTTATGCTGTGGACGATAATCAGTACAAGCTGATCCAAAACACTAGGATTGCTAAGGAGGCTTGGGACATTCTTTAAACGGCACATGAGGGAACCGAGGTAGTCAAGAACTCAAAGCTCCAAGTCCTCCAAATGCAGTTTGAGATGATTAGAATTGAGGAGCATGAAGGCTTCAATGACTTCCAAGTGAAGTTGATGGATATTGTCAACTAAAACTATCAACTTGGTTACCCCTACTCAGATAGGAGAGTCAAGCAAAAGATTATGAGGTCACTTCCGTTAAGGTTCGAATCAAAAGACGGCACTTGAAAAGAATAGTGAGTACAAGAATATGAAGCCGAGTGAAGTCATTGGAAGACTTTTAGCTTATGAGTCTAGATGGAACACCTCACCAATACCTCTGAAGAAGCAAAAGAGCATTCAATGAAGACCACTAAGGTTGAAGAAGATGAGGAGGACTCAGATGAAGAAATGGCCCTCATGGTTGAAAGATTCAAGAAATTCATGAAGTTTGAGAGGAAAGGTTCTGGGTCAAAGAGGAAAGAAGTGAAAAGGAAAACTCCCTTCAAGAAGATTGAAAAGTTTCAAGAAAGTGACTCCAAGAAGGGCATTCAATGCTATAAATGCAGTGGCTTTGGTCATATTGCTCTAGAATGTAGAGCTGACAAAATTGACCCGTAACCCGCCAACCCGACAAGAACCCGAGGTCAATAAACGGGTTGGGTTGGCTTCTAAACGGGTTCGGGTTGTAATCGGGTCAACCCGTGTAACCCGTTTATTATACGGGTCGTGTCGGGTTTGGATTCACGGGTTCGCGGGTGACCCGTATAACCCGTATAGTTTTACAGATAGATTTTTAATTATTATTGTTATAGGGGTTAAAAATAAATTTTAACATACTATATAAACATTCTTTTAATACAAACCCTAACCCTATCACTTGCTCAGTTGCTCGTTGCCCTCAACCTCTCAGCCGTTCAGCACTCAGCCCCTCACCCTAACTGCCTAACCCTTTCAATCGCTCACCCTTTAAGACTCAGAGTCTCAGTCACTCTCCTACGCCGTCGTCAACTTGTCATCGTCTCCCACGTCCGTCGTCATCCTCCCTTACATGTCAATCTGTCATCGTCATCGTCGTCGTCGTCCCTCACCTGTCGTCGTCGTCGTCGTCATCCCTCACCTGTTGTCGTCATCGTCCCTCACCTGTCGTCGTCATCGTCATCCTCACCTGTCGTCGTCATCGTCATCCTCACCTGCCATCGATGATCTATCACTCGCCTTCTATCACTCTCTGACGGTGACAGATCGCCAACGACAGATCGCCAGTCACCTTATATCACTCTCTGACTCTCTTACGTCGTCGTCGTCGTCGTCGTCGTAGTAGTCAGAAGTCAGAACTGCTTGGTTGGTCGCCGTCCGTCACCTGTCGACAGGCTGTCGTCTCCCTCACCGGCTACTGAGATTTTCAAGCGGTAATTCCAAATTTCCAATATTCCAAATGACATTTATTTTATATTTTTATGGAATTTTTTAGGGTTTGAAACGAAATCCAAATGTTGTTTGAATCTGTAATTGTTTTTGTGTTTGTGGGTTTGGACTGTTCGTATATGATATTTGTTTTTGTTTTTGAATATGGAATTTTGTAGGCAGACCTGCAAGGGTCTCAGTTGTTTGAGTGTTGTTTGAATGTGGAATTGTTTTTGTGTTTGTGGGTTTGTACTGTTCGTATATGATATTTGTTTTTGTTTTTGAATATGGAATTTTGTAGGCAGACCTGCAAGGGTCTCAGTTGTTTGAATGTTGTTTGAATGTGGAATTGTTTTTGTGTTTGTGGGTTTGGACTGTTTGAATATGATATTTCTTTTTGTTTTTGAATCTGGAATTTTTTAGGTCTCAGTTGTTTGAATCTGGAATTGTTTTTGTGTTTGTGGGTTTGGACTGTTTGAAGTTGGGTTTACTGTATATTACAAATTCGATGCCATTTTCTACTACTGTTCAAGTTCAGGTTTAGATTTGTTTTCTGACATTTAAAATTCTGCCTCTGTTTCAATAGTGTTTTTCTTTTAATTGTAATATAATTGTAAAAACAAATCAAAAATGGAAAAACATATTCTGTTTCACCGTTTGTTTGTTAAATGTGAAGGCAGTAAGGCAGATATATATAAATAGATGAAGCATAGTGTTTGTTTGAATCTGGAATTGTTTTTGTGTTTGTGGGTTTGGACTGTTTGAATATGGCATTTCTTTTTGTTTTTGAATCTGTAATTTTTTAGGCAGACCTGCAAGAGTCTCAGTTGTTTGAATGTTGTTTGAATCTGTAATTATTTTTGTGTTTGTGGGTTTGAACTGTTTGAATATGGCATTTTTTTTTTGTTTTTGAATATGGAATTATGGCTTGGTAAGTCTTGGTAAGTCTTGAATTGTATTGAAATTAAATTTTATATGTTGTTTTACAGCAAAATCTATGGATTCAAGTTCAAACAATGACGTTATTCCAAGTTTGGGAGAGGAAGAGGAAGGTAATGACACTATGGAGCCAGTGGAGGCAAATAGCAGGTCTAATACCCCGACTGGGAGTGGTCAAGATCGAAAAAGAAAGCGCACTTCCGCTGTGTGGTCTTCGTTTGTGATTGTAGGAAAAAATGCACAGAGAAAAGAACATTGTAAGTGCAAATATTGTGGAAAGCAATACATTTGTGAAGGCACTCATGGTACAGGTAACATGAAACGTCATATAGAGTTTCAATGTCCTAAGATAATGATGCATGACCCTCGTCAAATGTTATTGAAAAATAATAAGTCTGCCAACATGACAGTTTCCAATCCGAAAAGTCAAAATGAATTTAGAACAATAGTAGCTGAAACTATTGTTTTGCATGATTTGCCTTTTTCATTTGTTGAGTGGTCGGGTGTTAGAAAAATGATTGGATATTGCACAGATGAGTTCCATATGGTGTCTAGGAATACCGCGAAAGCGAATGTATTGAGCTTGTATTGTATTGAAAAAACTAAAGTCAAGACATTGCTAGAAGAAGCTCCTAGTAGAATATGTCTAACATCTGATTTATGGACTTCCATAGCCACGGATGGTTACATGTGTCTCACAGCACATTTTATTGATAAAAATTGGGTTCTTCAAAAAAAAAAAGTATTGAGCTTTTGCTTTATGCCACCTCCACATGATGGGGTTTCTTTAGCGGATAAAATTAAGACATTGTAGTGTGAGTGGAAAATTGAGAACAGAATTTTTTCGATTACTTTGGACAATGCTTCATCCAATAATTCATTAGTGCATAATTTGAAAAGTCATTTGAACATAAACAAAGCACTTTTATGTGATGGAGAATTCTTGCATATTCGTTGTTGTGCTCATATCATTAATTTGATTGTTCAAGATGGATTAAAGGAAATAGATGGTGTTGTCCATAAGGTTCGTGAGAGTGTGAAATATGCGAGAGCTTCGCAAACTAGAAAGCAAAAGTTTTTAGAGTGTATCAAACGAGTTCATTTAGATTCTAAAAGGGGTTTAAGACAAGATGTTCCTACTAGATGGAATTCCACTTACCTTATGCTTGATAGTGCTATTATTATCGACTTGCTTGGACTGCATTAGAGTTGGCTGATAGTAATTACAAGCATTGCCCTTCTGAAAGTGAGTGGGAAAATGTTGAGAAACTTTGCAAGTTTTTGCGTCATTTTTATGACACTACTAATCTTTTTTCGGGAACAAAATATCCCACTTCAAATTTGTACATGCCTAAGGTGTTTATCACTTATTTGACTTTGATGCAAAACTTGGCAAGTGATGATCCGTTCTTTAAAGCGATGTCAAATCAAATGTATACCAAGTTCAATAAGTATTGGTTTGATTTTTCCACTATTTTAGCTATAGCTATTATTTTGGATCCTCGTTACAAAATGGAGTTTGTGATGTTTGTTTATGAGAGATTGTATGGTGCCGAATCAAAGCAATTGGAAGAAGTTAAGGGGAAATTGTTTGCTTTGTTTAATGAGTATGTGACTAGCTCGACTGGACGATCTACCATTAGGCCATCTCCACCATCTTATCCTAGTACTTCTAGTGGACGACAAAGAGTAGATGACCTTGATCTTGTTTTACTGGTAATAAATTCTTTGTTTATTTAATCGATATTTGTTTATAGTAATAACTTTTTTGCTTTAATATTTTAATTACACATGTGTAGGACTTTGATAATAATATCAATGGTGATATTGTTGACATTCAAAGAACACAATTGGATTTGTATTTGGAGGAGAGAAGACTTGAAAGATCAATTGATTTAAACATTTTAGACTTTTGGAAGGGCAATGAACCTCGTTATCCTGAACTTGCTGCCATGGCTCGTGATGTTTTAAGCGTTCCAATATCTACAGTGGCATCTGAATCAGCATTTAGCATGGGTGGTCGGGTTCTTGATCAATTCCGGAGTTCACTTCTTCCGAATGTAGCAGAAGCCTTAGTTTGCAGTCGTGATTGGATACTTGGAAATGGAGGTAATGATTTTACCGTGACTTTGATAACTGTATTGTTGATTTCACTTTTAATAATTGATATTTTTATTTAATTTTATATCACCTAATCATTATTGTAGAGAGTGCAATTTTGAAATGTGAAGAAATTACTAAAGACTTGTGGGAAATGGAGGATGACAGTACTCCTGCTAGTACTCAAACAATGCACGACCAAAGTTCAATTCAAGGCTATTAAATACATATCCTGATCCATCAATTTCTTTGGACAACAATTTGGACCAATTTGTGATTATGGATGACTGTATGGATTATTTATGGATTCATTTTTTTTTTTAACTTTGTAATGATTATGGATAAGTGGATAACTATATTTGTCTTTCGGGATGACTGTATTTAATTTTATATTTGTTGTATTATTTAATGATATTAGATTGGATTTGATTGGATTTGATTATTAAAACTTATTACTCTATAAGGTAATAAGGTTTGATGTATTTGTGTTAGATTAATATGATATTTTTTTTAAATGTTAGGTAAATGTGTTAAATGGGTTCGGGTTAAACGGGTCACACGGGTCAAACCCGACCCAGTAAGACTCGATTAGATTATTAAACGTGTCACGGGTCAACCCGTTTAACCCGTGTATTTATTCGTGTCGTGTTGGGTTTCAGACGGTTAACCCGTTTAATTAAACGGGTCGTGTCGGGTTGATAGTTAATTCTATTCGGGTTGTGTCGGGTTGATGTCAACCCGACCCATGAACCCTAATTGCCAGCCCTACTAGAATGTGCAAATTTGAAGAAAAAGAAAAAGGGAAGGCAATGGCGGCTACTTGGAGTGATAGTGAAGACTTAGAAGAGGAAGAAAAGTCTTTAGATGATGAAGATCGAGTTGCAAACTTCATTGCCTTCACAACATCTCATAATGGCAAGAAAGTTGTGAGTGACAAGGAAGAAGTAGATGACTCTAGTGTTAAGAGTACCTCTTCTAACTCTAGGTTTGAGATTGATAAGGAAATGGACTATGTAGACTTCATGAAGTTTTTTGAATAGTCTATATTGAAAAAGAAGAAGGAGGTTCAAGAGTTGAAAAAGAAGAATCTAGAGTTGACTTTCAAGGTTACCAACTTGAGTGAGAAGGTAAAGAGTGGATAAGAATATGTTTAGAAGATCCAAAATGCATGCACCTAGGAATTTTAGAGCCAATGAACCCAAGGCTCCTAGGAATGACAATGTTGCTACTAGGTGGACTAGAACTAATGAGTATGTTTGCCATGTGGCTCAAGTGGTGTTGAAGGCGAAAGCTTCTAACACTTGGTACCTTGATAATGGATGTTCTAGGCACATGACCGGAAACAAGAGTTTCTTTGAAACTCTTGTGATGAAGGATGGTGGATTTGTCACCTTTGGTAATGGTTCACGTAAGAAGGTTCTAGGAAAAGGAAACATTTCCATCCCCGGTTTGCCCTCCTTGCCTAATGTTCTCTATATAGATGGCTTGCAAGCAAATCTTATTAGCATATCGCATTTAAGTGATGAAGGTTTTTCGGTCATGTTTGGTAAAGTTGATTGTTCTATTTTGAGAGAAAATGGACAACTCCTAGTGAAAGGCAAGAGATCAAGTGACAATTGTTATTGTCTTGATTCTAATGGAATCTCTTGCAATTTGTCTAGTTGTGATCAAGTTGAATTATGGCATCAAAGATTAGGTCATATGAATTTCAAAGACTAGAAAGTTCTTGAGAGGTTGAAAGTTGTGAGAGGTCTTCCTAAGTTTGGAAATAGGATTGAGGGAGTTTGTGGGCCTTGTCAACAAGGAAAACAAACTAAGAGTGTGCATAAGAAGGGTAAGTATCTTGCCACTAAGGAGCCATTAGAGCTTCTTTATATGGACCTTATAGATCCCATGCAAACCGAGAGTCTCAGTGCAAGAGGTACATTTTTGTGTGTGTGGATGATTTTTCTAGATTTACTTGGACTTACTTTCTTAGAGAGAAATCTGAAACATTTGAAACTTTTAAAATGCTTTGCACTAAAATTCAAAAGAGAAGGATTCTCACATAAAATGCATCAAGAGAATTAGGAGTGATCATGGGAGAGAATTTGAAAATGTTAGCTTTGAAAACTTTTGTGATAGTCTTGGTATTTCCCATGAGTTCTCAGCTCCTCGAACTCCTCAACAAAATAGGGGTAGTAGAGGGGAAGAATAGAGTCCTTCAAGAGATGGCCCGTGTGATGTTGCATAGCAACAATGTGCCTAGGAATCTTTGGGCTGAAGCTGTCAATACGGCCTGTTATATAGGCAATAGGGTGTTTCTTAGGCCCGGGACTAGGCAAACCTCCTATGAATTGTGGAATGGTAGGAAGCCAAATGTGAGCTACTTCCACTCATTTGAAAGCAAGTGCTGCATTCTAAATGACCGTGATCAACTTGGCAAGTTTGATGCTAAGAGTGATGAGGGGATTTTCATTGGCTATGCCCTAAATAGTAAGGCCTATAGAGTTTTTAATTTGAAGACAAGAAGTGTAATGGAATCATCTAATGTGGTCATAGATGATTGTAGGCCTAAGGTTAGTAACCATGATGAGGAGATTAGTGTGACTGATGATACTCCCTTGGTGAGGATTGATGAGATTTCTAGTGATGAAAAATCTAAGCTTGACAAAGAGGTCACTCAATCTCTTGATAGAGATCCTACTTTGGACTCTAAGGAACCCGCTCCTTGGGTTAGGCATCTCCATAACAAGAGTGACATTCTTGGAAATGTGAATAAGGGTGTGAGAACTAGACATCAATTAGCAAATCAAAATAGTTACACTTGCTACACCTCTCAACTTGAACCCAAAAAAGTAGATGAAGCTTTAAGTGATGAGTTTTGGGATGCAAGAAGAGCTAAATCAATTTGAAAGGAATGAGGTTTGGACTCTAGTTCCAAGACCTAAGAACACTAATGTGATAGGCACCAAGTGGGTCTATAGGAACAAATCTGATGAGGATGGCAACATTGTGCGGAACAAAGCTAGACTTGTTGCACAAGGATACTCTCAAATTGAGGGTATCGACTTTGAGGAGACTTTTGCTCTCGTTGCCCGTTTAGAGTCCATTAGGCTTCTCTTATCCATTTCTTGTGTGCACAAGTTTAAATTACATCAAATGGATGTTAAGAGTGCCTTTCTCAATGGCTTCTTGCAAGAGGAAGTGTTTGTTAAGCAACCTAAGGGGTTTGTGGATCCACACCACCCCAATCATGTTTATCGTCTCAAGAAGGCGCTATATGGGTTGAAACAAGCACCGAGGGCTTGGTATGAGCACTTCACTCTTTATCTTGTTGACAATGACTATTCTAGAGGTAGTGTTGATAAGACTTTGTTCATCAAGTGCACTAAAGGTGAGCTATTCATAGCTCAAATTTATGTCGATGACATCGTTTTTGGTTCCACTAACAACTTGAAAGTTCAACAATTTGTTGATGTCATGACTCATGAGTTTGAAATGAGCATGGTTGGTGAACTCAATTACTTCATAGGCTTACAAATCAAACAAATTCATGATGGGATCTTCATATCCCAAGCTAAGTATGCCAAGAATCTAGTGAAGAAGTTTGGCCTTGAAAATGCCAAGCATTGTGACACAACAATGAGTACCACTTTGAAACTTAGCAAGGATGCTAGTGGAAAAAGTATGGATCAAAGTCTATATCGTGGCATGATAGGAAGCTTGCTATACTTGACTGCTAGTAGGCCCGATATAGCCTTTATTGTTGGTGTGTGTGCTAGGTACCAATCAAATCCCAAGGAATCCCATCTTTTCTCTATGAAGAGAATCATTCGATATGTGAACGGGACATCCAACTATGGGATATCAAACTATGGGATATAGTACTCTTTTGACACTAATGCCAGTTTAGTTGGCTTTAGTGATGCAGATTTAATTGTGATGATAGGAAGAGTACATCGGGCAGTTGCTTCTTCCTAGGGAACAATCTTGTATCTTGGTTTTGCAAGAAGCAAAATTCCATCTCATTATCCACAACCGGGGCCGAGTATATAGCAGCTGGGAGTGCTTGCACACAACTCCTTTGGATAAAGCAAATGCTTGTGGATTATGGCTTTGAGCAAGGTACTCTAACCCTTTATTGTGATAACATGAGTGCCATCAATATTTCAAAAAATCCTGTCCAACATTCTAGAACTAAGCATATTGACATTAGACATCATTTCATACGGGAGCTAGTTGAGAGCAAATGCTTTGCACTTGAACATGTGGGCACAAATGATCAACTGGAGAATTTGTTTACAAAACCATTAGATTCAACTAAGTTTAAATCTCTTAGTAGGTCTGTTGGGATTTGTCATATGCATTGATGGGTTTTGGTGGTTGACCCCATATGGGGAGCTCAAGCAAAGAGAGCAAACTTGCATTTTAATAAGCAAATAATTGTTTAATTTTATGCTATTTAATTAATTGCTTGAGTATCTTGGATGCATATATTAGTATATGTTTTTTTATTCAATAAGTGTGTTTTTTGCCTTATTTGAAATGCATCTCATTTGTGTTCAAACATGTATTTTTGGACTAGGAAATTTAATTGGGAAGTACATTTGATTGACCCAAGGTTTATCTCCATGTTTGTGAAAACTTGATCTTGCCATGCTTAAAGTGATATGCATGATGAATTTATTGAATGCTTACAAAATGATTGCAAACATGTGTGCAAGTGACTTTTGAGACTTCATTCAATAAGGATATTGTATCAATTTCAAGGATTTCACAATCCAATAGTCTCTCTATTTAGTTATTGAACAAGGCTACTATCATACAGGCATCTTGCCTGGAAAAATCTAATAGGGCGCAATAGTCGCTCATGTCTTGTTCAACTTGTAAAGTTTGATAGTTGTTCTTATGTTTTTAGTTAAACTATATCTTGTTTTCCATTGTCAATTTGGTGAAAATTGGTTTGACTTCTCTTGGAACCTCATGTGCTATTTTCCTTTGCCAAATACCATGCTTTTGGAAGTTGATGTTGCATGTATTTCATTCAAGGCATTCTTTCGCACATATTCAAATCAATAAAACTTCCATGAATTTCTCTCTCTTAATTAACCTGCATAAAGTTGTTGTATATGATTATGCATTTACATTGCAAATATCTCTCTTTGCTACAGCATCCCGGTTGTGGAATACTTATTTTCCTATCTTGTGACAAAAATAGGGAGTAGTGTTGGATTTAGGGGGAGTTGATATTGGCATGATATTGGCATGATTTAAGAAGATTGACCTATTGAGAGGGAGTGGATCTATTTAGGGGAATCGTTTGCTATGTGCATTGTTGATTGCATATTACTTGTTTCTATTTCATGCAAATTGCGCTTGTTTTTTATTTGTCTTGATCCCTCTCATACACTTGTCTTGGAAAGTGTAGTTCTTTGTTTTGTAGGAATGATCATTCTACAAGAGATGGAAGATTTGAAGATTTAGCTTTAGGTATCTCTTTGTAATGTAGAAAGTTTTGTTGACCTCTGTCTGTTGTTTTTGGTTTTTGGTTTTTGGTGAGGATGAAATGTGAGTGGTGGTTTTGTCACGAAATAGCCAAAGGGGGAGATTGTAAGTTCCTCAGTTTTGATTGGCTTATATCGTTGACAACCACATTTGGGGTTCAATGTGTAAGGGTGGTTAGGTCATCATTGCTTAAGTCTTCTTTCAAGCTTCAAAGGTAAAATCACTAGCTTAACCTTTATTGAAGAGATTTAGTGCACACACTCACTCTCATGCATGTTTTTGATCACTTTGCATGTGTGCTTATTGTCTTGATTGTGTGTCTAATTTTGTTATCTCTTGCTTGTTTGAATTGATTGCATCTTGTGATTAAAATGTCATGTTATGTTAGACATTAGGATGCATCCTCTTCACCTTATTTCTCTTGCATGAATTGTGTGTGTGTGTGTGAAGGTGGTGAGCATTGCGCTACTCGAGCAGCGCCCTCACCAGTGCCAACACCAGTGCAGCTTTCCAATAGCTTGTCGTTGGTGGTGCGCTGGTCGTCATGCCCACAGGCACCATCGTAACTTGTCCAGTGGGTTGTCGTTGGTCATGCACTACTCGACCAACGCACAGGCACCAGCGTAACTTGTCCAGTGGGTTGTCGCTGGTCGTGCGCTACTCGACCAGCGCACAAACATCAGCGTACATTGCGTCTTTTGGCTTGTTTTTGCCAAAACGACATAGCTTCACTTTGGGCTTCATATAAATACACCATCTTCTTCCCAATTCATTTTTAGTGCTTCCAAACCTATTTTTGAGAGAGAGATAAGGTTCTTTAGAGAGAGAATATCCAAGAAGCCATTTTTACTCAACCATCCTTAAAATCCAAATCATCAAGCATCTTCCAAGCATGGGTTTATTGTGTGTGCATGACTAGGTATTCTCTACATGTTCTAAGCTTTATGTTTTCATTACAAAGACATGTATGCCTAGGGTTTTAGTCTTTATTGCATATTAAATGCTTGTTTGAATTTTTAATTGCTTTTATGACATGCTTGTGTATTGTTTGTTGGTTGAGATGCATTAATTTGTGATAGCTAGCATTTAGGACGATTTTACCCTTCTAGCTAATTTTTCTTGCATTTGCATTTAGAACATTGATATCTAGGATTTGTTTTAATTGTCATTATTAATCTTAGATAAGCATGAATGTTTTGACCTAGCATTTTTGCATATTGAATATTCTTGCATAATCACTTAGGTTGCCATTATCTCTTCATTATTGAGTTAGCTTGTGGCTAAGTGGTTAGTGCATAAGGATAGGGATCCAAAATCACTATTAAGGCCCATTGGGTAGAGTGAAAGGGTTAGTAACTGGAGGGTTAGACGGGAGGTCAACCTAGGTTGTAAACTTTTACTCAATAGTGGATTTTCTGGATCAAGGGTGGCGCTCTAAACAGCCCGTGGTTTTTCCCATTTGGAGGGTTTCCAAGTATACATTGCGTGTCTTTATTCTTTTATGCTTGTTATCTTTTAATTGATCACTTAGTAGAATGGGGGTAAATTTGATAACATTAACTAAATCACAAAATCGGTACTTTATCGAATTAAAACCTATTCACCCCCCTCTAGGTTATAGTCACACACTTTCTAGGGAATTTCACTTTTCTCATACATCAAGAAATCGACGTCAACACCACAATATTCCAATAACATATACAAATATAAGAGAGATATGGATAGAGAAAATTGACACAAGGTTTTTATGTGGTAAACCTTCGAAGAGGAAACATCCACGGGTTAGCAACCACCGGCAAACATAATCCACTAGTAGATAAGACAAGTACAATCTCTCAAGTGACCCCTTCACCTAGAAACTACCCTCCTATCCTACTCAATGAATATGTCACCTCCTTGCTCAACATTCCGAGACCTCACACCTCTTGTCAAGACTTCCTTACTCAGTATTTTGAGGTCTCCCACCGCTTGTCGAGACTTCCTTACTCAACATCTTAAGGTCTCCCACCTCTTATCGAGACTTCCATTGAACAAGTCAAAGACTCCCTCTAAGACATGTGACTTCCGCTTGAACAAACCAAAGACTCACTCTTAGGAATGTGACTTCCACTTGCTCAACAAATCGTAGGCCTCACACCTATTGTCAAGACTTCCTTCTCACAAGGCATCTAAGTGATCATGAATACAAAATGCAAACAAGTACGCAACAAAGAAAATGATGATCAACAAATTCTATGGAAAATACTAGACATATACATGAATGCACATAACAAATGTAGTCTAGTCAATCATGTATGATTAATACATCTAAATCATGTAAAAGATGTTCAACATTAATTACAACCTAGATACATGCATAGATCTAAAACTTGAATCACAAGATATGTTCAATTAATACATGATCAAGTTTTAATCACATATACGAAACAAGTTCTAGAGCATATTATACTTATAAAAGCAATAAAGCACATGAATAGCTCAAAAAACGACACAACATGTATTATACAGAGAGATCGGCCAAGAGAGAGCCTAATACATGTAAGGAACTATTTTTTCATAAAATCAATCAATAAAAGATCATCAAATAGTCCTAGATTCAAAGCTAGCACAATACAATCCCAAACATGTGAAAAATAAGTGTTAATAACAAAATTTGGCTAGGAACCAAAGAAGAATTTTCCACTTCCCAGCCTTCCCGCAAGGGTCCAAATTTGGGCTTGTATGACGGGTTATCAAGGTCCCTGAAGTCGAGCTACCACGCGATCCTACAAAAGCAAGGCGAGGCCGCCCATACCATCTAATCATCTTGCACGTGTCCAGGCTTACCAAATAAAGCCCGACGAGACCGCGTCAAGTTCCTTATATCAGGATAAAGCCCGAAGCTAAGTCCACGTGAAAGAACCTGGGTCCCCCGACATCAAGGTATCTCGTGACACTTTCCTATAGCTTGCTACTATCTCTACTTTTACTAGGAGACCTTCAAGGTACCGAACTTGTCTTGCAAAGGCACTCTTGCCTCGTCGAGGTATAATCTCGACCTGTCCGAGCATAAAAGGAAGAAGCCCGTAAAACCCCGTCATCACCAAAAGCGCCAAGATCCACTGTAGATCCTGGTATGGTTAAATCAAGTATCAAGAGCAGTACTCGAGCGTACCTCTCCACCAATCCAGAAGCGAGCCAAGATCGCCTGTTTATGGAAAACACCTTACCAGGGCCTGCTAGCCAAGCCCGCTACCACGCTACCCCGCTAGAAAGCCTGTATAATTACGTCAAGCTCTATGATATAGCTCGGCGTAGCTGAACTAAGCTCCCAACTACAAGGTTGGAGCCCAATGGGATATTTTGCCTCTAAAATGGTTAGCACAAGCTCCATAGGAAGACCAGCATCTAGCTCCGTGATAATTGAGAGGTCATCGAGGGACCCCGCCAGTGTACTGGATCCTAGGGTACCTCGCCCTCAAGGAATATCAAATGTCACCTCGGGTAACCTTCATGAAGTACCTCTCCAAAGTGATATGCAGAACTAGAGCTCTCCTCTCGAAAACGTAGGAAGAAAGGTTTAACTTCCATGACATTTCAAGTACCATTAATGAGGTCAACCGCATTAATGGAGGCAGTCAACCCAGTTAATGACATGATCAACACCATTAATAAGAGAATATTTAACTCTTTAAATGGCCATCATTAGTGAAAGAGTCCAAAGAGGAAACAAATACATTTTCTTCCAAGATATCCTCCACAACCAATTATTGGGGGTCAACTATAACAGAAAATCCTGCCTATCAAGGAAGGAAGAGTCCGAAGAGGAAATAATCATAACTTCTCCGAGATAATAGCTACAAGCCGATGAACTACATTAAAGGAAGGATCATATTCAATAAGGAAACAAAGACTAGTTGAAGAGTCCCGGACTTGCACGCCAAGGTGGTCATCATGTATAAATATGCCTGTAAAAGGCATATTGAAACGGGCTTCAATCAATGACAAAAGATACATGTTTCGTTTAGAGATTTCTCGACATCATCAATGTATGTGATACCTTTACCTAGAATATACCGGTATCTGTCTACATTCGACCACCATTGTAAGCTCTCCGGTGCGACTACCTTGTATTACTTCACCATTCTTGTAAGCTCCTCGGAGCATTCTTTGATATATACATAAGAAAGGGTATTCCTCATTCCTCTGGATACTGCCTTGGGGTTTTTCAGCATGTGATCACTCGTGATACTTTTTCCCCCCTTGGTCAGTCCACCTCCCTCTACAAAAGATTTGTGTTTCTCTTACTTGTGTCCTGTGTAATGCATGCATATATGAGTGCGAGCTAGATTCCTACCTCGCTCGACCTAGCACTCTTATCTTCCCATCTACATGCTAAAGTCGCATATCAAGATGAGGAGAAACCTCCCAGACCAGCTTGAAGGAAGTCGATGGGCTCTCCTGCATCATCTTTATGGCAGAAATTGAGCTCTCCGACACTGGAGCTAGATAAGCCCCCTCCTTACTTGTTATCTAGGTCGGAGAATTACAGAAAGGAATGGAGCTCCAGAACCGCGCTCCATGTACCATGACAGGCTCCGACCCCGACCTATGACCAGGGCCAGGACCAGGACCAGGACCAGAACCAAGACCAAGACCAAGACCAAGACCAAGATCAAGATCAACCCCTTCACACCAGCAAGAGAACCTCAAGCTCCCTAGATCTACTTCATAAGCACGAAGCCCGACAGGCGGGATGACTTGTCTCCTACCTCTCGTTTCACCCTCATTCATATTCATATAAGATCAGGTCAGGTATCAACGATACCAACCCCGGCCACCACCTCCGTGGTAGTGGTCTCGAGGGTGTTAATGGGGATTTTTCATCCTAAACAAATTTCCCGTTAACACTTTCTAGCGCCGTTTGTGGGAAGTTTCCATACCTCTTTTGAAATCCTTTATGTCTCTACATTAGTATCATTATACTATCGAGGTAACAGATTCATTATTCATGGAATATCATTTACTATATACGATGTCTTTTCTCCATACTTGTATATATTGCCTGTGCATCGCTTGTGGTGATCATTTTATCATTTAACGAGTTTCGTTCATTATGGAGCAAATATGGTACGTGGGATTCCTGGTGGAACCAGTTCATTATGCTACTCCTATGAAGTGAACCTGCTCAGATAATCACAGAGCTCCAATACAGTAGCTCCCACTTGAAGATCTCCTTTATAGCTGAACCGTTCTGATACATCGAGAGCTCCTATACGGTAGAACTGCACCTTTCCTGCTTCTTAACAGAAGATTTGCTCTGCTACCAGTAGACCTCTTATTCAGTAGATCCGTGGGACTTGGACCTGGTCATACGGGACCCTTCGTGTCACCGTATCTACCCTTCAGAAGCTCTTATGTAGAAGTAGCAGGTCGACTCATGAATCTAAGAAGCCAACTCAGTTGTGTAGCTTCTAGAGCAACACGACCAGTAGAAGATTAATGGGTCCACGCCTCATGCACCAGGCCAGTCAACGCCCAAGTGAGCCACTAAACTCTTGGTTCACTCCAGAAGGGTCTAGAGCTTTCTCTCAATTACAGGGGACTCCAAAAATCCCCATCATGCTTCTTGACCAGTACAATACTGGTGGCTTCATGTTTACTGGGCCATTCACCGCTCTTGTAAGCCACCAAAGCCCGATCCGATCGAGGAGGTCTCAGAAGCTTCCCCCATTTGGTAAGGCCACCTACGTGCCTAAGCAAGCTTCTAGAGCAGTAGCACCGCTACAAGACCGGTGGCTTCATGTTTACCAGGCCATTCATCGCCCTAGCAAGCCACCGAAGCCCGATCCGATTGAGAAAGTCTCAGAAGCCTCCCCCATTTGGTAAGGCCACCTACTTGCCTAAGCAAGCTTCTAGAGCAGTAGCACCGCTACAAGATCGGTGGCTTCGCTCTATATGTACCGGGTCATTCATCGCCCTAGCCAGCAACCGATGCCCGATCTGATCTAAGAGAGCCTGAGGTTTCCCACTCTTAGTAAGGCCTCCTACATGCCTAGGCTAACCTCTGGAGCAGCAGTCTCACTGTAAGGCCAAGTGGCTCCTCATTTCTTATACAGGGCCGATCAACACCCAATTGAGCCACTGAGCTCCTGTTTCGTTCCAGCTTGGTCCAAAGCCTCCTTTCAAATTGTTGGGGGCTCCAAAGATCCCAAGCATGCTTCTGAACCAGTACCAGACCGGTGGATTTGATCTATATGTACCGGGTCATTCATCGCCTTAGCAAGCCACCGAAGCCCAATTTGATCGAGGAGAGCCTAGAAGCTTCCCACATTTGGTAAGGCCTCCTACGTGCCAAAGTAAGCTTCTAGAGCAATAGCACCACTACAAGATCGGTGGCTTTGCTTTATATGTACCGGGTCATTCATCGCCTTAGCAAGCCACCGAAGCCCAATCTGATCGAGGAGAGCCTAGAGGTTTCCCACTCTTGGTAAGGCCTCCTACATGCCTAAGCAAACCTCTGGAGTAGCAGCCTCACTGTAAGTCCAAATGGCTCCTCACTTCTTGTACAAGGTCAGTCAACTCCCAAGTGAGCCATTACAACCCCGATCCATTCCAGCATGGCCCAAAGCCTCCTTTCAAATTGCTGGGGACTTCAAAGATCCCAAGCATGCTTCTGGACTAGTATCAGACTGGTGGCTTTGCTCCATGTGTACCGAGCCATTTACTGCCCTATCAAGCCACCGAAGCCCGATCTGATAGAGGATAACCTAGAAGCTTTCCACATTTGGTAAGGCTTCCTACGTGCCTAAGCAAGTTTCTAGAACGGTTGCACCGCTACAAGACCGGTGGCTTTGCTCTATATGTACCGGGTCATTCATCGCCCTAGCAAGCCATCGAAGCCCGATCTGATCGAGGAGAACCTAGAAGCTTCCCATATTTGGTAAGGCCTCCTACGTGCCTAAGCAAGCTTCTAGAGCGGTAGCACTGCCACAAGACCGGTGGCTTTACTCTATATGTACCAGGTCATTCATTGCCCTAGCAAGCCACCGAAACCCGATCTGATCGAGGAGAGCCCAGAGGTTTCCCACTCTTGGTAAGGCCTCCTACATGCCTAAGCAAACCTCTGGAGTAGCAGCCTCACTGTAAGGCCAAGTGGCTCCTCACTTCTTGTACAGGGTCGGTCAATGCCTAAGTGAGCCATTACAACCCTGATCCATTCCAGCATAGTCCAGAGCCTCCTTTCAAATTGCTGGGGACTCAAAGATCCCAAGCATGCTTCTAGACAAGTATCATACCGGTGGCTTCATGTTTACCGTGCCATTCACCGCCCTAACAAGCCACCGAAGCCCGATTCGATCGAGGAGGTCTCAGAAGCTTCCCCCATGTACCTAAGCAAGCTTCTAGAGCAGTAGCACCGCTACAAGACCGGTGGCTTAGCTCCATATGTACCGGGTCATTCATCGCCCTAGCAAGCCACCGAAGCCCGATCTGATCGAGGAGAGCCTAGAGGTTTCCCACACTTGGTAATGCCTCCTACATGCCTAAGCTATCCTCTGGAGCAACAACCTCATTGTAAGGCCAAGTGGCTCCTCACTTTTTATACAGGGCCGGTCAACGCCCAATTGAGCCACTGAGCTCTTGTTTTGTTCCAGCATAATCTAGAGCTTTCTCTCAGTTGTTGGGGGCTCCTTGAAATCCTAAGTATGCCTCTATACCGGTACCAAACAGATAGCCCATCTCTATTCATATAGGGTCATCCAATGCTGAAGAGAGTCACCACTCATCCTAGAGGGGTCCAAAGTCTTCTCTCCGTTGTGAGAAACTTCTAGAATCCCAAGCATGTCTCCTGACAGTTACTAGGCCGATGTCTCCTCTCCACTTGTATAGGGCCATTCATCGCCCTAGCGAGCTACCTTGGTCCAGATCTACCTTTCTAATTCAAAGATAGGCAGACTTGAAGTCCCCCATGCATCTACAACCGTAGAGGACTTCAAGGTAGTTCCTACCTCAACACGACTAGACAAGAAAGCAAAAATGGGAACCAAGTCCTCCTCATCATTTGTGCATCCATCATCTCAATAATTTCCAGCTTCAGTCAGAGAGGACCCAGGTAACTCTCAACTTTCTCTATGATCTATTCAAGGTATCTATCCTCCAATGATGATCAAGTCACAGGGAAGAAGAGCTTGAGCTGCCTAGCAAGCAACACAGAAGCGTCATTCGACAAATGAAGCACCGATCTTGGCTCCTAAGGTAGCCACGCTGCCATACATAGTTTAAACCACTCCCACAATGTGGTCGTGGGTTGAAGAAGTAACAATCCTCAATGGCTGGCACGAGCTCGACCTTAGAAAACTCCAAGTTACTCTCAGAGATTATCACACTGATTGCCCCTCTCCATTTGTACAGGGCCTTCCAATGCCCTAGTGAGCTATCGAGGTCTCGATCCGTTCGGGGAGCACCCAAAGGTCCTGATTCCTTCACAATAGGGTCTCGAGCTCGATTACGATTGTTGAAAACTCTCAACTACCCCAAGCGGACTTCCAAACCGGCTACATCACTTGGGGACTAGAAGCACAATATTTTCTCAGTACTCTAGTGTGAGGGGCGATGACCCTAGCGTGAGACAATTTCCTCTAGTTCGCATTAAAAAGCGTCTTTTGCAGAGAACCATTCTACTACCTACACTCATAATACAGATCATCTCAAGAGATTCTAATCGTTAAAAAACTCCTAGAGCGGGATTGGTTATCAACCGATACCACCATGCATTGATACAACTTCGTATTAGCTCGCCATGAGTTTACATCTCTTTCGATTTTGGTATCCGTAGTAGATCTCATGTGATAGCCATCACCAAGAGAGCTACACCGCACTCCCGATGCCTTAGATTGAATCAAATCCTTTTAGGAGGATCACCATTACCAGGAGAGCTACACAGCACTCCTGATGCTCTGGACCGGATCGAATCCCTCCAGAAGGATCACCTTGACTAGGAGAGCTACACCGCACTCTTGATGCCATAGATTGGATCGAATCCCTCAAAGAGAATCGCTATAGTAGTTCGACAGTGATCTTCTTATGACCAGAGACTGGTCGGGGAAGCCCCCTCACTACCTTTGATGCCTCGGCCAGGCACCACCCCCCGTCAAGAAGAGTCTGAGTGTAAGAGCATAGTTGCCATCCAGATCTCGAGACCAGGGATTGATCGGGGAAGCCCCCTCATCACCCCTAATGCCTTGGTCGGGTGACCTCCCCCAAGAAGGATCCGAGTATAAGAGCATAGTTACCATCCGGATCAAAATACCAGGATATAGCTAGATAGAGCTTCTAATGCCTTGGTTGGGCTACGACCCCCAAGAAGGATCCGAGTGTAAGTGCATAGTTGCCATCCGGATCAAAATACCAGGATATAGCTAGATAGCGCTCCTGATGCCTTGGTCGGGCTACGACCCCCAAGAATGATCCGAGTGTAAGAGCATAGTTGGCATCCGGATCAAAAGACCAGGAAATAGCTAGATAGAGCTCTTGATGCCTTGGTCGGGCTATGACCCCCAAGAAGGATCCGAGTGTAAGAGCATAGTTGCCATCCGGATCAAAATACCGGGATATAGCTAGATAGCGCTCCTGATGCCTTGGTCGGGCTACGACCTCCAATAAGGATCCGAGTGTAAGAGCATAGTTGCCATCCAGATCAAAATACCAGGATATAGCTAGATAGCGCTCTTGATGCCTTGGTCGGGGCTATGTCCCCCAAGAAGGATCTGAGTGTAAGAGCATAGTTGCCATTCTGATCAAAATAGCGAGATATAGCTAGATAGCGCTCTTGATGCCTTGGTCGATGCTATATCCCCCAAGAAGGATCTGAGTGTAAGAGCATAGTTGCCATTCTGATCAAAATAGCGGGATATAGCTAGATAGCGCTCCTGATGCCTTGGTCGGGCTACGACCCCTCAAGAAGGATCTGAGTGTAAGAGCATAGTTGCCATCCGGATCAAAATACTAGAAAATAGCTAGATAGCGCTCCTGATGCCTTGGTCTGGCTACGACCCCCAAGAAAGAGCTGAGTGTAAGAGCATTGTTGCCATCCAGATCTCGAGACCAGGAAATAGCTAGATAGCTCTCCTGATGCCTTGGTAGGGCTACAACCCCCAAGAAGGATCTAAGTATAAGAGCATTGTTGCCATCCAGATCTCGATACCAGGATATAGCTAGATAGCGCTCCTGATGCCTTGGTAGGGCTATGACCTCCAAGAAGGATCTGAGCGTAGGAGCATAGTTACCTGCTAGTTCACGAGATCAGAATAACCATAAGGTCATCCTACTGCCTTGGCCGGGCTAACCCTGCTAGGAAGGATCTAGATGGCATAGATGCCTACCAGAATCATTTCGACAGCTCATCCAAGTATCGTGATTCCTAGAAAAGGAACTCTAGGTACCCATATTAACCACAGAAGCTTCATTCGACATGATCGAGCAATATGCTCATTTAGTTTGCAAGAATGAATAGTAGCCCAGTTCTCTAAAGCCAATCACTTGGAACGATACTGGTTACCAATAAAAAGGGTCAAGAAAAATTCTTCATGTAGTACAAGATCTAGACTCCAACCCCAAATACTTACCGGTGTTCAAGTCAGAGGGGACTTCTGTTAATAGCAAAATTTGGTTAGGGACCAAAGAAGAATTTTCCACTTCAAGCCTTCCCGCAAGGGTCCAAATTCAGGCTTGTATGACGGGGTATCAAGGTCCCCGAAGTCGAGCTACCACGCCATCCTACAGAAGCAAGACGAGGCCCCCATACCATCTGAGCATCTCGCACGTGTCCAGGCTTAACAAACAAAGCCCGACAAGACTTCGTCAAGTTCCTTATACCAGGATAAAGGCAGAAGCTAGGTCGACGTGAAAGGACCTGGGTCCCCCGACATCAAGGTATCTCGTGACACTCTCCTAGAGCTTGCTACTATCTCTCTTTTACAAGGAGACCTTCAAGGTACCGAACTTATCTTGTAAAGGCACTCCTGCCTTGTCGAGGTATAATCTCGACCTGTCCGAGCATAAAAGGAAGAAGCCTGTAAAGTCCCATCATCACCAAAAGCGCCGAGATCCGCTGTAGATCCTGGTATGGTTAAATCAAGTAGCAAGAGCAGTACTCGAGCGTACCTCTTCACCCTTCCAAAAGCGAGCCAAGGTCGCCTGTTTATGGCAAACACCTTACCAGGGCCTGCTAGCTAAGCCCGCTACCCAGCTAGAAAGCCTGCATAATTAGGTCAAGCTCCATGATAAAGCTCGGCGTAGCTGAACCAAGCTCCCAACTACAAGGTTGAAACCCAATGGGATATTTCGCCTCAAAATGGTTAGCACAAGCTCCATAAGAAGACCAACATCTAGCTTCATGAAAATCGAGAGGTCTCTGGAAGACCCCGCCAGTGTACTGGATCCTAGGGTACCTCACCCTCAAGGAATATCAAATGTCACCTCGGGTAACCTCCATGAAGTACCTCTCCAAAGTGGCATGCAGAACTAAAGCTCTCCTCTCGGCAACGTAGGAAGAAAGGATTGACTTCCATGACATTTAAAGTACCATTAATGAGGTCAACCGTATTAATGGAGGCAGTCAACCCAGTTAATGACATGATCAACACCATTAATACGAGAATATTCAACTCTTTAAATGGCCATCATTAGTGAAAGAGTCCAAAGAGGAAACAAATACCTTTTCCTCCAAGATATCCTCCACAACCGATTATTGAGGGTCAACTATAACAGAAAATCCTGCCTACCAAGGAAGGAAGAGTCCGAAGAGGAAATAATCATATCTTCTCCGAGATAATAGCTACAAGCCGATCAACTACATTAAAGGAAGAATCGTATTCGATAAGGAAACAAAGACTAATTAAAGAGTCCCAGACTTGTACGCCAATGTGGTCATCATGTATAAATATGCCTGTAAAAGGAATATTAAAGCGGGCTACAATCAATGATAGAAGATACATGCTTCGTTTAGAGATCTCTCGACATCATCAATGAATGTGTTACCTTTACCTAGAATATACCGATATCGGTCTACATTCGACCACCATTGTAAGCTCTCCGGAGCGACTACGTTGTATTACTTCACCATTCTTGTAAGCTCCATAGAGCATTTTTTGATATATACATATGGAAGGGTATTCCTCATTCCTCTGGATACTTCCTTGGGGTTTTTCAGCATGTGATCACTCGTGATGCTTTTTCCCCCCTTTGTCAGTCCACCTCCCTTTACAAAAGATTTGTGTTCTCTTACTTGTGTCCTGTGTAATGCATGCGTATATGAGTGCGAGCTAGATTCCAACCTCGCTGGACCTAGCACTCTTATCTTCCCATCTACATGCTAAAGTCGTATATCAAGATAAGGAGAAACCACCCAGACCAGCTTGAAAGAAGTCGATGGGCTCTCCTGCATCATCTCTATGGCAGAAATCGAGCTCTCTGACACTTGAGCTAGATAAGCCCCCTTCTTATTTGTTATCTAGGTCGGGGAATTACAGGAAGGAATCGGGCTCCAGAACCGGGCTCCAGGTACCATGACGGGCTCCGAACCTGACCCAGGAATAGGACCAAGACCAAGACCAAGATCAACCTCTTCACACCAGCAAGAGAACCTCAAGCTCCCCAGATCTACTTCATAAGCACGAAGCCCGACAGGCGGGATGGCTTGTCTCCTACCTCATGTTTCATCCTTCTTCATATTCATATAAGATCAGGTCAGGTATCAATGATACCAACCCCGGCCACCACCTCCGTGGTAGTGGTCTCAAGGGTGATAATGGGGATTTCTCATCCTAAACAAATTTCCCGTTAACAATAGGCAAATCAAAACCTAACTCAACATGTGAGATTTCAATTGAAACTCAATCTAGCTTTAAATTAGTTCAAAACCCAAATCAAAAAATTACAAGACACACACACACACAGATATATATATATATATTGAAGAAGAAAACCCAAGGCAATTGACCAAATTTTAAAAGAAAACTTTGAGAGAAAATCAATAACTTAGTTGATTTGATGCAGTCCCGTTTTTATGAAGCTGCTTAGGGTCCAACTTAAAAGAAACAACAACTTATATTCTGAATCAAGTGTCAACTAAAGCAGCTAGAAAAACACCTTATGAGCTTTAGACAGGCAGAAAGCCTAGTCTAAAGCATTTTCACAATTGGGGATGTTCAGCTGAGGCAAGACCTTACATGCCATGTGAAAAGAAATTGGACTCCAAAACTGTGAGCAACTATTTCATTGGCTACTCTGAGTGATCTAGGGGCTATAAGTTTTATGATCCTACACTTAAGTTAATTTTTGAGATGAAAACTGTAAAATTTTTGAGGATGTTGATGTTAGGGGGAGAAATAAGGTTAGAGACAATGTCTTTGAGGAGAAATCGGTTTCGATTCCCACTATCGCCTTTGACAATGTGCAGGTTTCTATACCTGTCATTGATCAAGAAATGAATCTGAATTCTCAACCAGACAATGTTGAATAACCCCCATTCAAGATGAGGTAATTGTTCCCATGGAACGAACTCAACAACCTCAAGAACCAGTGCCATTAAGGTGATCCACTAGAGAAAGGAGAAATGCTATTTCGGATGATTTTTTTGTATTTCTCCAAGAATATGAGGAAGACATTAGAATGGTGGAAGATGATCCAATCAACTTACATCAAGCCATGCAGGGTTCTAACTCTCAAAAGTGGATTGATGCCATGGATGATAAGTATAAGTCTATGCAAGACAATAAGGTTTGAGAACTTGTCTCATTACTATAAGGTGCGACACCTATTGATTGTAAATGGATATTTAAAACCAAAAGGGATTCGAAAGGTGATGTGGAGAGGTATATGAATCGTCTTGTTGCTAAAGGCTTTACCTAGAAGGAATGGATTGACTTTAAATAGAGTCTTTTAGGACAATCATGGCACTTGTTGCACATTTTGACCTTTAGCCTTATCAGATGGATGTCAAGATGACGTTTCTCAAAGGTGACATTGATGAAAAAAATTGTATGGTGCAGCCAAAAAACTTTGAGTCGGGAGACCCAAAGAATCTGGTTTACAAATTGACAAAGTCCATCTATGGACTCAAGCAAGCTTCCCGTCAGTGGTACCACAAGTTTCATCAAGTGATTATCTCATATGGTTTTGAGACAAATGCTGTTGATAATTGTATTTATCAGAAATTCAGGGGGAGTAAACACTTATTCCTGGTTTTGTATGTTGATGACATACTGCTTGCCACAATTGATATAGGCATGTTGCATGAAACCAAAAGATTTCTATCAAATAATTTGAAATGAAATATCTTAGTGACTCCTCATTTGTATTAGGAATCCAGATACAACGAGATCGCTCTCGGGGTATTCTTGGATTATCATAAAGGAGTTATATCAATAAAATGCTCAAAAGGTTTGGCATGCAGAATAGAAAACCAGGTGGCACTCCTATCTCTAAGGGAGACAAGTTAAGTCTTAGTCAGTGCCCTTAAAATAACCTTGAAGTTAAGGAAATGCATAAGATTTCCTATGCATCAACTGTAGGGAGTCTAATGTATGCCCAGGTGTGTACGCGTTTGGATATTACGTACATTGTTGGTATGTTAGGCAGATATTTAAGTAGTCTAGGGATGGATCATTGGAAAGCAGCCAAACGGGTTATGAGGTATTTGAAGAGAACAAATGATCACACGCTTACATATAGTATATCGAATCAGTTGGAGACCGTAGGGTATTCTGACTCTGATTATGATGGATGCCAAGATAGTAGGAGATCTATATCAGGCTACATATACATGTTGACTGGTGGAGCTATTTCTTAGAGAAGTGCCTAATAGAACACTCATAGTTTCGTCCACTATTGCAGCAAAGTTTGTAGCATGTTATGAGGCATCTAACCATGGAATATGGCTGCAGAATTTTGTCACTAGGCTACACATTCTAGAGGGTGTTGAAAGACCACTTAAACTATATTGTGACAATGAATCAATAGTGCTATAATCTAACAACAAATGAGCTCATCTAGGTCAAAGCATATTGACATTAAGTTCCTAGCTGTGAAGGAGAGTACAGATTGAACAGATATCCATAGAGCACGTTGGGACAAGCTCCATGATAACGGATCCAGTTCAAAGGGATTACCACTTAAGGTCTTTCATTAGCACATTACTCATATGAGTGTTATTTTGTGTAAGGATATCACATTATAGTGGGAGTTTGGATCATTTTATAATTTATTGCTTTATGTTTAATTGTGGACATACTTATGCATTTATGTATTTGGATACTTTTCTGATCAGAAATAAAGTATTCAGTTCATTTCACTCTGTTACATTATGTTAATTATTGATCTCACTAAAGATTAAAGTAAGACCAGTTGGAAATGGACATGTATATATCACATTGCATGTAATTTCCATGTTACGCATCTATGATTGATCTATGTTATTTGGTTATGTTGGTATACATGACCATTGATGGGTTTAGTCATGCTAAATATGACAAAAACCGCTTTGATCCTATATCGGCATAACCAATGGACGAGATTGTTCGACTATACCCTAAAATCATGATAACAAATTTTTTGGAGCTCATAAAATCATCACATTTATAAAGTTACATATGTGGCCCAATGAGAGATTCTTGGAAAATTTCGTTATGTGGGGCCACACATGTAAATATTAAATGTCTTATGCTATCTTTGGTTAAGCCTAAATTAAAGTGATCTAATTAAGATTTAAAAGTTTAAGGCTTAAGGGTATACTTGTCATAGAATTAATGTGTAGATACCAGAGTGTTATTTCTAATTTGATGAGGGGCTAAATTATAAATAGTAAAACATATAATAATTTGATTATTATATATAGGGTTATGGTGTCCAAATTACATGATCACTTTTTGGTTTTTCTGTATCCCTATCACTAGAAAAAAGAGAACACTTTTGTGTCTAAAGGATCTTGATAATTTGGAAGATCTCAACCCGTCCACCAACCTCCGGCAATGGATTCAGGTACTCCGGCAATGGATTCAGGTACGCTTCCGCTTTCTCGATTATCTTCTCTTTCTCTTGAATTGACATGAGTTAGTAACATGTATTTAAGATTTGATTAAGCATGATATATAAACATATTTATGTTAAACTTTTGGATTAATTATGTAAATTTACATGTTAGATTATTGTGTTAACAAATTCTTACACTCTTCCCCTACCATGACCGTCATATTTCATATCGCTTAACTTGTCCAATAACAACGAAATATCCTTTTCTTTCAACAGTAGCCATCCGTATGGTGTTGGCAGTTTGGTCATTGACGACTTGGACTGCACGATTAAGTTTATTTTTAAAGCCTCAAAGAAATATTTAATAATTATTTATTAATATAACTTTTTTATTGGATTATTATCACTTCTCCACACAATTACAATTGGTATTGTATTTCCTCTTCCATTTAGAATTCAGATTTAGCTATGTCAATAAATAAATAAATTAATTTAGATTTAGCGTTTAGGGTTTCAGGTCTCACCATATTTATTTACGACTAACAAGCATGAGCGAAGAGAGTTTTCTCACTGCTATCATTTAAAAAAAAGGCTAATTGACACCGATATCACTTGAACTATGCATGAATTTGCACTTTTTACCCCTATTTTTTTCACTATTAAACCTATGAACTTTCATAAATTGGCAATATTGAGAGAATATTAATGTCGTCCATTTTTCTGTCATGGTAAATTGCACCAAGTTCTCCTAATTGTATATATAATTGCATCAAACCCGAAAATATAATAATATGACCTAAATACCCCTCTGACCAAATTCTAAAATAAAAATTTATAATTTATAATTGAAATAATGGTTAAATAATAATAAAATTATGAAGTTTTTGATAAAAAAAATTAAATAAATAGAGAAATAAAAAAAATTAAAGTGACTTAACAATTATTTAAATTATCATTTTTATTTAAATATCCTTAAATTTAAAACCAGATGAATATTTAAATTATCTAAGGGGAATATAATTTAAATTGTCTTTTTCTATTAAAATATTCCTAAATACACTTGCTCATTTACAATAATAAGGGTATTAATAATTTTAAAAAATAAAAAATAAAATAATAATATTGTCATAATAATAATAATAAAATAAAATAAAATAAATATAATAATAATAATAATAATAATAATAATAATAATAATAATAATAATAATTGTCGTATGTAAATTTTACCAGACGTACACGTCATCGATAAAGAGGATAAAATTACCGGATGGACGTCCAAATAGGCGTTCAGAAAATATCGTGCAAGACATCACCAAATAAGAGAAGCCCGAGTAAACAAGTATTGAACAAAACCCACTCGGGGTCAACTGACGTCATATACTACTCGGGGTGGACGTGAAACACCCGAAGAGGAATGACCACGCTAGAAGTAGAACCATGATCAGACAGTCCGTGTTAGACACCGCAAACATGACCGGCACAGGGATCTGTCGTCATCAGAAGATAGCGATCGGCACCATCGCAAGCGTAATCACGGAACCATACATAAGACTCAGTATCAAATTGAAGAGCCAGAGAGAGGAACGACAATCACCCAGCGATTTAACCATCATAGAAGTCTGGTGGGAGATAGAGATGTCATAATTCATAGCCTAACTAGAGAAGTCAAGAACAATAGGCGTCAAATGGACACACTGGTCAGACGTTATGGGTTCAACGATTTATCTGACGAAGATTCTGATAGTCTATTCACTAGGGAAATCTTGCGGACTTCATTCCCAGAAAGGTTCAGGATGCTGCACATGGAGCAGTTCAAGAAAGATACAAACCTAAAAGAACACGTCAGACACTATAAAAGTGCTATGACCCAGTATACCCACAACGATCTTTTACTATGCCTTAACTTTCCACAAACTCTAGGGGACACGAGCTTAAGATTGTTCTGGAGATTGCCCCCAACGAGCATCGAAAGTTTCAGTGAACTAAGCAGGAGTTTCTCAAGGCAATTTCTGAGCAACGTTCACAGGAAAAAATCGGTGGCTTACCTTTCTCTGATAAAATAAGGAAAAGATGAGTCGTTGAAGAAATACCTGGGAAGATTCGACCAAGCGGTATCAGAAATCGGCAGTGCAAACGATGAAGCGATAATTGCTGCATTAATCAACAACCTACAGAATGGACGATTATCTTTTGACTTGAGAAGGGCCCGTCTGACCAGATATGCTGATATGATGGACATGGCGGGAGGATATGCACTAGCCGAAGAAGAAGAGTTAGCCACGGGAGGATGCTACATGCATGGAGGAAAACTAGAAAAGGACGCTGAGACCAAGCTGTAGAACCAAAAGGGAAAACAAAAAGGAAACAATAAAGAAAAAAGCAAGGACGGTGGAAGCGGACGTAATGCCGAACAGACCACAAAGAAATTCCAAGGTAGATACTCTAACTACATTTCGCTTTGGAAAATGCAGGAGGAAATTCTAGCCATACTGAAAGAGAAAAGTCTGGTAAAAAAGCCCCACCGACAGTCTCAGTTTGCTCGATGAGATACAACTAAATACTGCAGATTCAATAAGGAAACTGATCATGAGTCTTCCAAATGTTACCAGCTCAGAGATTACATAGAAACCCTCATTCGGGAGGGACATCTTCAGGATGTAATCTTGAAAAGAGATGAGAAGTCAGAAACAAAGAAAGAGATTAGGGCCGATCATAGCTCTGGTTGAAATCAAAAGGCCAGTCCAGAGGCCAATGAAGTAATACAAACAATCTTTGGAAGACCATCCACTGGGAGAAGTAACCGAGAACGAACGCAATAAATCAGAGAAACAGTGGAAGCAAGACATAACTTTGATGTGAACTCGGTCGAGCCAGACCCAAAAAGGGTAAAGGAAGGATGAGACCCAATAATATTCACAGAAGCAGACTCACATAGGGTTGATGTTTGGCCAAATGACGCTCTGGTCATAAGTGCCCGGATTGGTCACCGGAAAGTCAGGAGAATCTTGATAGATAATGGAAGTTTGGCAGACATTCTCAATATATCCGTTTACGATCAACTCAGGTTGGACCAAAAGGATCTACAGACTTTCTTCACTCCACTAAGATGATTCAGAGGAATTGAGGTCAGGTCACTCGGGACGGTAAAGCTACCCGTAAAGATTGGAGTGGCACCTTGTCAGAGAACTGTATTGCTCGACTTCGTGGTGGTAGACTTATACAATTGGCCGTATAATGCATTGTTGGGTCGGCCATTCTTGAATAAAACTAAGGCCATAACGACCACTCATGCATTGTTGATCAAGTTCCCGACAGAACAGGGGGTCGGTGTAATCAAGGGATCCCAAAAGATGGCCCGAAAAGCTAACCTGTCAGTATACAAAGACAAAAATGATGGTGAACAGGTATGCACTATAATGCAGCTGAGTCAGAACAAAGAGTCACTGTCATTCGAATTTGATCCAAGGGAAGAGTCAAATGAGTCCAAAACTGAACCGGTTGAAGAAATTATATTGAAAGAAGATGAGCCAGATAAGAAGATCAAGATCGGGGCCAATTTGGAAGGAAAAGTCAGACAAAGCCTCACTGATCTGCTCAAAGAATACAAAGATGTGTTCTCCTGGAGTCATGAAGACATTGTCAAGATAGATGCCCGAATAATATCTCACCATCTCGCGGTAGACCCGAATACAAAACCAGTGATAGAAAAGAGAAGGCCATTCAATATCGAAAGAAGTCAGGCAATCAAACAGGAAGTAGAAAAGCTACTCACCGTAGGGTCGATTAGAGAGATCAACTACCCTAAATAGGTAGCTAATGTAGTCCTCGACCAAAAGAAAAATGGACAATGGAGGATGTGCGTAGATTTCACAAATCTGAACAAGGCGTGCCTAAAAGATAGTTTTCCACTTCCAAGGATAGATCAGTTGGTGGACGCTACATCAGGACATGAATTGCTCAGTTTCATGGATGCCTACTCGGGATATAACCAAATCCGGATGAACAAAGCTGGCGAAGAAAAAACGGTATTCACAACTGATCAGGGTTTGTACTGTTACACAGTAATGCCTTTCGGGTTAAAAAATTCAGGGGGAGCATATCAAAGGCTAGTCAACAAAATCTTCTCACGGCAAATAGGAAGGAACATGGAAGTGTACATTGACGGCATGTTGACCAAGAGCATCTCGACAGACAAGCATACCTCAGACCTGCGAGAGACATTCGATCTTTTGAGGAGATACCAAATGAAGCTGAATCCAAACAAGTGTTTATTCGGAGTTCCTTCAGAAAGGTTCCTGGGTTTTCAAGTTCACCAAATGAGAATTGAGGTTAATCCTGAAAATAAACAAGCCCTGCAGAGAATGACTTCACCAAGGACACGAAAAGAAGTACAACGCTTAACATGATGTTTAGCTTCATTGGGAAGATTCATCTCAAATGCCACAGACAGATGTGCACCCTTTTTCAGAGTAACCAAAAAAGGAAAAGGACTCGAATGGAATGAAGAGTGCGAGCAGGCTTTCTTAAAAATCAAAGAGTACCTGGGGCAGGCTCCCATCCTTTCGAAACCACAGATGGGAGAGACACTCCATTTATACTTATCAATTACAGAACTAACAGTAAGCTCAGTCCTAGTGAGAACAGAAGATGGAGTACAGAAGCCAATGTATTATACCAGCAAGGCACTCTTACCAGTCGAGACAAGGTATTCACAGGCAAAAAAAATGACCTTAGCATTAGTTTCAACGGTAAGGAAGCTAAGGCCATACTTTCAGGCTCATACAATCCAGGTCATCCCTCAAAGGGCAAGCAGTGGCAGATTTTACAGCAGAGTTCACAAAGACAAACCTGGAAGCAAAAAAGATGTTGGGAAAAAATTTCTCATGGAAATTGTATGTTGATGGCTCTTCAAACACTCATGGCAGTGGGGCAGGGATAGTAGTATGCACCCCAGAAGGAGATGATGTAGAATGTGCCATGAGGTTTGACTTCAAAGCAACCAATAATCAAGCTGAGTACGAGGCGCTACTAGCTGGACTTAGAGTCTGCATAGCTCTCGGGGCAGATGAAGTCGAGATATTTAGCGATTCACAGGTATTTGTCAACCAAGTCCTGGAAGAATACCAAGCCAAGGATGAAGGCATGATAGCCTACCGTGACATTCCAAAATAGCTCCTCCAGAAATTCAAAGAATATAGGATTGCCCAGATCCCCAGGGAGAAGAATGAAAAGGCAGACGCTTTGTCCAAACTAGCATCAGCAACAACCACAATCAGGCTAAAAACTATGCTGGTTGCACATCTCCTCAAACCAAGCACAGTTAAACCGAAAAACTTAGAAATTTCAGAAATCCAAACATCGCCAGGCGGTTGGATAACTCAGCTGAAAAGATTCCTGAAAGAATGTGTGCTCCCGGAAGATCCCCTACAAGCAAAACGTATCAGATATCGATCAGTAAGGTACATATTGGTCGGAGGAGAACTATACAGAAGGGGATTTTCCCGAACACTCCAAAGATGTGTGTCAGAGAAGGATACATATCGGATATTACAGGAAATCCACGGAGTAGTTTGTGAAAACCAAACTGGGGGTAAAAGTTTAGCACACAAGGTACTCAGGCAAGGTTATTATTGGCCTACTTTATTCTCAGATGCACAACGATGTTCGAAAAGTTGCAATACTTGCCAAAGGATTGCTAATGATATCCGGCAACCCACTGAACAACTTAGAAAGCTCACATCCCCATGGCTATTTGCCATGTGGGGTTTGGATTTAATCGGCCCAATGCCAGCTGGGACATGGAGTGGAGCAAAACATGCCATAGTAGCCGTTGACTATATCACGAAGTGGGTAGAAGCTGAAGCATTGGTGCATATCACAGAAGCAAACACCACAAATTTTGTGAAAAAGAATATACTTTATAGGTTTGGAGTCCCAAACACTATAATCACTGACAACGACACCCAGTTCGATAACCTAAAATTCAGACAGCTGTGCAAAGAGTACCGGATTTCCAATTACTATGCCACACCTGCCCACCCTCAAACAAATGGGCAGGTTGAAGCAGTGAACAAAATCATCAAACACACAATCAAAGCAAAGCTAGATGCCAAGAAAGGAAGCTGGGTTGAAAAACTACCCGAAGTATTATGGGCATATCGGTCGACACAAGAACTTCAACAGGAGAGACTCCATTCATTTTAGCATTTGGAACAAAAGTTGTTATCCCTATAGAAACGCCATGTGCATCACCCCGGGTCAGGCTATATGATGAAGAACAGAATGTTGATATGCTTTTACAAAGTCTAGATGAGCTAGAAGAGAAAAGGGGGAAGTCCCGAATTTGAAATATGGTATATTAACAAATAGTAGCTCGCCACTACAACTCTCATGTTCGGGTCAGAAAATTCCAACTAGGAGACCTGATACTCAGGAAGGTGTCATTGAACACAAAAAATAAAGCCGCAGGTTCCCTGACTGATAAGTGGGAAGGCCCGTACAAAATCGAAGGAATAGTTGGCCATGGAGCATATTGGATTGCATGACCTAATGGAAGGGTTTTACCCCGACCATGCAACGCCCAATATCTGAAAATTTTCTATCCTTAAATTGTTTTATGTTTTTTTTTCTAGTCAGGACAATTTTAGTTAGGTCAAATATTAATCTTTGGAACTTAAATCTTTGTTGATTTTTGCAGTTATAAATAAAAAGCACACGGGATTTTCGAAAAATAAAGCATATGATAATAAGAACATATGAAAGACGAGCATGATAATAAGAACATATGAAAGACGAGCATGATAATAAGAACATGCAAATAGAATACCCAGGACCAATGATTCCCGAATGGGTGGAGAAGCTCGAAGGAGCATACTAACCGAGCAAGGTCAATTGACCTTAGCAAAAAGGCATACCCGATGCTCCAGATTCTGGAGAAAGCTTCGGGACACTATCGAAAAAAATTCGGGTGAAATGCGTAGCTGTGTTAAGCTATTTGAAAAGCTTAACGATTTGGTAAACCCTTGCACAGGAAAACTGGGGAGACGTCCTCGGTAATGTGTAAGGACTCAAAACATATGATCATGGTGAGCCTTGATGTAATGTTTGGGTAGCAACCGAGTATGAAATACAAGTATAAATCTACTTGCCTGTTTTAAGATGACTCGGTTAATAATACTAGTCAGTTTAATAAGATACTTGGCGTTAAAAATCATTCAGGTGACAACCAGTTTAATAAGATACTCGGTGAGGTTACCCGAACATCAGAATTAGCCAGTTTAATAAGATACTTGACATAAAAATTTTAAATAGCCAGTTTAATAAGATACTTGGCGTTAAAATTATTCCGGAGACAACCAGTTTAATAAGATACTCGGTGAGGTTACCCGAACATTAGAGTTAGCCATTTTAATAAGACACTTGGCATAAAGATTGCAATAGCCGATTTAATAAGATACTCGACAACAATAGTTAAGATAAAGAAGACTCGATGGAATTTCTTAAGCAAAGAATCAGATCACACCACTCATTTTTCAGAATTAGTTAACTCAGGATTTTATTAATCTTTATAAAGAATTGTTACAAAGAATGGTTATAAAGAATTGTTACAAAGAATCTCTACAAAAATGAATAAATCAGGAGGATTTTGAACTCTTGCCGATGCTCGGGTCAAGCATAATTTCATATTCACGGAGTAGACTTTCATTGGAAGGCCAAGCAATCGTGTTGACCGAATCGTCCATCCACCAGCTGTAATCTTCTCATAGGATCGATCCGACATCAGACACCACACCCTCCACGACCGACTCCTGGTTGGCGTAAAAAGTCGGGAGGGAGTGCTTAGATGGAACCTCCAAATGCATGGGATGGGGTTCTTTACCTCGGCTACGATAGTAAGCTCTCCACTCCATCATCTGAGTCCGAAGAGATTCCAAGGACCGATCCACGTGATTCTTGATCGACATCTCCCAATTGGTTCGGGCTTTTTCAGTTGCCCGATTCTTAACCTTGAAGAACTCTCCAGCTGAAACCAGCCCTCGCTGAAACTCCCAAAGGAGAATGGCATTGTAGGCAGGGGATCTTTTAAAATGATCAACCCCCTAAACTTCAAGTTCTAGCCTGGCCTCTTTGGATAAGGATTCGACCATCAAAGCTTGGCGTTCCAAGTCTTCGATCTTCTGTTCATACGCCGACTTAGACTTCTCTGCTTCCTGTTAGGCTTTAAGCATTGATTCTTGGGCAGAGGACAACAAATTTTAAAGTGACACTGCCTTCTCCTTTGCCAAAGAAGCTTTCTTCTCGGCCTCCACCTGCTTCACCAAATAGTGGTCGGTAAACACTTGGGCACTGCCAACTTCTTTCTGATAAGCCGATTCGACCCGAGCAAGGCTAACCTCACTTTCTTTCAGTTGAGCTTCAAGACCCCTTATTCGATCAGTTTGATGTTGCTGCGTCTGAAACAGCTCAGTGAACTCGGCCACCATCTACAAAAAAGTTTAATTAAAAATCTGGTGAACAAGAAAGACAATTGAAGAGTAAAGAATAACTTACATAAGATGCGCCGTTGAAGATATTTTGAAGATGACTCGCCAGAGGCACGTCCCTGAGATGACTCTAATGATCATCCCCGATAAAAGCCCGGCCAGATGACATCGCCCCGAGCATATCATGGGGAGAAGGATATGAAGGATCTCCCGAGGGATCAGCCCTTTGATCTTCAACCTCGAGAGGAGAGGAACCCCTGTTCGGCTCAGAAGTCTCTGCACCCGCTAATGCTTCAACATGAACACTCAGGGGAATCTCAGCCTCTGCATCTTTATAACTTGATTCAACAAATGAAACTACGTGAGGAACCTTGAGAGGGCGAGCAGAAGAGTCGATAACTTTTTGTTTCTCAGCCCGAGAATGGTGGAAGCTGAGATCAGCTGAGGGATCTTCATCAACATCCTCCTGAAAGGATTCAAAAAATTCAGGATATATAGGTACTTGTCCCTCAAAGGTTTTACCTCCATCACCGACGTCTGATCGCTCGGTAGGTCTTTCACCAAGACCCTCACTCTGCCTCTCCCAGTCATCAGGCATCTCCTTAGTATAATCCGTTGGGCCACTCGGACAACTAGACTCTCTTATGGTCGACCGAATGACAACCTCGGGGACATATTCGGGGACCTGCTCCTCAGCCATGTCAAGTTTCTCATCAGACTCAGGCAGGACAATACCATTTTTGCTTTAACGGAAAGCTTCTTTTCGGCTCGCTTGAAGAATCGACTTCACTTGGCGAGCCTGAAGGTCACATATGATGTCTGTATCGTACACTTAAAAGAAAAATGGGAATCACATCAGAATATATAAAAAATAATAAAAAAAAAAGGTTATAAAGACCACTTACATCGCCTGCGGTAGCCTAAAATCTGGCTGAAGAAGCCGAGCTCTATCATATTTTTCTCATGAAAAAGATAAATTCTGCTCCTCTTCTCCAGGGTGCGAACTTCTGTCTGAGCAAGTCTGGTCAGCTCAGTATCGTTGAATTCAAGCTTTTTCTTGTTCCATACCTCGGGAGAACAAAAAAAGTAGAGAACCTTCAGTACTCTCCGAGTTTCCCCAACCGAGAGAGCTACTTCAAGACCGAGATTCCCTCCGGTGTAAAACCAACTGTTTTTCCAGAACTTGTTGGATGAAGGGATTTTTAGGGTCATCAGAGGTATCAACTCCCTGATTCACCTTTGTCCCTTCGGGGACCCAGCAATCTGGCGGATTAGACACGAGGAAATAGGTCACTGTCTTACCAGACTGCCTCAGCGTGAAGAAGTGCTTGATTTCACTTTGGGAAGGAGGCAACAAGTTTATTCGGCTCCACATGTGCCACATGCACATCAAGATCTTGTAGCTGTTTGGGACCAGTTGAGCCAGAGCGATCCCTGCTTCAGCCAGAAACCAGGCAATGAACGGCTGAAGAGGAAGAGTGATGTTGCAGCAGATCATGGATCCATAGATTGCCACCATAGCCAGGGGAGGATTCCACGCAGCTCTATCACCCGCAGGAATCAAAGTAACAGAATTATCCAAGTCGAATCGGGCACGATATTTCCTGATCTCGTCTGCCCCGACCATATTCGGTTCAGAATCAAACCCACTCGGGCGATCAGTAGAGAAAGAGAGATGAGATATTCTGAACGCCTCTTCGACATCGTTCTCATTAACAGTCTGCTCCCTGATCCGAACGTTGCCCGAGTTGTGCTTATGGACTTCACTTTTGCTTTGGTGCTTTCTCATCCTTGATTGAAGTGGTACCCTGTGATTAGAAATGATAGATTCAGAACTAGATAAATCAGAATCAGAAGTGGAAACAGAAATAAAATGGACGTCAGGGTGAAGCCCAGAAACGTCGACTTCTAGAAAAGGGGGTTCATCAGAGGGATTCCCCCCAATAATCTTCAAATGCAGGAAACCAACTGAAAATCCCCACGATCGAGCGTTTCGAGAGCTATAGTACAAATTCGAAGACGGGAAGTTGGTTCCATTAAAACTAACCTTGAATGAAAACCGATGCAAAATCTGCAATGGAGAATGGCGATTTTCTGCGCAAAGAAACTTGGGCAGGAAAAAATTTTTATGGTGTAAATTTTTTAGAATGAACCAGCGCAACCCCTTAGTGAGGAATTTAAAGAGGTAATAGCACGAAACCCTAGGATCTCAAGGCGGGAAAAATCAATGACAAGATTTGATGACGTAGGCGGTGCACGGGGACATGCGTAGGTCGTTTCTCATAAATGATATCGAAAAATGAAGCGGTAAAGGACACGTGTCAAGAGAGAAACTGGCTTTGGCCATCAGAACCACAAAACGTCGCAATCATTGAGATCTCGCATGAGGAGGCAAATCGAATTTACAGGGTCACCATTAAGACACACCATTATGACAAGACATTTACCCTGGCATTAAAGAGATAAAAATTGAAGAATTGATTAAAATATTTTTGCCCGAAACGAAACCTTGTTCGGTAAAAATATTTTAAGGGGGTATTGTCGTATGTAAATTTACCAGATGTACATGTCATTGACAAAGAGGATAAAATTGCCAGGTGGACGTCCAAATAGGCGTTCAGAAAATATCCTGCAAGACATCACCAAAGAAGAGAAGCCCGAGTAAACAAGTATTGAACAAAACCCACTCGGGGTCAACTATCGTCATATACTACTCGGGGTCAGTTAAAGATTCTCGGGGCTATTTGACGACATTTTATACTCGGATCAGATGATGTCACTCGAGACTAGCTGATATCGTGTTCTAATCGGGATAAACATGAAGAAAAATAAATAAAAAGCCTAGTGCATAGCTCACACAAATCAAGCCACTAAAATATGCGAAGATATCTATGTCAAAGAGGAATTCCAAGAAGAACAGAATATCAAGCAGAAAGGGTTTCTTTTCAGGCAACAATTATTTTTCTTAAAAAAGGTTACGCTATTATAAGGAAATAAGTCCTGACTTGACTACATTACTGGAGTCCCATTCGATCTCAATACAAGTCTCCGAAACAGGATAGAAGACAAACTACTTCGAACAAGCAAACAATCATAATTAAATACAAAGATCTTTTATTACTTGTACAAAGAAGATTAGGGTTCTATGGACATATAAATACACCCATAATATCGTCACAAAATATAGACAGAGAATATACAGAAATCATAGAAAAATATAGAGAGAAAAAAGAGAGATCGAGAATTGTAATTATTCTATTCATAGTGGATTTTGGCTCGGTTGATCATTCAACCACTCGTGGACGTTTCTCCGGTCATCAGAGTTTTACCAAGTAAAAACTTGCGTCCGATTCCTTTCTCCTTCTCTTTCTCTTTGAGATCACAGCTGAAATCCAAATCTTGTTGACTTTTCTTATATAACCAGAAATCGACATTAACAACAACAACAACAACAACAACAACAACAACAACAACAATAATAATAATAATATAGAAAATAATAGTAGAAATATAAAAAATAATAATAATTTATTTTAAAAAATAATTAGGTAGAGATTTAGATTGTTCTCTACCACCCATCTCAAATATTTATGGTGGTGATCAAATTACTACAACAACAACAACAATAATGATGATGATAATGATAATAATAATAATAACAAAATTACTAGAAAATTGAAAAAACACATAAAAAAATTGATGGGTGTAGAGATCCAGGATCTCCACCATTCATCTTAAAGGGCGGTAGAGTAAGTAAATTTTGATTCACCATTCAATTTAGATCAACTCTAGGGATGACGAAAATCCCCGACCCGCCCTAAACCCGTGGGTCGAGGATTTGTGAATCAAAAATAATATTATATTACTAATATTATTATCATTATATTATTATTATTATTATTATTATATATTATTATTATTATTATTTGTTAACCAAAAATTCACTCGGGGTAGGGAATTTCAGCTAGCACTCTCAACCCGCTACCGGGTTGGCTGTTATGGGTAGGTACCTCGTACCTAGGTGAATAAAACAAAGCGAAAATGAATAAAGAAGATAAGATGAGTTATATTGGAAGAATGAATATAGTATATACCGTTTTATTTGATATGTAAAGCTATGGGGATACAATGATAGTAATTCTCTCCTCTCAATCCCTCTTTTACACGACTGGTGGTGGCGATTTCGTATGTCGATAAGTGGCTATTTCCTATATGGCGAAACTCTCTCTGTAATTGCAAAATCTCAATGATTTGTCTTGATTCCTAGCTCTTTCAGTCTTTAGAATCATATGCCTTTCTCTAAACCTAGGCGTTGTATTTACATGCTCCAATTCTTCCTAATCAAATCCCTATAATTTAGACCAGTTAATTGGCCGTGTTACCGGAATTGATTGGCGTTGATTGAGGTTGTCAATTTACATGGGAATTTCTCCCATTAATTACATCATGTTTCCATTTGAGTTTAAATACGAATCTGTTGACCTGCTTGGTCTCATTATGGCGCTTTAATGAGGAAGGGTTCAACCCTTTTCTTCCTCGTTGCTTGGAGAAGAGCTCTAGCTCTGTATCATGACGATGTGACACATCCTAAAGAAGTATTCCTATTCTCAAGTATAAGAGTGTCAATATAATAAATTAACTGGTAAGACCGGGTCGAACCACAGGGAGGTTGTTCACCTGTCCTTGTAGAATTAATTATCTAGATTAATTACTAAGCTTTTTATAAAAATATAAATCAATTAAAATTAAAACTAGGGCTAAGGGATCCACTATTGGTAATTCGAATATGATCCAATTATTAATATTTAGTCCAGATTTAAGGGGGAGAATATCCATTCCATTGTCCACTCTACTGATAGATATGGGTAAATTACCCACTGTGCCAAACAACATCTATCTGTCTACAGTGAGTTAAAAACTCCACAAAAATCAGAGGGGAGAAAGCAAAAAAAATAATAAACTTACCAAAATTGGATCATATTTTCCATACCTACAATATCATCTTTGACCCCAGCTATATTAAATTAGCCAGACATAATTTAACTAGGAAATAACTATTTTATTTAAATTGAGAATTTGAGAACATTAGAGAAAGAATTTCATAAATCTAAGGTCAGATTTGGATTCAATGTAAGGACCTTGATTTTATGATTGGTTTATTTCACGACAAACCTTACCACATTGGGGATGATTGTGTAATGGGTAGCTTAGGTCCTCGTTGGCAAGCTTCCAAGCATCTCCATGACTTCAAGAGCAAAAGGTATATTCACTTGACTTTGCCTCTTGAAGAGTTTAGGTACACACACACACACCTCATGCATGCTTTGTTGATCTTGCATTTGTGTTGATATTGTTTATATGTGTGCATCTCTTCACAATCACACTTGCACTTCATTTATAGATTTAAGTGTGGTATTGTGTTGCGTTTATGCTTGCATGATAGTGTGATTGTTTTAGCGTGTTGAGAGACCATATAAGAAGGTATCATTCTTCTCTTGGTTTGGTTATATGGAGTAAGGTGTCTAATTTCAAAAGAGTATATTTTAATGATTTAAATATTTTTCAAAAATGACCTTTGTATGGTCTTATGACCATATGTTTTTATAAAATGATTCAAAATGATTTTTGAAAATTTTTGTACAAACTATACACCCATACCTTTCCAACGGTATATTATTCGTAATATTTCATGACCGTTTGGATTGGTTTTGAAATCTCCAAAGTGACCACAAAAATTAGGGCATCTCTGTTGTTGTCCTTTTCTGACCTTTAGTCACTAAAATGACCATAACTTTTTATAAAGACATCAAAATCATGTTTTGTAAATTGAAGTAGAAATTAGACTTCCATAGCTTTTCAACGGTATATTATACAAAAGGTTTGGATGTCATTTGGTCATGTTTTGGGTCAGTTGTTGTGCTGTCAGACGTGTACGGCGGTCTATACCGCTTTTGGTGCACATGCCTAGCCAGCGACCTAGGCAGCAGTAATGTCCAGCTGTGCCATGCTGCATAGACCGCAGTCTGGACACTTGCCTAGGCTGCGGCACATACAACGGTCATGACGGGACTTTGTTTCCCAAGTCCAAACGATGCCGTTTTGTGTAGGGCTTCTATATATATGTTCTCATCTTCCCCAAATCGTTTTGAGAGCTCAATGAACACATTTTAAGAGTGAGAGAACATCCATTAGAGAGAGAAAGCTTCAAGCTTTGTTTTTAACTCTCCAAACCCAAAACACATCATCCTTCATGCATTATTGATCATCTTTAGACATGGGTCTTCATCATTCATGACTTGGTAAGTAAGAACAAACTTTTATCTGTTATTATTTTTCTTAAACTCCAAGAGTTCGTTTTTGTTGCATTGGATTTATAGAAATCATTTTTGAATGCATATTATTGTTGAATGATGACATGATTGGGTTTGTATTTTTATAGCTTAATTGATTAGGTCATTTTTGCCTAAAAGCTAGGTCATAAACATTATTGTGTGATTTATTGTTAACTAGGTTGATAGATTGTTCATTAATCAACTTGTTAAGTTTCTGAATGTTTATATTTGATGTTTGTGTGACAATTAGTTTGTTAGAAAATCTCAACACAACTAATTGAGTTTGTTTTTGATAGACATTGGTCTAAGACTTGCATTTATTGTATGGCTAAATGCTTTGTCTCAATCACAAGAATATATGCTAAGTATATGTTGAATACATTGTAAGCATATTTGTTGATTCATTGTGATTGTTTGTGATAGCTAGGATTATTGTTATTGATAACATCTAGCTAAGTCTTTTGCTTTGCATTTAGACATTTGACAACTTGGATTTGTTTCTACAAACTCCTACTTGAGCATTTTGTGTTGTCTAGCATAATTTGCATTAAGCATCAATTACATGTTCACACTTAGACTTTTAATTCTCTTCAATAAGTCAAAGTCTTGTGGCTTCGAGGTGAAGTTGTACAATCAATTCAAGTCTTGAAACCAAGAGTGGGTTGGCAAGCAATTGGTCGGGTATCCAGTGTAAAAGGCCCTAGGGGGTAGAGTAGGAGGCGTTCGCGCCAAGAGTAGTGTATTAGGGGATATCACTAGGGACTGAGCCAAGAGTGGTGAGTGGAGGTGTCCATAGCCTGAGGTTCTCGAGAGTGAGAGTCTGAGAATCACTTGAGGGTGTAACCTTTGCTCATATAGTGGATTTCTGCGATCGAGTGTGGCGCACTTAACAATCCATGGTTTTTCCCATTTGGATGGTTTCCACATATACATCTTGTGTTGTTTATATTTCCGCACTTTACACTTGATGTTGTATGTTTGTTTTATTGGGTGAATTTTGAATATTGACTAATCAATAAAAATTGGTAATCAACTTGATTAAAACTTATTCACCCCTTCTCTAGGTTATTAGACACACACTTTATAGGGAACTTTCATTCAAGATGTCCAAATTAGGGGGAGATCTCTTATTTATACAAAATACATATGAAAATTGACCATCGAATGAATTTAGAATGGAGCGTCCAGATTTCACCACGTCATCTGTGAACAGTGAATAGTGAATTGTAACTGCGTTAGTGAAAGTCAACAGTGATCAGTGCACCGCTTCTAGAATATGATTCCCTACGGTCGTGTATACGGTGCACTCACAATTCGGTCCAATAAAAATGTGCCACGTCAGCAGTCAACAGACAAAGTCAATAGTCTTCTAGAATGTGATTCCCCGCAGTGGCGTATACGGTGCACTTGCAATTCGGTCTAATAGGAATGTGCCACATCATCAGTGGACATTGAAAGTCAACTATGGATAGTTAAAGTCAACTATGAACAGTGAGTAGTTAAAATTACAAAAATACCCTTTGTGGCCTTCATAGGGTTTTTTGACGTTCTGAACTTGAAAATGATGTTTGTTTTGCCATCTGACTTCTCCATAATTCTGAATTGACCATATGACCTCTGAAATACAAAGAAAAATACATTGATTACTACAAAACACATTTATTTAAGCAAGCGAATGAAAATATGTCTAAATTGGGGAATGAATCATATTGGAAGTGTAAAATGATGATATTATCCCTTAATAAACATACACTTTTCAGTGTTAATTACACCCCCCAACCAGCTTATTGCTAGTCCCTAGCAACTAAAACGATAATAGTAAAAACTCAGATTCAAATCTAAAAAAAAACTATCAAATAGGCAAACTCTCTCAGACCTCTTTTCTCACCCTCTGTCAACTAGTCATCAATCGAGATATCAATCAAACTTTCTTGTGCTCAATAAAGATCAATAATAAGTATGAGATTCAATTGAAATCAAGCAACATTTTCATTCCGAAATCTCATTATGGTTTCTTCCTTAGGGAATAATTTTATTCTTTTTTTTTCATTTTTGTTACTAATATAACAAAATTAGAAAAAAACATTCCATCTTTAATCCATGTAGCGAGCTTTATGCCAATGACTCCCAAACCAGTTGACTTTAGGGTATAAGTGTTGAAAACTCCTACGGGCTTAATTACTCGGATTGCAGATTTTTTTTAAAGTACAATTCCCTAAAGCTTTCTCTTTAACCCGTGTAACGAGCTTTGGGTCAATGACTTCCAGAGTAGTTGATCTTATGGCATTAGGTGTTGAATCACCCCTCGGACTTAATTGCTTGAGTTAAAGAGGTTACGAAACTGCACTTTATTCTTATAAGACTCCACCATTTTGTGCAAACACTCTATACTTGTTGAGGCATAAGGTCCGACTACTAAGTAAAAGTTTTGGTCAAAACACACAAAATTTTATATATATATATATATATATATAAATAAACAAGACCACTGCCTTCGGTTGTTACCCTTGAATAAAGTTTCAGAATTTAATATCGTAAAATCTCAACTTACTGAACAGAATCATGTGTCTGTGTGTGTGTGTGTCCAGAATAGTTCAACAAATCTCTCAAGATGACTGAATGAACAAAAGGATTAGTCAATGATATCACAATAAAGATTTCATAAATTTGAGTAGTCTGAAAAATTAACTAAAAAGATGCGTCTTATGAGCAATTGAAAGAACTCATTACTCGGCCATCTTTGCACACAAAAAATGGCCAGAAGTTAATTTTATTTTTTTATTTTTTTTTAAAACAAAAGTTATTAAATCAACTATCCCCTCCCCCCAACCGGAGCGAGACATTCTCCTCAATGTCTTTAAAAAGAGGTAAGGTTTAGAAGATATCACCTGAACAACTTGAAAGACAACAAAATCCTGCAAAAAACAACAAAAGTAATACAAAAAAAATGCATAAAAACCATTGGATAATTATAAACTGAGATTCAAATCAATTTTGCGTTTCTTGTTGTCTTCTTCAATGGACCAATCTATTTTGGAGGTTGAAGGATCTGGCTCATATTTAAAAGCTTGTAACTGGTCAATCAGCTCATGAGTATTTGAAGAAGAGATAAAGAATTTTCGGATTAAAGGTGGAATGTAATAATTTTTTTTAGCATGATCAAGAAATGAAAGCAAACCATCATAAATTTATTAACATTCAACAAACCGATGGGTTTGTCATGAATTTTTAGTTGTGCCCAGGATGCCATTGTAAAGATTTATTCTAAGGTTCCAAAACCACCTGGCAAAACTATAAATGCATCAACATAATGTAACATAGCAGTCAATCTTTCCTGCATACCTGAAAAAACTAGCTCTTCACCGTTTGTCTTTCCGATGATGTCCACTGCGGCCATAGGTTTTTGGACAATACCCAGAACTTGACTACCTCTGTCTTGTGCAGCTCGTGAAGCACACCCCATTAATCCCAAGTTACCTCCTCCATATACTAGGTGTATTTTCCGCTCAGCCAAAACCTTACCAAGATGAGTTGCAGTCTCAACAAACTCTATGTATTTCCCATAATTAGTGCCACCAAACATACAAATGTTTGTGAATCATCTAGCTGAAGATGATGCCATTAATGCACTCTCTGAATTTTTCTTTTGAATGCTTATGAGTGCTTGGAGCAAAAAAGGGAAAACAAATGTGTGTATTTATAGATCTCGAAAGGGTAACACACTGATACGCATATTTGTATAGGGCGGTGCATTTGTCAATGATATTATATCCACATGGTTCAAAAATCAAAAGTAAACAACAATAATTACAAAAGACATTAAATGCAGAAGGAAAAAGATAATAAAAAGAAAAGGATATTTACTGGTAGTTGTGATTGTGTCTCACATCTTCCTCTAGTTTTATGTCCAGTAATGGCTTTAATGGCCTCTATGGGTCGGTGATATGCTTCCTATCCAATTTTCTTATAAATAAGCAAACAAGGTATTGTAAAGTCAGATTCCCGAGACTATATTGTGCATGTTCTTTTTGAAATTATGGTCATAATCGGTCAATTTCCATTTGCATATATCCACTAGGATGTGCATCAAGAGTCGTTACGATATTATCCAATGACTCCTTATGCAAACTATGCCTAATGAATAAAAATTTATCTTCCCGATTATTAGACACCATTCCTAAAGAATGACAACGTGTGTTGCAAGTTGTACGTGCACATTTGTGACAAGTAATGCCTAACTTCTTAGCTCTTCGTTTTATTGTAAGGTTACTTCTTCCAAAACCAGGCATGTAAGATATAAATGAATCAGCAGACTCATCTGCTAGATGTACCTTAGCTTCGATCAACCAGCGAATATCAGTAAAAATGCTGTACATCATCAGTAAGCGTAATCTTTAGGACCGTGATTTTTAAATCTTTTTTAGAGCATTTTGGGGCAACGAGGGAAAATATTTTCTCAAGTTTGTGAAAATTTCATCCATGTCTTGTTTTTGGGAATCAGTTATTTAGAAAATTGAGTTAAACCGACTTGAATTATCACGGAGTACCGTTATCCGCCACTTAACTGGGGTTATATAGCAAAACACATCAAGCAAAAAAAAAATTAAACCTAGAAATTTATCCTGCAAAAATTCAAAACGTAAAAGCGAACAAAGACAAAACTAATAATTGTAAACACAAATAAAGTCAAACACAAGAGATTTGTTTACTCACCGTTGTAACAAGGGTCAGAAAAGACGGTAGAGTCTTTTTGAAAATCTGTATGTTCTAAGAATGGTTTCCCACGTTGTCCATTTACTTTAAACACATTATCATTCCTAGGATTCTCAATGTCAAGGGCACCATATGGATACACGCGTTTCACAACAAATGAACCGCTCCACTTTTATTTCAATTTGCCAGGAAATAAATGAAGTCGAGAATTATAAAGCAAAACCTTTTGACCTACTTCAAATGATCTTCTTAAAATTTGCTTGTCATGAAAAGTTTTTGATTTTTCTTTAAGATTTTTTGCATTTTCATATGCATCATTTCTTAATTCTTCAAGTTCATTTATTTGCAACTTGCGCAATTCACTAGCATCATTTAGGTTAGAATTGAAAACTTTAATGGCCCAATATGTTTTTTCTCAAGTTCAACAGGTAAGTGGCAGGTTTTCCATAATCTAAACGATACGGAGGCATACCCAAAGATGTTTTGAATGCAGTGCGGTAATCCCAAAGTGCATCATTTAGTCTAAGAGACCAATCTTTTCGATTAGGGTTAACCGTTTTTTGCAAAATCTGTTTTATATCCCTATTTGCTAACTCAACTTGACCACTTGTTTGAGGGTGGTATGGTATGGTAATTTTGTGTGTGTCTCTATATTTCTTTATTAAAGACTCAAAGAGTCTATTACAAAAAATTTAGCCTCCATCACCGATAATGGCTGGAGGGATTCCAAATCGAGTCAAAATATTTTCTTTAAAAAACTTAATCACTGTTTTGTGATCATTATTTAGACAAGGAATTGCCTCAACCCATTTTGACGCATAATCAACGGCAACCAAAATGTACAAAAATCCAAATGGACTCATAATATCAATTCCCCAACAATCAAATATTTCAATGACAAGAATGGGGTTTAAAGGCATCATGTTTCGTTTAGAAATAGATCCTAATTTTTGACAATTTTCACAGGTTTTACAGAATGCAAGTGTGTCTTTAAACAATGTGGGCCAATAAAATCCATACTGCAAGATTTTTGCAGCCATTTTCTTTGACAAAAATTAACCACCACATGCTTTAGAATGACAAAATTTAATGACGCTACTTACCTCACTGTCTGGAAAACAACGTCGAACGATTTGATCAGGACAATACTTGAATAAGTACGGGTCATCCCAGTAAAAATGTTTTACCTCGGTCAAAAATTTCTTTTTATCCTATGCATTTCAATCAAGTGGCATCATTCTTGTTGTAGGATAATTAACAATGTCAGCAAACTAAGGTATAGTTGTGAGAAAGAATAAAAGATCATCAGAAAAAGAATCATTGATGGGTACTTTATCAAATGACGATTCATCAGTGAGTCGTGATAAATGGTCGGCGATAACATTTTCAGCACCCTTTTGGTCCTTGATTGTGAGATTGAATTCTTGTAGCAACAAAATCCAGCGAATTAGCATTGGCTTCGCATCTTGTTTAGACATTAAATACTTCACAGCAGCGTGATCAGTAAAATAATGGTTGAAGCGCCAATCAAGTATGATCGAAATTTATCCAATGTGAATATCACAACAAGTAATTCTTTCTCACTGGTGGTGTAATTCATTTGTGCACTGTTCAAAGTTTTACTTGCGTAATAAATCACAAAAGGCTTACCTTCTCTCCTCTGTCTTAAGACAACTCCAACAACAAAATCACTCGCATCACACATCAATTCAAAAGGCAAGGACCAATCAGGGGATTGCATGAAAGAAGCAAATGTTAAAAGGTCAATTATGTTTTTAAAAGACTCTTGACACTCTTGTGTCCATTCAAATTTTACATCTTTTAATAAGAGGTTACAAAGTGGTTTAGATATAACACTGGCATCTTTAATAAACCTCCTATAAAATCCTGTATGCCCTAAAAATGATTGCACATCTTTGACTGTTTATGGTCGTGGTACATCGAAATGACTTCAATTTTTACCTTATCAACCTCGATTCCTTTAGATGACATAACATGACCCAAAATAATTCCAGACGTGGTCATATAACGACACTTTTCCTAGTTAAGCACAAGTCATTTTTCTATACAATGTTTCAAGACTCTTTCCAAGTTATTAAGACAATCATCAAATGAATTCCCAAACACAGTTAAATCATCCATAAAGACCTCTAAACAATGTTCAATCATGTCACTAAAAATGCTTAGCATGCATTGTTGAAATGTGGCTGGAGTATTACACAAACCAAATGGCATTCATCTGAATGCAAAGGTTCCAAAAGGACACTTGAAGGTGGTCTTTTCTTGGTCTTCTAATGTAATGGGAATTTGATAGTATCATGGATACCTATCAAGAAAGCAGTAGTAGGGATGTCCCACTATTCTTTCTAAAATCTAGTCAAGGAATGGAAGAGGAAAATGATCTTTTCTAGTAGCATCATTTAATTTTCTATAAGCAATGCACATATGCCAACTGGATGGGACACAAGTTGGATATAACTCAACCTTTTCATTTTTAACAACAGTAATTCCAGATTTTTTAGGCCCCACTCACCCACCTACAATCAGAGATAGGGTAGATAATTCTCACGTCAAGCAATTTAATGACTTCAGTTCTTTCATGTGTAGGTTAAGTCTTTTTTGGGGTTGTCGATATATTTTAGCATTTTCCTCTAAATGTATTCGATGTGAATAGATCAAAGGGTTAATACCTTTCAAATCTTTCAAAGTCCGACCAATTGCTTTCTTATTTTTCTTTAAAACATGTAGCAACTTACCTTCTTGCTCTTCTGTGAGGTTAGAAGAGATTACCACTGGGTAGGTCTGCACTGTTGGAACCCCGTTCACCGGTCACGCAGCGGAAGTAAGGTTTTAAATTTTTTAATACAAATCATAATCTGGAACCAGTGAACTTGGGATTGTAATTATTTTTGAAATTCATACAAACAATATGTATACATAGGAAATTATAATCAATATAATCAAAAGAAGAAAATCTTACCAACGTTTGGAGGCTCCTTCACTTTACGATATTCTCCTGTCTGAACCAATCTTACCAATGTTTGGAGACTCCTTCACTTTACGATATACTCATATATGAACCACTCGATCTTCCTTGCTATATCCTGGGGACTGGTAACTGCGTGTGGGCACGTCACGGTCTCGAGAACTAGAATGGATGAAGTAGAGAAAAGATGAAGAAACTATTTCTTCTAAGTGAAACAAAAACTAGAACAATTCTAGCTTTTTAAAAATATCTCATATATATATTGTTTTGTTTCATGCACAGTGCACGATTGCACATGTTTTCTTTTTCTCTTGTATACAAACGCACACCCTTGCCTTTTTTAATGATGCATGTATATATTTTGTTTATCTGTTTTGTGTTGCTTTTTAAAAAGACTTGTATATCTCATATATTAGTTGTCTTCTGTTGTTTCACGAAAACCACTTGTTTGTATCCTATACATACATCGATAAGTACTATGTTGATTATCTATTATCTTATATCAATATTTAAAATATATATATCATATATATATATATATATATATATATATATATTGATAAAAATAATCAATTTCAATCTTTTAATATATATTATATCTTTAAAGATATTAATCAATTTGTTTTGAATTCAAACTCTTTAAATTCAAAATTAAATATCTAATTTAATAAAAATAAAATAATCAAATTATCTTATCTTGAAAAATTAAATATCAATCAACACCCTCAAACTAATGATTAATTACATAATTAAATAATCTAATTATTTAATTAACATAATCATTGTCATTCATTAATTAAATTATCTCATTATTCAATCAATTCCCGAATAAATACGTGTCACTTTCGTAACACAATTAATTGGACAATCCAATTAATTAACTGTGACCCTTGTTACCTAAATCGATTGAGCTAGCAAGGGGACCAAATGGACCCACAGTATTTTGAGCTCCAATAATCATCGGAATCATTAATTAAACTCTTTAATTAATATTCCTTGATTATTAACTCCGGTGTTATTCTATTAAAAACCCAAAGCTGCACTCTCTCAACTACAGACGCTTTTACACAGACCGATACAACTCGGTGTCCATCGATATAGCTATTACACATGGTGTGATCCTCCATAGTAGTTCATAATCAGAGCTGGGTCATAATGTCCGTTATACCCCTCTAATTACATATATCCTTTAAGTACCGTTGATTCTCTAATGGACAATAAATCTTATTTCCTCACGGAATTAGGAGAGCGCTCATATTGCCTAAGCCCCGAATCAACCCTTAAGGGAACTACCATCTACTTCTCACAAGAAGGAGTGGATTCCACTATTGTGTACAAATCTTCCCAACCATAAGCCAAACCGCAATCCTAATATACAGAGCATATTGATCAAGAAATGCATCTGACCTCACTCATGATATATCAAAGACCACGATCTAACCTGAATGAGTCGATAAGACACTCATGATTAAGATCACCAACATATAGCCATCATTAGTTGATATATATGAATCTCATCGGTAAACGGATCTTGGTGAGAGATTCATATAGATCATGGCTCAGTCTTATATGATCACATCATACAAAGTGTCTCTATTCCCATATCTTATATGAATGATTCAGGATAGAATCAACGTACATTATAGAATGGACCGCAACTATAGATTAACCACAAATAAAATACCCATCTTTATTTGCTATCTATGTACTCTTTAGATTGCACGTCTCTCACTGTATCCATCTGTATATGACACTCATATACACAGTTCGAGATTACATTTGGCAATCTAAGATGTTAATATGCACAAGTTACAAAATAAATAACACAACAAGAATGAATTGAACTTTTCTTTTATTTATTTCATAAAAACATTACAAATTACATCTTTAGGGCATAAACCCCAACTTGCTCTTCTCCAAGGTAAGCATATTTGAGTCCTTCTGGTAAGGGCTTCAAATCCAGTTGAGGTGATTTTTCTTCTGGCTCGTCATCATTATGTTCCAATTCTTTAAAATTTGAAGTGTGTCGTTCTTCTTCGACATCCTGCAAACAATTATCAAGATGTGAGTGCATGCATGACTCAGGTGAATTGATCAAACAAACTTTAGATGAGTTAAAAGAATCCTTTTGAACATGATCTTCAACAATGGTTTCGATAATGTCTACATCTTCATTTTCATCATCAAATGGTTCCTTAGACATGTTGAAAACATTAAGCTTAACTTCCATATTTCCAAAAGACATGTTCATTATTCCATTTCTGCAATTAATCAAGGCATTAGCAATAGCAAAAAATGGTCGGCTCAATATAACAGGAACTTATTTGTGCTCATTAACAACATGTTGTGTTTCTAGGACAATAAAATCTACTGGGTATATACATTTATCAACTTGTTCTAACACATCTTCCACAATTACTTTTGGTATTTTAATTGACCTATAAGTAAGATAAAGTGTCGTTGAAGTCGGTTTTAACTCACCAAGTTTAAATCGCTGATAAACTGAGTATGGGAGCAAATTTACACTAGCACCTAGGTCAAGTAAAGCATGCTCAATTTTACAGTCACCAATTATGCAGAAAATAGTGGGATAGCCAGCATCTTTATATTTCAAAATATTTTTGTTGGAAAGAATGGAACTTACCTGCTCAGCCATAAAGGCTTTATTTCTTACCTGATGTTTCCTTTTCACAGTGTATAGATCCTTCAAAAATTTGGCATAAAAAGGTACCTATTTGATCGCCCCCAACAAAGGGATATTGATCCTTACCTGATTGAAAATTACAAAAATCTCTAGGGTATGCTTCGATTTTTGTGAATTTTTGAAAGCCTGAGGAAATGAGAGTGTTGGTGGGGATTCAATTATTTTTTCATCAACAGTGGTTTCATTAACCCCTTCCTTACCCTTGGAAAATAACTCATCATCATTTTTGCCAAATTCAAGAATAGGTTTTTCAATGACATTACCATTACGAAGAGTGATAATTGATTTGACTTGGTCTGGGCGTTGGTTATTGTCATTCGAATTTGATTGACTTTTGGGATTTTGATGTGGTTGAGATGTAAACTTACATTTTTCATGTGTGGTGAGTGTAGAAGCAATCTTTGCCAAAGTATCTTTAACATATGTTAGGGTTTGTGCAGTTTGGCTGTTAATGGCTTCTTGCTTCTCAATGAATGAGTGCAAAATGTCTTCAAGGTTTTTTCTAGATGGTGGAACATAAGGTGTATAACCTTGAGGGTTTTAGAAATTTTGGTGTGTTTGTGGATGTGTTGAATCTGGTGGTTGTGAAGACTGGCTTGATTATTATTTCTCCAACTAAATTTTGGGTGATTTCTTAAACCAGGATTGTAGGTTTGTGAGTATGGATTGGAATTTGGCTTGTTGAATGTTTGCAAAGCATTGGCTTGTTCATGAAGCCAGTCTTTTAAGACTGGTAAAGTTGGACAATTATGAGTGATATGATCATCAGAATCACATACATGGCATGCACTTTCTTATACAGATTTTACATGTTTACTATTTTTAATTTCTAACGCTTCAACTTTCCTAGCCAGGGATGCAAATCTAGCTTGAAGGTCATGGTCTTCCCTAAGATTGTAAATGCCTCCACTATATGGAGATGGTTGTGGTTTGCTCATGGACTCACAGGAGCCAATGGTGTCCCAATTTTGAGCATTTTCAGGGATGTGGTCTAGGTAGTCAAGTGCTTCTTCGGGATTTTTATCCCTGAACTCCCCATTACACATCATCTCAATGACTTGTCTACTTTGGGATATGAGTCCCTCGTCGAAATATGACACTATCCTCTATGTTTCAAAACCATGATGTGGACAGACATTTAACAACTCTTTGAATCTATCCCAACATTGGTAAAGTGTTTCTTCAGGTTTTTGGGTCAATGAAGTGATTTGCCTCTTAAGAGAGTTTGTTCTATGAGATGGAAAAAATTTCTTTAAGAATTCTTGTTGCATATCATCCCAAGTTCGTATTGATCCTGGCTTAAGGTTTTGTAACCAGGTTTTAGCTTTATCTGTTAAGGAAAAATGAAAAAACTTATGCCTGATTATATATATGCTAATATTTTGGTCAGTGCAAGTGGTCAGTGTAAGTGTTACAGACTTCCTTAAATTTCCTAAGATGCAAATATGGGTTTTCAGATTCATGATCGTGAAAATTGGGTAAAATTTGAATGATTCCCGGTTTAAAATTAAAGTGTGCTGCATTTGGTGGGAAAGCTATGCATGAAGGTGCTCTAGTGCAAGTGGGGTTCATGTAGTCTCTAAGAGTTCTAGGTGGATTTGGGTTAATATGTTGGTCATGGTCAACATAAGTGGGATGATTGCTGTATTGAGACATGTTGTCAAGGTTATCTAAAAGGTTCTCGGCTTGGTTTCCTACTGGATGTCTAAATGGGATTTCAGCCATGTTATTGGTAAATGTGGGTGATTGTGATCTCCTAATTAATCTACTATTAGATGTTAGAGACCAACGTTTCATGCAAGTTTAAAGAGGGTTCATGGAGGTGAAATGCATAAAAATGAAGAAAATTTAAAAAAAAAGTGGTAAAAATAACTAAAATGCAAAATTCTAAGGGTGTAAATGTAAATGTAAATATAAATATATACAAGTGTTGGTGTAGAAATGTAAAATACCTATAAATCTAGGGACTAAAGTGAAAATATGAGAGATATGAGGACTGATATGCAAAAGTGAAAAGTAAAATGACCTATATGTAAATACAAACTAAATCTAGGCTAAAATACAAAACTGAATACAAAATGAGAACAAGGAAGATTAAAAAGAAAAAAAAATAGCGAAACTAAAATAAAATTAAAAAGAAATTACCTCTATAAAGAAAAGGAGGCTTTACCTCCTCATAACGGCGCCAAAAACTTGACATGTTCTAAGGAAGTGTTCCTACACCCAAGTATAAGAGTGTCAAAGTAATAAATTAACCGGGAAGACCGGATCGAACCACAGGGAAGTTGTTCACTTGTCCACTTGTCCTTGTAGAATTAATTATTTAGATTAATTACTAAGTTTGTTATAAAAACAAAAATCAATTAAAATTAAAACTAGGACTAAGGGATCCACTGTTGGTAATTCAAATATGATCCAATTACTAATATTTAGTCCACATTTGGAGGGGGGGGGGGGGATTTCCACTCCCCTGATAGATATAGGTAAAGTACCCACTGTGCCAAACAACATCTGTATGTCTACAGTGAGTCAAAAACTCCACAAAAATCGGCGGGGAGATAGCAAAAAATAATAATAAACTTATCAAAATTGGATCATATTTTCCATACCAACATTATCACCTTTGACCCTAGCTATATTAAATTAGCCAGACATAATTTAACTAGGAAATAACTATTTTATTTAAACTGAGAATTTGAGAACATTAGAGAGAAAATTTCACATATATAAGGTCAGATTTGGATTCAGGATATTATCTCTTGGTAAACATACACTTTTCAGTGTTAATCACAGTGCGGTATGCTGATGTACCGATCTGTTCTTGTTGGCGTGGCGTTTGTTCTAATGTGTTGGTATCTTCCTAGTGACACTTGTCTTGTTATGCAGGTAGGCTACATACCCTCGGATGGGTCCCAGACTGGTGTTATGGTACTTTGGTACCTGGTAGATGTCGTGGTACCTAGGTACCGGGTAGGTACCGTGGTATCGGTTTCGCTCGATATCTGACGATAGGTGCGATGTGGTATTGATCTTCTCAGAAGGTAGAGTGAACCTCTCCTGGTACCTAGATACCAGGTCCAATCCAGGTACCAGGTAGGTGAAAAATTCTTTTTTGGTCCCTTATCAAAAATGGTTGTTGTTATTATTATTATTATTATTATTATTATTATTATCATTATTATTGTTTTATTATTATTATTATTTTATTTTTCTATTTTTGTTTTTTAACATTATTAATACATTTGTAATTGTAAATGAACAAGTGATATTTATGAATATTTAAATAAAAAAGATAATTTATATGATAATTCCCCTTACATAATTTAAATATTCATCTAAGTTTATAATTAGGGATATTTAAATAAAAAATAATTTTAAATAATTGTTAAATATTTTTTTATTTCATTGTAAATTTAATTTTCTTTGTCAAAAAGTTCATAGTTTTATTATTATGTAATCATTACTTCAATTTAAATTTTAAATTTTAAGATTTTAAATTTGATTTTTAAAATTTGGTCAGAAGGATATTTAGGTCATATTATTATATTTTTCCGGTTTGATGTAATTATATATATAATATGGGGAACTTAGTGTAATTTGTCAAGGTAGAAAAAATGAACGACATTATTATTCCGTCAGCTATTGCCAATTTAAGAGAGTTCAGGGGGTTTAATACCGAAAAAAAAATATAGGGGGTAAGGTGCACATTCGGGCATAGTTCATGGGGCATCGATGCTAATTAAGCAAAAAAAAAAAAAAATCAATTCATTCAGAGTTGTGTTATGGGCACACCCACTGCTGACACGTGGAGTATTTATGGTTTAAAGATAAAAGTACTATTGGATTCATTAAATTTGACTAGCAATTGACTTATAGAGGACCTAATTGATGAGATTTCTAAAACAAAATGACAACGTCATGAAAAATGGAAATACAGTTAAAAAAGTTATTACACGTGAAAACATAGGAATCAAAATGAAAATATCCTTTTTTTTTTTTAATAATCAACATTTTTTAGTAGGGATCAAAGCTCCCATCAAAACCAACATCCATCAGGAAAGACAAATTGACCAGTAACTAATTTTTCATCAATATTATATCTACACGTGTATCTCACTGCTAATTCTTTAGTGATGACGGTCCAATTGCTCCTAACAGGAGAAGGATTCGGTATATATGGCAATAGAACACACGGCGATAGTTATTCTCTATATAATCACAGATATACCTTAGCAAATGGAGATCAAATTCATGCTTTGTGATAAGAATTTTCCTTACAGATCAAACCTTCAGCCCCAGAATTGTCATCGTCATCATCAACAACATTGTTTAGCTTTTCAATGTCAGCCAATGCACATTCAGATGGAGTTCGAATCTACACTCACCACAGCTAAACATCCATCTTACCATTAGTTCATTACAACTATAACATGTGTAAAAACCACCTTGTAGAGAGAGCACAAGCTCATGCTCTGGATGTTTCTTGTTCCTCACCTTCTCTGGCCATCCCTTTGCCATCTCCTCTAGCCTTCTGTCCATTTCTTTCTTTGTATCTTCGTCTAACTGATATAAATCTGATCCCATAAATAGCACAAGCTCTTTAGCTTCATTGGTGAGCATCTTACCGTTTGGTCCAACTGTAGCCAGGTGAGGTATACGCTTGGACTTGAAGGTATGTCTGAGCGAAGCCTCCCGTCTGTCATCATAAGGTACAAGCAACAAAGGCTTTTCAGAATAATAATTGTTGAAGGATTCTTGATCGTTGTCAAGTGACATGAAAATCACTTCAAAATTAGGATGTTTAGCCTTGATTTCATGGTATGTCTTGGCTAGCTTAGGTATAAATGTGCGACATGGAGGACATATCTTTCGAGAGAAGTAGAAAAGAACAGTCTTGCCCACAAGTTCAGATACAGGAACCAGTAAAATTCAACACAATTACACATGTTTAATAATCCAAACATTATATACTGGTAGTAGTTCTCAGGATCTCAAATTTTCAGGATTACCTTTATGTTATCTTTTCCAATAACAAAATCCAGTTCATTAGAAACCATGAGTGATTCCAAGGTTTGAGACTCGTCTCATGCATTTCTTAGTTCATCTAGAGCTGTTAATTTCTCCGATGAAAAGGGATATGCCTGAATTCCTAATTCTGCAATGTAATCACAGACATTGAGACATAGAGTTTTTCCATCAAGTCCCAGAATGAGCAATGTTGGCAATGCATTTAGCTTGAAAGAGACCGGTAGTTTCTTGAGAGACTTGTCACCAAATGGAATGGCAAGCTATAGCATTTTCACAAACTCATTTTCAAAGCTCTCTTTATTATCTTCCAATGATACATACACAATCTCGAAGCTCTCTCATTTCTTTTTCAAACTTGTGTAGAAATCCACCAGCTTTGGAGTGAAATTTTGGCACGCCCTGAATGACCCAAGTGACACATACAATCCCACCAACTTCCTAGCAATCATTTTCTCTGTGACAAATAATTGGTTTATAGAAAATGAACTTGTAGTCCATTGTTAGATTTTTTTTTTTTACTTCTTACCCAGACTTCATCCTTGAGGATAAGGATTCTTTGAGCGGTGGGGAATGATATGTGACAATTTGTGTGAGCCATGTGAGAAGCCGTACGTGCCATGCAAAGAGAGATTTGATCATGATTGGTGGATTGGGTCAATGGCCACTCATTTGAATTTGAATTAGTTAGATAAGAATAAATTAGTTAGGTGAAGATTGATTTGTTAATTTTGTTAATATTGTGCACATGGGGGGGGGGGCTGCACACCTACAAGGAGATCAACTACTGGTTTTTACACCTTTCTAGGACCAAGCAACATCTCTTGGCCTGCCAAGAAACAATCAACAGTTGCTAGGTCTAGTACGGAAGCGGAATATCGAGCCTTAGCATCAGCAGCTACAGAACTAACATGGATCACTTACCTTCTTAAAGATATTGGCTTTCCTTTCACTCAGCCGCCCACATTTTGCAGTGATAATATTTTTGCTCTACATTTGACTATAAATCCCGTATTTCACGCTCGCACGAAACACATAGAAATTGATTATCAATTTGTGTGAGAAAAGGTTGCTCAATGACTACTCATAACACGGTTTGTTAGTTCAAAAGACCAAGTAGCAAATATTTTTGACTCTGTGAACTCTGTTGTAAAATCTGCCACTGCTTGCCCTTTGAGGGATGTCCTAGGGACGTAGTGGATATCGAATTCACTTAGCTCGATAGCCCATTTGGTCTGTCTCCCCGAAATCTCTGGCTTCTGTAGAATTTGTTTTAATGGACAATCGGTGAGAACCTGGATTGTATGAGCCTGAAAATATGGCATTAGCTTCCTTACTGCTGAAACCAATGCCAGTGCCATTTTCTCTACCTGTGAATACCTGGTCTTGGCTTGTAGAAGTACATTGCTAGTGTACTCCATCTTCTGTTCTAACTAGGACTAAGCTTGCTACTAGTTCTGTAATTGATAAATACAAATGAAGTGTCTCTCCCATCTGTGGTTTTGAACGGATGGGAGCATGCCCTAGGTATTCCTTGATTTTTAAAAAAGCTTACTCACACTCTTCGTTCCATTCGAGTCCTTTTCCTTTTTTAATTACTTTTAAAAAGGGTGCGCATCTGTCTGTGGCCTTTGAGATGAATCTACCCAAGGAAGCTAAGCATCCTGTTAAGTGTTGTACTTCTTTTAGTGTCCTTGGTGAAGTCATTTTCTGCAGGGCCTGGATCTTCTCAGGGTTGACTTCGATTCCTCTTTGGTGAACTTGAAAACCCAGGAATTTTCCTGAGGAAACTCTGAATAAACACTTGTTCGGATTCAGCTTCATTTGGTATTTCCTCAAGACATCAAATGTCTCTCACAGGTCTGAAGTATGCTTGTCTACCGTGATGCTCTTGGTCAGCATGTCATCAATGTATACTCCATGTACCTTCCTATTTGCCGTGCAAAGATTCTGTTGACCAGCCTTTGATATGTTGCCCCAGTATTTTTTAATCCGAAGGGCATCACTGTGTAACAATACAAACCCTGATCAGTCGTGAATGCTGTCTTTTCTTCGTCAGTTTTGTTCATCCGGATTTGGTTATATCCCGAGTAGGCGTCCAAGAAACTAAGCAACTCGTGGCCTGATGTAGCGTCCACCAACTGATCTATCCTCGGAAGTGGAAAACTGTCTTTCGGGCATGCCTTGTTCAGATCTGTAAAATCTACGCACATTCTCCATTGTCTATTCTTCTTTTGGACGAGGACTACATTAGCTATCCATTGAGGATAGTTGACCTCTCTAATGGACCCTACAGCGAGTAGTTTCTCTACTTCCTGTTTGATTGCCTGACTTCTCTCGAGATTGAATGATCTTCTCTTTCGTATCACTAATTTTACATTCGGGTCTACTATGAGATGGTGAGATATTATTCGGGCATCTATCCCGACCATGTCTTCATGACTCTAAGTAAACACATCCTTGTATTCTTTGAGTAGATTAATGAGGCTTTGTTTGACTTTTTCTTCCAAGTTGTCCCCGGTCTTGATCCTCTTATCTGGTTCATCTTTTTTCAAGATAATTTCTTCCACCAATTCAGTTTTGGATTCATTCGGCTCTTCCTTTGGGTCGAACTCGAACAATATTGACTCTTTGCTCTGACTTGGCTGTGTTATAGTGCATACTTGTTCATTCTTGTCCTTGTATACTGATATTTTAGCTTTTCGGGTCATCTCTTGGGATCGCTTGACTACCCCGACCCCTTATTCGGTCGGGAACTTGATCATTAAGGCATAAGTGGTTGTTATGGCCTTAGTTTTATTTAAGGATGGCCGACCCAACAACGCATTATATGGCCAATTGTCTAAGTCTACTACCATGAAGTCGAGCAATACAGTTCTCTGATAAGGTGCCACTCTGATCTTCACAGGTAGCTTTACTGTCCCGAGTGACCTGACCTCAATTCCCTGAATCCTCTGAGTGGAGTGTGGAAAGGTTGTAGATCCTTTCGGTCCAACTTGAGTTGATCGTAGATAGCTACATTGAGAATGTCTGCCGAACTTCCATTGTCTATCAAGATTCTCCTAACTTTCCGGTGACCAATCCGGGCATTTATAACTAAGGCGTCATTTGGCCGAACGTCGACCCTATGTAAGTCTGCTTCTGTGAATGTTATTAGGTCCCATCCTTCCTTTATCCTTTTCGGGTCTGGCTCCACCGAGTTCACATCAAAGTTATGTCTTGCTTCTACTTCTTCTCTAATTTTCTATGTTCGCTCTCAGTTACTTCTCCCAGTGGATGGTCCGCCAAATATCATATGTATTACTTGATTGACCTCTAGACTAGCCCTTTGGCTTCGACCAGAGCTGTGATCGGCCCTGATCTCTTTCTTTGTTTCTGATTTCTCATCCCTTTTCAAGATTACATCCTGCAGATGTCCTTCCCGAATGAGGGTTTCTATGTAATCTCTGAATTGGTAACACTTGGATGTCTCAGGGCCGGTTTTTTTATGGAATCGGTAGTATTTGGTTGTATCTCTCCGGGAGAACTAAGACTATCGTCGTGGCTCTTGTACCATATTCAGAATGGCCAGGATTTTCTCCTACTTTTTCTGAAGAGGAGTGTAGTTGGTGTATCTACCTCGGTATTTCTCCGTGGTCTGTTCGGTATTACTCCCGTTCCTCTTGTCCTTGCTCTTTTCTTTACTGTTTCCTTTCTGTTTCCCCTTTTGGTTCTACACCTTGGACTCAGCGTCCTTTTCGGGTTTTCCTCTATACATGAAACATCTCTCGTGGCTAACTCTTCTTCCTCGGCTAGTGCATATCCTCCTGCCATGTCCATCATATCTTCATATTTGGTCAGACGAGCTCTTCTTAAGTCAAAAGACAACCGTCCATTCTATAGGTTGTTGATGAACGCGGTAATTATTGCTTCATCATTTGTACTACTGATTTCTGATACCGCTTGGCCGAATCTTCCCAAGTATTTCTTCAGTGACTCATCTTTCCCTTGTTTTATTTGAGAAAGGTAAGCCACTGATTTTTTCCTGTGAACATTGCTCAGAAATTGCCTTGAAAAACTCCTACTCAGTTCACTAAAACTTTCGATGCTTGCTGGGGGCAATCTCCCGAACCATCTTGAGCCCATGTCTCCTAGAGTTTGTGGAAAGTTTAGGCATAGTAAGAGATCACTATGGGCATACTGGGCCATAGCACTTTTATAGCGCCTGACATGTTCTTTTGGGTCTGTATCCTTCTTGAACTGCTCCATGTGTGGCATCCTGAATCTTTCTGGGAATGAAGTTCGTAGGATGTCCCTAGTTAACGGGCTGTCAGAATCCTCGTTAGATAAATCGTTGTACCCATAACGTCTGACCAGTGCGTCCATTTGACGCCTATTGTTCTTGACTTCTCGAGTTAGGCTCTAGATTACGACATCTCTATCTCCCACCGAACTTCCCTGATGATTGAACCGCTAGATGATTGTTATTCCTCTTTCTGGCTCTTCACTTTGATGTCGGGTTTCACGTATGATTCCGTGATGACGCTTGCAATGGTGTCGATCGCTATCTTCTGATGACGACCGATCCTTGTACCGATCATGTTTGTGGTGTCTAGCGCGTACTGTCTGATCCTAGTTCTGCTTCTGGCGTGGTCGTTCCTTTTTAGGTGTTTCACGTCCAGATTGATTGATTGGGGTGAAATTCCTTCCGGCTTCCTGTGCATTTAATTTTGGCCCTACTACAACCGAGCGAAGCATTGCAGGTGGGAGGTTAGGAGTTTGTGCTTCTTCTGCAACCAGTAGATCAACTCCTTCCTTTGCTGCATATGCCACCAACTGTTGCAAAGCCTCTAGGAAGCGTTGTGTCAGGTCTCTACTGGTTAGAGGAACTTGCTAGATTCTCGCCAGAAATGTAGGTTGGTTCTCCGTGGTTGCAGCGAGATCTCACGAGCTACTGCCAACATGGAAATTATCTGGAGATTTTTGTACATCCCCAGAACTGCTTCTGCTTCCTGTCATTATCCTTAATTAAATCGGAGGTTCAAGCCCCTCCTTCTAGCGCCAATTGTTGACATCGATTTCTGGATGTATGAGAAAACCCAACAAGGATTGGATTTCAGCTGTAATTTCAAAGAGAAAGAGAAGGAGAAAATAATCAGACACGATTTTTTTACGTGGTAAAACTCCAATGACCGGAGAAACGTCCACGGGTGGTTGAATGATCAACCAAGCCAAAATCCACTATGAAAATATATTATTACAACTCTCGATCTCTCTTTCTTCTCTCTGTATTTTTCTATGATTCCTCTCTCTTTTTGGAGAGATTATGAATCTATTTATATGTTTATAGAACCCTAATCTGCGTTGTACAAGTAATAGATCTTTGTATTTAATTATGATTATTTACTTGCTTGAAGTGGACTGTCTTCTTTCTTGTTTCAGAGTCTTGTATTGAGATCGAATGGGATTCTAGTAATGTAGTCCAATTAGGACTGATTTCCTTATAAGAGCATAGTCTTTTTAAAGAAATAAAGTTGTTGCCTGATTGAGAACCCTTCCTGCTCAGTATTCTGTTCTCATTGAGATTCCTTTTTGATATGGATATCTTCGTGTATTTTAATGACTTAATCCGTGTGAGCTATGCGCTGGGATTTTTATTCAGTTTTCTTCTTATTTTTCTCGAGTAAGGACAATACCCGCTAGTCCCGAGTAACATCATTTGATCCCGAGTAGAAATGTCATTTAACCAGTCCCGAGTGTCATTAACTGATCTCGAGTAGTATATGACGTCGATTGACCCTGAGTAGGTTTTGTTCAACATCTGCTTACTCGGGTTTTCTCTTCTTCAGTGATGTCTTGTAGGATATTTTCTGAATGCCTATTCGGATGTCTACCTGGCAATTTATCCTCTTTGTTGATGACGTGTACGTACGATAAAATTCACATATCACAAACATCATAACAAAAGTCAAAAACTTTAAAGCGTTGTATACAATCTCGGTTATTACCACCAAAGAAATTTTATATAGACTAGTGGAATGATTCACAGTGCCCATCATGCGAAGATACTAGTCAAATGGGTGGATGCACCGATCGAAGATGCAACTTGGGAAATCGTTGGTATTTTTCAAAGAATTACACAGACTTCATCCTTAAGGAAAAAGATTCTTTTAGCGATGGGGAACCATGTGAGCCATGTGAGCCACATGAGAAGCCGTACATGCCATGCAAAGAGAGATTTGATCATGATTGGTGGATTGGGCCAATGGCAACTCATTTAAATTTGAATTAGTTAGATAAGAATAAATTAGTTAGTTGAAGATTGATTTGTTAGTTTTTTTAATATTGTGCACATTGGGGGCTGCACTCCCATATGGAGATCAAGTACTGGTTTTTGCACCTTCCTAGGAGCAAACAACATCTCTTGGCCTGCCAAGACATAACCAACCATTGCTAGGTCTAGTACGGAAGCGGAATATCGAGTCTTAGCATCAGCAACTACAGAACTTACATGGATCACATACCTTCTTAAAGATATTGGTTTTCTCTTCACCCAGTTGCCCACACTCTTCAGTGATAATAGTTTCGCTCCACATTTGACTAAAATTCCGTATTTCACAATCGTACGAAACACATAGAAATTGATTATCATTTTGTGCGAGAAAAGGTTGCTTAAGGACTACTAATAACATAGTTTGTTAGTTCAAAAGACCAAGTTGTAGATATTTTTACAAAACCCTTGTCAAGAACACCATTTCAAGAGTTATGTACCAAACTTGGGCTACGAACATTTTCCCTGACAAGTTTGATGGGGAATGTTAAAGGAGATAATCTCAATTTAATACCTTTAACAGGTTTGAAAGAAAGTCAAAATGGGAGAAATCAAAGTACAAGAATCAAGGAAGATCAGTAAAGTCAAAGAGTGAGAAATCACAGTTAGAAAATGAAGGAATATATTTCTTGATTATAGGAAGATTGTATGTAACGGTAACTTTTTGATATGTATATAAACTTGTATAGACAAGTGAAGAAATTCATCGAGGAATATTTAATAATCTTCGTACTATTCAAAATTATCAAAGGCTTCATTTTATTTTCACAGTTGCAAAGTTATATAGATTTTCTTCAAAATAAAATCCCTTTAATAGGACATTATATGAATTAGACACAAAGATATTAGAACATAAGTAAAATTTATGAATCCCTCGATAAGATTGTTATAATTTAGGGAATAGAGTGCTTTTGAAGTTCAATAAATAATGTCATAGAAATTAAGAAAAGACAGTTTATAGTATGTGTTAGAAAAATAGAGAGGGGAATTTCCGGTTAAAGATTTGTGCGGACAAATGGCTAAAAATAGGTCATTATTTGATTCCATGTACAAGGTATAGAAAAACACGAAATAACCCGTACAATATAACAACCTCAGATTTTAGCAGCCATCGAATCATTCTAGGCAATAGTAAAGAAAAAAAAAAGTTGCACTGAACAAGATTCAATCAAGAAACTTCTCATTTTCTTTCCTACAAAATTCTTCCAAGTTCGAAACCCTAGCCATGGAAATTGACTATGTGCTTTCTTCGGTTGAAAAAAGGGTAACAACTACCGCACCCTAGTGGTCCAGTCATTCATTCCACAAATGCCACTATTATGTTATAATTCGTGTGAGCCATGTGAGAAGCCATACTTGCCATGCAAAGAGGGATTTGATCATGATTGGTGGATTGGGCAATGGCCACTCATTTAAATTTGAATTAGTTATGAAATTCCCTAGAAAGTGTGTGTCTATAAACCTAAAGGGGGGGTGAATAGGTTTTTAATCCGATTGATTACCAATTTTGTGAATTAATCAATATTATCAAATCTACCCCATTCTACCAAGTGTTCAAATAAATGACAATAAACATAAAGCAATAACAACACGCAATATATACATGGAAACCCTCCAAATGGAAAAAACCACTGGTTGTTTAGTGCGCCACACTCGATCCTCAAAATCCACTATTGAATGAAAATTTACAACCTAGGTTGACTTCCCATCATACCCTCCGGTTACTAACCCTTTCACTCTACCTAAAAAGCCTTAATAGTGATTTTGGATCACCAACCTTGTGCACTAACCACTTAGCCACAAGATTAATCAACAATGAAGAGATAATGGCAACCTAAGTGAATATGCAAGAATATTCTATATGCAATAATACTAGACCAAAACATTCATGCTTATCTAGGATTAATAATGACAAGAAAAGCAAATCATAGATATCAATGTTCCAAATGCAAAGGCAAAAGAATTAGTTAGAAGGGTAAAATTGTCCTAAATTCTAGCTATCACTAATCAATACTCTCAACCCACAATCAATACAAAAAGCAAGTCATAAAAGCTATTAAGCACACAAGCATGCATTTAATTTGCCATAAAAGAAAGGACCTAGGTATACATGTCATAGTAATGAAACTAAAAAGTCTAGAGCATGTAGAGAATATCTAGTCATGAACAAACAAGAGACCCATGCTTGAAGGATGCTTGATGATGATGTTTTTGAAGTTTGATTGAGTAAAAATGGCTTTTTGAAGCTTCTCTCACTAAGAAAATCTTATCTCACTCTTAAAATAGGTTTGGAAGCTCTTGAAAACGAGTTGGAAAGAAGATAATATATTTATATGAAACCCAAAATGAAACTACATCATTTTAACAAAACTGCCCAAAAGATGCATTGTGCACCGGTGCTAGCGCACCACCAGTGCATAACCTATTTTTGTGCTGGGCACTAGAGGAGTAGCACAGGGCAGTGGCGCACGACCAGCTATAGCCAACTGGGCGACCATTGGACGAGTTGCACTAGCAAATTACGCATGCCGACCAGCGCACCACTTGCGACAGCCCACTGGAATGCTGCGCTAGTGAAGCAGTTGCTCGAGTGGCGCAACGCTCTCTTCTTTCACACTCATAAACAAATTGTGCAAGATAAAACAGGTGAAGGGAATGCATTCTAATACCTAACGTGACATGACATTTTAATCACAATATGTAATCAATTTAAACAAGCAAGAGATAAAAAAAAATTAGGCACACAACAAGGCATTTAAGCACTGATGCAAGGTGATCAAAACATGCATGAAAGTGAGTGTGTGCACCAAATCTCTTAAATGATATTAAGCAAGTGATGTACCTTTGAAGCTTGAACTTGATCATGAGCAAGGCCGGCCTAAACTACCCTTACATAATTATCCCCAAATGTGGTTTGTCAATCGAAATAAACCAATCAAAAAACCGAGGAACTTACAATCTCCCCCTTTAGCTATTTCGTGACAAAACCACTCACTCACAAAGTATCCTCACAACAAAAAGAAACAACAAGAGGTCAACAAAAACATTCTATATTATAAAGAGATACCTAAAACTAAATCTTTAAATCTTCTATCTCTTGTAGAATGATCATCCCTAAAAAACAAAGAACTACACTTTCCAAGACAAGCGTATGTGAGGGATCAAGATAAATAATAAAAAAATGCATTTTGCATGAAATAGAAACACATGCAATCAACAATGCACATGCAAATGCTCCCCTTAAAAAAAGGCATTCTCCCCTTATATGCAAAAGCAACACAAACTCCCTTTAAATCCAACATTACTCCCTCTTTTTGTCACAAGATAGGCAAAGGAGTATTCCCCAATCGGGACACTTTAGCAAAGAGAGATATTTGCAATGTAAATGCATAATCATATACAACAACTTTATGCAATTTAATTAAGAGAGAGAGAAACTCAAGGAAATTTGATTTTTGGAACATGTGTAAAAAGATTTCCTTGAATGAAATACATGCAACATCAACTGCCAAAAGCATGGTACTTAGCAAAGGAAAAAGCACATGAGGTTCCTAGAGAATTCAAACCAATTTGCACCAATTTGTCAATGGCAAACAAGATATAGTTTAACAAAAGATAAGAGCAACTATCAAGCTTTACAAGCTAAACAAGACATGAGCGACTATTGTGCCCTTTTAGATTTTTGTAGATAAGGATATGGAATTTTGCTTCTTGCAAAACCATGACACAAGATTGTTCCGTAGGAAGAAGAAACCGCCCGATGTACTCTTCTTATCACCATAATTACCTGTCCAATATGCATCACTAAAGCCAACTAAGCTAGCATTAGTGTCAAAAGAGTACCATATCCCATAGTTGGATGTCACATTCACATCTCGAATGATTCTCTTCACGAAGGAGAGATGGGATTCCTTGGGATTAGCTTGGTACCTAGCACACACACCAACACTAAAGGCTATATCAGGCCTACTAGCCGTCAAGTATAGCAAGCTCCCTATCATGCCCCGATATAGGCTTTGATCCACACTTTTTCCACTAGCATCCTTGCTAAATTTCAATGTCGTACTCATAGGTGTGTCACAATGCATGGCATTCTCAAATCCAAATTCCTTCACTAGGTTCTTGGCATATTTAGCTTGGGATATGAAGATCCTATCATGCATTTGCTTGATTTGCAAGACTATAAAGTAATTTAGTTCACCAACCATGCTCATTTCAAAATCATGAGTCATGACATCAACAAATTGTTTAAATTTCAAGTTGCTAGTGGAACAAAAAACGATGTCATCAACATAAATTTAAGCTATGAATAGCTCATCTTTAGTGCACTTGATGAAAAAAGTCTTGTCAACACTATCTCTAGAATAGCCATTGTCAACAAGATAAAGAGTAAGGCGCTCATACCAATCCCTCGGTGCTTCTTTCAACCCATCTAATGGCTTCTTGAGGCGATAAACATGATTTGGGTGGTGTTGATCCACAAACCCCTTGAGTTGCTCAACAAACACTTCCTCTTGCAAGAAGCCATTGAGGAAGACACTCTTAAAATCCATTTGATGCAATTTAAACTTGTGCACACAAGATATGGATAAGAGAAGCCTAATGGACTCTAATCGGGCAACGGGAGAAAAAGTCTTCTCAAAGTCGATACCCTCAATTTGAGAGTACCCTTGTGCTACAAGTCTAGCCTTGTTCCGTACAATGTTGTCATCCTTATCGGATTTGTTCCTATAGACCCGCTTGGTGCCTATCACATTAGTGTTCTTAGGCCTAGGAACTAGAGTCGAAACCTCATTTCTTTCAAATTGGTTTAGCTCTTCTTGCATAGCAAGAACCCAAAACCCATCACTTAAAGCTTCATCAACCTTTTGGGGTTCAATTTGAGAGGTGTAGCAAGTACAACTAATTTGATTGGGTAATTGATGCCTAGTCCTAACACTCTCATTCACATCTCCAAGAATGTCATTCTTGTTGTGGAGATGTCTAACTCAAGGAGCAGGTTCCTTAGAGTCCAAAGTAGGATCTCTACCAAAAGATTGAGAGACCTCTTTTTCAAGATTTGACTTTTTATCACTTGAAGTCTCACCAATCTTCTCCAAGGGAGAATCATCAACCACTATAATCTCCTCATCATGGTTACTAACATTGGGCCTACAATCATCTATTACCATATTAGATGATTCCATTACACTTTGTGTCTTCAAATTTAAAAATCTATAGGCCTTACTATTTAGGGCATAGCTAATGAAAATCCCCTCATCACTCTTGGCATCAAAATTGCCAAGTTGATCACGGCCATTTTGAATGTAACACTTGCTTCCAAATGAGTGGAAGTAACTAACATTTGGCTTTTTCATAAGAGATTTTCCGAGTACCGAGCCTTAAAAACACTATTTTCCTATATAACAAGTTGTATTCATGGCCTCGGCCTAAAGATTCCTAGGAACATTGTTGCTAAGCAATATCACACGAGCCATCTCTTGGAGGACCCTATTCTTCCTCTCTATAACTCTATTTTGTTGAGGAGTTCGAGGAGTCGAGAACTCATGGGAGATGTCAAAACTATCGTAAAAAATTTCAAAACTAACATTTTCAAATTCTCTCCCATGGTCACTCCTAATTCTCTTAATGCATTTTATGTGAGAATCCTTCTCATTTTGAATTTTAATGCAAAGCATTTTAAAATTTTCAAAAGTTTCAGATTTTTCTCTAAGAAAGTAGGTCCAAGTAATTCTAGAAAAATCATCAACACACACAAAGATGTATCTCTTGCCACCGAGATTCTCGATTTGCATAGGACCCATAAGGTCCATATGAAGAAGCTCTAGTGGCTCCTTGGTGGCACGATACTTACCCCTTTTATGCACACTCTTAGTTTGCTTTCCTTGTTGACAAGGTCCACACACTCCCTCAATCCTATTCCCAAACTTAGGAAAGCCTCTTACAACATTCAACCTCTCAATAACTTTCAAGTCTTTGAAATTCATATGACCTAACCTTTGATGTCACAACTCAACTTGATCACAACTAGACAAATTACAAGAGATGTCATTGGAATCAAGACAATAACAATTGTCACTTGATCTCTTGCCAATAAAACTTGTCCATCTTCTTTTAAAATAGAGCAATCAACTTTTCCAAACATAATCGAAAGCCCTTTATCACTCAAATATGATATGCTAATAAGATTGGCTTGCAAGCCATCTACATAAAGAGCATTAGGTAAGGAGGGTAAACCGGGGATAGTTATGTTTCCTTTTCCTAAAACCTTCTTATATGAACCATCACCAAATGTGACAAATCCACCATCCTCCATAACAAGGGTCTCAAAGAAACTTTTGTTTCCGGTCATATGCCTAGAACAACCACTATCAAGATACCAAGTGTTAGAGGCTTTGGCCTTCAAGGCCACTTGGGCCACATGGCAAAAATACTCATTTTTTCTAGTCCACCTAGCAACAACATTGTCATTTCTATGAGCCTTGAGTTCATTTGCTCTAAAATTCCTAGGTGCATGCATTTTGGCTCTTCTAAGCATATTCTTCTCAATCATGCTTTAAAAACGATACACTTTACTAAATTTAAAATAATTCGGCCTTATGTGACCTTCAACACCATAATAATGGAAAATGAGAGTAAAGTAAGAATTCATACCATATCCTTGTGCAAGCATGGAAGACTTCCCTCTCTTTTGAGTTGTCCTTTAATGTTGAGCTGAATCTTTTCTTTGAAACACCCTTTGTGATTGAGCCAAGTTAGCTTCCCTTCTTGGTTATGAGTGAAAAATCATTTGTTGACTTTGAGAGCTCCTTGGAAGTTGAGGTCTTGTTTGATGAACTCTAGCTTTTTGTGGATGAGATTTAGTTTGAAGCTTTGTTGGAGCCTTCATTTGAGCTTGTTTTGATGATTCTCCAACTTCGACCGATCTCATTGGTTAATGTGAAGCTTGAACTTCTCTAACCTCTTGACTCTTGACAAATATGGTCTTCTTCAAGGATATGGCAACATATCCTAGGCCTTTCATATCACTAGGACTCTTCCTACTTGATAGCATCTTATTAAGTTTCTCAGTCTGGGTGTCATCTTGGCAACCAATTATTTTGCTTCCCTAAGCTCAATTTTCAAGTTTTCTTCACTCTTCTTAGTGATCACAAGCTCTAATTTCAAGCTCTCTTCTAACTCTTTTCCATTTTTTACTTTCTCACTCAAGTGAGTTATCTTGGAAATCAACTTGAGATTCTTCATTTTCAACTCATGAATCTCTTTCTTCTTCTTCAATCTAGACTTTAAGGAACTTCATAAAGTTCACATAGTCCATTTCCTCATCAATCTCAAACCTAGGTTAGAAGAGGTACTCTCATCACTAGAGTCATCTACTTCTTCCTTATTGTTCACAACTTCCTTGCCATTATGAGATGTTGTGAAGGCAATGAAGTTTGCAACTCTATCTAAATCATCTGAAGATTTTTCTTCCTCTTCTAAGTCTTCATTATCGCTTCAAGTGGCCGCCATTGCCTTTCCCTTCTTTTTTTTCTTCAAATTTGCACATTCTGGAGCAATGTGACCAAAGCCACTACATTCATAGCATTGAATTCCTTTCTTGGAGTCACTTTCTTGAGACCTTTCCATCTTCTTGAAATGAGTTTTCTTTTTCACTTCCTTACCCTTGGACCCAAATCATTTCCTCTCAAACTTCATGAATTTCTTGAACCTTTTAACCATGAGGGCCATTTCTTCATCTGAGTCCTCCTCCTCTTCTTCAACCTTAGAGGTCTTCAAGGCAATACTCTTTTACATCTTCGGAGGTATGGGTGTGGTGGTCCATCTTGACTCATAAGCTAGAAGTCTTCCAATGACTTCACTTGGCTTCATATTCTTGTACTCGCTATTCTCTTCAAGTGACGTCACCTTTTATTCGAACCTTTACGAAAGTGACCTCATAAATTTTTGCTTAATTCTCTAATCCGAATAGGGATCACCAAATTGATGGCTTTGGTTGACAATATCCATCAACTTCACTTGAAATTCATTGAAGCATGCATGCTCCTCCATCCTAATCATCTCAAATTGCATTTAGAGGACATGGAGCTTTGATTCCATGACTACTTCGGTTCCCTCATAAGCCGTTTGAAAAATGTCCCAAGCCTCATTTGCAATCCTAGTGTTTTGGACCAACTTGTATTGATTATCGTCCATGGCGCAAAGGCTAGCATGCATAGCCTTGTTGTTCCACCTGGATGATTCAAACTCTTGAGTACTCCAACTAGACTTAGGCTTGAGAACTTCTACACCATCGGTAGTTGTCTTCGGAAGAGCATAACCATCTTTAATTGCCATCCAAGCCCGGTCATCAATTTGGCAAAGATATGATTCCATCTTGTCTTTCCAAAACGCGTAATTCACCCCATGACTACCATCATTTCCACTTATAGTGTTTGAGGGTAATGAATGTAATGCAAATGCAATGTCACAAAACAAACAAACAAACAAAATGCACCAAGCAAGACACACACAGAGTACGGATCACCTAAGTATATCTAGGCACCAGCTCTGATACCAATTGAAATTCCCTAGAAAGTGTGTCTATAAACCTAGAGGGGGGTGAATAGGTTTTTAATCCGATTGATTGCCAATTTTGTGAATTAATCAATATTATCAAATCTACCTCATTCTGCCAAGTGTTCAAATAAATGACAATAAACGTAAAGCAATAACAACACGTAATATATACCTGGAAACCCTCCAAATGGGAAAAACCATAGGTTGTTCAGTGCGCCACACTCGATTCTCAAAATCCACTATTGAATGAAAGTTTACAACCTAGATTGACCTCCCGTCATACCCTTAAGTTACTAACCCTTTCACTCTACCCAGAAGGCCTTAATAGTGATTTTGGATCACCAACCTCGTGCACTAACCACTTAACCACAAGCTTAATCAACAATGAAGAGATAATGGCAACCTAAGTGAATATGTAAGAATATTCTATATGCAAAAATGCTAGGTCAAAGCATTCATGCTTATCTAGGATTAATAATGACAAGAAAAACAAATCCTAGATATCAATGTTCTAAATGCAAAGGCAAGAAGAATAAGCTAGAAGGGTAAAACTGTCATAATTCTAAATATCACTAATCAATACTCTCAACCAACAACCAATACCACAAGCATGCCATAAAAGCTATTAAGCATACAAGCATGCATTTAATTTGCTATAAAAGATAGAACTTAGGTATACATGTCATAGTAATTGAACTAAAAAGTCTAGAGCATGTAGAGAACACCTAGTAATGAATAAACAAGAGACCCATACTTGAAGGATGTTTGATGATGATGTTTTTGAAGTTTGATTGAGTAAAAATGGCTTTTTGAAGCTTCTCTCACTAAGAAAATCTTATCTCACTCTTAAAATATGTTTGAAAGCTCTTGAAAACGAGTTGGGAAGAAGATGATATATTTATATGAAACCCAAAATGAAACCCAAAATGAAACTACATCGTTTTAACAAAACTGCCCAAAAGACGTATTGTGTGTTGGTGCTAGCGTTGGTCGAGTAGCGCACCACTAGCGCACAACCTATTTTTGTGTTGGGCACTAGAGGAGTTGCGCAGGGCAGTGGCGCACGACTAGCGATAGCCCATTGGAATGCTGCGCTGGTGTTGGCACTGGTGAAGGCGCTACTCGAGTGGGGCAACGCTTGCTTCTTTCACACTCATAAACAAATTGTGCAAGAGAAAATAGGTGAAGGGAATGCATTCTAATGCCTAACATGACATGACATTTTAATCACAATATGTAATCAATTTAAACAAGCAAGATATAACAAAATTATGCACACAACAAGGCATTTAATCACTGATTCATGGTGATCAAAACATGCATGAAAGTGAGTGTGTGCACTAAATCTCTTCAATGAAATTAAGCAAGTGATGTACCTTTGAAGCTTGAACTTGATCATGAACGAGGTCGGCCTAAACTACCCTTACATAATTATCCCCAAATGTGGTTTGTCAATCAAAATAAGCCAATCAAAAAACCGAGGAACTTACAAGTTAGATAAGAATAAATTAGTTAGTTGAAGATTGATTTGTTAGTTTTGTTGAGATTGTGCACATGCCAATCTATTCCTATGGATACCGTGTTCGGTTTATGGATACCAAGTTCTGTAATGGAGTTTACAAAACTCTGGCTCGTCACGAGTCTAGTTTTGAATAGATTAACAAAACCCTTCAGAAAATCTTGATTGAACTCTAATCTCTACGTGTCGCCCACAATGAGAATTTATTTTCTCATTCCACAACCACCTATCATTTGATGTTTTTCGAAGTTACATATGTATCGATAGAGGTTTTTATCAAATTTAATAAACCACCGAAATTTTTATTTGTATGGGTAGATGGCTAAAATAGGTCAATATCTAATTCCACGTACAGGAAATAGAAAAACGTGAACTAACCAGTATAATATAATGACCTCAAATTCCAGATGCCATCGAATCATTCCATGCAGCAGTAAAGAAAAAAAAAGTTACGCAGAACAAGATTCAGTCAAGAACCTTCTCATTTACATTCCTACAAAATTCTTCCAAGTTCTAGACACTAGCCATGGAAATAAAAGATGTTCTTTCTTCAGTAGAAAAAGGGGTATATATTACCTTCAGTAGTAACAGCTACCAGACCCCAGTGGTCCAGTCATTCATTCCTCGAATGCCAATGATTTGTGACAATTTGTGTGAGCCATGTGAGAATCTGTACGTGCCATGCAAAGAGGGATTTGATCATGATTGGTGGATTTGGTCAATGGCTACTCATTTGAATTCGAATTAGTTAGATAAGAATAAATTGGTTGGTTGAAGATTGATTTGTTATTTTTTTTAATATTGTCCACATTGGGGACTGCACTATCACAAGGAGATCAACTACTGGTTTTTGCACCTTCCTAGGACCAAACAACATCTCTTGGCCTGCCAACAAACAACCAACCATTGCTAGGTTTAGTATGGAAGCGTAATATCGAGCCTTAGCATCAGCAGCTACAGATTTATCTTTTGTTACAGGATTTGATGATTTGAGAATTTATTTCCATCCATTAGAACGACTGGATGGACATCATGACGAAAGTCAAAAAAATTAATGTCTTTCGAATACAATCTCAATAATTACCACCTAAAAAAAATTATACAGGCTAGTGGGATGATTCATAGCACCCATCATGCTAAGATACTAGTCAAACGAGAAGGTGCACCGATCGAAGATGCAACTTGGGAAAATCGTTGGTGTTTTTCAAAGAATTACCCAAACTTCATCCTTGAGGACAATGATTCTTTGAGCGGTGGGGAATAATATATGACAATTTGTGTGAGCCATGTGAGAAGCCATACGTGCCATGCAAAGAGGGAATTTGATCATGATTGGTGGATTGGGTCAGTGGCCACTTAATTGAATTTGAATTAGTTAGATAAGAATAAATTAGTTAACTGAAGATTGATTTGTTAGTTTTGTTAAAATTGTGCACATGCCAATCTATTCCTATTTTATGGGTCAATATTTATCAAAATATAGACCTATAAAATGGTCCAAACGCTCTTCATCGAATATATTAAACCAATATATCATCCAACTAATCTCTGTTATTCTTCTGTTTCTCAGTTAATCTTATATTTTTCTATTCCTTTTCTTAGAAATATTGGTTTAATATATTCGATACTTTTATTCAAGAGCATTTGGACAATTTTATAGGTCTACATTCTGATAACTATTTACCCCTAAAATAGAAATAGATTGGCATGTTCACAGTCTCAACAAAACTACAAATCAATATTCAACTAACTAATTTATTCTTATCTAACTAATTTAAATTCAATTGAGTGACCATTGACCCAATCCACCAATCATGATCAAATCCCTCTTTGCATGGCACGTACGGTTTTTCACATGTCTCACACGAATTGTCACATATCATTCCCCACCACTCGAAGTATCCTTGTTCTCAAGGATGAAGTCTTGGTAATTCTTCAAAAAATGCCAACGATTTTCCCAAGTTGCATCTTCAATCAGTGCACCCGCTCGTTTGACTAGTATCTAAAGGTGTAAAAATGGGCTGGCCCGGCCCATTAGGGACTGCCTGGCCAGTCCATTTCTGGAAACAGGTCGAGCCTGGCCGGTCCGCGACGGTGTCGCGGGCCGGGCCGGGCCGGGCAGGTCCAGCCTGTTTCCAGAGAAGCAGGCCCGGCACGGCAAGCTGGCCTACCTCAGGAAAAGAGTGCAACCATTTTACAACTTACAAGTAAATAATAAATACATATGTAAAAGTATAAACTAGTTCTGGCCCTGGCCACTACCTGAAGGGTCATCAATATATAGATTGTCGAAATTTAGATTAAGTTCTTTATCTACAGTTAGATTTTGTAACCTTTTTTTAGCATGCTCCCAATCCCGAAGGCATGTTAATACCTCCACCATCTCTGGAGACAAACAACTTCTTCTTGGTTCAATTATGCGTCCACTGGTGCTGAAAGCTTGTTCTGAAGACACCGTTGACACTGGAATAACCAGTACGTCACGTGCTAAGTGTGACAGAACTGGATACCTGTACGTATAGGTCTTCCACCATAACAACAAATCAAACTCTTTCTTGTCTTCAACAGCATCGAACTGTGCTTCAAGGTACCTAATAAGTTCGGTACAAGAAGATGGGCTAGATCTTTGCCCTGAAGAAGTACTTGCTGATTTGTCTTTTTTTCTTCGTTTCAGAAGGCTCCAACTTGTTTGCTTCGGCTCTGTCTCCGGTCGTGTTGATTGAGGGATGTCAATGTTGCCAAACCTGATCTCATAAATATGAAAAATCTCGAACAACTTGGTTCGAATGTCAGTAATTTATTCTGAATAATCTATTGACAAATTAATACCAATAAACTCAAGCAAAACTTCTAAACCAGATAATTTAACCCTGGGATCTATTATAGCACTTAAGCATAAAGTAAGGGAATGTTAGACCAATATTTTTTCAACTTTGTCTCCATGACAACAACTGCAGCGCCTAGATGTTCATCTTCTCTATAACTGTTTAACAGTTTAGACATTTTCACTATCTGATGGATTGCCTAGGAAGATGTGGGGTAATATACCCCGGAAAGAGTTACAGTGGCATTGTAAAATATCTTTAAAAATTGAACAAAAATCTTTGCCACATACCAATCGTCTGTGGAAAGTAATTTTGGACTAAGTTGTCCTGTTTCGGTCAATTTCATGTTATAAAAACATGTAATGGTTGTATCATATTCCAAACAATTTTGCAACATTAAATAAGTAGAGTTCCACCTTACCGGCATATCAGTTTGGAATCGTCGGGGTTTGAGACCGTTTAATTTACAATGTCTCTTGAATTCACTGAATCTAGGATTAGAACTGCAAATCCAAGAAATGGCATCTCTGATGCGATCTATTTGGTCGCTTACCTGCTTTAAACCAGCCTGTACAACTAAATTTATAATATGGCATGCACACCGTTGATGGAAGAAATAACCTCCATCTTGCGGGATATTTCTTGCAACAAACAATGCAATAGAGCTAGTATTTGCTGATGCATTATCAAATGTGATTGAAAGAATGCGATGCGTGATTTCATAAGTTTCTAAAACTTCCATTATGACATTAAAAATGTTTTCTGCGGTATGTGCAAAATCCATAGGACGAAAACCAAAAATTCTTTTTGTTATCCTCCAATCAGAATCTAAATAGTGTCCCGTGACACATAAATAGTCTTGTTTGGAACATGCATTCCAAATATCAGAAGTTAATGCAACAGAGACACTTAAATGCTGTATTTCAGTAACTAAGTCATCCCTTTCGGTTTCAAACAATCGTATCAAATCATTTCTAGTGGTGGTTCTAGAAACAGGTTCATATTGGGGGTTATATGCAGATGTGATTAATTCTTTATAAAATGGACTCTCACCAATATTGATCGGTTGATCAGTTTGTTCAATGTATCGTGCCAAGCACTCTCTAGCGTGCATGGCGTCGAACTGCCACGTCGTAACGGACCAGTCTGGGTGCCATTGAAGCTGTGTCTGGGTTGTTGTATCTACCTGTCCATGTGCAGGCATACATTTGTGTATATGCCGTCTCAAATGTCTGGTTCCCCTCGTACTTGTAGCATAATTCTTATGGCAAAACTTACATTTAGCTCTGAGGCCAGACGCCCCGTTTGGGAGTGTCATTTGGACTATGTTGAAACATTGCCACACATCTAATGTTAATTTTCTGGGACGTGATGTTGGTGTAACGCCGGAACCAGAAGGTCCCGCTTGAGTATGGGTCGGTTTTGAAATATCAAATTCATCGTTGAGCATATTCAAACCGTCCGGAAAATAATGCTGCTGGTTAGGATCCATTATCTGAATAAAAATATGAGCATAGTAGTTAATAGTCAAATTAAAAATCAATATTTACTAACAGTAATCTTAATTTACTAACAATAATTACTATAACTAATACGACACTTACAATAATTTATTTACTTAAAAAACAAATTAAATAAACAAAAAAAATCATAATCTACTAACATAAAATTTTAAATTCACTAGTTCACTACTACAAATAAAATTGATAAATTTACTAACATAATATACTAACATAAAATTGATGATTTGAACCACTACTCTTAAATTTACTATCATAATCTACAAATAAAAAATTTTAATTTATGAAAAAAACAATATCAAACGTAATTACAACACTTAACATTCATCATTTACTTATTACAAAAAGTAATTTCAGTAATACAAATTAACTTTCTAAATTTGTTAATAACAAATAATAAAATTACTACTAAACTTAAAAATCTTAATAAACTAAACAAATAATATTAACATTAAAGCCCAAAAATTGATAAACTAACTAACTAAATAGATAATGTTTTCATTAAGTAACTCAAATCTAAACATAAACATATAAATTTACTATGAGAATATGTTAGACCAAAAGTAATAACAAAATTGTACCTTTAAAATTTGGTGTGTTGGTGGAAAACGTAGAGAATTTTGTAGAGAGAGTAATAACCAAAATGAATGAAAAAGTTTAGAGAATTGGAGAATATATTAGATATTGAGATTTGAGAGAATGAGATATTGAAATAATGATAAAGAGAGTTAATGGAAAATGAAATGGATAGAAGTATTTAGGGAAAAATTTGATTTGTGGGTCAAAATGTAATTTAAAAGATTGTAGGGGGGTTTTGGTAATTTTAAATTCCTCCAACGGCTAGAAATCAATTCCAGCCATTGGAGGCTTTTTGAAAAAAAAAAAAAAAAAATTGCCTGAACGGCCCGGCTGACCGTTCCGACTGGCCTGGCACGCAGAATTGGCGTGCCAGGCGGGCCGGCTTGCCGGGCCTCCTCCCAGAGGCCCCGCACGAGGCCCGTCCCAGGCCAGGCCAGGCCTCGGTCTGGCCCTTTTCCTTCACGAGCCGTTCCAAGAACGGCTCGTGAACTCCCTAGGCCGGCCGGACCGGCCTGTCACCGGCCGGCCCACTTTTACACCACTAATAGTATCTTCGCATGATGGGAACTATGAAGCATCCCACTAGCCGGTATAAAAAAATTTTGGTGGTGATTGCCGAGATTGTATACAACAGAATTTAATTTTTTTGACTTTTGTCATGATGTTCATCTAATCACTCTAATGGCTGGAAACAAATTCTTGAATCATCAAATCATGTAACAAAAGATACATTGAAGAATTTTTATAGTGAGAAACGTGTGACTAGTAAAAACAATCCATAAAATGTGATTTGCTCTCATATGGGACCTTTTCAAATACATATTCCTCAAATATCGGTGGTTTATCAAAATCAATAAAAACCTCTGCCGATAAATATGTATCTTCGAAAAACATCGAATGATAGGTGGTTGTGGAATGAGAAAATTAATTCTCATTGTGGGCGATACTTAGAGATTGAGGTTCAGTCAGGATTTTCTGAAGGGTTACGTTAATCTTAGCAAAACTAGACTCGTGACGAGCCAGAGTTTTGAAAACTTCGCTATGAAACTTGGTATCCATGTACCGAACACAACTTTGATACCACTTGTTAAGATTGAATTTAGAAAAAGAATAGAAAATTAGAGGATTGGTAGAGAAACGAAGAAATTAATAACATAGGAAGAGAAACAGAAAAATAACAGAGAGTAGTTGGAGGATATTCTGGTTTAATATATTCGATGCTTTGATTCAAAAGCATTTGTACCATTTTATAGGTCTACATTCTGATAAATATGACCCCTAAAAAAGGAATAGACTGGCATGTGCACAATCTCAATAAAACTAACAAAATAAATCTTTGCACGGCAGGTACGACTTCACACGAATTGTCACATAACGGCCACCATTGAGTTCCTAAAACCGTGAATTTGGGTCATTACCACAGAAAATCCAATTTATTGAATTCTTCTAAGATTTTCTATCTGCAAAGATTTCTTGGTGCCACCAAATCTCCTGAGCCATCATGTGGGTAGATTGCGCAAGATTCAAAAATTTATAAATCATTGTTATATTGACGAAAAAATCATGAAAACTGCAGAGTGGATCTTTATGATGTTGGCGGATGGTTCATTCCTAATGGAACTTATAAAGAGCAGAAGACTGCAGCGACATGGAATATGGCATTGATTTCTGATCACAGAATGAAGATCCGATTTGGACACATCTGAGCTTAACGGAGGAAGTTTTCATTGACATGCTGAAGCTGGAGAATCAGCTTCCTTTCTTGGTTATCTCCACACTTGTCGATGAGTGGTTCGAGCCTTAGGTTTTGATGGGTCACATAGCTTCCTGTTATGAATGGGTTATTAGGTTCAAGATAGCCAGATCGGTTGTATCATCACAGCTTAATTTGGAATATGTATCAAATTCCGTGTTCATAAAATCTCATTATCATACTCATACTCATACTCCAACCATAGCAGCAACTTACACCTATACAATGTCATCTGCTACTAAGCTTCGAGAATCCTTCATGAGTTTCTAAGGAACAACCTCTATACACTTGTTGGATATAATATTTGAGAAGGATGTATTATACATCCCAAAGATCAACATGAACGAGGGTTTATGCACTATTAGCAAATTATGTGGCATTTGAATCATACGATGATGGTGAGGATGATAAACATTATGCATATTATCTATATTTCTTGCATCAGTTGATCTGAACGCCACAAGATGTTGCTTATCTCTTACAAGGTGGAGTTATCGGTGATACGTCAATGGAGGATCAGAGCACTGTAACCTTTTTTAGCAGGCTTGTTGGGAAAGTGGTGTATCACCGGGAGAGCTACCTCTCTAAGCAACTGATAGACATCGAAAGATGTTATAATAGCAGATGGGCTACTATAAGGTGTGATTATATCACTCATCACTAATCTTTCATGTCTCTGTTAATAGCAGATATATTGATCATTAACACTCTAATACAGAGCGGGATTAGCATACTCAACTTTGTTAAAAATCTAATCATTGAAAAGTAGTAGAATGGGATACCAGGTTGCTTTGTCAGTACTCTATGAGTAACGGCTGCTAAACTTGATGAGTTGTATTAGGACAAAGCTATAGATTCAGAAGCATTTGTTTGCAATTTATAAAGCTTTCCTTTCCAACTTTAAGGTTAAGATCTAAAGCTCTAAACTTCTTCACGATGAAATACATTTTCAAAATGTGTTCGTACACTTTTTGTTGGAAAATTCCATCATGTGGTGCCACACATGTAAATTTTAAATATATGTTATGTTATCTTTGATCAAGCCTAAATTAACGTGATCTAATTAAGATTTAAAGGTTTAAGGGTATAATTGTCATGGATATGGATGGGCATTTCCCTTATGGAGCCCCACCCCCACGGGGCCCCACCCTATTTGGGGCAAATTTTGCCCCTAAAATCTAAATGGGGCACCCCCATTTAGGGGTGGGGGTGGAGCCCCATTTCCCCCTATATATTTATATATTTTTACTTTTATTTTCCAAAAAAATAATAACTTTAACTCTATTACTCATTTACTCTCTACCCATTTCCCTTATTCCACACACATACACACACACACACACACACACACACACACACACACACACACACACACACACACACACACATATATATATATATATATATATATATATATATATATATATATATATATTCATGTGTAATACTATATTACTTTACTTATTTGTATTAATTTTGAATTAAATTAAATCAATTATATATTTTAGAATATTTATTGAATTAAATTAAATTAATTATATATTTTAAATTATTTGTTGGATTGGATATCGAAATAAGGTGAATCGAACAATTTGAATGATCAAATTTCGAATCTCAATTTATAAATTTGAATTTTTAATTGGAAAATATTAGGATTAAAAATGGGAGAAATGGGGGAAATAGGGGACAGGGTGGGGGCAAGAGAGCCTTCCCCCAAACACCCCCATCCCCACTTCCCTCAATTGAGGTTTGGGGCGGGGGTGGGCTGAGGTTTTAGGAATGGGAGTAGAGGAAGGGGTGGGGGGACCCACGCCTCAATAGGCCCCCACTCCCATCCCAAATCATGAAATTAATGTGTAGATACCAGAATGTTATTTCGAATTTGATGAGGGGTCAAACTAGAAATAACAAAACATATAATAATCTGATTATTATATATAAGGTTATGGTCCCAAATTACACGATCACTTTTTTGCTTTTTTGTATCCGTATCTCCAGAAAAGAGAGAACACTTTTATGTCGTAAGGATCGTGATAATTTGGAACATCTCAACTCGTCCACCAACCTTCGGCAATTGATTCAAGTACGCTTCCGCTTTCTCGATTATCTCCTATTTCTTTTGAATTGACATGGGTTAGTAACATGTATTAAGGGTTTGATTAATCATGATAAAGAAACATGTTTAGGTTAAACTTTTGGATTAATTATGTGTCTATGCATGTTAGATTATTGTATTAATTCAAATCCTTACAAGTAGTATCAAAGCTACCCATGATCGATTCTTGAAAATTTGAGATTTAAATTTTAGGTTTTAAGAAATTTTGGAAATTTTTGGGGTTGATAGGTATTCGAGTTACGTTTATGTTTGGTGACACGTTTTAAGAAATTATTTATAAAAAATCCAAATTATCACGCGGATCAACCCAGTTTTGGGTTAGCTTTTGGGTCGCTAGGTTTTCTCACCCGAACCAGTTGCTTCTCGGGTCAACGCCACCACTATCAGTGGGTTTTTTGGTGAATTTCTGGCACGAAATTTGTGCGATTTAGGGCAATGAAGATGATCGTTGGTCATCCACCATGATTTGGTCCAGATCGAGCCAAGATCGGCTGTCGGCTCGCTCGATCGGTTTGGGCTTCAACTGCCATCCTTCGTCGCTTCGATCCTTGTTTAAAGGTCATTGACTGGTAGGCTTGCCGCTCGTCGGTGCTTTCTGGCCACAGCGTGGAGGTTTAGGTGGCGATGGTGAGAACCTAGGGTTCATAGAGGTCGGTTTTTTGCTTAGGCCACCTTTTAAAAATTTGATATAATATAAGGGTATGTTTTGTAATTATTTTGGGTCATTGTGTGGTTTTTATAAAGTTTCAGGGTAAAGTTATAATTACCAAAACGTAGTGGGTCAGTTTGAAATTTTGAAAACGTTTTGGAGCGGATTTATAATTACTGAAAGGTTAAGGGGTCATTTTGTAATTTTTAAAGTCTTTTGGCCAATTTTTAATTATTGAAAATTACTGGGCCAGTTTTTTTATTTTGATAAAATATAGGTGGTGAATTGTACTTACTTAAACTTGAATGGTCTTTCTCTAATTTTGCAAAATCAGGGGTATTTTTGTAATTTTGATAAAAATTAAAGAATCAACTCAAATTCAAATATTTTTTGGTATATCTTTTATGGTTAAATAAAATAGTTTATCATTCTAAATGGACTAATTGAAACAAGATGTCACCAAAGTGACCTCTCTTGTGTAGATTGTTCATAAGGGATGTTGGATGTTTGTGTGTATGTAAATCCATACGGGTATTAACCGGCCCAAAAGAAGACTAATACTTGGTCAAATTGCACACACACATATGGTGGTAAACATGTGACGATTATAAGGCTTTACATGTGAATAATAAGTCGATCCAAAGTTAGATTTATTATTTAACATGAATTATTATCAATGTTTGATCACTACAACAAGGGTACCACTTACAATTAATATTACTGGTCAAAGGCTTGATATTAATGTTGTGATAGGTATCTTGAGATGAGACTTACCATTATTTGAATTTGTTGACTATTGTATTGGTTATTAATGTGAGCATGTTTGTGTGTTTGTTTTATTCTCTTTAAAGCTAGTGTTTATACTATATCAGCTAAGACCAACTCTATACTCATGCTTAATGGGACCAACTTTAAGGATTGGAAAGAGAACATATATATTGTTCTCGGCTGCATGGATCTGGACCTTGACTTCAAATTGAGCAGCCCGTTTCTCTTATGGATGCAAGTTCTTCTAAAGATAAGAAGAACTTTGAGAAGTGGGATTGCTTAAATCACATGAGTCTTATGATCATCAATCGAGACATTCTTGAGGCATTTAAGGGTGCAGTATCTGAAAAGATAACCAAAGCCAAAGAGTTCATGAAAATACAAACACAATTAAATGCTCAAGGCTAACATTTGGGGGGGGGGAGTGTGAATAGGTTAGCCACTTTTATCGACTCCCTTGAAACAAACAAAAATGTGTCCCTCTAGATTGCTTGTATCACAATATATATATATATATATATATATATATATATATATATATCAATTAAAGACCGTTAATCAATATATAAAACATGTAAAGTGTGATACAAACAAACATCCATAACATATACACAAATGATATTATAGTAAGGAAGTCAATTTACATAAAATGTTCTATCCACAATATTCCAATAACATATACAAATATAAGAGAGACAGGGATAGAGAAAATTGACACAAGGCTTTTACGTGGTAAACCTCAGAAGAGGAAACATCCATGGGTTAGCAACCACCGGCAAACATAATCCACTAGTAGATAAGACAAGTACAATCTCTCAAGTGACCCCTTCACATAGAAACTACCCTCCAATCCTACTCAATGAATATGTCACCTCCTTGCTCAACATTCTGAGGCCTCACAACTCTTGTCAAGACTTCCTTGCTCAACATTCTGAGGTCTCCCACCTCTTGTCGAGACTTCCTTGCTTAACATTTCGAGGTCTCCCACCTCTTATCGAGACTTTCATTGCACAAGTCAAAGACTCCCTCTAAGACATGTGACTTCCACTAGCACAAACCAAAGACTCACTCTAAGGAATGTGACTTCCACTTGCTCAACAAATCATAGGCCTCACAATTATTGTCAAGACTTCCTTCTCAAGTGATCACAAATGCAAAATGCAAACAAGCACACAAAAAAGAAAATGATGATCAACAAATTCTATGGAAAATACTAGACGTATGCATGAATGCACATTACAAATGTAGTCTAGTCAATCGTGCATGATTAATACATCTAGATCATGTAAAAGATGTTCAACGTTAATTACAACCTAGATACATGCATAGATCTAAAACTTGAATCACAAGATATGTTCAATTAATACATGATCAAGTTTTAATCACATATACGAAACATGTTCTAGAGAATATTATACTTATAAAAGCGGCCAAGAGAGAGCTTAATACATGTGAGAAACTATTTTTTTCACAAAATCAATCAATCAAAGATCATCAAATAGTCCTAGATTCAAAGCTAGCACAATACAATCCCAAACAAGTGAAAATATAGGCAAATCAAAACCTAACTCAACATGTGAGATTTCAATTGAAACTCAATCAAGTTTTAAATGAGTTCAAAACTCAAATCAAAACAATCACAAGGCATATATATATATATTGCAGAAGAAAACTCAACGCAATTGACCAAGTTTTAAAAGAAAACTTTGAGAGAAATCAATACCTTAGTTGATTTGATGCAGTCACGTTTTTGTGAGAATATACTCCAAAAGCAACAGTAAAATTAACTCAAACCTTCAGAGCAACTTCGAATCACTCAAATCGGAGTTCAAATGAAGAAGTTATGGTGTTTGGAATGTGAGAAAATTTGAGAGAAAATTCTGCAATCAAATTTTGAATCTCTTCTTAGAATGAAAAGTGAGAGGGAAGGGATATATAAAGGATAGGTAAAAGAATACATGTGAAATGACCAAAGAGGGCATGAAGGCACCAAGCACACTTGCTGCCTGAGATGGCGTGTGGATCTCGGGGCAGCAAGCATTCTGGCTCGAGATGGCCACGTGCCATCTCGGGAAAGAGTGCTTGGTTGCACTTCTTTTCCTCGTGCGTTCCCATCGCGTTCTTCGACCGTTCTCTGGCCTTCAAACTCGAAATTTGAATCTGTTTATGGTTTACAAACTGTAACTCTCTCACGAACATGGAAATATAAGATACTTCACCCAAAAAATAAGAATTTGACTCGATATATGAATACGAAGACAATGTACGCAACATGACTGGAAAGTATCATATCTTTTGACTTAGAACTTGAAATTGAAAGTGTGAGTAACCAAAGTGTTTGGAACTCAATCAAGAATGATTTAAGACTAAAATCAAGTTCAATATCCATGTTTTACAAACATATACACATACAAACACAATTCACACTTGAATGCAAACTACATAGACATAGTCTTCAATCATGCATTTTCCAAAACATGTTACTTTCATACCAATGCATGAGCATTCAACTTTAAGTGTGTGAATGTGTTTTAAATGGAGCACAATGATGCAGGGACACATATGAATGAATTGTGTGTATGTGTGTGCCTAAGCATTGCAAGAGAAAGATAAGATCTTAATATACCTTTGTAGAACCATATAGCATCCTTTCTCATTGAAGACTTTGTACTTGCTTTGACTAGTTGTTATTCCTTCTTTGAAGCTTGAAGCTTGAATCATCATGAACCTAAACAAATAAATCATTAAAAGTAAATATCATTTTGATATGGAATTAATGCCAACATAATCTAAAACCTAACAATCTCTGCAAAATTCCATGTCAAAACACCTATACATTTACTACTAATATAAAAATGAAGATATGTCTCAAAATCACTCCCTCACATTACAATGAGTAAGATTCCTAGAACTAATCTTCATCAACTCTTGAACTTCATCTTGATCTTCTCTTGAAGCAACCTACAAATCATCTCAAAGCATAATGCATATACAAGAGAAAAACAACAAATGGCAACATATACAAATACATGTATCTCCCCCTCAATACATGCCAAATCACAAAAATTATTAACCAGATCTTAAAACTAATTACTACAAGCCATTAAGTTCAAAAGTTCAAATTTTCAAAAGTTCACAAAGCAACATAAAAAGAAACAAAGCAACTAGCATATACTCTTTCTCCTCTTTTTGACATGAAATGATGCCAAAAGGTTAAGACATGTACCTTAAAGATCAAATACTAGCCACTTGTTCCATCAAAGAAAGTCATGCAAGTAGTCGATCTTACATAATGCTTGAGTGTTGGTCTTAAGCTTGAAGCATTGTACTCCTCCAACTCTTTAATCCTAGCATCTTGTTGAACAACTATTACACCAAGTTCATCAACCTTCTCCTTCAATTGTATAGCCCAATCCAGAATAATACTTGTGCTATTCACATGACTATCAACTTGAGAACTACTAAATAGTCCAAAAGTATCACAAGTCATACCCTTATTCTTATAAGACATGTAAGACACACGCTTATCACAATATTTTTCCAAGGGTTGAACTAACACAACATCTTCTCTACTCTTAATCCCACGAGCTAAACACAATGAAGTAATAAACCCCGATAATGTAAGTTTTTTATCACCTCTAGTAGAGAAAGCCATATTATCAATGTAATACATGAGAAGATCTCCAAGGTTTATCGGTTGATTAGTTACCAAGGCATACACTATTTTGATATTGTCCTTATTCAATTCGGTTGAATTCGAAGATGAACCTTGGTAGGAGGACTATAACCTTCTTCCACTACCATCCATGCCTTATCATCAATAGAGCGGATATAGGCCTTCATCCTCAACTTGCATACCCATAGTTAGTGTCTCGAAGTAATGGTGGCCTAGTATTTAAGGCTCCTTTCACCATTATATCATCTTGTAAACCCATGACTTCAAAAGCTTTACAAATACCGTGAATGTATCACCTTGATGCTCACTAAGTAGAATCTAGTGCCCTGCTCTGATACCAATTAAAAAAACAAACACGGTTAAATGCTCAAGGCTAACCTACGAAACATGTTCTAGAGCATATTATACTTATAAAAGCAATCAAGCACATGAATAGTTCAAAGAACAACACAACATGTATTATATAGAGAGATCAGCCAAGAGAGAGCTTAATACATGTAAGGAACTATTTTTTCACAAAATCAATCAATCAATCAAAGATCATCAAATAGTCCTAGATTCAAAGCTAGCACAATACAATCCCAAACATGTGAAAATATAGGCAAATCAAAACCTAACTCAACATGTGAGATTTCAATTGAAACTTAATCTAGCTTTAAATGACTTCAAAACTCAAATCAAAACAATCACAAGGCATATATATATATATATATATATATATATATATATATATATATATATATTGCAGAAGAAAACCCAAGGCAATTGACCAAGTTTTAAAAGAAAATTTTGAGAGAAAATCAATACCTTAGTTGATTTGATGCAGTCCCGTTTTTATGAGGATAGACTCCAAAAAAAGTAGTAAAATTAACTCAAACCTTTAGAGAAAAGATGGAGGATGGATAGACAATCACTCTCAACTTTGAATCACTCAAATAGGAGTTCTAATGAAGAAGTTATGGTGTTTGGAAAGTGAGAAAAAAATTTAGAAAATTCTGCACTCAAATTTTGAATCTCTTCTTAGAATGAAAAGTGAGAGGGAAGGGATATATAAAGGAGAGGGATAAGAATACATGTGCAATGACCAAAGAGGGCATGAAGGCATGAATCACACATGCTACCTATGATGGCGCATGGGAATCTCTGGACAACAAGCATTCTGGCCTAAGATGGCCACGCGCCATCTCGAGAAAGAGTGGTTGGTTGCACTTATTTTCCTCGCGCATTCCCTTCGCGTTCTTCGACCATTCTCCCGCCTCCGAATTTGGAATTTGAATCCGTTTATGGATTGTGAACCGTAACTCTCTCAAGGACATGGAAATATAAGATACTCCACCCAAAAAATAAGAATTCAACTCGACATACAGATACGAAGACAATGTACGCAACATGACTGGAAAGTATCATATCTATTGACTTAGAACTTGAAATTGAAAGTGTGAGTAACCAAATTGTTTTGAACACAATCAATAATGATTTAAGACTAAAATCAACTTCAATAACCATGTTTTACAAACATATACACATACAAACATAATTCACACTTAAATGCAAACTACATAGACATAATCTCCAATCATGCATTTTCCAAAACATGTTACTTTCATACCAAAGCATGAGCATTCAACTTTAAGTGTGTGAATGTGTAATAAATGGGACACAACGATGCAGGGACACATGATTGAATTTTGTGTGTGTGTGTGCCTAAGCATTGTAAGAGAAAGATAAGATCTTAATATACCTTTGTAGAACCATATAGCATCATTTCTCATTGAAGACTTTGTACTTGCTTTGACTAGTTGTTATTCCTTCTTTGAAGCTTGAATCATCATGAACCTAAACAACTAAATTATTACAATTAAATATCATTTTGATATGGAATTAATACCTGCATAATCTAAAACCTAACAGTTCCTAGCCGAAATTGAAAAGCGTTTTGCGAAAAACAATAAAGTAGAAACGAACACGCTTTTGCAAAGCTTGATTTCTATGAAGTACAAAGGCAAGAGGAACATAAGGGAGTACATTATGGAAATTTCTCATATTTTTTCTAAGTTTAAGGCACTGAAGCTAAAGTTGTCTGACGACTTGCTCCTGCATTTGGTATACATATCACTTCCTGTATAATACAGTCAGTTTAAGGTCAGATATAACTGTCAAAAGAGAAATGGACTCATAATGAGCTCATTTCTTACTGTGTGCAAGAGGAAGAGAGATTGAAACAAGACAGGACTGAAAGTGCTAATTTGGTTAACACTTCTAAAGACAAGGGTAAAAAAGAGAAAGAATAATGAAGCTGCTAAGGGTCCAGTTCAAAAGAAACAAAAGCTTATATTTTGAATCAAGTGTCAACTAAAGCAGCTGGAAAAACACCTTATGAGCTTTAGACATGCAGAAAGCCTAGTCTAAAGCATTTTCACAATTGGGGATGTTCAGTTGAGGCAAGACCTTACAGGCCACATGAAAAGAAATTAGACTTTAAAACTGTAAGCAGCTACTTCATTGGCTACTCTGAGCGATCTAGGGTCTATAAGTTTTATGATCCCACACTTAGGTTAATTTTTGAGACGGGAATTGCAACATTTTTTAGGATGGTGATATTGGAGGAGAAATAAGGTTAGAGACATTTTCTTTGAGGAGGAATCAGTTTCGATTCCCACTATCGCTTTTGACAATGTACAGGTTTCTATACCTATCATTGATAAAGAAACAAATCTGAACTCTCAACTAAACAATGTCGAACAACCCCACATTCAAGATGAGGTAATTGTTCCCAAGGAACAAACTCAACAACCTCAAGAACCAATGCCATTAAGGCAATCCACTAGAGAAAGGAGAAATGTTATTCCTGACAATTTTTTCATATTTCTCCAAGAACATGAGGAAGACATTGGAATGGAGGAAGATGATCCAATCAACTTACATCAAGCAATGCAGAGTTCCAACTATCAAAAGTTGATTAATGCCATGAATGATAAGTATAAGTCTATGCAGGACAATAAGGTTTGGGAACTTGTCCCATTACCAGAAAGTGTGATGCCCATTGGTTGTAAATGGATATTTAAAACCAAAAGGGATTCGAAAGGTGATATGGAGAGGTATATGACTCGTCTTGTAGATAAAAGCTTTACCTAGAAGGAAGGGATTGACTTTAAAGAGAGTATCTCTTCGGTTTCAATGAAAGACTCTTTTAGGACAATCATGGCACCTGTAGCACTTTTTACATTGAGCTTCATCAGATGGATGTCAAGACGACTTTTCTCAATGGTGACATTGATGAAAAAATTTATATGGTGTAGCCAAAAAACTTTGAGTCGGGAGACCCAAAGAATACGGTTTATAAATTGACAAAGTCCATCTATGGACTAAAGCAAGCTTCCCGTCAGTGGTACCACAAGTTTCATCATGTTATTATCTCGTTTGGTTTTGAGACAAAGGCTGTTTATAATTGTGTGTATCACAAATTCAATGGGAGTAAGCTCTTATTCCTGGTTTTGTACGTCGATGACATACTTCCTGACACAATTGATATAGGCATGTTGCACAAAACCAAAAGATTTATATCAAATAATTTTAAGATGAAATATCTTAGTGACGTCTCTTTTGTATTAGGAATCCAGATACAACGAGATCGCTCTCGGGGTATTCTTGGATTATTATAAAGGAGTTATATCGAGAAAGTGCTCAAAAGGTTTGGCATGCAGAACAGCAAACCAAGTGACACTCCTACCGCTAAGGGAGACAAGTTCAGTCTTACTCAATACCCTTAAAATAACCTTGAAGTTAAGGAAATGCAAAAGATTCCCTATGCATCAGTTATAGGGAGTCTAATGTATGCTCAGGTATGTACGTGTCCGGATATTACATATATTGTTGGTCTGTTAGGCAGATATTTAAGTTGCCTAGGGATGGATCATTGGAAAGTAGCCAAACGGGTTATAAGGTATTTAAAGAGAACAAAAGATCACATGCTCACATGCTCACATATAGTAGATCGGATCAGTTGGAGATCGTTGGGTATTTTGACTCCGATTATGATGGATGCCAAGGCAGTAAGAGATCTGCATCAGGCTATATATACATGTTGACTGGTGGAGTTATTTCTTAGAGAAGTGCCTAGCAGAACACTCATAGTTTCTTTCACTATGGTAGCAAAGTTTGTAGCATGCTATGAGACATCCAACCATGGAATTTGGCTGTAGAATTTTGTCACTAGGCTACGCATTCTGGAGGGTGTTGAAAGACCACTCAAACTATATTGTGACAATAAATCAACAGTGTTATATTCTAACAACAAAGGAACTCATCTAGGTCAAAGCATATTGACATTAAGTTCCTAGTTGTGAAAGAGAGTGTGCAGAGTGGACAGATATCCATAGAGCACATCGGGACAAGCTCCATGATAGGGGATCTGCTTACAAAGGGATTATCACCCAAGGTCTTTCATTAGCACACTGCTCATATGAGTGTTATTTTTTGTGAGGATATCACATTATGGTAGGAGTTTGTATCATTTTGTATTTTATTGCTTTATATTTAAATTTGGACATACTTATGCATTTATGTATTTGGATACATTTAACTATGTTACATAATGTTAAGTATTGATCTCACTAAAGAATAAAGTATGACAAGTTGGAAATGGACATGTATAGATCACGTTACATGTAATTTCCGTGTTACGCATCCATGATTGATCTATGTCATCTGGTTATGTTGGTATACGTGACCATTGATGGCTTTAGTCACGCTAAATGTGACGAAAATCGTTTTGATCATATATCGGCATAACCAATGGACCAGATTGTTCGGATATACACTAAAATCATGATAGAAAAATTTTTAGAGCTCATAAAGTCATACACATTTGTAAAGTTACATATGTGGCCTAGTGGGAGATTGTTGGAAAATTTCATCATGTGGGGCCACACATGTAATTATTAAAGTGATCTAATTAAGATTTAAAAGTTTAAGGCTTAAGGGTATAATTGTCATGGAATTAATGTGCAGATACCAGAGTGCTATTTCTAATTTGATGAGGAGCCTAATTAGAAATAGCAAAACATATAATAATCTGATTATTATATATAAGGTTATGGTCTCCAAATTACACGATCATTTTTTGGCTTTTCTGTATCCCTATCACTAGAAAAGAGAGAACACTTTTGTGTCTTAAGGATCGTGATAATTTAGAAGATCTCAACCCGTCCACCAACCTCCGACAATGGATTCAGGTATGCATCCGCTTTCTCGATTATCTCCTCTTTCTCTTGAATTGACATGAGTTAGTAACATGTATTTAAGGTTTGATTAAGCAAGATATAGAAACATATTTAGGTTAAACTTTTGGATTAATTATGTAAATATACATGTTATATTATTGTGTTAACAAATTCTTACACTCTTCCCCTACCATGACCGCCATATTTCATATCGCTTAACTTGTCCAACAACAGCAAAGATCCTTTTCTTTCAACAACAGGCATCCGTATGGTGTTGGCAGTTTGGTCATTGACAACTTGGATTGCACGATTAAGTTTATTTTTAAAGCCTCAAAGAAATATTTAATAATTATTTATTAATATAACTTTTTTATTGGATTATTATCACTTCTCCACACAATTACAATTGGTATTGTATTTCCTTTTCCATTTAGAATTCAGATTTAACTATGTCAATAAATAAATAAATTTAGATTTAGCGTTTAGGGTTTCGGGTCTCATCATATTTATTTACGACTAACAAGCATGAGCGAAGAGAGTTTTCTCCCTGCTATCATTTTTTTTATAAAAAAAAGGGCTAATTGGCACCGATATCCCTTGAAGTATGCATGAATTTGCACTTTTTACCCCTATATTTTTTTTCGCTATTAAACCCACTGAACTTTCATAATAGTTGACGGAATACTAATGTCGTCCATTTTTCTGTCATGGTAAATTGCACCAAGTTCCCCTAATTATATATATAATTGCATCCAACCGGGAAATATAATAATATGACCTAAATACCCCTCTGACCAAATTTTAAAATAAAAATTTATAATTTATAATTGAAATAATGGTTAAATAATAATAAAATTCTGAACTTTTTGATAAATAAAATGAAAGAAATAGAGAAATGAAAAATTAAATTGATTTAACAATTATGTAAATTATCCAGATGAATATTTAAATTATCTAAGGGGAATATAATTTAAATTGACTTTTTTATTAAAATATTCCTAAATACCACTTGCCTATTTACAATAATAAGGGTATTAATAATTTTAAAATATAAAAAATAAAATATTAATATTGTAAGAATAATAATTGTAAAATAAAATAAAATAATAATAATAATTATTATTATAATAATAATAATAATAATAATAATAATAATAATAATAATAATAATAATAATAATATAAAAAATAATAATAATTTAGTTAAAAAAATAATTAGGTAGAGATTTAGATTGATCTCTACCATCCATCTCAAATATTTATGGTGGTGATCAAATTACAACAACAACAATAACAATAATGATGATAATGATAATAATAATAACAACAAAATTACAAGAAAATTGAAAAAACACATAAAAAAAATTGATGGGTGTGGAGATCCAGGATCTCCACCATCCATCATAAAGGACAGTAGAGTAAGCAAATTTTTATTCACCATCCAATCTAGATCTACACTAGGGATGATAAAAATCTCCGACCCGCCCTAAACCCATGGGTCGAGGATTTGTGAATCAAAAATAATATTATATTACTAATATTATTATCACTATTATTATATTATTATTTTTAATACTATTATTATATATTATTATTGTTAACCAAAAATTCACTCGAGGTAGGAAATTTCAGCTATCACTTTCAACCCGCTACCAGGTAGGCTGCTGGGGGTAGGTACCTTGTACCTAGTACCTAGGTGAATTAAACAAAGAGAAAATGAATAAAGAAGATCATATGAGTTATATTGGAAGAAAGAATATAGTAGATACTTTTTTATTGGATATGTAAAGCTATAGGGATACAATGATAGTAATTCTCTCCTTTCAATCTCTCATTTACACGACTGGCGGTGGTGATTTTGTATATGTCGATAAGTGACTGTTTCCTATATGGCAAAACTCTCTCTGTAATTACGAAATCTCAATGTCTTGTCTTGATTCTTAGCTCTTTCAGTCTTCAGAATCAGATGCCTTTCTCTAAACCTAGGCATTGTATTTATATGCTCCAATTCTTCCCAATCAAATCCCTATAATTTAGACCAGTTAATTGGTCGTGTTACCGGAATTGATCAGTGTTGATTGAGATCGTCAATTTACACGAGAATTGCTCATATTGATCACATCATGTTTCCAGTTGAGTAAATACTAAACTATTGGCCTGCTTGGTCTCATTATGGCAGTTTAATGAAGAAGGGGTCAACCCTTTTCTCCCACGTTGCTTGGAGGAGAGCTCTAGCTCTGTATCGTGTCGGTGCGATACGCTGATGTACTGATCTGTTCTCGTTGGCTTAGCGTTTGTTCTAATGTGCTGGTATCTTCCTAGTGACACTCTTCTTGTTATGCAGGTAGAATACATACCCCCGGATGGGTCCCCAAACTAGTGTTATGGTACTTGGGTACCGAGTAGATGTCGTGGTACCTAGGTACCAGGTGGAAGGTACCGTGGTACCGGTTTCGCTCGATAACTGATGATAGGCGTGATGTGGTACTGATCTTCTTAGAAGGTGGAGTGAACCTCTCATAGTACTTAGATACCAGGTCCAATCCAAGTACTAGGTAGGTACTAGGTAGGTGAAAATTTCTTCTTTGGTCCCTTGTCAAAAATGTATCATCATCATCATCATGGAGTGAACCTCTCCTGGTACCTAGATATCAGGTCCAATCCAAGTACTAGGTAGGTACTAGGTAGGTGAAAAATTCTTCTTTGATCACTTGTCAAAAATGTATCATCATCATCATCATCATCATCATCATCATTTTATTATTATTATTATTATATTTTTTGTTTTAACATTATTAATACATTTGTAATTGTCAATGAACAAGTGATATTTATGAATATTTAAATAAAAAAGATAATCATCATCATCATTATCATCATCATCATCATCATCATTTTACTATTAATATTATTAAATTTTTTGTTTTTGTTTTAACATTATTAATACATTTGTAATTGTCAATGAACAAGTGATATTTATGAATATTTAAATAAAAAAGATCATCATCATCATCATCATTTTATTATTATTATTATTATATTTTTTGTTTTTTTTAACAATATTAATACATTTGTAATTGTCAATGAACAAGTGATATTTATGAATATTTAAATAAAAAAGATAATTTAAATAATAATTCCCCTTACATGATTTAAATATTCATCTGAGTTTTATATTTAGGGCTATTTAAATAAAAAAATATAATTCAAATAATTGTTAAATAATTTTTTTTACTCCATTGTATATTTAATTTTCTTTATCAAAAGTTCAGAGTTTTATTATTATTTAATCATTACTTCAATTTAAATTTTAAATTTTTATATTTAAAATTTGGTAAAAGAGATATTTAAGTCATATTAATATATTTTTCCGGTTTGATGCAGTTATATATATAATAACGGGAACTTAGTGTAATTTGCCATGATAGAAAAAATGGACGGCATTATTATTCTGTCAGATATTCCCAATTTATGATAGTTCAGGGGGTTTAATGGCGAAAAAAGTATAGAGGGTAAGGTGCAAATTCGGACATAATTCACGGGGCATCGGAGCCAATTAACTAAAAAAAAATCAATTCATTTAGAGTTGTGTTATGGGCACACCCACTGCTGAAATATTTATACCACAACATTTTAAATTATTTAATATTTTTTTCCTTTATCAAATTACTTAAATAGACATACAATTTTTGTTCAAATTTTTTTTTACAAAGTAAAACTAATAAAACCTCACTTTCGTCATTTCAAAACCTTAATAGCATAGATTATTTCGAATTACTGAATGTTTACTATTTTTGTTAATATTTTCTTTCAGATCTCGATCTTATGTTTCTCATGTTTAGTATTTATTGATTTTATTATTGTTTTGTCTTTCTTTTCAAATTCCATATCCATGTTTGCTATTTTTTTTCTCTTTGGTTTATTTTCTTTCAGATAGTCGAGGCATTCTATGATTTGTATCAATTCTTTTGTAGGCTTTATTACTGATCTTACAAAGTTAATCTTACAAAGTTAGTTTAATATTATTTACAAAAAAAATAACAAAACCGCACCAAGAATTGCAACCAAGAAAACCTAATATCTGACGAAACGAAACAAAACCACACCAAAACCCTAAATCAATCACTAAAAAAAAATCAACAGACGATCAATGTCATACTCACAATCTACCACCAAAAAACAAATCGCATCTAATAAGGGTGGTTTCACGGTAAAATAAGAAGAAAAAACAAGTCTTGTGAATGGATGCGAGAAAACTGTATATAAAGGTTAGAGATGAATTGTATTTTCATTTTTACTTTTTTTTTAAATATATGGGGTGTATTAAGTTTGAAAAATATGTTAAAGGGTAATCCTGAAAATAATTCAAAAAAAATAATAAAACAAATTATTGTTATATAATTAAATCAAAATTTTAAAATAGGGGGTACAAATAGTTTAGTAGTGGGAGTGTCAATAGAACCACTCTTCATTTAAAAAGACATCAACGGAGTAATAATTCAATTCCAAGTGATATGGCCCAATTTTATTAAAACCATATTACCCTATAATCCACCAAATTAAAATTTATCAAAAAAAAAAATAGGATTTAATGATTTTGGTCCCTATGTTTTCATGCGAAATGACTTTTTTAATTATTTTTTCACTTTTCACTGGTGTGTTCCCTATGTTTTCGAAAACCCATCAATTTGGTCACTCTGGCCAGATATTTAATGGTCAACCCTAATAGAAAAGGGTGAATGACTATTTTAACATTGGCCACTTATTTTAAAAAAAATCAAATCAAATAAAAGAAAAAAATACCCTTATTTTGATTTTTAATTTTTTGAATATATATATTAATGGATTAATAAATTAAAATATTAAAAAAATCATTTTTTTTTCTTTATCATCTTCACAGTTCTTCCCTCATCTTCATCCAAATCCAAATCCAACTTCTCACCTAACAAATTCCATCCACAACAATACAACAAAATTTCATCCAACACAACTCAAGTCGTTCCTGGATCTTTAATGCATAATTCAATTAATAATAATTTTTATTATTTTTGTGTTTGGATTAATAAAGATGGTTGGTGTGGATCTTCACCCATCAATATTTTTTATTTTCCAGTTTTCTTGCATTTAATTTTCAATTTTTTAGTTCAATCAATTTCAACTCGAATTTCTTCGTTTTCAAGTTTCAACCTCGAATTTCAACTTCGTTTTGCTAATCCAATAATCAGCTTATTCCTTCATTCCTTTTGTTAATAGCCAAATTTGGCAAGGGTCTAAAGGGAAATTTTTCACCTAGTCAAATACCTAGTAGAAGGTACCTCTCGATACCTGCTAACAAGAGTGCGCTACAACCTGCCTTGAAAGTGCATGATCCTGTATGATCGAGGCACCCCAACATCATTATCAGGGTAAGTAAGACCTAACCACCTCTATAAAGTACCCAGCTGAGACCTAGGCACCTCAAAACTACCTCGTTTGTCCATCAAGGCACTTGTTCTACCTTTCTAACAGGAAAAAGGAAGATCGTAGAGCAACAACAAGATCGTTCAAGCGCCACATCAACAAAGAGGTCCCCCATGATACTCCGCTTGCAGACCGGTAACAATAGGGTACCTCACAACCAGAATAATCAAGCTCCATGCAACCAAATCGACTACTTAAGGTACCTCGCCACCATATTGGTACCTAGAGATAACTCGCCATCGAAGATAACCCAGCCAAGTAGCCTTTGTGCAATACCTTATTAAATGACGAGCAGAATCAAATTATTCTCCAACATATATATAACCTCCATGTGCATGCAAACCGATTCGAAGAGTCCAAGAAGGAAACAAATACATCTCCCTCCAAGATATCTTAAAAACAGCTAATTCTCAGGAGTCAGTGGTATTAAAATGTAAAATCCCGTCTAAAAAAGGGAAAAGATTGGTTCTACGATTCACGGCTTATATACCACGAGTCAACCCTAAAGGCTCATAATATAAATATATCGGTAAAGACACGTAGGAGGGATCGGCCATTAGAGATCCAAATACCCCATCTTCCAGTGAAAATAAGGTCAAGAAGGTAGTTGTTTAGTTCTACCCTTGGAACGAAGCAAAGCCATCTCTATTGAATTTTTGTACACTTGTTGACAGATACGAGTTCGACACCTCCAATTAGTTAAGTAAAAGAGATAGAGAGAGAGTCTAATACTTGCGATGTTCTTGTAATCAAACCCTATAAATTTAATAAAACAGTACCACAATCTCATGTTATTATATTATCAGTCAACTATTTTTCTTCCACTTCCATTCTTCATGATATAACCAGTACCGAAGATACCTACCTCGACTGCAGTCTGCCTAGGTAGCGGTCTTGAGGGTGTTAATTAGGATTCCTCACCTGGAGCGAATTTTTGGTTGACGCCTTTACTTTTTTTTTCTCCAATAATCATCCTACTTTGAAATCTACCAATTCGTTTCTAGAACTAGATCAAGAAAGATGAGAGATGAAATGATTTGGGGTGAATTTCTTCAAACCCATCCATAGGTAGCCGCCAGCGACGAGATCGAGAGAGTGAGATGAGATCGAGAGAGATGATAATGGTGATTTGGTCTTGATGGTTGATGGTGTATGGTGGATCGAGAGAGATGAGATTAAGAGAGATGATTTGGGTTTTATGATGGTGGTGGATGATTGTGGTTTGGGGTTGTTGGATCGGGTTTGGTTCAGATGGTGGTGTTTGAAGTTGATGATTCTGGGTTTGTTCGTTGAACGTATATGGGTATTGAAGAACACACATTTTTATTTGCTGGGTAAAAACAATCATTGAGAATCAATTGATTCTTCTTGAGAAAAAACAAGATTGATTGAAGCCTTTTCTTGAAAGTTGCATGAGAGAGGGAGCAGATAACAAATTGAGAAATTCATCCTTAAAGGAAATCAATCTCCACCGCTTATCATCGATGGAATAGATGTGGAACTTCATTGAGATCCATCTGGATCTCCATAGAACCCTCAATTTCTTTTTCTTTTCTTTTCTTTTTTTTCAATTTTTGAATTTTTTTTCTTTTCATTTTCAATTTTTTAAATATCATATTATTTTAGTATAGAGTTTACCTTTTTATTTTCTCTATTTAATTAATTTACTTATAAAAAATTCCATATTTAATTTGACGATTTTTTTAACGAAATTTTTATATTAAAATTCTAATTTTATGGAATTTTTATTTATAATTTGTAATTTATATTTATATATTAATTTCAGGGGTTTTATTTTTCTATTTTTATAAAAAAAAAATCTATTTTTTTTTTATGTTGACACGTGAAGTATTTATGGTTTAAAGATAAAAGTACATTGGATTCGTTAAATTTAACTAGCAGTTGACTTACAGAGGGACCTAATTTATGAGATTTCTAAAATAAAATGACCACACTAGTGAAAAATGGAAAGATAGTTAAAAAAGTTATTACACTTGAAAACATATGAATGAAAATGATAATATCCCATTTTTTTTAATAATCAGCATTATTTAGTGGGATTAAAGCTCCCATCAAAACCAGCATCCATCAGAAAAGACAAATTGACCGGTAACTAAATTCTCATCAATATTATATCTACACATGTGTATCTCACTGATAATTCTTTAGTGATGACGGTCCAATTGCTCCTAACAAGAGAAGGATTCGGTATATATGGCAATAGAACACACTGCGGTAGTTATTCTCTATATAATCACTGAAATACCTTAGCAAATGGAGATCAAATTCATGCTTTGTTACAAGAATTTTCCTTACAGATCAAACCTTCAGCCCTAGAATTTTCATCGTCATCATCAACAACATTGTTTAGCTTTTCAATGTCAGCCAATGCACATTCAGGATGGAGTTCAAATCTACACTCACCACAGCTAAACATCCACCCTACCATTAGTTCATTGCAACCACAATATGTGTAAAAACCACCATGTAAAGAGAGCACAAGCTCATGCTCAGGATGTTTCTTGTTCCTCACCTTCTCTGGCCATCCATTTGCCATCTCCTCCAACCTCCTGTCCATTTCTTTCTTTGTATCTTCATCCAACGGATATGCATCTGATCCCATAAATAGCACAACCTCTTTAGCTTCATTGGTGAGCATCTTACCGTTTGATCCAACTGTAGCCAGGTGAGGTATACGCTTAGACTTGAAGGTACGTCTAAGCGAAGCCTCCCATCTGTCATCGTTAGATACAGCCAACAAAGGCATTTCAGAATAATACTTGTTGAAGGATTCTTGATCGTTGTCAAGTGACACAAAATCACTTCGAAATCATGATGTTTAGCCTTGATTTCATGGTATCTCTTGGTTAGCTTAAGTGTAAATGCGCGACTTGGAGGACATATCTTTCGAGAGAAGTAGAAAAGAACAGTCTTGCCTACAAGTTCAGATACAGGAACTTGTAAAATTCAGCATAATTACAACCCAAACATTATATACTGGTAGTAGTTCTCAAGATCTCAAATTTTCAAGATTACCTTTATGTTATCTTTTCCAATAACAAAATCCGGTTCATTAGAAACCAGGAGTGATTCCACGGTTTGAGACTCGTCTCGTGCATTTCTTAGTTCATCTAGACCTGTTAATTTCTCCGACGAAAAAGGATATGCCTGAATTCCAAATTCTGCAATGTAATCATAGACATTGAGACAGTTTCTCCATCAGGTCCTAGAATGAGCAATGTTGGCAACGCATTTAGCTTGAAATTGACCGGTAATTTCTTGAGAGACGTGTCACCAAATGGAATGGCAAGCCATAGCATTTTCACAAACTCATTTTCAAAGCTCTCCTTATTATCATCTAATAATACATACGCAATCTCAAAGCTCTCTCCTTTCTCTTTCAAACTTGTGTAAAAATCCACCAGCTTTGAGTGAAATTCTGGCACGCCTTGAATGACCCAAATGACACATACAATCCTACTTATTTCCCTTCAAGCTCAGAGATTGGAACCTGAATCAAAAAATTTGAGAACTAGCAATCATTTTCTCTATGACAAATAATTGGTTTACAAAAAAATTAACTTGTAGTCCCTTGTTAGATTTTTTTTTTTACTTCTTACCACTTTGCCATTGTTTGAAATTACAAAATCTCGGGTAGGTGTAGCCAATACAGATTTTAGAGTCTGGTTCTTATTCTGCATATCTTCTTCATCTCTAAGTTGCTTGATTCTTTCATGTGTAAAGGGGTACCAAGTCGAGATAAATTCGAAGACATCAGAGACCCCTTTACTACTTAACAGGTCACCTTTTGATTCAGGATTTTGAGATGAGGAGTTTCTGCAATTGTATACAAGCTCTTGAAATGATCACGGGCAGTTTGGTTGGAATATGGAAGAGCAAGCCATGGCATGGTAGAGAAATGCTTTTGGAAAGACTCATCAGCATTGTCTGAGGAGACGAGAATGATTTCCAGTTTCTTTTTCAAGGAGATAAGGTCATTGTATGCTTCTATCAGGATTGGTATGAAATGGTTGCATTGCACATAAGAAGAGGCTGCAAAGTAGAGGGCGATAATCTTTTCGTCCAATTCTGAATATGTCACCTTTAAAGTTTTAACCAAGATATATTGTTTAATACCAAGATCATCCAACTAAATAAATGCAATATAGTAGATGGAAATTAATAAGCAAACGTTGTTGCCATTACTGAGCAGGAAAAGAACAGCAACGTTGGTTCCAAACACCGATAGGAATCCATTGGAATTCAGAGCCATTCTTGTGACAGATTTCTCTTGGTTTTGTTGATATGTTGTCAAGGAGTACAAAGAATTATTTGTCTATTACCACCAGTCTGAGTTTCCAATATTACTTGTCTTGACTTGATTGTCTTTTGGAAAAAATGGTTAGTTGAATTCGACTGAGTACCTTTGCTTATGTTTGATGCCTTTTTGTATTTCATTTGCTTATTTACATCCCTTGATAAGTTTTTTCAAGATGGCATGGCATGCATTCAAGATCAAACTGGGAACAATATAGGGATTCAATGATCCTCCTGGTACCAAATAAGTACCCCAAAATCCATTAAAGACACCCTATTTATCTTGTTGGAGGAAGCTCCAACCAAACTATTTTCCTTAACTAAGAGTTTTTAGTTCTCTGAAAATTACGAAAAACCGTCTTGACCATAAAAAATTCCTCTATATCACAATAGAACATACCAAGTTGTCCAAACATTTGCTAAACCATAGCAAATGGAGATCAAATTCATGTTTTGTGACAAGAATATGAGTTGTCATTTTTTTCATCATCAAAAACTGCCCATTTTGGATAATCAATGGATGTCTTCAAAGACAAATTACCATCACTTTTACTATTCTTTCTAATGACTTCTTCTACCGAAGAACTTTTACACTCATCTAAGCCTTCCCCAAATTTCATTGAATTGAAAATAAACTTTATCGCCTTATTGGTATCCATAGGCTTCCACACACTATTCATAACCATTTCCAATCGACTCTTTCAAAATTTCATCATCAAATTTCCATTTTTCGGTTTATGGATGCTGAGTTCTGTAACGGAGTTTACGAAACTCTGGGTCGTCACGAGTCTAGTTTCGCCAAGATAAACGAAACTCTTCAGAAAATATTGACTGAACACCAATCTCTATGTGTCGCCCACAATGAGAATTCATTTTCTCATACCACAACCACCTATCATTCGATGTTTTTCGAAGATACATATGTATCGGTAGAGATTTTTATCGATTTTGATAAACCACCGTTATTTGATGAATATGTGTTTGAAAAGGTCCCATATGAGAGCAATTCACATTTTGTGAATTGTTTTTACGAGTCACACGTTTCTCATTATAAACATTCTTTGATTTATCTTTTCTTGTAGGATTTAATGATTCAAGAATTTGTTTCCAGCCACTGGAGCAATGGATAAACAACATGACAAAAGCCAAAAAATTTAAAGTCCGTTGTATACAATCTCGGTTATTACCACCAAAAATATTTAATACAGGCTAGAGGAATGATTCATAGTGCCCATCATGCGAAGATACTAGTCAAACGGGCGGATGCACTGATCGAAGATGCAACCTGGGAAAATCGTTGGTGTTTTTTAAAGAATTACCTAGACTTCATCCTTGAGGACATGGATTCTTTGAGCGATGGGGAATGATACGTGACAATTCGTGTGAGCCATGTGAGAAGCCGTACCTGCCATGCAAATAGGGATTTGATCATGATTGGTGGATTGGATCAATGGCCACTCATTTGAATTTGAATTAGTTAGATAAGAATAAATTAGTTAGTTGAAGATTGATTTGTTAGTTTTGTTAATATTGTGAACATAGGGGGGTTGCACACCCACAATGAGATCAACTACTGGTTTTTACACATTCCTAGGACCAAACAATAACTCTTGGTCTGCCAAGAAACAACCTACCGTTGCTAGGTCTAGTACGGAAGTGGAATATCGAGCCTTAGCATCAGCACCTACAAAACTTACATGGATCACATACCTTCTTACAGATATTGGCTTTCCTTTCACCCAGCAGCCCACATTCTTCAATGATAATATTTTCACTCTACAATTGACTGTAAATCTCGTTTTTCATGCTCGCACAAAACACATAGAAATTGATTATTATTTTGTGTGAGAAAAGGTTATTCAATGACTACTCATGACACGGTTTGTTAGTTCAAAAGACCAAGTTATGGATATTTTTACAAAACTCTTGTCAAGAACACAATTTCAAGAGTTTTGTACCAAACTTGGGCTATGGAAATTTTCCCTGCCAAGTTTGAGTGAGAATTTTAAAGAAGAGAATCTCAATTTAATACCTTTAACAGATTTGCAAGAAATTCAAAAAGGGAGAAATCAAAGTACAGGAATCAAGGAAGATCGGTAAAGTCAAAGAGTGAGAAATCACAACTAGAAAACCAAGGAATATGTTTCTTGATTATAGGAAGATTGTATGTAACGGTAACTTTTTGATATGTATATAAATTTGTATAGACAAGTGATGGAATCATTGAGCAATTCAGTAATCTTCATCCTATTCAAAATTATCAAAGGCTTCATTTTATTTTCACTATAAGCTGCGGAGTTTCCAAAGATTTTCTTCAAAATAAAATCCTTCTAATATGACATTATATGAATTAGACACAATGGTAATAGACAAAAGTAAAATTTACATATCCCTCGATAAGATTGGAATAATTTGAGGAAGAGGGTGCTTTCAAAGTTCACTCAATAATGCCATAGAAATTAAGAAAAGATAGTTTATTATAGGTGTTAGAAAAATAGATAGGGAAATTTGCAATTAAAGATTTGTGCGGGCAGATGGCTAAAAACAGGTCAGTAACTAAGTCCACGTACAGAGCATAAAAAAACATTAAATAACCAGTACAATATAACGACCTCAGATTCCAGTAGCCATTGAATCATTCCAGGCAGTAGTAAAGAAAATAAAAAAGTTACGTAGAACAAGATTCAGTCAAGAACCTTCGCATTTACTTTCCTACAAAATTCTTCCAAATTCCAGACACTATCCTTGGAAATAAACGATGTTCTTTCTTCGATTGAAAAAAGGATAAATATTACCCTCAGTAGTAACAGCTACCACACCCCAGTGGTTCAGTCATTCATTCCACGAATGCCACTGATTTGTGACAATTCGTGTGAGCCATATGAGAATACGTATGTGCCATGCAAAGAGGGGTTTTATCATAATTGGTGGATTGGGTCAATGGCCACTCATTTGAATTTGAATTAGTTAGATAAGAATAAATTAGTTAGTTCAAGATTGGTTTGTTAGTTTTGTTGAGATTATGCACATGCCAATCTATTCCTTTTTTAGGGGTCAACAGTTATCAGAATGTAGACCTAAAAAACGGTCCAGATGCTCTTGAATAAAAGCATCGAATATATTAAACCAATATATCCTCTAACTACTCTCTGTTATTCTTCTATTTCTCTTCCTACGTTCTTCATTTCTTTGTTTCTCTGTTAATTTTCTATTTTTCTATTCCTTTTCTAAATTCAATTGTATCAAGTGAGAGAAAAAGAAAGACAGAGGCATAAATTGGGTTAATTCTTTCTGAATCTTTTATTAAAGTGTTTCCACCCTTATATATGATTATAAAGATTTCTAAAAAGAAGAAGTTAAGCATCAATTGTAACAACCTAATGATCTTTATCTAAACTCCTAGCTAATTTATTCCCCCCTAACTAATTCAATTTCAAACTGATTATCCATTAACCAAAATCAACCTTATCATGATCACACCCTCCTTGCACGGTTCTTTTCATGGCTCAAGATGCACATGCATGTGTACCAACCTAAATATGCACATATCATTCCACCCCTCTCAAATTATCCTTGTCCGTAAGGATAAAGTTGAGATTTTGTGAGATACGCCACTCGTTTTCTTATATTGCATCTTCTCGCGGCTCCCCATCCCATTTCACTAGAATTTTTGACTTAGGCCGATATTTTTCCCTTTGAGCTATACCTTCATTTGTTCTTCAATTTGTCAACAACTTGAATGGTTCGAGGATGGTTGGTTCAGTCTATAACATGGAAGGAAATTTTTGGGATCGGTTTTGTGAAAGCTGATTCGCTAGGCAATTCTTCGAGTGTGGCAGAAAAATCAGGTACACCTTTTTTGCTTCTTTCACAAGCCTCCTGGCTTGTAATCTGACGGAGTGAACCCTCTGTAGTATTAGAAGATAGGATTGATTTTCGGTTGGGTGGAGAACCAAGCAGAACAGCGGTGGTGGAGCGAAAAGTGTTGGATTGGTTAGGGGTTGTGCAAAATCTCGAGGAGCGAAGGGGTTGATTTTGGTTTCAGATGTGCAGCGAGATGTGCAAGGCTTGGAGTTCTATCATGATAGCTTTGAGGGTAAAATGTACTTGATCAAATCTAAACTCATGACGAGCTAAAATTTTATAAAATATGTTACAGAACTCAGCATCCATAAACCGAACAGTTATGATACTACTAATACGATTGAATTTAGAAAAGGAATAGAAAAATAGAAGATTAACAGAGAAATGAAGAAATGAAGAACATAGGAAGAGAAACAGAAGAATAACAGAGAGTAGTTGGAGGATATTTTTGTTTAATATATTTGATGCTTTATTCAAGAGCATTTGGACCATTTTATAGGTCTACATTCTGATAACTATTGACCCCTAAAATAGAAATAGATTGGTATGTGCACAATCTCAACAAAACTAACAAATCAATCTTCAACTAACTAATTTATTCTTATCTAACTAATTCAAATTCAATTGAGTGTTCATTAACCCAATCCACCAATCATGATCAAATCCCTCTTTGCATGGCATGTACGGTTTCTCACATGGCTCACATGAATAGTCACATATCATTCCCCGTCGCTCGAAGAATCCTTGTCCTCAAAGATGAAGTCTTTGTAATTCTTAAAAAAAACACCAACGATTTTCCCAAGTTGCATCTTCGATCGGTGCACCCACTCGTTTGACTAGTATCTTCGCATGATGGGCACTATGAAGCATCCCACTAGTCGGTATAAAAAAAAATTGGTGGTCATAACCGAGATTGTATACGACGGACATTAATTTTTTTTTACTTTTGTCATGATGTCCATCTAATCACTCCAATGGCTGGAAACAAATTCTGGAATCATCATATCGTGCAACAAAAGATACATCGAAGAATTTTTATAGTGAGAAACGTGTGACTCGTAAAAACAACCCACAAAATGTGAATTGCTCTCATATGGAACCTTTTCAAATACGTATTCATCAAATATCAATGGTTTATCAAAATCAATAAAAACCTCCACCGATACATATGTATCTTCGAAAAACATTGAATGATAGGTGGTTATGGAATGAGAAAATGAATTCTCATTATGGGCGATACATAGAGATTGAGGTTCAGTCAGGATTTTCCAAAGGGTTGCGTTAATCTTGGTGAAACTAGACTTTTGACGAGCCAACTCTGGGTTAATTGAAACAAGATATCACCAAAGTGACATCTTTTGTGTAGATTGTTCATAAGGGATGTTGGATTTTTGTGTGCATGCAAAATCCATACGGGTATTAGCCGGCCCAAAGGAAAACTAATACTTGGTCAAATTGGACACACACATATGGTGGTAAACATGTGACGATTATAAGGTTTTACATGTGAATAATAAGTCGATCCAAAGTTATATTTATTATTTAACATGAATTACTATCAATGTTTGATCACTACAACAAGGGTACCACTTACAATTAATATTACTGTGCAAAGACTTGATATTAATATTGTGATAGGTATCTTGAGATGAGACTTACCGTTATTTGAATTTGTTGACTATTGTATTTGGTTATTAATGTGAGCATGTTTGTGTGTTTGTTTTATTCTCTTTAAAGCTAGTGTTTATACTATATCTGCTAATACCAACTCTATACCCTTGCTTAATGGGACCAACTTTAAGGATTGGAAAGAGAACATATCTATTGTTCTCGGCTGCATGGATCTAGACCTTTCACTTCGGATTAAGCAGCCCATTTCTCTTACGGTTGCAAGTTCTTCTAATGATAAGATGAACTTCGAGAAACGGGATCGCTCAAATCGTATGAGTCTTATGATCATCAAGCGCGACATTCTGAAGGCATTTAAGGGTGCGATATCTGAAAAGATAACCAAAGCCAAAGAGTTCCTAGCCGAAATTGAAAAGCATTTTGTGAAAAATAGAAACAAACACGCTTTTGCAAAGCCCTATGAAGTACAAAGGCAAGGGGAACATAAGGGAGTACATTATGGAAATGTCTTATATTGTTTCTAAGTTTAAGGCACTAAAGCTCAAGCTGTCTGACGACTTGCTCATGTATTTGGTATTAACATCACTTCTTGCACAATACAGTTAGTTTAAGGTCAGTTACAACTGTCAAAAAGGAAATGGACTCTTAATGAGCTCATTTCTTACTGTGTGCAAAAGGAAGAGAGATTGAAACAAGACAGGACTGAAAGTGCTCATTTGGCTAACACTTCTAAGGACAATGGCAAAAAAAAAGAATAATTAAGCTGCTAAGGGTCCAACTCAAAAGAAACAGCAGCTTATATTCTAAATCAAGTGTCAACTAAAGCAGTTGGAAAAACACTTTATGAGCTTTAAACAAGCAAAAAGCCTAGCTTGTCTAAAGCATTTTCACAATTGAGGATGTTCAGCTGAGGCAAGGCCTTACAGGCCACATGAAAAGAAATTGGACTTCAAAAATGTGAGCAGCTACTTCATGGGATACTCTACGCGATCTAGAGGGAAAAAGTTTTATGATCCCACACTTAAGTTAATTTTTGAGATGGGAACTACAACATTTTTTTAAGATATTGATGTTGCGGGGATAAATAAGGTTAGAGACATTGTCTTTGAGGAGGAATCGGTTTCGATTCCCACTATCGCTTTTGACAATGTGTAGGTTTCTATACCTATCATTGACCAAGAAGCGAATCTGAATTCTCAACCAGACACTGTTGAACAACCCCCCATTCAAGATGAGGTAATTGTTTCCAAGAAACAAACTCAACAGCCTCAAGAACCAGTGTCATTAAGTTGATCCACTAGAGAAAGGAGAAATGCTATTCCGGATGACTTTTTCGTATTTCTCCAAGAACATGAGGAAGACATCGGAATGGTGGAAGATAATCCAATCAACTTACATCAAGCCATGCAGGGTTTCAACTCTCAAAAGTGGATTGATGCCATGAACAATAAGCATAAGTCTATACAAGACAATAAGGTTTGGGAACTTGTACCATTACCAGAAGGTGCGAAGCCCATTGGTTGTACTTGGATATTTAAAACCAAAAGGGATTCGAAATGTGATATGGATAGGTATATGACTCGTCTTGTAGCTAAAGGCTTTACCTAGAAGGAAGGGATTGACTTTAAAGAGAGTTTATCTCCAGTTTCAACGAAAGACTCTTTTAGGATAATCATGACACTTGTTGCACATTTTGTCCTTGAGCTTCATCAGATGGATGTCAAGAAGGCGTTTCTCAATGGTGACATTGATGAAAAAAATTATATGGTGCAGCCAAAAAACTTTGAGTTGGGAGACCCAAAGAATATGGTTTACAATTTGACAAAGTCCATCTATGGACTCAAGCAAGCTTCCCGTCAGTGGTATCACAAGTTTCATCAAGTGATTATCTAGATTGGTTTTGAGACAAAGGTTGTTTTCTAATTGTATGTATCACAAATTCAGTGGGAGTAAGCACTTATTCCTGGTTTTATATGTCGATGACATACTGCTTGCCACAATTGATATAGGCATGTTGCACGAAACCAAAAGATTTCTATCAAATAATTTTGAGATGAAATATCTTGGTGACGCCTCATTTGTATTAGGAATCCAGATATAACGAGATCGCTCTCGGGGTATTCTTAGATTATCATAAAGAAGTTATATCGATAAAGTGATCAAAAGGTTTGGCATACAGAATAGCAAACCAGGTGACACTCATATCGATAAGGGAGACAAGTTCAGTCTTAGTCAGTGCCCTTAAAATAACCTTGAAGTTAAGAAAATGCAAAAGATTCCCTATGCATCAGCTGTAAGGAGTCTAATGTATGCTCAGGTGTGTACACGTCCGGATATTGCGTACATTGTTGGTATGTTAGGTAGATATTTAAGTAGCCCAATGATGAATCATTGGAAAACAACCAAACAGGTTATGAGGTATTTAAAGAGAAAAAAAAATCATATGCTCACATATAGTAGATTGGATCAGTTGGAGATCGTAGGGTATTCTGACTCTGATTATGATGGATGCCAAGACAGTAGGAGATCTACATCAAGCTACATATACATGTTGACTGGTGAAGCTATTTCTTGAAGAAGTGCCTAGCAGAACACTCATAGTTTCTTCCACTATGGCAGCAAAGTTTGTAGCATGCTATGAAGCATCCAACCATGGATTATGGCTGTGGAATTTTTTCACTGGGCTACGCATTCTGGAGGGTGTTGAAAGATCATTCAAACTATATTGTGACAATAAATCAACAGTGCTATATTCTAACAACAAAGGAGCTTATCTAGGTCAAAGCATATTGACATTAAGTTCCTAGTTGTGAAGGAGAGAGTGCAGAGTGGACAGATATCCATAAAGCACATTGGGACAAGCTCCATGATAACGGATCCGCTTACAAAGGGATAACCACCCAAGGTCTTTCATTAGCACATTGCTCATATGGGTGTTATTTTGTGTGAGGATATCACATTATAGTGGGAGTTTGTATCATTTTGTATTTTATTGGTTTATGTTTAATTTTGGACATACTTATGCATTTATGTATTTGGATGCTTTTCTGATCAGAAATAAAGTATTCAGTTCATTTCACTCTGTTACATTATGTTAAGTATTGATCTCACTAAAGAATAAAGTATGACCAGTTGGAAATGGACATGTATAGATCACATTGCATGTAATTTCCGTATTACGCATCCATGATTGATCTATGTCATTTGGTTATGTTGGTATACGAGACCATTGATGTGTTTAGTCACGCTAAATGTGACGAAAACCACTTTGATCCTATATCGGTATGATCAATGGACAAGACTGTTCGGATATACCCTAAAATCATGATAGCAAAATTTTTGGAGCTCATAAATTCATACATATTTGTAAAGTTACATATCTGGCCCAGTGGGAGATTGTTGGAAAATTTCATCATGTGGGAGCCGCACATATAAATATTAAATGTGTTATGCTATATTTGGTTAAGCCTAAATTAAAGTGATCTAAATAAGATATAAAAGTTTAAGGCTTAAGGATATAATTGTCATGGAATTAATATGTAGATACCATAGTGCTATTTCTAATTTGATGAGGTGTCAAATTAGAAATAGCAAAACATATAATAATCTGATTATTATATATAGGATTATAGTCTCCAAATTACACGATCACTTTTTGGCTTCTCTGTATCCCTATAACTAGAAAAGAGAGAACACTTTTGTATCTTAAGGATCGTGATAATTTGGAAGATCTCAACTCGTCCACCAACCTCCGGCAATGAATTCAGGTACGCTTCCGCTTTCTTGATTATCTCCTCTTTCTCTTAAATTGACATGAATTAGCAACATGTATTTAAGGTTTGATTAAGCATGATATATAAACATATTTAGGTTAAACTTTTGAATTAATTATGTAAATATACATGTTAGATTTTTGTGTTAACAAATTCTTACACTCTTCCCCTACCATGACCGTCATATTTTATATCGCTTAACTTGTCCAACAATAGTGAAGATCCTTTTCTTTCAACAACAGCTATCCCTATGGTGTTGGCAGTTTGGTCATTGACGACTTGGATTGCACAATAAAGTTTATTTTTAAAGCCTCAAAGAAATATTTAATAATTATTTATTAATATAACTTTTTTATTAGATTATTATCACTTCTCCACACAATTACAATTGGTATTGTATTTCCTCTTCCATTTAGAATTCAGATTTAGCTATGTGAATAAATAAATAAATTTAGATTTAGGGTTTTGGGTTTTGGGTCTCACCGTAGTTATTTATGACTAACAAGCATGAGCGAAGAGAATTTTCTCCCAGCTATCATTTAAAAAAAAAAAAGACTAATCGACACCGATATCCCTTGAACTATGTATGAATTTGCATTTTTTACCTCTATATTTTTTTCGCAATTAAACCCCCTGAACTTTTATAAATTGACAATAGCTGACGGAATAATAATGATGTCCATTTTTCTGTCACGGTAAATTGCACTAAGTTCCTCTAATTATATATATAATTGCATCAAACCGAAAAAATATAATAATATGACGTAAATACCTCTATGACCAAATTTTAAAATAATAATTTATAATTTATAATTGAAATAATGGTTAAATAATATTAAAATTCTAAACTTTTTTATAAATAAAAATAAATAAATAGATAAATGAAAAAATAAATTGTTTTAACAATTATTTAAATTTTTATTTAAATATTCCTAAATTTAAAACTTGATGAATATTTAAATGATTTAAGGGGAATATAATTTAAATTGTCTTTCTTATTAAAATATTCATAAATATCACTTACTCATTTACAATAATCAGGGTATTAATAATTTTAAAATATGAAAAATAATATTATAATAATAGTAAAATAAATATCATATAATAATAATAATAAAATAATAAATAAAATAATAAAATAATGATAGTAATAATAATATAAAAAATAATAATAATTTATTTATAAAAAAAAATAGGTAGATATTTAGATTGATCTCCACCATCCATCTCAAATATTTATGGTGGTGATCAAATTACAACAACAACAATGATAATGATAATAATAAAAACAAAATTACAAGAAAATTGAAAAAACACATAAAAAAGGGTAAATTGCACTAAAATGCATTGACATTTGCTAATATTGCAACTAGATTGCACTTTTACTAAAAGTGACATCTTAGTGCCCTTGACCAAACAATTGACTATTAATGTTAACGGTTGACCGTTTAATTTTACTAAATGTCCAAATTACCCATAATAAAATCAGAAAATAAAAAAAAATATAGAAAGCAAAATAAACAAACAAAAAAAAATCAGAAAGTATAATAAAAAAGTTAAAAAAATCAGAAATTAAAATAAAGAAGTAAAATAAAAAATCAAGAAAAAAAAAATTCAGAAAAAAAAATTACAGAGAACTTCTTCATCATCAAACAATCACCTGCAAAGTGATTAGCATGTTATTTAACAAAATTTAATACCATTCACGATTTTTGTTGGTATGTTGCACATCTATTATAGGCACCCAATTCTTCTTACCTCTCTTTTACTTCTCTCACACAATTCATCAAACAACTTATAGGCACCTGCACAAAATCTCTCAAAAAACCCTCATTCTTCACTCAAATTAAGAGACATCACTGATAAAAACAATTCAACACCACTACCAATTCAACATCATCAAACACATCGTTGGTAAAAAAAAGGAAGAAAAAAAGGATTGAGTTCAACCATCTAGTCTGTATGTGTTTTCTCCCTGCCATTGTTGTTTCTTTTCTTCCAACAAAAACAGATCCACTGAAAACCTCAAAACCATTGGGTCTCAACCTTTCTTCGAATCTTCAAAATCGTTGTCTTCTTCTCGCAACGGCGATGATTTGTGAGACTTATTGGTTTCTCTTGTGGGGTTGCCATGGAAGAGAGAGAGCAAGAAAATGGAGAAGACTTTTATGATTGTCACTGAAAACAAATTAGAGAAGATGTTGGTGGGAGATTATTAGAGATATGGTTCCAATTAAACATCTGGGAACCAAATCTACGTTATTTTATTTTTTTTTACTTCTTAAACATTTTTTAAAAATTATTTAAAGATTTTATTCCTTAATTTTAATGGTAAAATGACCTTGTTACTCTTTTGACATAAAAAAAAACCCAGTTAACTATAATGATCAACGTTAGGTCAAGGGTACTTCTCTGTAATTTAGGCAAAAGTACAATCTAGCTGCAATTTGAGCAAATGTCAAGGTGCTTCAATGCAATTTACCCTAAAAAAATGATGGGTGTGGAGATCCAGGATCTCCACCATCCATCTTAAAGGACGTTAGAGTAAGTAAATTTTGATTCACCATCCAATCTAGATCTACACTAGGGATGACAAAAATCCCCGACCCCCCTAAACCCGTGGGTCGAGGATTTGTGAATCAAAAATAATATTATATTAATAATGATAATATTATTTTAATATTATTATTATTATTATTATTTGTTAACCAATAATTCACTCGGGGTGGAGAATTTCAGCTAGCACTCTCAACCCGCTACCGGGTAAGCTGCTGGGGGTAGGTACCTCGTACTTAGGTGAATAAAACAAGGTGAAAATGAATAAAGAAGATGAGATGAGTTATATTGGAAGAAAGAATATAGTAGATACTGATTTATTGGATATGTATAGCTATGGGGAACAATTATGGTAATTCTCTCCTCTCAATCTCTCTTTTGACTGGCAGTGGCGATTTTGTATATGTCAATAAGTGGCTATTTCCTTTATGACGAAACTCTCTCTGTAATTGTGAAATCTCAATGTCTTGTCTTGATTCCTAGCTCTTTCAGTCTTCAGAATCAGATGCCTTTCTCTAAACCCAGGTGTTGTATTTATATGCTCCAATTATTCCCAATCAAATCCTCATAATTTAGACCAGTTAATTGGTCGTGTTACCGGAATTGATTGAGGTCGTCAATGTACACGGGAATTACTCATGTTGATTACGTCATATTTCCATTTGAGTTTAAATACGAATCTGTTGACCTATTTGGTCTCATTATGACGCTTTAATGAAAAAGAGGTCAACCCTTTTCTTCCACGTTGCTTGGAGGTGAGCTCTAGCTCTATATCCTGGCAATACGGTATGCTGATGTACCGACCTGTTCTTGTTGGCATGGTGTTTGTTCTAATGTGCTGGTATCTTCCTAGTGACACTCTTCTTGTTATGCAGGTAGGATACATACCCCTGGATAAGTCCTAGACTGGTTTTATGGTACTTGGGTACCGGGTAGATGTCGTGGTACCTAGGTACCAGGTAAGTAAAAAATTCTTCTTTGGTCCCTTATCAAAAATGGTTGTTAACATTATTAATATTATTATTATTATTATTATTATTATTATTATTGTTGTTGTTGTTGTTTTATTGTTATTATTACTATTATTAGTATTAGTATTAGTATTATTATTGTTTTTTTATTATTATTATTGTTTTATTGTTATTATTACTATTATTATTATTATTATTATTTTATTGTTATTATTACTATTATTAGTATTAGTATTATTATTATTATTGTTTTATTATTATTATTATTGTTTTATTGTTATTATTAATATTATTATTATTATTATTATTATTATTATTGTTGTTGTTGTTGTTGTTGTTGTTGTTGTTGTTTTATTACTATTATTATTGTTTTATTGTTATTATTACTATTATTAGTATTATTATTATTATTATTATTGTTTTATTATTATTATTATTGTTTTATTGTTATTATTACTATTATTATTATTACTATTATTATTATTATTATTACTATTGTTGTTGTTGTTGTTGTTGTTGTTGTTGTTGTTGTTGTTGTTTTATTATTATTATTATTACTATTATTATTATTATTATTATTATTATTATTATTACTATTATTATTATTATTATTATTATTATTATTATTATTATTATTACTATTATTATTATTATTATTATTATTATTATTATTATTATTATTATTATTACTATTATTATTATTATTATTATTATTATTATTATTATTACTATTATTATTACTATTACTATTATTATTATTATTACTATTATTATTATTATTATTATTATTATTATTATTATTATTATTATTGTTTTATTATTATTATTTTATTTTTTATTTTTGTTTTTAACATTATTAATACATTTGTAATTGTAATTGAACAAGTGAAATTTATGAATATTTAAATAAAAAAGATCATTTAAATTATAATTCCCCTTACATAATTTAAATATTCATTATTTTATTTTTTGTTTTTGTTTTTAACATTATTAATACATTTGTAATTGTAAATGAACAAGTGAAATTTATGAATATTTAAATAAAAAAGATCATTTAAATTATAATTCCCCTTACATAATTTAAATATTCATCTGAGTTTTATATTTAGAGATATTTAAATAAAAAATGTAATTTAAAAAATTGTTAAATAATTTTTTTTATTTCATTGTATATTTAATTTTCTTTATCAAAAAGTTTAGAGTTTTATTATTATTTAATCATTACTTCAATTTAAATTTTAAATTTTTAAATTTTTATATTTAAAATTTGATTTTTAAAATTTGGTCAGAGGGATATTTAGGTCATATTATTATATTTTTCCGGTTTGATGCAATTATGTATTTAATAAGGGGAACTTAGTGTAATTTGTTATGATGGAAAAAAATGGACGGCATTATTATTCTGTCGGCTATTGCCAATTTATAAGAGTTCAGGGAGTTTAATGTCGAAAAAAAAATATAGGGGGTAAGGTGTAAATTCGGGCATAGTTCACGGGGCATCGGTGTCAATTAACCTAAAAAAAATTCAATTCATTTAGAGTTGTGTTATGGGCACACCCACTGCTGAAATATTTATACCCCACATTTTAAATTATTTAGTATTTTTTTTCCTTTATCAAATTAATTAAATAGACATACAATTTTTGTTCAAAATTATTTTTTACAAAGTAAAACAAGCAAAACTAATAAAACCTTACTTTCCTCATTTCGAAACCCTAATAACATAGATTATTTCAAATTAATGAATGTTTACTATTTTTGTTAATATTTTCTTTCAGATCTCGATCTTATGTTTCTCATGTTTAGTATTTATTGATTTTATTGTTTCACATATTTGTTTTGTTTTTCTTTTCAAATTTCATATCCATGTTTGCTATTTTTTTTCTCTTTGGTTTATTTTCTTTTAGATCTTCCAGACATTCTATGATTTGTATCAATTCTTTTGTAGATTTTATTCCTAATCTTACAAAGTTAGTTTAATATTATTTACAAAAAAAAAAAAAAACAAAATCGCAACCAAGAAAACCTAATCTCTGACGAAACGAAAAGAAACTACACCAAAACCCTAAATCCATCACTAAAAGAAAATCATCATACGATCAATTTCATACTCACAATCTACCACCAACAATCCAATCGACTACAAAAAAAATTTGCATCTAATAATGATGGTTTCACCGTAAAATAAGAAGAAAAAACAAGTCGTGTGAATGGATACGAGAAAACTGTATATAAAGGTTAGAGACGAATTGTATTTTCATTTTTACTTTTTTGAAAAATATATGTGGTGTATTAAGTTTGAAAAATATGTAAAAGAGTAATCCTGAAAATAAATAAAAAATAATAATAATAAAACAATTTAATTTTATATAATTAAATCAAAATTTTAAAATAGGGGGTATAAATAGTTTAGTTGTGGGGGTGTCAATAGAACCACTCTTCATTTAAAAAGACATCAACGGAGTGATAATTCAATTCCAAGTGATATGCCCCAATTTTATTAAAACCGTATTACCCTATAATCCACCAAATTAAAATTTATCACAAATATATTTTTTGGGATTTTATGATTTTGGTCCCTATGTTTTCATGCGAAATGATTTTTTTAATTATCTTTTCAATTTTCACTGACGTGATCCCTATTTTTCGAAAACTCTTCAATTTGGTCACTATGACCAGATTTTTAACGGTCAACCCTAACAGAAAAGGATGAATGACTATTTTAACCTTGGCCATTTATTTATTTTTTAAATAAAATCAAATAAAAGAAAAAAATACCTTTATTTTCATTTTTAATTTTTTGAATATATATTAATGAATCAATAAATTAAATTATTAAAAAATCATTTTTTTCTTTATCTTATTCACAGTTCATCCCTTATCTTCGTCCAAATCCAAATCCAACTTCTCACATAACAAATTCCATCCACAACAACACAACAAAATTTCATCCAACACAACTCAAGTTGTTCCTGGATCTTTAATGCATTATTCAATCAATAATATATATTTTTATTTATGTGTTTGGATTGATGAAGATGGTTAGTGTGGATCTTCACCCCATCAAAAAAAAAATCCAGTTTTCTTGCATTTAATTTTCAATTTTTCAGTTCAATCAATTTAAATTAGAATCTCAACTTCGTTTTCCTAATCCGATAACCAGCTTATTCCTTCATACATTTTGTTAATAGCCAAATTTGGCAAGGGTCTAAAGGAAAATTATTCACCTAGTCAAATACCCAGTAGAAGGTACCTCTCGATACCTGCTAACAAGAGCATGCAACAACCTGCCTTGAAAGTGCCAGATCTCGTACGATCGAAGCACCTCAAAATCATTATCGGGGTAAGGTAAGACCCAACCACCTCCATAAAGTACCCAACTGAGACCTAGGCACCTCAGAACTACCTCGTTTGTCCATCAAGGCACTTGTTCTACCTCCCTAACAGAAAGAAGGAAGATCGTAGAGCTACAACAAGATCGTTCAAGCACCATATCAATAGAGAGGTCCCCAAGATACTTCGTTAGCAACCCGGTACCATAAGGTACCTCGCAACCAGAATAATCAAGCTCCATGTAACCAGATTGACACCTTAAGGTACCTCACCACCATATTGGTACCTAGAGATACCTCGCCATCGAAGATAACCCAGCCAAGTAGCCTCCGTGCAATACCTCATTAAACGGTGAGAAGAATCAGAATTATTCTCCAACACGTATCAAACTTCCACGTGCATGTAAACTTATTCGAAGAGTCCAAGAAGGAAACAAATACATCTCCCTCCAAGATATCTTAAAAACAGCTAATTCTCCACAGTCAACGACATTAAAATGTAAAATCCCTTCCAAAAAAAGGGGAAGATCAGTTCTGCGATTCACGGCTTATATACCACGAATCAACCCCAAAGGCTCATAACATAAATATATCAGTAAAGGCACGTATGAGGGATCAGCCATTAGAGGTCTAAATACCCCATCCTCCTGTGAAAATAAGGTTAAGAAGGTTGTTGTTTAGTTCTACCCTTGGAACGAAGCAAAGCCATCTCTATTGATTTTTTGTCCATTCGTCGACAGGTACGAGTTCGCCACCTCCAATTAGTTAAATAAAAGAGATAGAGAGAGAGTTTAATACTGGCGATGTTCTTGTAATCAAACCCTATAAATTTAATAAAACAGTACCACAATCTCTTGTCATTATATTATCAGTCAATTATTTTTCTTCCACTTACATTCTTCATGTTATAACCAGTACCCAAGGAACCTACCCCGACTGCAGCTTGACTAGATAGCGGTTTTGAGGGTGTTAACTGAGATTCCTTACCTAAAGCGAATTTTTGGTTAATGCCTTTGCTTTTTTTTTCTCCAATAATCATCCTACTTTGAAATCTACCCATTCGTTTCTGGAACCAGATCGAGAAATATGAGAGATGAGATGATTCAGGGTGAATTTCTTCAAACCCATCCATAGGTAGCCGCCGGTGACGAGATCAAGAGAGTGAGATGAGATCGAGAGAGATGATAATGGTGATTTGGTCTTGATGGTTGATGGTGTACGGTGGATAGAGAGAGATGAGATTAAGAGAGATGATTTGGGTGTTTACTGTTCCTCACCTTCTCTAGCCATCCCTTTGCCATCTCCTCCAGCCTCTTGTCCATTTCTTTCTTTGTTTCTTCATCCAATGGATATGCATCTGATCCCATAAATAGCACAAGCTCTTTAGCTTCATTGGTGAGCATCTTACCGTTTGGTCCAACTACAGCAAGGTAAGGTATACGCTTGGACTTGAAGGTACGTCTGAGCGAAGCCTCCCGTCTGTCATTATAAGGTACAGCCAACCAAGGCATTTCAGAATAATACTTGTTAAAGGATTCTTGATCGTTGTCAAGTGACACAAAAATCACTTCAAAATCAGGATGTTTTGCCTTGATTTCATGGTATGTCTTGGCTAGCTTAGGTGTAAATGCGCGACATGGAGGACATATCTTTCGAGAGAAGTAGAAAAGAATAGTCTTGCCCACAAGTTCAGATACAGGAACCTGTAAAGTTCAGTACAATTACACATGTTTAATAACCCAAACATTATATACTAGTAGTAGTTCTCAGGATCTCAAATTTTCAGGATTACCTTTATGTTATCTTTTCCAATAACAAAATACAGTTCATTAGAAGCCATGAGTGATTCCAAGGTTTGAGACTCGTCTCGTGCATTTCTTAGTTCATCTAGAGCTGTTAACTTCTCCAGCAAAAAGGGATATGCCTGAATTCCAAATTCTGCAATGTAATCGCAGACATTGAGACATGGACTTTTTCCATCATGCCCCAGAATGAGCAATGTTGGCAATGCATTTAGCTTGAAATAGACTGGTAGTTTCTTGAGAGACTTGTCACCAAATGGAAGGGCAAAGCCATAGCATTTTCACAAACTCATTTTCAAAGCTCTCCTTATTATCTTCTAATGATACATACACAATCTCGAAGATCTCTCCTTTCTCTTTCAAACTTGTGTAGAAATCCATCAGCTTTGGAGCAAAATTCTGGCACGCCCTGAGTGACACATACAATCCCACCAACTTCCCTTCAAGCTCAGAGATTGGAACCTGAATCAAAAATTTCAGAAACTAGCAATCATTTTCTCTGTGACAAATAATTGGTTTATAGAAAATGAACTTGTAGTCCTTTGTTAGATTTTTTTTTTTTACTTCTTACCACTTTGCCATTGTTTGAAATTGCAAAATCTCGGGTAGGTGCAGCCAATACAGATTTTTGAGTCTGGTTCGTCTTCTGCATATCTTCTTCATCTCTAAGTTGCTTGATTCTTTCATGCGTAAAGGGGTACCTTGTAGAGCCAAATTCGAAGACATGAGAGACCCCTTTACTGCTTAACAGGTCACCTTTTTGATCAAGATTATGAGATGAGGAGTCTCTACAATTGCATACAAGCTCTTGAAATGATCACGGGCGGTTTGGTTGGAATGTGGAAGAGCAAGCCATGGCATGGTAGAGAAATGCTTTTGGAAAGACTCATCAGCGTTGTCTGAGGAGACTAGAATGATTTCTGATTTCTTTTTCAAGGAAATGAGGTCGTTGTATGCTTCTATCGGGATCGGTGTGAAATGGTTGCAGTGCACACAAGAAGAGGCTGCAAAGTAGAGGGCAATAATCTTTTCATCCAATTCTGAATATGTCACCTTCAAAGTTTAAACCATGATATATTGTTTAATACCAAGATCATCCAACTAAATAAATGCAATATAGTAGATGGAAATTAACAAGCGAACCTTGTTGCGATTACTGAGCAGGAAAAGAACAGCAATGTTGGTTCCAAACACCGATAGGAATCCATTGGAAGTCAGAGCCATTCTTGTGACAAATTTCACTTGGTTCTGTTGATATGTTGTCAAGGAGTACAAAGAATTATTTATCTATTACCACCAGTCTGAGTTTCCAATATTACTTGTCTTGACTTGATTGTCTTTTGGAAAAAATGGGTAGTTGAATTCGGCTGAGTACCTTTGCTTATGTTTGATGCCTTTTTGTATTGCATTTGCTCATTTACATCCCTGATAAGTTTTTTTCAAGATGGCATGTGGCATGCGTCCAAGATCGAATTGGGAACATTATAGGGATTCAATTATCCTCCTAGTACCAAATAAGTACCCCAAAATCTATTAAAGACACCCTCTTGATCTTGTTGGAGGAAGCTCCAACCAAACTATTTTCTTTAACTAAGAGTTTTTAGTTCTCTAAAAATTACGAAAAACCGTCATTCCATAAAAGAATCCTCTGTATCACAATAGAACATACCAGGTTGTCCATACATTTGCTAAACCATAGCAAAAGGAGATCAAATTCATGTTTTATAACAAGCATAAGAATTGTCATTTTTTTTCATCATCACAAAAGGCCCATTTTGGATAATCAATGGATATCTTTGAAGATAAATTATCATCACTTTTACTATTCTTTCCAAGGACTTCTTCTACCGAAGAACTTTTACACTCATCTAAGCCATCCTCGGATTTCATTGAATTGAAAATAAACTGTATGTCCTTATTGGTATCCACAGGCTTCCACACATTATTCACAACCATTACCAATCGACTCTTTCAAAATTTCATCATCAAATTTCCATATTAACCGTTTAGCCCATCCAATGCACCTCTCAGAAATGTTCGATGTATGACTCACAATCACTAAACTTTTTGAGTGATGCGGCTTGGCGCGCCACTCCATTGGGTGACGTGTCAGAACACTAGAAGGACGATGTGAGAGTATCATAGTTATCGGCCTTTAATCCAAAAATCAAGTTCTTCCATTTCGTCAAACATAATAATAATAATAATAAAATAATATAGTTTGCTATAATATAATAAAAAAGAAAAATTAAAAAAGAAAAGATAATTTGTTATACATGTTTGAATAGATCAGCACAATACAATACAAGTTGATTCACCCTCCATCCCTCGTGTACTGCAGTCTCAATGACACTACTAAATTGGGATGGAAGATGGAAGATGGAAGATGGAAGATGGAAGATGGAAGAGAATTTTTTAGCAACAGAAAAAAAGATACATCATCACAAACCCAGCCCAAAGTCCTAAACTTTTTCACGATGAAATATATTTTCAAGATGTGTTCGTGCACTCTTCCCCTACCATGACCACATATGTAAATATTAAATGTGTTATGTTATCTTTGGTTAAACCTAAATTAAAGTGATCTAATTAAGATTTAAAGGTTTAAGGTTCAAGAATATAATTGTCATGAAATTAATGTATAGATATCATAGTGTTATTTCTAATTTGATGAGGAGTCAAATTATAAATAGCAAAACATATAATAATCTGATTATTATATATGGGGTTATGGTCCGATCACTTTTTGGCTTTTTGTATCCCTATCACTAGAAAATATAGAACACTTTTGTGTCTTAAGGATCGTGATAATTTGGAAGATCTCAACATGTCCACTAACCTCCGACAATGGATTCAGGTACGCTTCTACTTTCTCGATTATGTATTCTTTCTCTTGAATTGACATTTCTCTTGAATTGACATGAGTTAGTAACATGTATTTAAGGTTTGATTAAACGTGATATAGAAACATATTTAGGTTAAACTTTTGGATTAATTATGTAAATATACATGTTAGATTATTGTTTTAATCAAATTCTTACTCTTCCCCTAATATGACCGTGATATTTCATATCGCTTAGTCAAGGACTATTGACCTGATCAAATTGTTAATTACATCCCTAGGACCTTGGATATAGACATGTCGACGGTTCGGTTTGAACCGGTGAACCGAACCGGAATCGGTACTTAAAAAACTGTAACTGAACCGTCGTTTGATGTTCCGAACCGGAATCGGACGAAACCGTAACAATGCAACGGTTTCGGTTCTGGTTCTTGTTTTGGTTGAACCGTCCGGTTCAAACAGTACTTAAACCGACAGTTACGGTTCGGTTCGGTTCGGTTCGAAGTGGACGGTTCCTACAACTTTTTTTAAATTTATTATTATTATTTTTAAAATCAGATCTGATGATCTCTCTCTCTCTCAAACTTCACACTTTCACTTTCACAGTTCACAGCCTTCATCTCTTTCTCTCTCTCTCTTTCTCTCTTCTTCTGCTACAAGTCGATGACGACCGATCTCTTCGCCGATCTACTCATCATCCCGTCGGCGATCTCGTCTCCAGTTCTTCCATGTCTGATCTCGTCTTTCTTTCTCTTTCTTCGATCTCTTCCTTCGGATGTCCTTCGATCTCTTCGATCTCCTCCCTCTATTTTCGATCTCTTCTCTCTCTTCTTTCTTTCTTTCTTTCTGGTTTTTTATTTTGGGTGCTTCGAATCTTCGATCATTGATCTCTCTTGTTTTTATTTTTATTTTATTTTTTGGGTGGGTTTTGACAGATGAAATGATGAATAGATGATGATGGATGGTTTGATTTGTGTGGTTTGGTTTGTGTGTTTGATATGTGGTGTACTGTATTGTTTGATTTGGGTTTGAAGTTTGAACTGATGAAGAAGATGATTTCTGGTTTGTGGGTTTGATTTTCGGTGTACTGGAATTCCGATTGATTAAGATGATTTGTGGTTTGTGGTTTGATTTGCGGTGTATGGAATCTGGACTCTGGACTGGACGATTGGTTTGATACTTTGATTTGGATTTGTTTTAAAAAAAAAAAATAGAATCGAAACGTCGGAACCGTCGGAACCGTCGGAACCGTAACCTCACTCAAGAGGTTCCGGTTTCGGTTCCGGTTCCGATTCCAGTTCTAGTTCCTCAGAAACCAGAACCGGCATCATGTCTACTTGGATATGATCATCATCAAGGAAGATAAAGCTGCCAAGAAAGATCGAAACTACACATATCTGAAATCAGCACACTAGGTACAAAGATACATGGCAGCCTTACTCGGATGAGAATTTCCATCTATTGAAATATGCATGTAAAGTTTTCATCTAAGCCGTCCTCGGGTTTCATTGAATTGGAAATAAAATTTATGGCCTTATTGGTATCGCACTATTCACAACCATTACTAATCGACTCTTTCAAATTTTCATCATCAAATTTCCATATTAACCGTTTAACCCATCCAATGCACCTCCTAGAAATTATTGTTGTATGAATCACAATCACTAAACTTCTTAACACATCATAACACTCCCAGTTGGCATGTCACTATGCTTGGGTGACGTGTATTGACACATCAAATCATTTGGGTGGTGTGGCCAGACAAGTCAAGCTTTTTGAGTGATAGGGGCTTGGCACGCCACTCCCATTGAGTGATGTGTCAGAACACGTCACCTAAAAAGCATGACGTGCATACCCAGACACTTTAAGTATCAGCAGAGTTAAATCGGGTCTGAGTTGAGTCGAAATCTGTGAAGCACCAATCTTGTAAATTGAGTGAAAGCTTTGTGTAAACGGAGATCTAAGTTGGTATTGTTGTAAATTAAATGGTGAGAAACTGAGAATGGAAGAAAATGGAGGTCTTTGTTCCGATATGAAACCGAGACACAAACCAAACCTGAAGACATTGTGTCGGTGTATAAATGCAGAGTTAGGGACTTGGGGCAAAACAAACAAACTGGTTGGGTTTTTTCAATGGCAATTGTTTTCAACATAAGATATTGTGTCTTCAAATGAAGAAGTTCTGCTTCTTCTCTGTAATATGTCAGTCAAACTCAAATGCAAACCGATTAGGAAGCCCCAACCAAACTATTTTATTATTGACAATAGTAACATTCACACAAGATTATGTCATCTTAATATAAGAATATTAAGTGATATTTATTCTCTAGTAAACTGATATTCCATGTTGTACATGAAATTTCAATGATAATTTAATCCATGCATGCATGCATCTTGCTAATAAATTAGCTACACAAAAGAATTTTTTAGAGAAATAATTCAAGCTTTGTAGCAAACATTTCCATCACAGATCCAACCTTCATTATCAGCTTGACCTTCAGCATCAGATTTGGCATTGTCAACTTTCTCTTTCTCCCTCACCTTCTCTGGCAATTCCTTCTCCTTTGACATCTCTTTGAGCCTTGAATCCATTTCTTTCTTTCGATCTTCATCGAATGGATATGCATCTGACCCTAAAAACATCACTAGCTCTTTAGCTTTATTGCAGATTATCTTACCATCCGGTCCAATTGCTGCCAGGTGAGGGATACCATTGAACTCAATGGTATGCTTTATCAGAGTTTCTCATTTGTCATTGTAAGGGAGAGCTAACCAAGGCATGTCAGCATAATACTGATCGAAAGATTCTTCATCGTTGTCAAGTGACACAAAAATCACTTCAAAATCAAGGTGCATAGCTTTGATTTCATGGTATGCTTTCACGAGCTTAGGTGTGAATTCTCTGCATGGAGGACATATCAGTCGAGAGAAGTAAAAAAGCAGTCTTGCCCACAAGCTCAGATACAGAAACCTATACAATGCAGCAGAATTAAACATGACAAATCAATTTCAATATTATCCAAAGAAATCATGATATCAAACAAAAGTATTAAATCAAAATGTTTAACTTCACCTTCAAGGCATCTTTTCCAATGACAAAATCTAGTTCATCGAAACCAGAAGCGATTCCAAGGTCAGCGACTCTCTTCTTGCCTCTCTTAATTCCTCTAGCTCTGCTATCTTCTCTGTCGAAAAGGGATATGCCTGGATTCCAAATTCTCCAATGCCCTCACGTACATTGAGATTGAGTGTTTTTCCATCTGGTCCTAATATCACCAATGTTGGCAAAGAATTCAACATAAAGTACTGAGGTAGTTTATGGAGAGCTTTATCACCAAATGGAATGGAAAGCCATGGCATGTTCATAAAGTCCTTTTCGAAGGATTCCTTATCATCCTCGAAGGAAACGTATACAATCTCAAAGCTCTCTCCTTTCTCCTTCAAACATTTGTAAAAATCTACCAACTTTGGAGTGAAATTCTGGCTTGATCTGAACGAGCCAAGTGACATGTACAATCCCACCATCTTTCCTTCAAGCTCCGAGATAGGAACCTCTTTTCCATCACTCGATATTAGAAAATCGCGGTCAGGTGGTGTAGCCAAGACAGATTTCAGAGTTTGATTCTTCTTCTGACTCTCCTCTTCCTCTTCGAGTTGCCTGATCCTTTCAGGCGTAAAGGGGTATCCTGCCGTGCCAAACTGACAAACGAGTAACACCCAATCACTCCTTAAAAAATCCCCTTTCGCATTCAAGAGCACGAGTTGAGGGACATCTTCGATAGCATACGCGCTCTTGAAACAATCACTAGCAGATTGATTGAATGGGGAATAGCAAGCCATGGCATTGCATAGATATGCTTATAAAAAGATTCCTCATCATTGTCCAATGAAATGAGAATGATTTCAAAATCATTTGTTAAGGAGATCATGTCGTCATAGATGTCAATCAGTTGTGGCGTAAAGCCTGACATATTTCAGAAGATGAAGCCGCAAAGTAGAGGCCAATGATTTTCCCTTCCAATTCAGAAGATGTCACCTGCAATGCAAATAGTTGGTTAATGATTACAAAGAAAATGAATGAAAAATATAAAGGAAACAAACAAGCAAACAAACAAAGCAAACCTGATTGCCATTACTGTGCAGGAAAACATCAACACTGTTGGTTTCAAGCACTGAAATCAACCCAGGAGAATTGTTTGCCATTCTTGCAAATGAAAAATATTTCTGCTTGACAGAGTTGAGAAGAAGGAAGGCTTGAAGGTTTTTAAATTGTTAAATGTAGATATGGCAATGCCATTTCAAAAGGGAAACATTTTATTCTTCAATCAATGTAGGATGATCACACCATTATGGAGTTTCCAAACCACTGCTTAGATTTCGTTCCATGACAGCAAAACACAATTCCATAATTAGGCTGTGATAGTAGTTTGTAAAATTAAAATATAAATTTGGAAACTGATTTGTATATAGAAAACTATTTACTACATTCCCTATTAAAAAATTAAAATCATTCTATATGTGTATTTTCTTTTAACGCGCAAAATGTACCACAACTTCTCTCATAAGCAATTTTTTTTTTTTTTGGAGAAATCGAATCTTTAATATTAAATTATAGATTTGTTCTAAATAAAAAATTAAATTATAGATTTTAATACCAAACAAACAGGTTCATATATGGAAGAGTAATATTAAACGATCCAAAAAATTAATCCAAAATTCAATCAGTAGAAAATGAGTTGTCATCACTATACAAATTATGGAAACTCATGAAATGATATCGTGAATGATATAACAATGACATTATTTACAACATCATTTAGATTTGTTTTTTGTCTAAATTTTTATGTTGACCGACATCAGTACATATAGAATTTTTTAGATGACCAAATAGGATTTTTCCTTGACCATTGAATTTTCATCGGATGAAACTCTTTTAAATTTTTAATAACACCTACGATATGAGTCCAGCCTAGTGATATGCCTCACTCCTACACCATTGAAATTACAGATTCGAATCGTATCTTTCTCCAAATCTTAAACTAATTGTAATACTTCAAGAAAAAGGAAAGGAACATAAAACGGCACCCTAAAAACTATACCATTATAATCTGGGGTGAATGGACTATTCATGATGTTTTTCGAGATAGCATGCATTCGGGATCCAGCTGAAGTAATTGAGGGATACAAACCAAATAATTACCCAAAATTCATTGCAGTGCAGACTCCCTCTTGAAGCCTGACGTAAGCTCCGGTTAAACTGTTAACTTCATTCGATTTTTTTACTTTCCTGCAAATCCCCCCCTATCAGCAATAGTCAAATGCACACCAGTTTCACGTAAAACATCGATCTAAAAGGATTGGAGCTTCCAGTTTTTTTTTTTCCACTAAACTAAAGGAAGATGGTACAAACAACCTTCAAAAAGAAAATGTCCCTAAAAAGACCTATATAGTACACACCAAGACTGGAAACCAAAAGTACTGGGTGCCAAAGAATATTCAATCAGAAAATTACAAGTTAACAGACTTCCTGGTTTCGAAAAAATGGAAGAACAGAGTGCAAGAAGATAGTGTAAAAAAGCCAAGTATTGAAAGAAGCTATCCCCGTATTCTCTAGAAAAAGAAATGGGGTCACTGGCTATTAGTCCTTTTTCTTGTCAGTGAGAAACTTTCTGGTAATATTAGATTTCAATTTGCACCCCAGGGAGAAAGCCTCCATAACCATTGCATCAATTTCTTGCTCTTTTTTCTCGTACACAAAGAAAATCACAAAAGCCAAGGGAAGACCTGCAAGAAAATGGAAATATTAAATCTTCCACTGGTTCTCGAAGATAACTGAAGGAAATAAATCACAGTAACAAAGCATTAAGAAATTGGTATGCAACGAAGATGGTCATCCCTATGCCTTAAGCTGCTACAAGAAACTGGATTCCAAAACTATTAGATGATATAATGCGGCATTAAAATCTATGATAACATTTTACTATGGACCGTCAGCATACCAACCACCCAAATTTTATGGCCTAGATATTCTTATGGCTAGAATTAATGAATAATTTGAAGTCTCTTGGAAATCTACCATGTATACTGGCTACACCCTCTTCAATCTTCCTTTAGATACCCATAAAATCAAAAGACTATATTCAAGGTACAGGAATAATCCCAAAATTAAATTTCTCGTTGTATTACTTCTATTTCTTTTCAATTTGACCAAAATTTCAGAGTATTACATCTTCTGACATAGTGTCTAATTATGCTAAAGGCTTCAAAAAATTTGGTTGGCGCTGCCCTAATGCAGTAGACAGTATGCGCCTAAAACAAAGAAAACGTTAACATTCATGTGTATGTGAATATATTGTTTTGTTTTGGAAGAGGGGAAGAAAAGGAAGAACTACAGCATACATTATGGCCAGTCTAAGCTTTAAGGGAGCAAGAACAATTGTATAGAGATAAGTCAGGATGTCACAACTTTTAATCTGTTCTTATTAAATAAACTGTCAACTCTTATAAATAAATAAACTGCCAATCGATTTTGAAACCTGGGATTGGTTTCTAAGAGTGCCTTTATACACTCTCTGGTCAAGAGCAAAAAGGTAACAAGAAAAATCTTTTAAGTGTGTATGTGTGCATATTCATGCATATGTGTGTGTGTGTGTGTGTGAGAGAGAGAGAGAAAGAGAGATAACCTATAACAAATACGCTCTGAAGTGACATGGCCCCAAGGACGCTCAATATCAATAGAAAGAGAACAACCTGTTTCATTACCAGAGCAAAAATGACGTTAGCAAACAATATATAACCACCAATTGCAATTAAGATACAAGAAAATGAACCATATTTAGATGTGTGCAAACAATTTGTTTGGGTCGGGGGAGGGGAGAATTGGGGTTAAGCTGAAACTCTGCCTAGTATTACATATACTAGAAAGAGGTTAAGATTCTACACCCAGGTCATAAGTCTGAGTATGTTTTATTAATGAAAATAACAATAATCAATACAATAATTCGTTGCAGCATCAACATGTACAAAGCTGGAAGCATGCAAAATGAGAGGAGGACAGCAGAGAATTGTAAATACCTTGAGAAACTGCATCCAATCATTACCCTTACAAAGAGAATTCAGAGAACTAACAGCAGTATTCCACCAGGAAGCGACTGAGAGAGCGACTCGGTGTGATTTCTCTTCTGACAAGTGGAAATGTGATAAAGACAACTTCTCAACTTTATATCCCAATCTGCACCAGTAGAAATACACTTAAAGACATTAGTCAATGTTCTTCACGTTAGGAATTCTATGACTATATCTATAAATTCAGAACATGCAAATGTGGTCTTTAGATGATCAGGCAGTTTTCAAACAGATTCACTGCCCACACAATACACAAATTAGAAGTTATCGATTCAAAAACGTCTATTGACTAAAATAATCGCTTGCATGGAAATTTGGGTACAAATGTTTTACTCAAATCTTGTTTTCAAATTTGTATTAAACTGTTTTATCTTACAAATCAAAACAAACAAACAAACAAAAAAACGTTTTTAATACATATTTGGGTAACACAAATCCCATTCTCTAAAATTTGGCAGTTAAAGCTTAAAACGATTAACGATGTTTCATACTTTCTTCCACTTCTCCAAAATACAAATACAAGACGTGGTTTCACAACATTTGTTTTCAAAATAATTTCAAATTAAATTGCTAAACATGTTTTTAGATCTAAAAAAATACAAAATTCAATGTTATTTTTCGTTTTACAAAAGAGTTCACCAAAAACAAAAATCAAAATATTAACAAACAGACCCTCACTTTTTACTTTGGACGTTAATTTAATTTGATAGATGGTCACATGACATAGAAGCAATAAATACAAGTGCTTTTCGGTCAGACACAAAATGAAGACATTTTGGTCAATTGAATGAACTCTTAACTTATATTAATGTATCAAAATAACATATTGGTAAACTGATTTGAAGAAGACAGTATGCATACATACATTTTCTCTGGTAAAAAGCTGTGGATGAGCAAAAAGATTAGAGCCAACAGGAGAAGCTTTGAAAGTGTAGTAATGATTGTAGAACCAGGCACAATGAAATTGTAGTAAATTGCTACCAAAACTAAAACTGATGTGAGAGTCTGCTTTTTATCTCTCCAAAGTAGCGTGTCAGAAACTGCAAAAGGCAGCAAGGCAACAAGATTACTCCATCAATATACACGGACATATGATTATGCTAGTTCCATCATATGTAATATCTATCCTAGTTCCCTTTCTCTCTCAGCTTATAACTTCAGTAACTCATCATATGATTATGCTCCCTCTCAAATACACCATATCCAAACAGCGTACACTTAAACGTAAGTTCTTTGACAAGCTGAATTCCAACACATAAAATGTGATAAACAAGGTGACTCACTTTAATACCATGTTTAGAGTTATTTTCTTTAATAATTCAGCCATACTCTTCTACAAAGCATCTTAATCAACAAAATTAATTATCTCATAACTACCAAAAGGTTACATAAAGGTAATCATAATAATCAACAATTAATAGGTGTGAGTTATGAATAATTGTACGTTTCTCTTATTGCATTACACACTGTGGGGGTGCATCTATAATAATTAGAACCATGTCACAGCCAGACATCACAGAGGTAGAGGGATGAAAGGGAGAGAGAAAAAAAACCATACCCTTTCCACCACCAAGAAATCTAGAAGCTTTAGATGGCCCTTCTCTCTTTTGTTGATTTACAGCCCTCAAGTGTGAGAATGACTCAATTGTCTTCTTTAGACCCTCCTGCCAAACAATAAAATCATATTGTCATAAGAAAACAATCTGCCTTGCCACATAATGGGAATTTGGCTTGTCTTGCCACAACACCAGAGTTCATTAATCAACAATGTCTAGTTGACGACTGCATTCATAATTAACCAAAAATATTAATAAGATTCTAAGCATATTGGAAAGTGATCTTCCTAAAAAATTTAGAAATATAGAGTTGGATTCAAAATATAATATTTCTTGAGAAAGGTGTAAATCTAATAGATCAGTATTCAGTACAATTAGAAAGTGCCATCTATGAGACTATGAGGGATATTCTTAAAGTTTGAACCTGCATAATGGGCTACAGCCTTAACTTTTAGAGGTTGGCAGAATATAATACAAACTTTCTGGAGAACTTAAGTGTACCTCACTATAAGTTTTTCAAACACCAAAATTTTGATTTCACAACAGTCTCAATAATAATGAAGTATCATATAAATGACAATGTAACTCCATTTGGAGCACAAAATAAATATTCAGCTCATTGTCATGAAATAAAACAGAACCTGAAGTGACACAATGGGTGTGTAGCCAAGTCGATCTTTTGCTTTTGAGCAATCAAATGATCTGCTACAGGATAGGAGTCTAATTCTCGAAGGTGTCATCTGCGGAACTTTCATACCGTATGGGCATAACAGTTTATATGTCCACTCCACAATGTGTGCAATTGGCATCACGACAAAGGCAGGAACCTTTATTCTTGGCCTGCATACTACATCAATTAAGACAAAGAGACAATGGGCAAATACATATCTGTAATCATCTTTAATTCCTACATTATTTTTTAGAAAAAAGTGGCCAATACAGAATGCAGAAAACAAATAATGCAGGTTTATTATTTTAGGAGACTATATGCCTTCATTTGCAAAATTAAAGAATCAATGTAGCAGTGCTAGCGAGAGAAAATAAGAGATGACCAGTATGAAAAAACTGATGATCACTCCTCCTTTAGAGAAATATATGAAAGTGTAAAATTTTTGACACTTTTCAAAATCATCATAGTTTGTTCCAATCAGAAAGGGCATAATGGATGTTAGACTAAGTTCATAAAAGATCAACTTCAACTGTTATGGGAGAAATTGAACATAATGACACAAAGGAAAGATACAATCATCTAAATCATTGTCATAGATTTTTAGACTTGACTTGCCATACATGCAGACTTATTTAACTTCAATGGACAACTTTTGAACTTTGCAGATGCTATGAAAACAACTTAATGACAATTAAGAATGTCCACTGATAATAAATAAAAATAAGAGGCAGACAACATCATAATCACAATGTGCATTTCTCAAAATGAAAGGCAATGAAAAAAAAAATACCTTTCATAGCCAAGACCTTCAAGAATTAGTGAGAAAAATTCCCAAAACTTGATCGGCTCCATGTTGGTTATGAAATATGCCTGTAAAGCATCATGAAGATGCAAGTTTATGGATAGAGAGTGCAACAATATATATATATATATATATATATATATATATATATATATATATATATATATATATAATGGCTTATGCTTCGCATATGGGACACATTGCATAGCAAGATTATACAATGCTATCCAGTATCAACATATTCTACCAGCAGATTTTATTTTACTTTTTTATTGAGACCACCAGCAGATGAAGATTTCAGTCAACTAAATATTCCCCCTTCCCCCAATTTTTTATAATATAACACTAACCAGAGACAAAAAAGAATTTGAGGACTGAGGGGGGATCGAAACAGTACCTGCCCTGCAGCTTTCTCTGCAATTGACCCTTCCGATGATGCTAGAGCTCTTTCAGCACATACATGAGCATGCGCCACATTTGCAACATAAGTGAAATCATAAATGTTATTGCCGTCACCAATTATGAACTGACCGGAAACAGAAAAAACAAACAAGAAGTTTTAATTGAAGAATCCCAACCATAAATCAAAAATAAGAAGTCACTTAGGAAAATTGTGATGAATGTTACTTGTATCAGCAAGGCAATGGCAAAAAGATGACTACAAAACCGTGTCATTAACATGCTTTTAAAATTTGTAAGAGAGTACACAGCCACTGTAATGATCAAACAAGATGACCAACAAAAACAAAAATATTTGCTTGAAATCAAAATTATAGTATAAATTCATATCTTTAACAAAAATAAGGATATTTTTCTCATGCAGGTTTAGTATACAGGGAAGCACAAACTACAATCTGATTGTAGACTAAATTCATTGAAATTGCATCAGAAAAGAAACTGGAAAATTCCTTGAGCTTGTAAGGGGGGGAAAGCTGGAAATAAAGGGTCGACAAAAGGAATGGAGCATATTAATTAGAAACCCAAACTTCTGTACTGCCAAACAGGAACAAGAATTTTAACGGGACTAAATGAAAATTAACAGAGGCAATAAACATAGTACCTTGGATTTTCCAGCCTTTGCAGCATTAACTAAAGTTGGAACCAATAACATATCACCAGGACCGAAAATGCTGCTGGGACGTATACAACAAGTTAGAAGGCCATTGGTACCGTTTGACTTGATTACTAGCGCCTCTCCTTCAGCTTTTGTGGCCGAATAAAAATCATTGTGCTAAAGCAATCAAAAAACAAGTATCAAGACAGCTGCAGTGTCAGTCATTGTGAGGAAAGTAAAAATTTGATGATATACAAGACCACATCAACATCAGCATGCAACAACATACAAGAATATGTATAAACCTCAGCCAACATAAGAGATGGTATATTAAATTATAGACAATTGAGACATCAAAGTAGTTATAGTGTCATATCATTAAGGTCGGTGAACCAGTACCTTATCCGGATAGGGTATTGATTCTTTCCCATTAATGACTCCATGAACCCCATCAAAAATAACACTAGGAGAACTAGTATAAATAAGTCTCTTAACTTTAAGCTCAACACAAGCATCAATAATATTCTTCGTTCCTGTGTATCAACATTGAAATAAAAGAAATCATAAACATTTTTACTGGCATTGAAAGAAAGTCCAGTTCTACAGCTGAATAGCCAACAATTTCACCTTCAACGTTAACTGAATGATGGAGCTGGTAATTGTTAATGGACGAATTTGGTGCAGCCATGTGAAAAACAACCTCAGCTCCTTGACAAGCTGTAGAATAAACAAACTCATATATCCAAATTCTACATAAATTGTTTTGTGAAACTTGAAGAAAGATTAAAAAAAAGTTCAAAAAGGAGAAGCGACCTTCAAGTACTTGAGCCTTGTTTCGAAGATCGGTAGAAACAAACTGAGCACGTCCAGACCTTAAGGCTTCGCCGAGAATTCCCTGCTCCTCGTACGGTTCTAGCTTAATAGAAGGTCCCAAATCGGCGATTCTAACTGAAAACATATCGTATTTGATGAGCATTTCCACCAAATGCCGAGCAGCGAATCCTCTTCCACCGGTCACCACGCACCATCTCACCTCCGCCGACATTGCTCTGCTGTTATCCTCCACCAAAGCGCAATTACATTAATCAATATTCGCCAAAAAAAAATTATCATCGTCATCAAAATTGAATTCACAAAATAATCTAACAAAAAATGCAGTAGCAGATTATACATGTGAGACCTTCGATTGAGTGATTACTGCTTCGGTGGCTACTATTGGATCTCGATTTCAAAGATTTGAAAGCTTGGAGAAGAAAACAAGAGCGACGGGGTTATGGAGGAAGATTCTCCGGTGAGTCAGCAGCGTCAGGGGTGCTGTGTTTTTAGCAGTGAGAGTCTTGTTTTTAGCAAAACAATTACTATAACCTATATATTCACTTAATTTCATATATGTTGTGATTTTTATATTTTGACCAATATTTCCCTCACTTCTTTATAAAATTAGTCCTTTACATTCGGGGTCCAGTTTGACATTGCTTCTCCAGCTGCTTTTGAGGTCAAAAGTAATTCTGGACCTGAGATAGGGTGTTTGGTAAAATCGTGGGAAAGTGTTTTTTGTCACTTTTAGCTTCTCCCAACTGAGTTTTTGAGAAGCTATAAATAAACGCTTTTGGATTTTGGCTTCTGCTTTTAGAAAATGCATTACAAAATATTATTTGAAATTTTACTAACTTTTCAACTTTATCCTTGTCTTTAACGAAATTTAACAAAAAAAATTAGACTTATATTTCTATACAAAAAAAAAATGTTACCATAACTGTATAAAAAAAATTGGGATAATTAATTCAATAAAGTAGAATAAAAATGAAATAAAAAATAAAGTAAAATAAAATAAAAAAATAAAGAAATAAAGAAATTGGGATAATTAATTAAATAAAGTAGAATAAAAAATGGGACTAATTAATTCAATAAAGTACCATAATTATATAACATTTAACACTAAACACAAATAAACAAGAAAAATGTAATGTATAGCACATTAGTACCATTTAGATGTCTATGTCCTTTAGTAATTTTACATACTCACAACACTTTTTATTTCAGTTTACCAAACACATTGAAATTGCTTAGTTCTCACAGCACTTTTGAAAATCAGTTTACCAAACAATTAGCTGATTCTTCCCACAGCACAGCAATGCCAACCTGGACCTCGATTTCTGTCAATTAACCTAAACAATCAAACACGTTATGTAGTCTTATCTTATCCATTAAACACAAACTAAAACCAAAATAATATTAAAATGAGTCATGTTAGAGGACTCAAATTTTATCCTCAATTTTTATCTTAAATAATATGGTATATTAGGTGTCAACATCACATCAGATATAAAAAATCAATATCAATATACAGAAACCTCACATACCACATTATTTGCGATAAAATTTACGAAAAAAAAAATTTGAAACATATGCCATTATTCTATTAAAAATATAATGATTTTTTTAGGTAATACAATTTGGAATTGAAAAAAAAATAGGACTTGAATCCGCGTCTTTATTAATGTGAGTGAAAGATTTCCCCAATCAATAGAGTTAAAATATAATAACTATTCAAAAATTTACAAGAGAACCAAATCACAATCTCATAAATATGGGCAAAAGAAGTTTACAATTTAACTACATCAACTTCCGTCAAATTTAGTTTACAAATGAATTTGGTTTTTTTTATATAAGTATTACATATAAATGAATTTGGTAAAATTGAAGATTGTTGATATTACATAATCAGTTAAGTTCAAAATTTGTAGTTATTAATTTTTTAAGAATAATACTTTAATTTTTTTAGGAGTTAAATATAATTTAGAAAGATTTTTTCTTAATATTTTTTGTAATTATAGTTATAAGAATTAAAGGTGAAAAAGTGATACATGCCATTATTCATATTAAGACGTGTATCCTGCGTTGTGTTTGGATTAATCGATTAATAATTGTTATGATTTTGTCTTTGGTCCAGCTATTAGAGTTTGTCCGTACGATTTTTCAAATAGAGTTTATAAAGTAAGAGTTTGTTTGGTTAGAGGGGCGGAGGAACGTGGGGCCGGCAGGGGCCATTGCCCGCACAATAAAAAAAATTCTAACATTAATTGTTTTACAAATTTTAAACTTTTGATTATTTTAATGTGATATGTGTTCAGTATACCCTTATTATTTTTTAATTAAAAACATAAACATTAAATAGAAAGAAATATGGTCAAGATAAGGTTTATGTTTTTAATACTTTTTAATTAAAATATTAAAAATGTAAAACTACATCATGAAGTCATGGGATCGAAAAAATGTTGCATCACCAAATATACCTAGTCCTTTTCCTATTTACGGTGTATTTACTAATCGGATGAGAACTTAATTTCATATTTATATGTGAGACCCATATAATCATATTCTCAACTGATTTTGGTAAACATAATAATCACAAATAAGGAATAAAGTTTTGTTTCTCTCATTATAATTTTTAATTAGTAAACCCGCACTTAATGTAGGAATGAAAATCTATTATTTTTAAGATTCGATTCAACATCCCCCACCCCCACCCTCACCCCCACCTCCACCTCCACCTCCACCCCCACACACGCATATATCATTACATATTTCTTTAATCTTCATATGAGAAAGTAATCGACAATTGATGGATTTTATAAAAGAATTGAAATATCGGTTCATCTTCGTCAATATCTAAACAATATTACATTTGGTTTTTAATAACTTAGTTTATATACATTTGGTTTTTTAATAACTTAGTTTATAAATATATTTTTCCTTCCCGTTAACTTAAATATTTGTTTTTGTCTCGGCCCCCCCAAAGCTAAAATCCTGGTTTCGCCCCTGTTGGTTAGGCTTTAGAAAAGCCTCTATTGGTAAAAGATCTACTTACAGTAAATTTATTAGAAATGGAGATTTTGAAAAAAAAAATTATAGTGATTTAGTTGGTCGACTTAAAAAAAAAAAACTATTTTGAGAAGTACATCCCCTTTGTCTAGTAGAGGTTTAAACTTTATTAGAGTTTGTTTGGTTGGGCTTTTGAAAAACCTCTATTGGTAAAAGATCTACTTATAGTAGATCTATTATAAATAGAGTTTTTTTTTTAATATATAATTGTTTGGCTGGTAGACTTTTAAAAAAAATGTCTATTTAGAGAAGTACCTTCCCATGAGCTTTTACCTAGTATATGTTTAAACTCTACTAGCCTCTATACTCAATTAAAAATAGAAATTACCCAACCAAACAATTCTAAAAAAACCCAAATAGAAGTTCGTAGACCTTTTGAACCAGTAGAAAGCTCAACCAAACGAGCACTTAGTCTCTACTCAATTTAAAATAGACAATCTCAAAAACTCAACCAAACAATTCTAAAAAACTTAAATAGATATTTGTAGACATTTTGAGACAGTAGAAGCTCAACCAAACGACTATAACAACTTAAATAGACGTTTGTAGAACTTTGAGGCAATAAAAATCTTTTTGTAGTAGAGCTTTTAACAAAAAAAAAGGCTTTTGGATTTTTAAATTACAAAAAAAATGTAGACAATGTATTTTCACAATATATACAATATATTTATAATGAAAGAGCTATATAGTGGAATATCTAAAATTTATAAAGAGTAGTTAAGACAATTCATATGTTTTTAAAAAGTTCAAAAAAAAAACCCAAATTTTGGGCTTCCCCAATAGACATAAAATGGTTTTTATAAAGGTTAATTGAGACAATTCATATATTAAAAAAATTGTTTTACGTTTTGTTAAACAACTAAAAAAACTTCAAAATAGCTTCCGGCATTCAAAAAACGTTTTTGATCCTTACAAAAGCCATATCAAATACACTTAGTCACATTTAAGCCTAGTGACCATTAGTGAAAGCTATGTTTAGGAGAAATAATTAGTTCAAATTGTATTATTTGATATAGATCGGAAACTATATTCAAATTGAAAAAGGTAAGGGTCCGTCCTATAAGCGTTTTTCCGTTGCTGTTTTTTGAAAATAAAAATAAAAATGAAAAAAGTATTTTTGGTTTCAGTTTCGAATTCTGAAAACGTGTCTGGTAGTATATATTGAAAACTGTATTTTGAAAATGAAAACGAAAAAAACGCGTCTGGTAGGTTAACCGAAAACTATCAAAAATTGAAATATCAATTTTGGTATTTTGTTTAATGTTATTACAACTATAAACAAATTGATTAAATAATTAACCAATATAATTTTTGTATTGTAATTTTTAAATTAAACAAAAGTAACAAATCAAAATTAATTCAAAAAATATCAAAAAATGAATTAATCAAAACTAAACTCTTAAATTATAAATAAATAATTAAAATATATATAAGAATATATTATATTAATATATATACATATTATAATAATATAAATATAATATATAATGTTATTATATACAAATATTATTGTATATATTATTGTATATAATAACATTATAAATATATATATATAAATATTATTACATATATATTATAATATACATAAAATATATAATATTATAATATATATATATATATATAATATTAGTACATGAATGCTTTTAGTTCTTGTTGTAAATAAATTATTATGGAATATATATATATATATATATATATATATATATATATAAGAGGGGCACTTTGGTCATTTGAAAATCTTGTCCCGTCTTGTCCTAACAATATCAAACGCATAACAATACAATTAATAGTTTTTTAAAAAATTGATTTTTTTACATAAAAAAAATTAAAAAAAAAACAAAAAAAAAACAAGTATTTTGTATTTTTCAAATCTTTCACTTTTAACACTGGTTTTGTTTTTCATTTTTGTTTTTTGTTTTTCGAAAATAAAACAAAAAACGGTTAACAAACGCGTTTTCGAAATCGTTTTTAAAAGATAAAAACGAAAACAGACTGAAAATAGCTACAGGACGGGGCCTAAATTGTTTTGCCTGTATTTGGTCAATCCTTCATCGAAAAGAAAACGGTCAAATTATATATGAATTTGTGAAAAATGATATGAACCAACTCTTGATAGACTTTTATTAAAATTAACCAACTTCTTGTTGAGGACACATCAATCAAAAATCAAAGAAGAATATAACTTTGTATACAGTAAAATGTAAACAACAATTATAAACATAGCAAAAACTTATTTTTTTTCAATAACCTACTGCCAGAGGCGGATCTAATGTTGGCTAGGATAGACGAATCTAAGGCTGTAAAAAAATTTAAGTTTTTAATGGTTTTAAATACACCTAATTTAATTCCAAGCACATCCCATACCAATTCCGATTTTGACTTAGCTTACCATATTTTTCTTTATCTTTACAAGAGTCCAATAACTTAAAAATATACATCAAACTCATTAAAACTCATTGTATTTCCTTAACTAGGTGAGAGATCAATTGGAGAAATTTTAACATTTTACTAACTCAAAAATCAAAACCCCTAAACAAAAACCGAACGCAGTAGATTTATCATATAAATTAATCTCTAAGGGTGCATTTGGTGCACGGGGATATGATTGGACTATTTTTAAGAGATGAGATTAGATTAGACTGGATTAATTATAATGTTTCCTATGTTTGGTGCAACATGGGATTAGACTAAAAATAGTTCAATCATGTTTTTGGTATGTGATGGGATTGGATAAACATATTGTCCAGTCTCTTTTAACTCCACTCATCGAACTCCACGTCTTCACTCGTCAATATCTTTTTAACACCACTCATGTCTCCTCTCATGACTCATCAGACTCTCTTTCTCTCCTCGTTGACTCTCATCTCATCCTCTCATCTTTTCACTCCTCTGTGACCATGACTCATCATACTCATCTCTTCCTCTCCTCTCTTCTCTTCTCTTCTTCGTCAATAATTGAGAGCGAAAGTAGTGGTGGACCGATTATTGGAATAAAAAGACGCGGACGACGAAGGCAACGTGATGGCAACGGTGACTACGATGATTGGTTACCGGTGAAGCTTTCCAGGTCAATGGTGATGGGTGATGTGATCAGGTTTGTTTGGGATTTTTTTTTTTGAATCGATGAACATGAAGATTGTGGGATTTTGTTGTAATGGGTTTGAATTTATTTTGGATGAAATCAGTGTTTGTTTGTTTTGGTTATTGTATGAATTGGGTGGAAGATTTTGATTCTTTTGTGGTTGATGATGAAGTTGGTCGATGAAGGAGATGAATAAGAGATGTGAGTAAATAATCCCGTCGGTTTGGAGGGGGTTATTTTATAAATGAGTTGGGATAAAAGTAGTCTCAACTGTTTGGACTATTTTTAGTCCAATCTCAATCCCACCCTGGACACCTTAAGTTTTTAAGAATTTCAATTTTACGAGTTTTTATAGCTTTTGGATTTGTGGAGGTATACGACGTTGGTATGAGAAAACAGTAAGTTTTTTTTAAAAAAAGTTTATGTAGTAAAATTAATTGTAAAATTAAGTCATGCCTTTAAATGAATGCATTTGAGAGGAATATAAGTGTTATGCATCGGGAGAAGTGTCTTTTGGACTTGAACTTACCCTAGTGAAGACACGTTGGATTTAATGCAATTTTTACTTCTAAAAATATCCTCACCAATCTAATTAATTTTCAATTTTGTCTTCTATCAAAATGTTATTCATATTAATAATTTTTTTTCTTCTCACCATAAACAACTACACTATCACAAAACTTAATTGCTTCAAAACTCAAACAATTAGAGACTGGTTTTCCTACCATATTCCGACTTCTGGTATGGACTCGTTTTTTTTTTCTTCTCATAATTTGATATTAGTTTTATTTATTACTGTAAAATTAACAATGATAAAATCTTTAAAAACTAAAAAATATCCCGACTAACACAATTGTTATGACTAAAAGAAACAAATTTCAAGGATAAAAAATCTTCAAATATTGGGCATTGCATGGTCGGGGTAGAACCTCTCTATCTGGTCGGGCAACCCAATACGCTCCATGTCCGACTACTCCTTCAATCTTGTACGGGAATTCCCACTTGTCGGGCAAGGAGCCTGTATCTTTTTTTTTGTGTTTAGTGACACCTTTCTGAGCATCAGGTCCCATAGCTTGAATTTCCTGATCCGAACATGAGAGTTGTAGTGTCGAGCCACTCTTTGCTGATATACTGTATTTCTTACTCGGGATTTCTTCCTCTTTTCTTCTAGCTCATCTAAGCTTTGTAACAGCATATCAACATTTTGGTTTTCATCATGTAGCCTGACCCTAGGTGACATGTATGATGTTTCTACTAGGATAACAACTTCAGTTCCAAATGCTAAAGAGAATGAATTCTCTCATGTAGAAGTCATTGCTGTCGTCCGATACGCTCAAAATACTTCAAAGAGCTTTTCAACCCAGCTGCCTTTCTTGGCATCCAACATGGCTTTGAGTGTGTGCTTGATGATTTTGTTTAATGCTTCGGCTTAACCATTTGTTTGAGGGTGGGCAGGTGTAGCATAATAATTTACAATCTGGTACTCGTTGCATAACTGTCTGAAATTTTGATTATCGAACTGAGTGTCATTGTCAGTGATAATAGTGTTGGGTACTCCAAATCTATGGAGTATATTTTTCTTCAAAAAGTTCGTGGTATTTGCTTCTGTGATATGCATCAATGCTTCAGCTTCTACCCACTTTGAAAAATAATCAACATCTACTATTGCATGCTTTGCTCCACCCCCTTTCCCTGTCGACATTGGGCCAATTAAGTCCAGGGCCCGCATGGCAAATGGCCATGGTGATGTGAGGCTTCTAAGTTGTTCTGGGAGTTGTCGGATATCGTTTGCGACCTTTGGCATGTATTACAGCTTTCTGAGCATCGTTGTGCCCGAGAACAAAGAGGGCAAATAATAACCTTGCCTGAGTACCTTGTGGGCTAAACTTTTACCCCCAATATGGTTTTCGCATACTCCGCAGTGGATTTCCTACAATATTCTATATGCATCTTCCTCGGGAACACATATTTGGGGTGTTCGAGAAAACCCTATTCTGTACAATTCTCCTCTAATCAACGTGTATCTTGCTGACTAGTACCTGATGTGTTTGGCCTCTAAAGAATCTTCCGGGAGCACGCATTCTTCTAAGTATTTTTTTAGCTAAGTCATCCAACCTTCTGGCGGTGTTCGGATTTTTGAGATTTTCAATTTTTTTGGCTCAACTATACTCGGTCTGAGGGGATGTGTGACCGGAATAGTTTTTGGCCTGATTGTGGTTGTTGCTGATGCTAGTTTGGACAAAGCGTCTGCCTTTTCATTCTCTTCCCTGGGAATCTGGACAATCTTATATTATTTGAATTTTTGAAGGAGTTGTTTTGCTATGTTTCGATAATCTATCATACCTTCATCTCTAGCTTGGTATTCGTCCAGGACTTGGTTGGCGACTACCTGTGAGTCACTGAATATCTCGACCTCATCTGCTCCCAGGGCTATGCATACTCTGAGTCCAACTAGTAATGCCTCGTACTCGACTTGGTTATTTGTTGCTTTAAAGTCGAATCTCATGGCACATTTAACATCATCTCCCTCTGGGGTGCATACTATGATCCCTGCCCCGCTGCCATGAGTATTCGAGGAACCATTAACATATAGCCTCCACGAGAATTTCTTGTCTAGCATTCCTTTCACTTTCGGGTTTGGTTTTGTGAATTCTGCTATGAAATCTGTCACTGCTTAGCCTTTGAGAGACGTCCTGGGGACGTACTGAGTATCGAACTCACTCAGTTCGATTGCCCATTTAGTTAATCTCCCCAAAATTTCTAGCTTCTGTAAGATTTATTTTAGTAGGCAATCGGTGAGGACTTTGATCGTATGAGCCTGAAAGTATGGCTTTAGCTTCCTTGCTGCCGAAACCAATGATATGGCCTTTTTTTCTGCCTGTAAATACCTGGTTTCAATCGAAAGAATAGCCTTACTGGTGTAGTATACTGGCCTCTGTACCCCACCTTCTGTTCGGACTAGAACCGAGCTTGCTGCTAATTCTGTAATTGACAAGTATAAGTGAAGAGTTTCTCACATTTTAGGTTTTGAAATGATGAGAGCCTGCCCCAAGTACTTTTTGATTTTCAGGAATGCTTGTTCGCATTCTTCATTCCATTCGACCAATTTCCCTTTTTTGATTACTTTAAAAAGGGTGCATATCTATCTGTGGCATTAGAAATAAATCTGCCTAAGGAAGCTAAGCATCCAGTCAAACGTTGCACTTCTTTTAGTGTCCTTGGTGAAGTCATTTTCTGAAGGGCTTGGATCTTCTCATGGTTTACTTCAATTCCCCCCTGGTAAACTTGGAAACCCAGGAACCTTCCTGAAGGAACTCCGAATAGGTATTTGTTCAGATTCAACTTCATCTGATATCTTCTCAAGACATAGAATATTTCCCGTAGGTCCAAAGCATGTTTGTATGCCGAGATGCTTTTGGTTAACATGTCCTCTATGCAAATTTCTATGTTTCTACCTATTTGGCGAGCAAAGATCCTATTGACCAATCTTTTGTATGTTGTTTCGGCTTTTTTCAGCCCGAAAGGCATTACTGTGTAACAGTATAAGCCTTGATCGTTGTGAATGCTATTTTTTCTCATCAGCTTATTCATCCTGATTTGATTGTATCCTGAGTAGGCATCAATGAAGCTAAGTAATTCATGGCCTGATGTTGTATCGACCAGTTGGTCTATCATTAGAAGTGGAAAACTATCTTTTGGGCAGACTTTGTTCAGATCCGTGAAATCCACACACATTCTCCACTGACCATTTTTCTTCTGGACCAATACCACATTTGCTACCCACTGAGGGTAGTTGACTTCTCTGTTTGACCTTACTGCGTGTAATTTTTTCCATTTCCTGCTTAATTGCCCGACTTCTTTCAAGATTGAACGACATTTTCTTTTGTATTACTGGTTTTGCGTTTGGATCTACTGTCAAGTGGTGCGATATAAGTTGGGCGTTTATTCCTACCATATCTTCATGGTTCGAGGCGAATACATCCTTGTATTCTTTAAGTAGATTAACAAGGTCTTGCTTAACTTTTTCTTTTAAATTAGCCCCGATTTTGATCTTCTTATCAAGTTCATCTTTTTTTAAGACTATTTCCTCTATTGGTTCACTTTTAAACACCTTCGGCTCTTCCCTTGGATCAAACTCAAACAACAGTGATTTTGCTCGGTCGGATCTGATCGTGTGATGGTGCACATTTGCTCGCTATTGTCTCTGTCTTTGTAAACCGAGAGATTAGCTCTTCTGACCATCTATTGGGACCCCTTAACTACTCCTACCCCTACCCTCTACTCAGTTTGAAATTTGATCATTAGAGCGTAGATAACTATTACTGCCTTAGTTTTATTCAAGAATGGTCGACCTAACAGCGCAACATAAGGACAGTTGTCCAGGTCTACTACTACAAAGTTGAGTAGCAATGTTTTCTGACAAGGTGCTACTCCGATTCTCACGGGCTGCTTCACTGTCCTGAGAGACCTGACCTCGACTCCCCCGAATCCACTGAGTGGGGTATGGAAAGGTTGTAAATCCTTTCGATCTAACCTAAGTTGATCGTAGACAGCCACACTGAGAATGTCGGTCGAACTGCCATTATCTATTAAAATCCTTCTGACTTTCATGTGGCCAATCCGGGCACTTATGACGAGAGCGTCGTTTGGTCGGACATTGACCCCATACGAGTCGGCCTATGTGAATTTTATCAGATCTCATTCTTCCTTTATTCTTTTCAGGTCTGGTTCGACGGAGTTGGCGTCAAAACTCTGTCTTGCCTCCACTGCTTCTCGGATTTCCTGAGTCTACTCCCGGTTACTTCTCTTGGTTGACGATCCTTTGAAGATAGTTAGTATTACTTCATTTGCCTCGAGACTGACCCGTTTGTTCCGACCTGGACTATGATCAGCCTTGGTCTCTTTCTTCATTTCTAACTTCTCATCTTTCTTCAGGATTATATTTTGGAGGTGTCCTTCTCGAATGAGGGTCTCTATGTAGTCCCTAAGTTGGTAACATGTAGAGGTCTCATGACCGGTTTCCTTGTGGAATCTGTAGTATTTTATTGTGTCTCACCGAGAAAATTGAGATTGTCGGCGTGGCTCTTTTACCAAATTATTTTCTTCTAATATTTTCAGGATTTCTTCCTGTTTTTTCCGGAGGGGGGTATAGTTTGTGTATTTTCCTCGAAACTTCTCCGTGGTCTGGTTAACGTTACGCCCACTTTCTTCATCCTTGCTTCTTTCTTTACTGTTTTCTTTTTGTTTTCCTTTATGGTTCTGTATCTTTGACTCGACATCTTTTTGTTCGGCCTGCCTTCATGCATGTAGCAACCTCATGTCGCTAACTCCTCTTCCTCGGTTAATGTATACTCTCCAGCCATATCCATCATGTCCGCATACAAAGTCAAACGAGCCCTTCTCAAGTCAAAAGATAACTGCCAATTTTGTAGGTTGTTAATGAAAGCAGCAATTATGGGTTCGTCATTTGCGCTGTCGATTTCTGAGACCGCCTGACCGAATCTCCCCATATACTTTTTCAGTGACTCATCATTTCCCTGCTTTAGCTGAGAAAGGTAAGCGACTGATTTTTCCTGTGTACATTGCCTAGGAACTGTCTCGAAAAACTCATGCTCAATTCACTAAAACTGTTAATACTTGCTGGGGGTAATCTTCCGAACCATCTTGAGCCTGTATCTCCCAGGGTTTTTGGAAAGTTGAGACATAGTAAAGGGTCGTTGTGGGCATATTGAGCCATAGCGCTTTTATACCATTTGACGTGTTCTTTAGGATCTGTATCCTTCTTGAATTGTTTCACATGTGACATCCTGAACCTTTATGAGAATTGGGTTCGTAAGATGTCCCTAGTAAAAGGACTATCTGAGTCATCATCAGACAACTCGTTATATCCATATCGCCTAACCAACGCGTCCATTTGATGCATGTTGTTTTTGACTTCTCGGGTCAAGCTCAGAATCATAACATCTCTGTCCCTCACCGGTTCTCTATGATGGTTAAACTGTTGGGTGATCGTCATGCCTGTTTCCAGCCTCTCTTCACTCTGTTCCCGAGTCTCATGGGCCAATCCTTGCAAGTGTATGGTTCCATAACGACGTTTGCGATGGTGTCGATCACTATCTTCTGATGATTATGACCGATCCCTGCGCCGGTCATATTTACGGTGTCTATCATGAGCTATCTGACAGTGATCCCACCTTTGGCGTAGTCGTTCTTCCTCGAGTGTTTCACGTCCCTCATCCTGGTTGTCTGTTATATCCCCATCTTGATTGATTTGCCCTGAGTTTCTACCTGCTTCTGGTACATCTAGTTATGGTCTCACTATAACTTAACGAAGCCTTGTAGGTGGATTTGGAGGATGTGCCTCTTCAGTAACTAATAGATCTACCCCTTCTTTTGCCGCGTCCGTCAGTAGTTGTTGTAGTACTTCACGGAAATGACGTGATATGTCCTCACTGGTTATAGGGATTTGTTGGATACCAGTCAGGGATACTGGTTGGTTCTCGGTGGTTGTGGCGAGAACTCGTGAACTCCCACATATATGAGCATTATCTGGGGATTTTTGGACATCCCTATAATTGTTTATGCTTTCGCTACCTGCCGTTGCTTAATCAGACCGGAGGTTCGCCCTCTCCTTCTAGCGCCAATTGTTGATGTCAATTTCCCGATGGATGAGAAAGTCAACAAGATTGGATTTTCGTTATGACCTGTCAAAGAGAAGAGAAATAGAATTCAGTTCTAAGTTAATAAGACACGATTTTACGTGGTAAAACTCCGGTGATCGGAGAAAAGTCCACGGGTGGTTGAATAAACAACCAAGCCAAAATTCACTTTTGAAATAAAGAATTACACCACTCGATCTCTTTTTTCTCTCTTTGTTATGGATTTTTTGTATATCTTCTCTCTTTTTAACAAATAGATTATAGGTCTATTTATACATGCATAGAACCCTAATACTTGTACAACAAGTAATGAAAGAATTCGTTTGTAATTATAATTGGTTGCTTGTTAGAGTGGTCTTTAACTTCTTTCCTCTTTTAAAGATTGTATGGAGGTCGATTGGGACTCTGGTGATATAGTTCGTTTAGGACTTATTTAATAAGTAAAGTTGTTGCATGATTTGGAATCTGTTTCATGTTTGGTATTTCATTCTTCTAGAAATTCTTTTGGATATGGATGTCTTGCGTATTGGAGCATGACTCTTGGTTTTTGCATGTGAAAATTATGTGCTGGATTTCTTTACTTGGGTTTCTCATATCTGTCCCGAGTAGAACATGTCATCACTTGGTTCCAAGCAGGTCATGACTTTTTCTGAATACTTGTATTCTCACTTACTCAGGTTCCTATTTCTTTTGCGATGTCTTGAAGGGTACTTTTTGGATTCCTAATCGGATACCTACCTGGTAAATTTTTAACGGACTATCCACCTTTTAAAGGACTATCCACCTTGTCAGTGATGTGTACATTCGATAAAAATATACATATAACATTATTATTAATATATTAAAATGTAAATATATAACAAATAATAATTAGAAGGACATTGATGTAAAAATATTAATTTTCATATATGTATAACTTAAAAAAAAACAACTTATCACTTACATTCAATTTTCAGTGAAAAAAAAACAAACATATTTTTCAGTTTTCAATCTTTAGTCACTAATCTGTCTTCAGTAACATTCAGTGCTGTTTAGTCTTCAGACAAAAAATCAAACGGACCCAAGTCTTTCAGTTATAAAACAAGTGTAACTGTCAGTTCAAATTGGCTATGAATGACATTTATGGAATCCCATAAAATCAAGAAAGAATCATTGAGAGTACTTACATGTAACCGGCTATAGAGGCCTCACATAAGGGTTTAGACTAAAACACTATAAATATCACTATTTTCTCCAATAGAAGAAGGGGAATTCTTCCTATCGTTCCCAACTCAAGAAAATTCACTTGATAAATTATCACTCTCTCAATTCATAATTCCAGCCACCAGAACCTCATCTCAAATAATCACCACACTCAGTCCAAGAGAACATAAGGCTATTCAAACAATACCACCCCAACTCCGTGTTATCCTTTTTTATTTGCAAGATTGTCGGTGTCCTCTGCTCTATCAAATTCAACTGTGGATTTTTGGGGTTTACAATACGTAGATAGAGGCTTGCAAATTGTTGCAATGTCCTAAAACACTATTTCGCCCATTCACTTGTGCTTGAAATTCTTAGGTGACTGTTTCTCAGAATACAACTATCTGTATTCTAATTTCTAGCACTAGAAAATAGAATCCTAATGAACTTTGTATATTTCCTCCTAATGTAGTGAACTTATAGTTTATGCAAACAAACTAATTAAAAAGAACTTCTGTCAAACTATGAATTTCATTCCAATTTATAAACTAAGAAGTGTCTCTTAGTAAAGACACATCTTCTGTGAAAAGTTGCATCTCTTTCATGGAGGGACACAATTTTCCACTCTAAAAGACATGACTTTTAGATAGTTTCACTTTGAACAGACAACTTTCAATTCATGTATCTTGAATTTAATTCAAAACTCCTACATTTGTTGTTTGACGAAATAGAAAAAATGTAATCATTATTCAAAAACACATCTCATATGCATCACTTGAATATCTAGTGACTGATATTGGTTTAAGATTTTCTTATTTTCCCTAATGGGATGGTTATCGTATAAATTATGTCCGAACTTATTTTTTACCTTAAAAAGTGTATTGTTTCACTTCATTGATTATTTTTTCTTTTTTTGCCCTTAGGCCGCCCTTTGTATTATCTTTGTTATCTAATTAAATAGTAGTAGAAATCAAATTAAATATTAAAACTGAAAAATACGTACAAGGTTATATTATACAACTTGGGGGGGGGGGGGGGGGGGGGGGGGGGTGAATAGGTTGTCTCTCACTTTTAACAATTCTTTCGAGACTAGTGACAAAACCTTGATAAGCATACAAATTAACATTCAACATGATTATTATGAGAAAACGATATATTCAAGTATGCTCAAATTTCCACTCTTAGTCTGCAAAACATACAACAAGAATTAATGTATCTTATGAACAAATATATTCAATGTAGAACAAAATTCCATAAGTTATACTTTGAGTATTACAATGTGGTACTTTACAACTTGAATAGAATATCACATATACAAAGTTATCTAACATATACAAACAATATTGTGTAAGGAAGTCAATTACAAATATGACAATATACAAAATATCAATTATATATATATATATATATATATATATGAGAGATAGAGATTGAGAAAAGTTGACACAAGATATAACGTGGTATACCTCCGAAGAGGAAACATCCATGGGTTAGCAACCATCGGCAAACAAAATCTACTAGTAGATAAGAAAAGTACAATCTCTCAAGTGACCCATTCACCTAGAAACTACCCTCATATTCTACTCATGAATATGTCACCCTCTAGCTCAACATTCCAAGGCCTCACTCCTCTTCTCCTCGCTCACCCTTCCGGATCCTCATGACCCTAGGCAAGGCTTCCTTGCTTGACATTCCGATGTCTCCCACCTCTTGCCAAGACTTCCTTGCTCAACAACATAGGTCTCACACCTATTTTCAAGACTTCCTTCTCACAAGGCATCTAAATGATCATGAATGCAAAATGCAAACAAGCACGCAACATAGAATAAGATAATCAACAAATTCTATGGAAACTAGAATTAATCAATGAGTACACAAAGTATATTTTCTAGTTTATAATCCAAAAATGACACCACACAAGATGATGCATGAGCATATGAAATGTATGGATTAGGTACACTCTATGAAGATCTAGACATAGACAATAAAGTTCACAAAACAAGATTGTCTAGATCTTATGCATGAATAAAAATCTGGAGCATGCTGAATTTCCAAACACACACTTTAAACCTAGATTTTATTCATGTTACTAAAGCTTGAAAAAAAAATGTTCATGAAGCACAAATTCAAGACTTTAGGACTAAAACAAAAATGCTAGAAACATAAGATATGATCAATCAAATCTCTAGCAATCATTTAGAGCATATATTCACAAAATAGTCAATTAAACTCTAATAGACTTTAGATATAAAGTAAAATGTGTTAATCCTAGATCTATTCAACAAATGAGTTCTAGCACATGATAAGACTATTAATCATGAAAATAAAGTCAATCAAAGCACACATAGTCCTAGATAAGATGCTAGCACAATACAACTCACAATCATGTGAAAACATAGGTTTGAATAAACCCTATCTCTCAATCAAGTTTCTAATTAAGCACAATTAGCATTTAATTGAAGATCTATCACTCATCAACATATGTTCAAGTCAAATACACACAAGTAGGAAGAATACCCAAGGTATTTGAACATTAGAATCAAGGAAAGCAAAAGATAAACCAATACCTTTTCAATTTCGAGTACAGTCACGAAAATAGTGTGATCCACTAGAAAAATTGAACAAATGACTTCAAGGTTGCTTGTAGATGATAGAGAACTTCAATGCAAAACTTTTCCAACTTGAATCACTCAAATCGGATAAGAAATGAGAGAGATATGGTGATTCAAAGTTGAGAGAAAAAACCTGGAAATTTTCTGCATTACATTTTCTTCCTCGTTGGATTCAAATGAAAGAGAGAAGAGATATATAAAAGAGAGGGAAGAGATATATGTGAAATGACCAAAAAGAACCCTTTTAAGATGCTTCCTCGAGATGGCGCATGGGCATCTCGGGGCAGCAAGGAGTTGTGGCCGAGATGGCCACGCTCCATCTCGGGCTTGCACCATGTGATGGCCTTTGGCCATGTGCTCCTCCCTTGCGCTCCTCTCACGTTCTTTGGCCTCCAAACTCCGAATTTGAATCTGTTTATGGATTACGAACCATAACTCTTTCACAGACATGGACATATAAGATAATCAACCCAGAGAATAAGAATTCGACTTGATATACCAAGACGAATACAATGTACTCAACATGACTGGAAATTATCATAACTTTTGACTCGGAACTTGAAATCAATAGTATGAATAACCAAAATGACTGGAACTCAATCAATAATGATTTAAGACTAAACTCAAGTTTAATATCCATTTTATATAAATATATACACATACAAACATAATTCACACTAGAATGCAAACTACATAGAGATAGTCTCAAATCATGCATTTTTCAAAACATGTTATTTTCATACCAATGAATGAGCATTCAACTTCAAGTGTGTGAATATGTTATATATGGTGCACAATGATGCAGGGACACAAATGTATGATGTGTATATATGTGTGTGTGCCTAAGTCTTGAAAGATAAAAAAAAGGTCTTAGTATACCTTTGTAGAAACATGAAGCACTTTTCCCTTTGTAGACTTGAACTTGCTTGAATAGTTGTCATTTCTTCTTTGAAGCTTGAATCATTATGAATCCTAGACAACCAAATAATATAAAAGAAATGTTGTTTTGATATAGAATAATACCAACATAACTCAAAATCCTAACAGAAACACAAATGGAAAAATAAGTTTTTGTAGTAAAATAAATGAAGAATAGATGAAGAACAATTGAATAAGTAATAAATAATAAATGAAAGATTGGAGAGATGGGATATTTATTGGATTAGATGAAGAATGAGAGATATGAGAGTAGAGAAAATATATGCTTTATTTCATTGACACTAGAGGGCTCGTTTACAAGAGAGAGAGAGAGAATATATATATGAGTAAAAGTGACACCACCAACTTGCACCACTTGCACTCAATTTAATAAATTGCTTAGGATAAAATAAGTATCTTCTAAAGCCACTTGCATTTACACCGGTGACCACTTGTTTACGAAGTTTGATGAAGCTAATTATCTTCTACTTTGCATCTCCATATTAATACCTTGAGTATTGATAAAGCTGGTGGAAAGCCATCAAAATTACAACAGTTTTCTGTTTTATTTTGACTGTTTAATTTATTCGTTTATCATGTTTTTATTTTGGCTACACAAGTTTTAATATACTTTTCTGTTATAAAAATAATAATAATTTGACAAACCTATTTATAAGGGACCAAATAGCACATCTAAATCGTTATAGAACTTAGATAACCTATTTTATATTTAATTGAGAAACTTAATTTTACATATTGTAATAATCTCAATATAAGCTTGGTTTAATTTCTCTCTTTGATATTTTATAAAATAAAAAATGGGTAGCATTAAGGCCAAAGAGTAATGCTACTTTGTCCAAATTTAGTATCTAGATGATGTGGCATCTATATAATCTATTCATTTAGATTGTATTTGATTTGCTTGATTTAAATTAATGGATCATATTGATGCCGCATCATTTGGGTACCAGATTTGGACACCAAATTTAGGAAAAGTAGCATTACTCTAAGGCCAACAGGTATAGGATAACACCTACAAAACTACCATAAAAGGAAAAAAAAAATAATAGAAACTACCTATAAAAAATTATGAACTACAAAAGTATGCATTTATTATCATTTAAGGATGTCATTTGTCAACCATACAATTAAACTAGATTGCATCCCACACAATGTAAAGCAACAATAATTTAATGTTTTAGCTTATTGGTCAAAGATATTGGATGCAATGTTTGTTGTATCTGTAAAGACTTGAAGTCTAGAAATAATATTCAACGCGTTTGGCGCGTCAGATTGATTTTTCCCCATTTTTTCCCACCCGCCACCTTTTCTTGAGTTCTCATGGTTTCTATGGCTGAGACGTTTGTGTTTTCTGCTTATCGGGAGCTAGATAAGAATGAGATGGTGAAGGATATGCTGCCCATCCCAAATTAAGCATGAAGAGAGCTCGAGCTCAAGAAGATGAAGATGATAGTCATCCGAGGACGACAACAACCGATAGCTTCAGAACAAAATTACTAGGTACGGCTAGTCCTGGTAATTGGTCTGGATTCAGAACTGGAAAATATAAATTGAAAATTAAAGAAGGGGATATTACTAGCATTGATGGACCAAATGGTCTGAATATGAAGCTATCCCCAGTTATGAAAGGAACAACTCTAGAAACCTTGGTCTAATGCATTGATCTTGGGGAGGCCTCCTACTCTTAATTTCATGCTTCAGAAACTTCATCAAAAGTGGACTTTAATTGGTCAATGGCAACTCACTGATGTAGAAGATAGGTATTTTATTGCAAGGTTTCAAATGCAAGAGGATCTCGACTTTGTGTTGACTGGTGGTCCAATGGTAATTACGAATCAGTATCTAGCGGTACAAATGTGGAGACCCAATTTCATTCATGGGGAAGATGAGATTCGGATGATGCCAATCTGGGTAAGACTCTCGAAACTCCATATGGAATGAATTGATATTGGTTTACTTTGGAGTATTTGAGGGATGATGGGTACCACTTACAAAGTTGACCCTGTCACTGAATCACATGCTAGAGGGAGGTTTGCGAGGATGTGTGTTGTAATTGATATAACGAAGCCTTTGAAGGGTTCAATTGATATAGATGACATAACTATCAAAGTTGAGTATGAGAATTTAGGTATGATTTGTTTTAATTGTGGGAGGGTTGGTCATAGTAAGGAGTTATGCAAATAGGGTAATGTGGAACAAAGCGAGAATGTTGATATTCCAAGTGATGGAGGAGAAGTAAATGATGCTAGGTGTAAGCCTTTTGGACCTTGGATACAGGTTTCTTATAGAATAAATGGGAGGTACAATACGGGAACAAAAAATTTTGGAAGCAGGATTGGTAATATCAGAAATTCTGGTGGAGTAGGTGCTGATTCTAAGGCTAACAATAGGCCTCCAAGGTATGAAGTTGAGGAATCGAGTAAAATGGCTGAAGACCAAATGATGCCGTTTAGGGATCAAACAGCAAGTAACAATACAAGTTCACCACTTTAAGGATAAGAGTATCACCACCTTAAAGATAAGAACTCAATTAAGCTCACCACTCAAAGGAATCCATCTAAAAGATAAAACTTTCAGAGAACACTCAAGAACAAGGTTAATTTTTGATAATCTGAAAACTACCCTTTTCTAATCCGAAAATAGGGATATTTATTCTTAGAACAACCCTCCAAGCATGAGAAACACAACATCAATAAAGCCTAGCTTTGGAACAACTTTCCAAGCATTGGAAACACAACAGAATTAAAACATAGTCTTGGAACAACCCTCCAAGCATGGGAAACAAATAAAATAACAACATCAATAAATCCTAACTTTGGAACAACCTTCCAAGCAAAAAAGGAGAGTGTAACTGATAAAAATTCTAAAAATGTTATGTTTGCTAACAAAATGGGGAAGAATGAGACCTAGAAAGTAAAGGGTTCTAGGTTTGAAGTTCTAAATGAGGAAATGGATAAGGTCTATAATGTGGTAAAAGACCAAACTCGAGCTGGTACCCAAAGGAAGACCAATTAGAGCAAGTTGGTATCTGAAATTTTTAACAGAGAGAGAGACCTTAATAAGCAGTGGACCAACAAATCCAAAAAGTAAATGGAGGATTCTCGCCTGAGTAGGAGTAGACCCACCAAGCCTTCCAAAGAAAATGTGAGTAGAGATTAAGCTAATAATTCTAGGAAAGTTATTAAGCAAGGAACACAAAAAGCGAGTCAAAACCAGGGTACTGTCCAGGTTAATATTATGGAGGAGGATTTGGAAGACTCTGAAGTCTTACAGGTTTTTAGTCAAGAAATAAGGGAATCAGTGGTTCATGAGAATAATGTTGGTGATGGTGATGGGGGTACCAGCTCTGATAGTTGCATGGCACATGTGGATATCCATGGTGCTAGTGATTTTGTAGAAGTTGCTTTGGAACTCAAAGAGGCAATAAAGGGTGCTATGGAATAATTATGATTCTTCTTTCCTATCATTTTTCTTTTGCGATGATTTGCTCTTGGAATGTTAGGGGTGCCAGTAAGAAAGGTTTCCTAAGGTGGTTTCTGATATTAGGAATATTTATAATTTTGAAGGTCTAGCTATTTTAAAGCCTAGGATTAGTGGTGCTAAGGCCCTTAGAGTGGCCAATAAATTAGGTTTCAGTGATAAGTTTTTGGTGGAGGCTTCTGGTGGAATTTGGCTCTTGTGGAATGGTAGTAGAGTGAAGCTCCAAGTTGTGGCTAGCTCTAGGTATACTATTACTATAGTTGTGGCTGAATGCTCCAGTTTTTAGGTTATTATTGTTGTTTATGCTAATCCTAGTGTTGTTACTAGACGTCGTATTTGGGGATATCTCAGTGTCATTCGTAAGTGCTTTAAGGGTCATTGGATTATGATGGGTGATTTTAATGAGATTATTAGTAGTGGTGAGAAAATGGGTGGTAGGGGATATTTCTCGAAAACTAGGTTTGTGGACTGGATTAGTGAAAATAAGCTAGTTGATATGGGATTTATTGGTCAAAAATACACTTGGATGACTATGAGGGGTGTTAGTGAGGATATTTGGGAGAGACTTGATAGAGCTCTTTGCTCTATGGAGTGAAGGGTTTTGTTGGGTGATGGGTATGTTAGACACCTTCCTAGAGTATTCTCTGATCATTGCCCTAACATGCTATGTTTGAGTAGTTTTCATATACCTAGGAGGTACCTTAAACCTTTTAGATTTGAGGTTGTGTGGCTCAAACATGAGGGATTTGGTAGTATGGTGCATAATTATTGGGCTCCGTGTTTGGGTAGTTTGCATGATAAGTTATATTCCTTGTCTAATAAAATCAAAATATGGAGTAAGGATACTTTTGGGTGTACTTTTCAGAAGAAAATGAGGCTGTTGGCTAGAATTCAAGGTATCCAAATATGCCTTAGTGAGAGGTTTAGACCTAGATTAGTTAAATTGGAGTCTAAGCTTCGGGAGGATTATGTTCATATCATTGAGCAAGAGGAAATTTTTTGGCTCCAAAAGTTTAGGAATACTTGGCTTAATGAGGGAGATAAAAATACCAAGTTCTTTTATCTTGTTACCATGGTTAGAAGGAGATTTAATAAACTTGAAGGTCTGAAATGGGTGGATGGTATTTGGAGAAGTGATAAGCCTAGTATGGAAGTTATTGTTATTTCTTATTTCTACTCTTTTCTCTAATCATACAAGCTCTAATACTTATGATGAGCTACCTCATTTGCTCCCAGACTTAGAGGAGACTGTTATTAAGGAGTTGAACATAAGTGTGTGTGAGGAGGAAGTTAAAAGTGGTCTTTTTGAGATAGAAGGATTGAAAGCTCCAGGGCCTGATGGGTTTCCTACCATTTTCTTCCAAAATCAATTAACTGTGTAGGAGAGACTTGGTTGACTTGGTTGTGGAGAGTTTCAAATCTGGGTCTTTTCCTATCGAGTTAAACCAAAGTTATATTGCCCTTGTCCCTAAAATTCATAGCCCTCTTGACATGACTCATCTTAGACCTATTAGCCTTTGTAACACTACTTATAAAAATATTAGCAAAGCTATTGTTCAAAGGCTAAGAAGTCTCATGTCTGATCTTATTAGTCCTAGTCAAGTGGCTTTTGTTCCTGGAAGACAGATTCAGGATAATATTATTGTGGCCCAAGAGGATCTTTATAAGTTTACGATTATGAAGGGTAAGAAAGGGTATTTCTCTTGGAAAACCGGTCTTGCTAAAACCTATGATAGGCTTCAATGGAGCTTCATTAGAAATGTTATTGTGGAGGCTGGTCTTAAGGGTAGTTTGGTGGATTTAATTATGTGGTGCGTATCTACTGTCCAATACAAAGTTGTTTTGAATGGAGAATTGATTGAGCCTTTCACTCCTAGGTGTGGTATCTACTGTACAATACAAACATGTGTACAGGGAAGCTAATATGGCGGCAGATGGGCTTGCTAAAATAGGGCGTAATATGTAGTTTGGTGTGCTCTTCTTTGAGGAACCTCCTCCAGCCATCTTGGATATTGTTGATAATGATGCGAGAGGTCTTACTTGTACAATAGCTCATTTTGTTTAGGTCTCTTCTCCTTCTGGGCTAGTTGCCCCCCATTGTACACAAAAAAAAAAGATATTAGATGCATCGCTTATGAAAAACAATCATGGGGTATGTCTCTAGATTTATTTCATTAACATCTCTAACATAAAATTAATCAATGGTCAGATCAAGCATTCTCATGTGATATGTTGAAACTCTATAATATATTATTCATCAAGCATTAAAGGAAAATATATAATCTAATAATAGTAATAATTCGCATTAAATCTAGAAAATCAATTATTAATTGAAAAATAATATGAAGAGTTGAAGAATATAAAACTAAAAGATTGAATATATATTTTTTAAAATACTAACAAACGGTCAAGCCTTTGCATACCGACATGTGGTATGTTAAGTCTCCAAAATAAGATATAATAATTAATTGTATAGAAAAATCAAGAGTCCATCCCATAATTAATGGGATAATGAAGAGAATAAAGAGTCATTCCATAACTAATAACTTACCATATATATATATATATATATATATATATATATATTATAGTTAAATAATTAACAATATTTTAAAAAATTAATTAATACGAATTTTTAGCTTGTTGGTAAAAAAAATATCACTTGTCTTTTACACTATGTTTGGTTTGATAGAAAAGAAAGGAAAGAAAATGATAAGTTAATGAGGAAAGGAAAGGAAAAGAAAGGAAATGAAATGAAATGACAGTGTTTTTAATGATTGTCGTTTGGATAGTTATGAAAGGAAACGAAAAGAAAATAGACAAATAAAAATAAATAAATGAATAAATCTTATTCTATTACAAAAATACATTTCTCTCAACAATATGAATGATATATGTGTGTTGTTATATAAGGTATTAATGTTACTTTTGGGATATTGACAAATCTCTTTCCTTTCCTTCCATTTCCTCTCAAATTTGGTGGGAAACAAGAAGAAATTATTAAATCTCTTTCCTTTCTTTTCCCTCCGTTTCCTTTCATTTCCCTCTTAATTAACAACTTAAACAATATAGTATAAATCCATCCAAATCCATCCAAATCCTTTCCTTTCATTTCTGTTCAATTCCATCAAACCAAACATAGTGTTAATCTTACCAAATAATGGATTATTAAAAGTTATTCCACTTAATAACTACTTAATAGCTTTAGTAAAAAGAAAAAAAATTAATGGCTTGTTTTTAAACTTACCTAATACTTCAAAAAATAATAATAATACTTAATGATTAAAAATCAATTACGGGAATTTATTCACTAACACGTTAATTACAGGATTAACTATTGATTATCTATATAATTTTTATTTAGGAAATAAATTATTACAATTAATAACTTACCAAATATTATAACATATATTATATTGATAACTAATTAATAACACTTTTTTGAAATATTACAACTAATTAATAATACTTAAAAAAACTAATTAATACGAATTTATTACTTGTTGAGAAAAAAATAAAAATAAAAATTATGACTTGTTTTTTAAGCTTGTCAAATAATGTAATACTTTAAAAAAACTTAATAATTAAAAATAAATTATGAGATTGATTAAGTCAATTTATTCATTATCCCATTAATTGTGTGATTGCCTCTTAATTGCCTATAGATTTTTAATTTAGGAAAAAAATCATATTATTAAAAATTATTACAATTAATTATAAATTATATAGATAACTAATTAACAATATTTTTTTGAAATATTGCAAATGATTAACAATACTTTTAAAAAAACTAATTAATACGAATTTATGGTTTGATATGAAAAAACTATGGCATGTCTTTTAAACTTATCAAATAATGTAATACTTAAAAAAAATACATAATAATTAAAAATCATTTTATGAGATTGCTTAAGATAATTTATTCCATTAATTATGTGATTGCATCTTGATTACCTATAGAGTTTTTTTATTAGAAAACAAATTATACTATTACAAATTATTACAATTAATTAATAACTTATCAAATATTATAATATATATTATGTAGGTAACTAATTAACAATATTTTTTTTTTAAATATTACAACTAATTAACAATACTTAAGAAAAAACTAACTAATACTCAATTTATGGTTTGTTGGCAAAAAAATAATAAAATTCATGGCTTGTCTATAATGTAATATTTCAAAAAAAAATAAAATTAAAAATTAAAAATTAATTATGAAATTGGATAAAAGAATTTATTCATTATCTCATTAATCACGTGTTTGACTCTTGATTACCTATAGAATTTTTATTTAGGAAAAAAAATATTATTATATATTATTACAATTAATAAATTACCAAATATTATGATATATGTAGATAACTAATTAGTAACAATACTTTTTTTAAAATATTACAACTAATTAAAAATGCTTAAAAACACTAATTAATACGAATTTATAGCTTGTTGGTAAAAAATAAATTACAACTTGTCTTTTAAACTTACCAAATAATGTAATACTTAAAAAAAACTGAATAGATAAAAATCAATTAAGAGAGTAGTTAAAATAATATATTTACTGTCCCATTAATTACTTGATTACCTCTTAATTACTTATAGATTTTTCTAATTTATGATAAAAAATATATTATTAAAAATTATTATAATTAATAACTACATAATAGCTTTGGCAAAAAAAAAGAATTTTATCTTTTAAACTTACCAAATAATGTATTACTTCAACAAAACAAAACAAACATAATAATGCATAATTATTAAAAATTAATTATAAAGATTGGAAAAGAGAATTTATTAACTATGTCATTGATTATGGGATTGTTTTCTGATTACTTGCCTACTGATCTTTGATTTATGAAAAAAAAATTGGCAAAAAAAAATCATGGCTTGTCTTTTAAACTTACCAATAATACCTCAAAAATAAAAATTAATAATAATACTTTATAATTACAATCAATTATGAGATTGGTTATTCCTATTAGTTATGGGATTGCCTCTTGATTACATATTGATTATATAGAAAAATCTATACATTATATTATTTTATATATTATAATTAATAGGAATTTAGTGACAAAGCTCCTACTATTGATTATACAGATATATTATATTTTTTTTTTTCAAACATGAGTCCCTTATTTGATTCAATAAACAATATAAAGGTATAAACTTTTATTGAAATGTAAATAGTATTGGAGATATTTTTTTATTATCTTAAAGAATTATTTATTACCATTTATATATATAAAAAAGTTATGAGTGAATATCATATATTTAGAAAAAGAATATATTGAATTGAATGCAAGAATCAACATTTTAATGTAATACCATTACTATTTGAATAAAAATTATTATTTTAATTTTTTGTTATGATACCATTAGTATATTACAATTTACATGTTTTTAAAAGTTATCATTAATTCCATAATAACACAAGTTACCGTTAATTTAGTATTACAATTAGTATTTTAATTTTTTTTAATATTATGTTTATTTAATGCAGATTTCATATATTCAAAAGAACCAAGAAGAAAACAAAACAAAAAGACTAAAAATAGTAAGCAAAAAAAAAACATGTAATAAAAATTGGTGTAAATTTCCTTTAAAAACAAGTTCTGGTATTTGATACCCAAACCCCCGGTGGATAGTGTTTTTAAGAGGCAATACAAATATACAGTGTTATACTTAGAACCTAAGACTATAACACTGATATTTATTTGTACTAGTAGTTTGTTTATCGAATCTATCATCCATAAATATATAACACTTCATAATTCTCAACCGTTCTCATTGATTTTCTATATCGGTGATGATGAGCATGATGCTAGCCTCCGTATTAAAGATTCAAAAATACATCAAAACATAATCAATCCAAAATTACTTATACAACTACCAAGTGTTTCATAAAAAACAAAAAACTTCTAAAGTGTTTGAATAAAAAAAAACATATGGAGGTGCTTTGTTTTGATAAGAAAATAATACATGAGAATGATGTTTGAGAGAAGCCTTTGGCAATCATCACGAATTGAAAATTGAAAAAAAAGCTAAAACTAAAACTAAAAGATTAATATCATTAAACCAAATATAAATAAAAATATGTAGAAATTACTCTCACCATCCAACGTTATCCAATCCCCCGCTTTTTGGTTGTTTTGAGTTTGTTTGAGAGAGAGAGTCAATGGAATTCGATGGAAAAAATTGTGTGATTTTGGATGGTACTTATAGAGAAAATGGATAAGGAAGAGGGGAGGGCTTTTGAGTAAAGATTGTGATAGGCATATTATAATTGGTGATTAACTGACAAAACTTAAAGTCTGATTTAAAGTAGAATATGATAGGGTTTTAGTGTTTTATTATTGATCAGCATATTTAATTATAATTACAAAACTGATAAGAAAATTAATGTAACGCTTAAAATATTGAAATTAAGGAGTATAAAAATGCCAGGTTGATTAGATATACTAATAATAATAATAATAATAATAATAATAATAATAATAGACATAAAAAAACACTAATTAATGGCTTAATTATAGGAGATTATATATAAAAATAAGCATGAATATATAGCATTTAAGTCCAAAGCTCTCTTACGGCGACACGTGGTGTTGTGAGAATCCACTTTTATATATTATATAGATTAATTTGGGTTTAAATGAATTACATTTTAAAGCTATAGTGTTATAGGACCATCCTATTTATTTTTATTTTTTATATATACCACATAGGGGTAGACGTTGATTGGATTGGTTCATTTTTTGAGTGAACCGATAAAAAACAGATACTATTTGGTTTTTAAAAAAATGATCCGATTAAATCCGATATACAATTGTCAACCGATCAAAAACCGATTGAATTGAACCGGTTCAGTTTAGTTTGGTTTTTTCGGTTTTAGGCCGATTGGGTCCAATTATTGGGCTTTAATTAATTTATAAAATTTGTTGCATAAGTCTATAATATGATTACATTACTGCATAAATATATAATACAAATAAAAACATGTAAGTAACTACAAAATTATTCAAACAATAAATCCATAATAAAAATAAAAACAACTATAAATTATTCAAACAATAAGTCCATAATACAAATTAATAACTACAAATTATACAAACATTAAGTCCATAACACAGACAAAAACAACAAAAAATTATTCAAACAATAAATCCATAATACAAATAAGTCCATAATACAAATAAAAACAGTCATTGAATCCAAAATACAATAATGTCCAGCAGCCCTTGAATCCTTTAAATAATAATTCCCAACAGCTTTTGAATCCTTGAATACTCAAGAGGCAATACCCACTCCAAAGTTTCAAATCAATCTATACATTACTTGAAATAATAAGAAACATGTTTTCATTGAATTAACTTGATTGATTAAACAATAAATTAGAGACAATAAAAAAACCATAATAACATAAAATTCTCATCATTGGCAAACTCAAATCAATTCTTCAGTACTTTTAAGAATCAAAATGTTGGCATTAATGAGTTGATGATAATGCTTTTGATGCGTAAATGGAGTAGAACTAACCGGTAACAAGAAGCAGACCAGATGGAAGCTGCTTGAGGAACACAACTCTCTTTCCCTTGAACCTTCCAGTAAGATAATCAGTACAAAACCTGGAGAATGGAGTAATACTAGCTCTATAATCATTGAAAATGACAACAAATAAGTTTTAGATACCCAATAGCATAAAATGTTAAAAGCCTTTTAACTTTCTCAATAACTCACGAAAACGAGCAACATGATTAATTTTTTTTTTTTTTTAAAGACAATATTATTCAAAGGCACCAGCCAGCACCAAAACAACACCAGAAACACAAACTAACAAGAAGGAACAAGCAGACAAAAGGCAAACACCCCAAAACAGACGGTCACGCCACATACATCAGCAAAATGAAATGAAGAAAAAACAAGAGCATGTAGCAACAAGCCACAACGAACAGTCGAACACCACAAGAAAAAACGCAAAAAACCACAAGGCTAATAGTAATTACAAATCACTCCAAGAAAGAACATTTTTGAAATCTTTAGACCCATGGAGCAGTAAACCACAGAGACCTGGCCTATATTCCTCAACACATCACAAATATTGAAAATGGTTTGAGCATAAAAAACACAGAATCGAGAAATCACAGTAAAAAAAAAACCCACACAAAAAACGAGAAATCGTAAAAGAAAATAATAGGAACACAAAGAAAACAGAAACATAAATTGAGGAATCGTATCCAATATCGAAATGGAAAACAAAAAACGACGAAGTAGGTAAGAAAGACAGAGAAGAGAATCATAGGCTCACCGCTCACAAGCTCACATCGTTGTTGAGAGAGTTTGGGATCGTCAAAGTCAGAACGTCGATCCAAGAGTCGAGCAAGTCGTCGAACGTAGACCAAGTCATCGAGCAAGCCAGAACGTCGTTGTCACCAGAACGACGAATGAGAGAGACGGCAGACGGTGAACGGGAGGGAGTGAGAGATGAAGTTGAGAGATTTAGGGTTAGCTAAGACTGAGACTGAGAGGCAGAGAGAGAGAGAGATAAGTCATGGAAAAATGGGTTTTTCTTTATATACCCGGTTTTTGGTTTAAGCTACCGAACCGGAAAATCCTGTTTTATTAATTTAAACCGAACTAAACCGGACCTGAAAGGAAAACCAGAAAAAACTGATTGGATCGGTTCGGTTCACCAGTTCAATTCGGTTTACTGGATTTTTGCCCACCCCTAATACCACATACAAGTGGCAGATTAGCAACAACTCGAACCTAAAATATTATCAAGTTAAATGTATACTCTTTCTATCAAACTACGTTAGAACGGTGGTCCTAATTTGATTGTTACGATCTCAATTCGACAGTGATCCTATTTTGATTGTTATGATCTCACAATTCGATCGTCGGTGTCTATTGGTGCCTGAGATATCAGATGCAAATAATAATAAAAAAAATACGGGTTTGAAGGCCCACTTTGGAGAGAGCTAATGGACATGACCGGGCCTTACCAAAAATTATAAGGTCCGGCCATCAAGCCTGGCCGGCCTCAAAATTTATGGTCCGGTTCGACCATTTGACACCTCTAGTTAGGCTCATCGTCTTCAAAATAGCAAGCGAAATTTGATTCGACTCTATTTTCCCTCCACCTCGTCAATTCAATTTTTTTGTTTATTGAAAAAAAAAAATAAATCACTTCTCGGTTCTCATTCTCAAAAAATTGATGGAGACAACCAGAGAGCAGAGGTAGGTCCCCCGTCAAAACAATGTCTTCAAAATCCAGCGCATCCCAACCAATCTCCACTATCTACACCGCCGCCGCTGACGACGACGACGATGATTTTCAAATCCCTCTCACTCAAACACCGATAATTTCAACTTCCACCTCCAGAAAACCAAAACCCCCCCTCAAACCCTCCAACAATCCCCGCCGCCCATCCAAAAAACCCAAGCCTTCCGTCTATCCAGGAAAGGAGAACGTCGACCCCGCGTCCGATACCGCGTTTCTCTTTCAGTTAGATGAAGATTGCAGCTTGGAATCGATACCGTCGACTATCGATTGTAGTCGCACGGTTTCTGATTACAGTAACTGTTCTCCTGACCGCGGGGACAAAAAAGAGATATTGAAGATAAACGAGGGTTATTTGCGTAATTCAGTCGAGTCTAGGTTATTGAGGTTGAGGACAGTGAATTGCAGTTCGAATGAGGAGTTCGAGGAAATTGCAGAGCTTGATGTGTTACTCAAGTTATGCGAGGAAGCTGATGTTAGTTACGATGTTTCGGTTCAATGTCCTCTGTGTGGACTTGACATTTCGGATTTGAGTGAGGAACTGAGACAGGTCCACACAAACGATTGTCTCGACAAATGCGATAACCAAGCTCAAGAGGTAAGTTACAATTTAGGTCTCTATTGACACGAACATGACACACTTTTCGAATTGAATGGGAATGATCAATTTTATTACATATCATTATGTTTATTTTTGTAGGTTGTTTCTTCTAGTGATGATCAGAGAGCTCAAGTACGACCACAAGTCGGTGATGTATCTGGAAAATCTCCCGGGCAAATCGTTGACGTTTCTCCTGTTGTTCAGTGGCTACGAAGTCTTGGTTTAGCTAAATACGAGGAAGTGTTTGTACGAGAAGAGGTTGATTGGGATACCCTACAGTGGCTGACAGAAGAGGTCCGTTACATACTAAAACATATTACTATTGACTAATAGTTGTTATATGTATTGGTTTGTATAGAATTTTCATCTATATGTGAAATTAGATTTTGAAGAAATTCAAAAGATATGATTATGTATAGGCCGGGAGATCGAAGTGGGATTGCTAGTAGCTCTGCTGACTTAGTTGCAATTAGATATTGTTCCAATGATCTTGTAATGTAGAGGGTAGTGATTGGAAATCATGTTCTGTTCTATGATGGTGACTTGTATTGGGAAGCTTATGTTTTCTCTCCATTTTTGCACAATGTTGATTTCTTGGAGAACATTTTCATTATTATTTTTGTTTCTGTTATAGATTCTTAGAGAAAAACTTCCATGGGACAGTCTCAATGGGAGTTTGTCCCATTAAAAGATTGTAATATGGCAACCTTTTATGTTTTTTCTTTTCTTTTACCCAATTATATCCAGTTTTTTTCTTTTTTTAATCACACGTATTGCTGTTGGTGAACTATCTTCTTTTCCCTTTTTGTTTTGCAGGATCTTGTCAATATTGGTGTTACAGCACTTGGTCCCAGGAAGAAAATTGTGCATGCTCTAAGGGAAGCTAGAAAAGGGTGCCTCCCTGCAGTTGAGGAAAAGGTGGATGCACATTCCCTGTGTAATGGATCAAATTCAAGGGGTAATCATACGTCAGAGAGACAAAATGAGGCATCCAAAGTTATTGTTGATGGAAGTAGTAAATCTTCTGCAAACAAGTTGATTACAGACTTCTTTCCTGGTTCTGTCACCAGTGGAAAGAAAGTTTGCACCTCTTCTGGTGGACAGAGTGGATCAAGAAAAAGTAACTCAGGTTCTGGTTGTAAACCTGTTGCAAAAATTCATGGTAAAAATGGAAAATTTAAAGATATCCCCACTTGGTGTAGCGTGCCTGGGACGTCATTTCGGGTGGTAATGGCCTTTCATTTATTAACTTCTTCCATGTCAATTATAAATGCTTCTCGACTCATATTCAGCATTCTAGTTAATTATGAAGATGTACCTTAGGTCATGCGAATGCCTCCTTATATGAACTGTTGGAGAGAAAGGAAATTTTTCTGAGGTAACATAGTCTGATTAGTCTCTAGAACTCTAGAAGTAGAATAACCAGTTTACATCACACAACAATTGCCTCCATATTTCTTCTTATTGTTTGTGTAGTTGTGGGAAATAAATCAGACTACAGATGTTGCAATGTCTAGATGTGATTGATTTGCAGTTGATATAATTTTAACTCTTTGTCATCTTTATTAATGATGGTGCATGTGATAAGCATATACACTCTGGTAATTCTTCAGAGGTTTCAAACAAGAAGTCGATTAGCATGATGTGCTTCAAGGCTGGTACAAGAAGCAACGATTGTCTGAAGTTATCTACAGAGTGTTGTTCTACAACCTCACTTGAGCACCAGCATCTGTCATCTGGTGTTCTTGCTGTGATTAACCATGATAGATGGTTAGATCATAGTTAAGCATTAGTTAGATAATTACCAGCTTTAGTTAGTTAATCCTTGTTAATAACAGAAAGAATGCTGATGTGGTTATCTAGCTGGAAGATTATTCAGCAAAGTTAGCTAGAAATCCCTGAATTTAAGGGAGTTAGTTTTGTGTGTTAGAATGTTTTAGCATATATACCAGACTCGTGGTAACGTGTTTAGTCAAGGAAAATACAGAGGATTTTCCTCTGGAAAGTGAAAACCTCTATTGACAGAGATTCAATAAGCTCTGTTTTTCATCTCTCAATTCTTCTTTTTTGTTTAACTGTTTCTCTTCAAACACCAAGACTGTTTTCAGCATGTACTGTTGCTAAGTTCATTCTAATCTACGATTTACAGGATGCATTCAAATATCTCAGAAGAGATTGTTCACATTGGTTTCTTACTCACTTTCATATGGACCGTAAGTTCTCTTTTATTATTCTTTTCAAGTCCAATTTTACATATTATTTTGAAATAGATTCAGAAGTGCTATTAATTACTCTTTCAACATATTGTTTCTTATCAAAGTTGTCGATTTAGTATATCAAATTTCTAAATTCTTGATTTATATCTTATTAATCCGTTATTTTATTTTCTGTAGCAATAATTTAGATTAAACAAAACACTGATGCAAACTAAGATTGTAAATTCTCATAATTCCGGTAAAATTTCTTTGTTCATTTTTTGCATAATTTTTCAATCTTACATTGTGGTTCTCACACATTACCACATCAAATTATAATTATGATTAAAAAATGTAGCATGTATGTGAATTGTCTTACTGAGTTTTGACTTTTGCTAATATTATTTGTTTCTTTAATAAGGAATGGCTGATGCTTTTTCTTACACAATACTTGAGGCATGCATTGAGTATTTTTACTAGAAGTCGAGGTTTTGAAAAATGATTTAAGTTTTTAACATGGCAAAGTTGTATTTTTTATTCTTTTAAGCATCACCTTCACCACCTTAAATTGACTAGGAACCCTATCTACATGCCAGTATTCGGCAATCTTGCCTGTGAAGAAACTTCAGATAGAGTCTAGGCTGTTTTGTAAACAAGCCAAACAATAAATGAGCCTTGGCATACAACTCTGAAGAGAAACCTATCTTGTTTTTGTCTTATCAGATTATCAAGGTTTGACGAAGTCCTTCTGTCATGGGAAGATTTATTGCTCCTTGATCACAGCAAGGCTTGTGAACATAAAGATAGGAATACCATGGGAAAGGTTACAAGTTTTACCCCTCAACCAAAAGATCAGTATTGCTGGCACAGAAGTGACATGCTTGGAAGCAAACCACTGCCCGGGTTCCATCATAATACTGTTTGAACCACCAAATGGTAAGGTGCGGTCCACGTTCACTTCTAAGATACTGTAATGTTATTGTGGTTCTTAGCTTCTCATCATTTCTAAGACTAATCCTGAAATTATTCATACAATCAGGCTGTCCTGCACACTGGTGATTTTCGTTTCAGTAAGGAAATGGCAAGCTTGTCTGTTTTGCAAACATGTTCAATCAACACTCTCATTCTTGATACCACTTACTGTAATTCCCAGGTAAGTCTGTATGTCAATGTTTCATAGATGAGGCTGTAAACAGCCTGAGTTTGAGCTGACACGTCATGTTTTATGTTGACATATCAAGATAGGTAGTGACACTAAATAGATGGGCTTACGTCAGCAGCCTAGGTTTCGCTTATGACTTATCAATCACCAATTTAAACAAGTTAATATAAACTAATTAATAAATCAGTAAATGAGATGGATGTTAAAAAAACGGTTTCCTCTTGAGTGTACTAACTCTGCTGATCTAAGTTCATATAGTTAGCTTGGGGTTTAAGGTTGTCTCATGGAGGGGAACTTAAAAATTGTTGGTACGCAGTGAGCAGATCTTCATTAAAAGTCCTGTAATTTACGTCTATTGTGGGTTATTTATTTGCATAATTTATCTAATTTCTTATTATAATTTAAATACTGACACAGATATTTACTGTTTCCTCTGAGTTATACATGTAGAATATTGGCACTCTGCTAGCAAATGTATAAATTAAGATCTACAGTTTTGTAACAAGCTCATTTTTGTATAATGCTTTACAAGTAATACATGTGGTCAAATTTAACTTAATGTACATACATAATAAACCGTCTGAAAGTCAAAAGCCATAATATTCTTTAGAATTCTATTTGCTTGTATATTTGAAAATTCATCCTCATGTTATGATTTTTTGCAGTATGATTTTCCAAAGCAAGAGGCTGTGATACAGTTTGTCATTGAGGCTATCCAAGCGGAAGCTTTCAACCCTAAAACTCTTTTTCTAATTGGAAGCTACACAATTGGTAGAGTCTATTGATCTCTTTCTCTTCTCTGTCTTGCTCAGTTGTCTCTGTTGTGTTATGTATATTATTAATATTCTTGAAATGTACAGGCAAGGAAAGGCTGTTCTTGGAGGTCGCTCGTGTTCTCCGTAGAAAGGTTTATGTCAATGCTGCGAAGTTTCGTCTTTTACAATGCTTGGAGTTCTCTGAGGAAGATATGCAGTGGTTTACCATGAACGAACAAGAAAGCCACATTCATGTTGTGCCTATGTGGACGCTTGCAAGCTTCAAACGACTGAAACATACATCTAATCAATATACAGTAAGAGGCATAATTTTATCAACAATTTTTCTTTATGATATATAATTTTTTGAAGGTGCAATCTGTGTTTGAGAAACAATCGGATAGTTATAGAGGTACATAAACAAAAAGAAAGAAAGGAAAAATTAGAAGCGCTGTAGACTTGAGTGCCCAAATGTGCTGAGGCACCTATGATGTTATTCAGTTTGGGGGTGGGACACTTGGGCATATGATGCTATAAGCTTCTTGTTGAGGGTGCGTGCTTAATTTTTATTAGCTAATGATAAGAATAATACTAGGCAAACCGTGCTTATTTAGAAATTAAGAAAATATTCAAATAACTCCCATTGTTTTTGAAATGGGTTAAACAATGGAAAGAGGAGTATAAAACTAAAGAAAGTGCTAACCAAGTCTTAACTGATGTACATGCATTTCAACTCTGTTTCTATCATTTATCTTCCTGACATTCGCCAATATGGTTTGTACCTTAGACTTGAGTGAATTTTGGTCTCATTACTGTTTTAGTTGTAATTATGTTCCTTAATGTATGATTCGTACTAAAGTCTCTGTGCTTGGTATTATATTTTGTATCTTAACATTTCATGTGCTTCCCTACTGTATACCTTGTACAGAATGTGAACTGCTATTTAGATAATCTTGTAGTCTTAGATTCTTTTAGATACTTCCGCTATGCATGATTTATCACAAATAACTGGAGTAACAATAGGTGGTCCATGACAAGTGTTTATGGATGTTCTACAAACGCCGTTAGCATGGCCTTGGCACTCTCACTTTTGCAAATTGAACTTCACTTTTTGTTTAAGGTTATGTTCATTTTATTCTAAAATCACTTAAAAGTTTGTAGGATTTTTCATGCTCATCTGGATGCTTATTGTTCAGGGCCGATTTAGTCTTATAGTTGCTTTCTCTCCCACTGGTTGGACATTTAGTAAAGGGAAGAAGAAGTCTCCAGGAAGAAGGTGGCAGCAGGGTACAGTTATAAGGTTTGTCCTAGTCTGTATCTATTTACAAGTAACCCAATGTTCTAATTTCTTGGCTTCTCTGGCATGTAACAATGTAATTAAAATGGTGTGTATAGTTTTACAATCCAAAACACTAGTCTATTGGATTATCTTGGTTTATTTTTTTCAAGCGTGAGACTCATCCCGTCTTCTAGAGGCTTCGCATGTGTGTTCCATAACATGCTTGTTGAGTAGTTTAGTGTCTGCATTATAGTTTCAATTAGATTTGCAATTTCCTCTAGAAAACCATCTTGATTGTGAACAATCAAGAACAATTTATTTCATATTACTGTTGCATACAAATGTTCAAACATTTGAGTAATCATAGACTGGTTGTGTTTTTATGTAGATATGAAGTGCCATACAGTGAGCATTGCAGCTTTACAGAGCTGAAAGAATTTGTGAAGCTTGTATCTCCAGAAAACATAACACCAAGTGTGAATAATGATGGACCGGATTCTTCCGACGCCATGGTCTCTCTTCTTTTATCGTGACTCTTGAAGTGCGAATCAGACTGGTTAGTCTCCAACTCAGATTAGTGAAGCAGTGCTATAAATTTGGTGGGTTTGAACTTTGAACACGGTTCAAATATTTGAAAAGGACATTTGATGGGACAGTGACAGTTGGGAGCTAAAGGAGGAAGAAACCGGGAGGGTGCGTGGAATATTTGGGAGAGAAAGAGATGGCATGTTTTAGAATGACGTTTATAAAGTTGTTGTAAGTTGACTTTCTTGATGGTACAAATTAATAGTCGAGAGACGAAGGTGCCTCCGCGGTTTCATGTTCGTTTTTGCCATCGTAAAACAAGATTGCTGACTGCGCCACCTGTAGCCTAGTTTTAATCCATTTCCCATGCATGCAACACGTTATTATTATTATTATTATTATTATTATTATTATTATTATTATTATTATTATTCTTTTCGTTTTCTAAAATAATATGCAGAGGACTTTTATGGCCCGTCATGTAAGTATTTTTTAGTTGCTGTTTTTCAAAAATAAAAAATGAAAATGCAAACAGTAATTTTGGTTTCATTTTCGATTTTTGAAAACGCGTCTGGTAGGAAATACTGAAAGCTGTATTTTGAAAATGAAAACGGAAAAAACGTGTCTGGTAGGTTAACCGAAAACTATTAAAAATTGAAATATCAATTTTAGTATTTTGTTTAATATTATTACAACTATAAACAAATTGATTAAATAATTAATCAATATAATTTTTGTATTGTAATTTTTAAATTAAACAAAAGTAATACATCAAAAATTAATTCAAAAAAACATATCAAAAAAATGAATTAATTAAAACTAAACCTTTAAATTATTTATTACATATTATTACATATATATTATATATATAATAAAATTTATATTACAATATTATATATTAATTTACTAATTAATATTTTATATAATATTATATATATATATTAAATATTATAATATATATATATATATATATAATAATTATAATATATATATACATATAAGAGGGACATTTTGATAATTTAAAAATCTTTAGTTATAACCAACACATAACAGTACAATTAATAGTTTAAGATTTTATTAAAAAAAATGAAAAAAAAAAACGAAAAACAAGTATTTTGTGCTTTTTCAAATCTTTCACTTTTAACACTGGTGTTGTTTTTCGTTTTTTTTTTTTCGAAAATAAAATGAAAAACGATTAACGAACGCGTTTTCGAAATCGTTTTTAAAAAATAAAAACGAAAACGGACTGAAAAATAGCTGCATGACGGAGCCTTATTAAGTGTGATTATGTTTTTTTTAATATGCGTATTATCGTTTATTACGTGTGATTTGTAACTATGAAACTAATATTAAATATATATTTTATTTCAAATATATACATATGTATAATTATATGTACATTTTTATTATTATTATTATACTTCACTTTTTCTTTTCCTTTTTTTTCCTTTCTTTTTTCCCTTTTTGAAGTAATATGCTGAGGACTTTTATGAAGTGTGATTATGTTTTTTTTTTAAATACGAATTATCTGTTATTGCATGTGATAATCGGTTTTATAATTATGAAACTAATATTATATATATAATTATATATACTTTATTAACAAATTTATATTTTTTTTTATTTATATTTCAACATTCAATTGATATGTATAGTGTCTTTATTAATTAAGAATTTGAAAATAAAATCTAATTCTTAATTTATGATTACAGTATTTAAAAAAAAATATAAATAATGAAGTTCTGCATAGAAACGAAAGTTATTCCCCTTCTCATTCCCTTTTTAGTTTTTCTTTTGAACGAAATTTGATTTTTTTTTAATCTAAATTTGTATCACAAATGTGGATTATATTGATTTTTATTAAAAAAAATCAACTTATTTATTTGAAATGATATAGATGGATTATCATGTCACCTAAAAAGATTTATGTGGCGTTTGCTTACCATAGTGGAATGAGAATTGGAATGGTAATGAGAATGAGAATTGGAATGGAAAAGAATGGAAAACTGATTTCTTTGTTTGGTTAGGACTTTAGAATCAATATCTGAATCAATAATATTTTGTTTGGTTAACAACTGAATGGAATGAAATCAACTGTATTTTGATCAAAATACCCCTAATTACAATAGAATGCTCATTCCACCAAAATGGTGGAATCCCTATTCCAATGGAATACTCGTTCCATTAGAATTTAACAAACCAAACAAATGGAATGAATTCCATTCTATTCCATCCCATTCCATCCAACCAAGACATTAATGTCTTGAGGCACAATTTGCAATCATGAAAGATTTGACAACCTTTCTCCGAAGATTAGTCCTTGTTTCATTGAACAATTTCGCAGAAAGTGTCTCATCGGTCATCATCCCAATGAAGCCCCAGTCAACTTTAAATTCTGTTGAATTAATATAATATAAAGAAAAGGAAGGAAGAAAGAAACAAAATTCCAAAGAATTCTTTTATAGAATTAGTGCTATGTGGTCGAGTATGCTACTGATACAAAAGATCTATGGATATCTATTTAGATTTTTAGATAGATTTTTAGATTTTTAGATTTTTACTGACTTAAAAGGTCTATGAACATTTATTTGGATTTTTACTGACTTAAAAGGTCTATAAATATCTATTTGGATTTTTTATAGTTATTTGGTTGAATTTTTAAGAATATTTATTTTTAATTGAGAATATAGACTAGTAAACCTCTACTATACAAAAGCCAATGATGAGGTATTTCTCCAAATAGATATTTTTTTTTTAAAAGTCTATCAACCAAAAAATTATATATATATTTTTTAAAAAATTATTTCTAATATATCTACTATAAGTAGATCTTTTTACCAATAGAGGTTTTTCAAAAACCCAACCAAATAAGCTCTTATAGTCCTGAACTCGTGTCAAAAACTTCACTTACACGTTCAGAACCGGTCATTAAATAATACGTGATCTATTGATTACTCTTCTTTTCTTCCATTCTTAATGTATTTTCGGTTTCATCACCAACTCAAGTTCTATCATATAAAAATGGTCGTGTGGTGCTATGGTGGTCTATAGCTTATATTCCTAATTACACCATTATTGTATTACGTAAGTTTTGGGACGACGTTGAAGACTTGGAGTTAGACATGGCCACGGTTCGGTTCGAACCGTGGAATTGAACCGTAATCGTGTGAAATAAATATCAACCAGAACCAGAACCGTAACCATGAGGTTTCGGTTTCGGTTTCGGTTTCGGTTTCGGTTCGGTTTCGGTTCTAGAACCGTCGGTTCTGGAACCGCCGTTCCAGACCGTTTATTATTATTTTTACTTTTTTTTCACTATTTTTTTTTCCTGATCTCTCTCTTTCTTACATTTTTTTCCCGATCTCTTTCTTTCTTATATTTTTTTCCCGATCTCTCTATTTCTCTCTTCTCTCTTTCTTTCTTTCATCCTTCTTTCCATATCCATCTTCCCCAAATCCTCCTTCCCCCAATCCATCTTCCATCCTTCCATCCTCGATCCACAGGTCTCTCTTCCACTGATCGATCCACAAACAAAGTCACGAAGAAGTTGAGACGAAGAAGAAAGAAGAAGATGATAGCTGGGAGAAGAAGATGGTGATGGTGGACCGGTTGATTTTTATGGGTGAGTGACTCTGTGTGTGTGAGAGAGAAAGAGATGATATGATTTGATAAAATCTGGGTTGGGAAGATTTGGGGTTAATGTATATAATTTGATATGGGTTGGGGAGATTGAAGATCTAGGTTATCTGATATAATCATATAAGGTTAAAAAAAAAGAACCGAACCGAACCGAACAAACCGTCGAAACCGAACCAAAATCGACAGAAGCGAAACCGAAACCGTCGTTCTCCGGTTCCGGTTTAGGACTCCGGTTCCGGTTTCGGCTCAGTCCGGAACCGGAACCGGAACCTTGGACATGTCTACTTGGAGTTGGCCAAACTTATAATTTAAAATGTCCATAATTTCCATATATATTTTTATACAGTATTTATCTATCCAACTATTTAGATCAGATTTTTTTTAAAAAAAAACCTTTAATATTGATAGAATTACGGGGGCAATATTTCCATATTTTAAGATTGTCCATAATCTTTTGAATTTTTGTAAACTGCCTTGATCCAAGTATCCAACTGTCTAAAACTTGTGTCCGTAATCTATTTAAAAACGAGTAAGCATCAAAGAGTACCCATCTTACTATGTTATTCTTATATATATTGAAAGTGTTTTAAAATTTTAATTCAACTGTCTAAAACTTGTGTGAAAAAAATAAATTTGTCGTTTCTTTTCTCGTTAATATAACATATTAAACAATTTAATAATGGATTTTTCATTCTTATTCTTCCTCTTATAAATATTTTCTTAATTTGAACAAATAGTTTGTTTTTTAATTACTAAGGCAGGGGAGGTTGTAACTAGGGATGCACATTTGGGGAATGAGGATGTATATAGGTATCCCCATCCTCATCCCCATCCCCACTTCCTATACCCTTCCCTCATCCCCCCATTTTCCCATTTGGGGAAAATGGAATGGGGAATGGGGAATGGGGAATTTTGGGGGGAGGTATATCCATCCCCATCCCCATCCCCATTTCCCTATTTTCTTTGTTTTTTTTATTTCTTCATTTTTCCTTTTTTTCCGTTTTTCCATTTCGCCATTTAACTAAAAATTATAAATTAAACTAAAAAAAATAAACATTCCATTAGAAATACAAAATAAAACCCATTAATATATTATAAATACAAATATATATTATAATTAATAATATATATTATAATTATATTTATATAAGTTTGGGGGAAATGAGGAAATGAGGATGGGGGATCTCATCCTCATCCCCATTTCAATATAATTGTTGGAAAAAATTGGGAAATTGGGAAATGGGGATGGGGATGGGGGAACCCCTCCCCATCCCCATTTCAATTTGGGGATAAAATTCATCCCCATCACCCCCCCCAAATCCCTAAATAGAGATGGAGACGCGAGGAATTGGGACCTCGGGAAAAATGTACATCTCTAGTTGTAACTTGTAACTTAGCTAGCTTTGTATTTGTTTAATTGTTTCATTAAAATAACCCTTCGAAATATCGAATTTTAATTCAAATGTGACTTATGGAATAGTGTATACACACATGCACACTTTCATATTTCAATCTTTATACATAGTTTAAACAAAAGTGGAAATTGTTAAAAATAACCACAACTATTATGAAAATTTTGTTTTTAACCACATACGAAAATTTATTTGTTAATAGCCATTTTTTTGAGAAATTACTTGAATGCCCCTATATAAAAGCCATCTCAAACATTTTCTCTCTCTTTTCCTTTCTTTTTTTCTCTCTCCTTTCCTCTCTCTCTCTCCCCGATCACTCTCCCGCTAGTGAACCGTCACCGGCATCCTTGCGGTTCGCTGGCCTCCTCTCTCTCTCACCCAACCTCTATTCTCTCTCCCCACAACTCTCTCTCTTCTTTCTCTCTATCTTTCACTCACATCTCTTTCTCTCTCCTTTCTTTTCTCTCTCACATGTCGTCGACGGCTTGCCGGAGTGCCGTCGCTTGGGCTTCACGACCGTCCAGCAACGCTGACTAGCTCCCCCTCCGCCGGGCGATTAGATCTGCTGAAAAAAAAAACGAAATACTAGAAACCCAGAACATTTCAAGTTTCAACTTTCAATTTAGTCAAGATTTCAAGTTTCAACATTTCAATTTAAGCAAGATTTCAAGTTTCAAAATTTAATTTTTTAAAACAAGATTTCAAGTTTCAAGTTTCAAGTTTCAAGTTTCAAGTTCCTAACTGTGATTTCAAGTTTTGTTCCAGATTTTAGTCATGATTTCAAGTTTTCTATCGGTTTTAAAGAAAAAATCAAATCCATGGATAATTTTATAATTTATGGACATAAACAGATTTTTTTTTAAAAGTCGCTATTAACAAATAAATTTTCGTCGTGGTTAAAAACAAAATTTCCATTATAGTTGTGGTTATTTTTGATTCTCTCTAAAAAAAAGTTTCAGTTGTGTGATCCGTATGTAATTTTTCTTTATTGAATTACTGTTCATCTAACATGTAATCTACATAATTTTTTTTGCGTGGATCTCAAACCTCATAATTTTTTTAATGTATATATAACACCAACCCATTACCCTGAAATAATGGTGTCCACGGTTCGGTTTCGGTTCGGTTACGGTTCGGTTTCGGTTTTCGGTTCGGTTTTTTTTTTTAAAAGTGCCACGTGTCAACATTTTATTAGTTGTTGCATTTTTTATTTTATTTTTCATCGAAACCGGCGGTTTTTGGTTTCGGTTTTCATAATTCCTAACAGTAACCGAACCGCCGAGAACCGGTTTCCAACCGGTTTTGTAACCGACGGTTTCGGTTACGATTACGGTTTCGGTTACGGTTTTAAGAGGACAGTTTCGATTCGGTTTCGAATGCTTTAACCGAACCGTGGACACCTCTACCCTGAAGATACGTATTCATTCTTTTGCAATCATTAATTGCGTGTAAATTTAAATGTTAAGTTTGATTATATATATTCAATGTCTAGTCTTTGGACCTACCAATAGTTTTTATGACCACTAGGTTTTGGAGCACATGTTGCTCGTATCAATACTTGAATCGTGTATTTATAAAATAAGAAATAATATCAATATAAATATATTAATATAGTTGAGTTTTACGTTGTTAATGAGTACAAAATTATAAAGTTCATTCATTGAAAGACTTATAAATTTAAATCATTTTATTCAACTCTTCAACAATGCGGTTCATATATTTGAATAGCAATTTAGATGCCAATCATACAATCGAAGTAATTTAATACTTAAAAATTCATAGAAAGCAAAACTATTTCACTTTCAAATGATCCAAAACTTAACATATACTAATATATATCTAAAAACTCACCTGTAAAAGCCGAAGCAAAATCGGGTTTTGTTTTGTAAGTTTCTGGTGTCTCATTTTCTCTCTTTATTGCACCATTGTATCTCCTATGTTTTTAGAATTTTATTTAAATAAATTTTAGAAATTAATATACAAGCTCTGTTGTGTTACTATTACTAAAATATATCTATTAAGTAATTCTACAAAATCGATGGCTTGTATTTGTCATTTGACTTTGAAAGAAAATATAAGGGATATTATAATTAAAATCGTACTAAAACTGATCTATTAAGTAATTATATAAATTTTAACTGTTGTATTTATAATTTTACTTCCAAATATATATGGTTAATAGAAAAAGAGTCAAAGAAATGAAATGAAAAAAAAGGGGCTATAATTTTAATTTCAATTCACCTTTTAATTTTTAATTATAAAGTAAATGATACATTTACAAGCAGTCCTTATCGTATCATTCAATTAATTATATAGACTTTGAGGGTTGTATCTGTAATTTTACTTTTAAAAAAAATGGGATGCTATAATTCACCGATCAACTCCCTCTTTTTATATAGTTAATAGAAAATAGATAAATTTATCCTTATTTTTTTATCTCCGAAAATCTAGTGTGTTAGAATATTGAATTACAATCCCTGTTGTGTTACTATTATTAAGACCTATATATTAAGAAACTATACAAACTCGAAGGGTCGTATTTATCATTCGACGTTCAACGCAAATATAAGAGATGCTATAATTGAAATCTTAATAAGACCTGTCTACTAAGTAATTGTATAAACTTTAAGGGTTTTATTTGTAATTTTAAGTTCAAAGATATAAAAAATGAAAATTATATAAACTTGAAGGGCTGCAATTGTAATTATACATTCAAAGAAATTAAAAGAAAAAAAAAATGGGGGGCTATAATTCCACCTCCAACTCATGCTTTTATATATAGTACTAGGTTTTGGAGCACATGCATGTGCTCGTGTCAATACCTGAGTCGTATCTTTACAAAATAAGAAAATAATAACAATATAAATATGTTAATATAGTTGAGTTTGAAAATAATAAAAATATAAATATGTTAATATAGTTGAGTTTTACATTGTTAATTTATACAAAATTATAAAAGTAGAAATTGTGAGAAATGCCTCCTTTTTTTATGAGTTGTGATGATGTCACCATATTAATAACTTATGTTTAAAAGGCACCTATTATGTTGAACTACCAAAATTACTTTTAAAAGTTGTATTTGTGCTTTCATCTTCTGTTTCAGAAATATAAGTTTATTTATCTCTCCAAAAAAAGTAGTGTGTTTTTCAAATCTGCAGGTAACTTATTTTTATGATCTCCCTAATGTTATGTCATGCTTTTACGAGTGATTTAAGATGTATGCAGCAAATGTATGAACATTTAGTCTCAAAAATGTGCACTAGGTTTATTTTCTTGCTTTCCGAGAATATAGGTCGAGCTTGTAGGTTTGTTATAAAAGCTCGGGTTTTTTTTTTAAAAGCTTGGTCCGAGCTTATAAGAGTGGTCCAAGCTTTTATAACAGCTGCGAGCTTTTAAAAGCTTGAAGCTGCTATTAAACGCTCGAACCGAGCTTTTATATAACAGCTCCGAGCTTTTATAAAAGCTCGGGGCTTATATAAAAACTCGGTCCGAGCTCTTGTACTATGCTTATCTGAGATGTTATTATATCGGATCGAGATTTTATTTTGCTTTTCTGAGATTTTAGTGTATTGGCTCGAGCTTGTACTTTGATTATCCTAGTATTTTTTGTTCCGAAGGAATTTTTTTAATTCTGACATTTGTTATTATTTTTGAGCTTTTTTATAACATTCACTTGGTTATTTAATTGTTATTTGAAATTGAATTTAGATATTTTTAATAATTGTTTGTGATTTTGATTTTAACAGGAGAATGAATCGGGTGAGAAAAGCCATCTCTTACAACGGTCTATGGGAGCAGTTACCCGATGGAAGTCAGAGGTTTTTAGGTGCTGATAATCAAGGAATGTATGTCTCAAAGAGCATGTCTTACCAAGAGTTGGTGTCGATCGTGGAAACCGTTGTGAAGTATGATGTTGACAAATACAGTGCTGATCTACTGTGTATATCAATGGTTCCTGGGACTACATGTCCCACGTTTATTAGAAACGACGATGATGTTCAGTTTATGTTGGGGGAAGATAGGGTGATCCATCAAGTATGTGTCAGTCTAATTGAGAGGGAAACAGGATGTGTCATTGGTGAAGAAATCCCTCCTCGTGATAACACCCAACAATTTCGATCTTCAGGCGGAAGCAACCAGTTGTTCACATAAAGAAGTTGGAATAACGGTAGGAAAAACCTGTGTGGTGTCCCACCGGAAGTAGCCGATCACGGTGAATTAGTCGGTGGCCAATTCGACGATGTGTTTGGGTGTCAAATTGAGATGAATGATAGGCAGTTCAACCACCATTATAATGACTTCTACAATGACACAAACAATGAGAGGAACAGTGAACCGAATGTTGGGTCGACACAACAGATGGATGATGAGGAAAATTTGCATCTGGTTGATAATGTAGCTAACAATGAGAAAAGGAAGAGGCTGTCGAACTGAAAGACGTGCAAAACGTGTACAAAGATTTACTTGCAGTACAACAGATATAGCTGGGACTTCCGAGGTTCGGCCTAATTTAACCACATTTTATTATGATAATGTTAGAACATGGGTTATTCCAGGAGCACAATCATACTCGTTTGGTATTGGTGGAAGCAGAAACTCGGTTCAAGAAGAACCTACAAGCATGATATATAAGGGACAATTTTTTCCTACCAAAAAGGATTTGAAGAGACTCGTTGGGCATTTTGCAATGCGGTAGAACTTTGAGTGGAATGTGAAAAAGTCAATTAAGACAACGTTACGTTTGGTTTGTTTGATGAGCAACTGTACGTGGAAATTAAGAGCGGTAAGGAGAGATGAAGGGACATACTTCAAAGTAAGAAGTTTTGTGAACGAACACACATGTCCTTTGGAGGAGATTCACCGCCGTCACCGATAAGCTAATGCAGTCATAATTGGAGAAGTGGTTGCACCTAGACTTTAACAACAAGATGATCGACTAATGCGTCCGAATTTTATTTTTTATTGTTCTTCCTTACCAGATGAATCCACCATTTGCAATCAAATCACTTTTTTTTAATAATTTTTCTCTCCTTCACTTTACAAACGTCATATGTATATCTACATTTAAAAAAAATATATTTTCTCTCCTTTACTTTACCGCCATCACATATATTTAAGTCACAAGTTGCATGCCAAATTACATTTATACTCCTATATTATTTCTTATTCCTTTTCAAGTCATGAAATGCATATAAAATAATATCCCCTATCTCAGTTTACAATATAAAATAATTATCAATCCAAATACCTATTGATTTGGGTCCGGTCCATGTCATTACCTCGAACCTTTTAGCAAATAATTTTCATCAAAATTTATAATATTTGGAGTATGCTATTTAACCATGATCTAACTTATTTAGAATGTTAAATTAAAATAAAAATTAGAAATTACTATACATTCCCTGTTGTGTTACTATTACCAAAATATGGTGATTAAGTAATTCTACAAACTCGAAGGCTTGTATTTGTCATTTGACTTTGAAAGAAAATATGAGGGATGCTATAATTAAAATCTTATTAAAACCGATCTATTAAGTAATTTTATAAATTTTAAGGATTGTATTTATAATTTTACTTCCAAATATATATGGTTAATAGAAAAAGAGTCAAAAAAATTATAGCCCCCCCCTTTTACATGTGCTCGTATCAATTCTTGAGTCGTATATTTACAAAATAAGAAAATAATAACAATATAAATAAGTTAATATAGCTGAGTTTTACATTGTTAATTGATAAAAAATTATAAAACTCATTCATTGAACGACTTATAAATTTAAATCATTTTATTCAACTCTTCAACAATGTGGTTCATATATTTGAATAGCAATTTAGATGCCAATCATACAATCGAAGTAATTTAATACTTAAAAATTCATAGAAAGCAAAACTATTTCACTTTCAAATGATCCAAAACTTAACATATATTAATATATATCTAAAAACTCACCTGTAAAAGCTGAAGCAAAATCGGGTTTTGTTTGGTAAGTTTCTGGTGTCTCATTTTCTCTCTTTATTGCACCATTGTATCTCCTATGTTTTTAGAATTTTATTTAAATAAATTTTAGAAATTAATATACAAGCTCTATTGTGTTACTATTACTAAAATATATCTATTAAGTAATTCTACAAAATCGATGGCTTGTATTTGTCATTTGACTTTGAAAGAAAATATAAGGGATGTTATAATTAAAATCGTACTAAAACTGATCTATTAAGTAATTATATAAATTTTAACTGTTGTATTTATAATTTTACTTCCAAATATATATGGTTAATAGAAAAAGAGTCAAAGAAATGAAATGAAAAAAAGGGGGCTATAATTTTAATTTCAATTCACCTTTTAATTTTTAATTATAAAGTAAATGATACATTTACAAACGGTCCTTATTGTATCATTCAATTAATTATATAAACTTTGAGGGTTGTATCTATAATTTTACTTTCAAACAAAAAATGGGATTCTATAATTCACTGACCAACTCCCTCTTTTTATATAGTTAATAGAAAATAGATAAATTTATCCTTATTTTTTTATCTTCGAAAATCTAGTGTGTTACAATATTGAATTGCAGTTCCTGTTGTGTTACTATTATTAAGACCTATATATTAAGAAACTATACAAACTCGAATGGTCATATTTGTCATTCGGCGTTCAATGCAAATATAAGAGATGTTATAATTGAAATCTTAATAAGACTTATCTAATAAGTAATTGTATGAACTTTAAGGGTTTTATCCGTAATTTTATGTTCCAAGATTTAAAAAACGAAAATTATATAAACTTGAAGGGTTGCAATAGTAATTGTAAGTTCAAGGAAATTAAAAGAAAAAAAATAGGGGACTATAATTCCACCGCCAACTCATGAGAAAAAAGATAAATTTATCTTTATTTTTTTATCTTCGAAAATCCAATGTGTTGCAATATTGAATTATAGTCATTGTTGCGTTACTATTACTAAGACCTATATATTAAGAAACTATACAAAATCGAAGGGTCATATTTATCATTCGACATTCAACGCAAATATAAGAGATGATATAATTAAAATCTTAATAAGACCTGTATACTAAGTGATTGTATAAACTTAAAGGGTTGTAATCGTAATTGTATGTTCAAAGAAATTACAAGGAAAAAAAAATGGAGGGCTATAATTCCACCGCCAACTGATGCTTTTATATATAGTAGATAAGATACGATATCCTACTTCATTAATCAATTATGCTTTTGTTTCTAGATTGAAATAATATTAATTAAGTTATTTTCTTTCATTTTCATTGCTTTTTTTTTTTTTCCAAATGGTATGGAGAGATTCATTAGTAAAATTAAAAGATCATTAAAGAGACCTAGACGTACAAGGGAATAATGAACCTAAACCTTCAAAATAAAAACCTACAGATTAAAGAATACCAATAAAAAAAAACAGGTACATGTAAGAAATAAGTAGGAATGATGAAATATGTCACTATTTTTTTACGTGTTGCAATAATATCACCGTTTTAATAACTTAAGTTTAAAATATACATATTATGGTGAACTACCAAAATTACCTTTAAATAATCTATTTTTTATTCTTATTGTGCTTCCATCTACACTTTAAAAACGATAACTCATCTCTCTCTCTCTAAAATAGTTGTCTGAAAATCGATCTACAACTCCTCTCTCTCTCCAAAAAACTTGTCCCTCTCCAGATTCTGTACAAGAAGATAACATATATTTGTGATATTCGTTTATATATTTTCATATATTTCTATGTGGTTTAACAATGTATCCATTCGTTATGATTTGTTGTCCCATTCTTTGTATGAACATGTATGAATATTTAGTCTTCCGATTCTGTCCGAGACTTTTTTGAAATACTCCGAGCTTTTTTGATTAGTGTCCGAGCTTTTTTGATATGATTCCGAGTTTTTTTTATACTCCTCCGAGCATTTTTTTATTTGTCTCCGAGCTTTTTTGTAAGTTAATGTCTAAGATTTTATTAAAAGTGTCTGAGCTGCATTTATTAAATGTCTCCGAGCTTTTTTGATATGGTCCAAAAAAAATTCTAACTCTTAGCAAAAAGCTCGAACCCAGAGTTTTTTTACCAAGTGCCCAAGCGGTCTCCTAGCTTTTTTGATATGGTCCAAAAAAATTTCTAACTCTTAGCAAAAAAACTCGAGCTTTTTTACCAAGTGCCCAAGCGTTACAGAGCTTTTTTTTAATGAGTTCGAACTTTTTTGTCAAGTGTCCGAACTTTTTTTTCAATGGGTTCGAGCTTTCTTGCTAATTGCCTGAGTTTTTTTTTACTGGGTTTAAGCTTTTTTACCAAGTGTCCGAACTTTTTTTTACTGGGTTCAAGCTTTTTTGTCAAGTACCCGAGTTTTTTTTAATGGGTTTGAGCTTTTTTACCAAGTGCCCGAACATTTTTTTACTGGGTTCAAGTTTTTTTGTCAAGTGTCCGGGTTTTTTTTACTAGGTTCGAGTTTTTTTGTCAAATGACCGAGCTTTTTTTTAATGGGTTCGAGCTTTTTTGTCAAGTGTCCGAGCTTTTTTTTTTGTGGGTTCAAGTTTTTTTGCCAAGTATCCGAGCTTTTTTTTTACTGGGTTCGAGTTTTTTTACCAAGTACCTGAGCTTTTCTTTACTGAGTTCGAGTTTTTTTGCCAAGTGCCCGAGTTTTTTTTAATGGGTTCAAGCTTTTTTGCCAAGTGCCCGAGTTTCTTTTTTACTGGGTTCGAGCCTTTTTGTCAAGGCTCTAAGCCTTTTAAGTACTGGCCAGAAAAAAAAAGCTTCGAGACTGCGCTGTCCTACCCCTGCGAGCTGACTGGGCAGCTCGACCTCCGAATGCGTCTGTGTAGTGCCACTCCGTCGTCGTTCGAATGATTGCCTGGGTTTCAACGAGACTTTCTCAATGTACTTCACAACTCTGTCACTGTAAAATAAATGAAAGAAATCTGATGTTGAACAACTATTGATGGTATTTTTATCCATTCACCATAATAGGTGTCTTTTAAACATAAGTTATTAAAGAAATGACAGTGTTGAAATGTCTACCTCCAAAAAGTACCATTTATTTTTTGAACCCATGAAATAATTAGAGATACAATACATTGTTCAAGTTCATAAACTATTACCATAAAAAAAAAATCATAAATTATTAGATGTGTTCTAGGGATACAAAAATTTGATAAACAATAATTTATCATTCATAAAATATTGGATTTGATCTCTCTTTCAAAATACATCTAACTTCCAAGTAGCAGTGAAAGAATATGTTTATAAAATTATATTGGAGTTGTACTGAAAGGAGTATGTTTATTAATTAATAGAGGGGATTTTAATTAAGCAACCTGATTGTGCATGTTGTTGGTTTTGGCTAGCTAGAACTCATCATTTGGATGAGTTTTAAGACTATATATATATTAATTCTCAGGTTTTTGAACAGCCGGTTTGTAAGGTGGTTAATTTATTTGTTCTGTTAAGTGCTGGAATTCTCCTTCCACCTAGCTGCTATATATAATGGTGTCCACGGTTCGGTTTCGGTTCGGTTTTGGTTTCGAACCGTCGGTTTCGGTTATGTGGAAAGGCCGAACCGTAACCGTAACCGGAATAGGACGGTTTTGGGCGGTTTCGGGCGGTTTCGGAACCGGCGGTTTTCGGTTCGGTTTCGGTTTCGGTTTTTCGAAACCGAACGGTTCGGTTCGGTTTCGGTTCGTTCGGTTTTTTTTTTTTTACAAAAATTAATATATATATTATTTTATATACATTTAATTTATATATATATATATATACATATGTTTTTTTAAATGAAACTATACAACTAATATTTGTACTTTAATATACACACAAAGGTGATTTTGTTTTTAATGGAACTATACAAGTATATACAACTAATAGTCTAATTACTAATACAAAATTACAAATTGATAAACTTAAAATTTAAAAAATGGCCAAACATTTTTATTTGTAATCAAATTTCATTTACAATGTCTATATTTTAAATATTCACATAAAATATGAAATACAATTATTTAAATATACAATTGAACCGTTGAACTATTTAACAATGAACGTGTAAAAATAAAAGAAATTGACATTAATTAATAAGTAAAAATTTACAATTGCATCTAAATTTTATATAAAAAAATTAGAAGTTAGTCTTAATTGAATATAAAATCTAACAAAGTTCAAATAACACATTGAAAAAAGAAAAAATTAGCCTTGCACTTAATGTTGACCACAATTAAGCTGCCTACGTATCCTCCGCCAATGTAGAGGAATCAAAGGCCACGTAGTTCTTTTACCTGTAGTGGGATAGTCGGTGTTAGTGGTTGGAAGATTTGAACAGAATCTATTCGCTGCCTTCTGTTCCTGTGGTTTGATCATCTTCGAAGAAATCATTCACTATTTCTGGCTCGAGTTCTTGTTGTCTAAATTTCGCCTTTGTCCAATCATCAACACATGCTTGGGCTTCAAGTGATTGTGGACACAGAACCGACCGTCTTGGATCCAAAATATTTCCACCTGCACTAAATTCTTGTTCCACAGCAACGGTAGAAACCGGTGTTCCAAGAATTTGTTTGGCAATAATAGCCAAAATTGGATATTCTTGTTCATAATCCTTCCACCAACCCTGGATACTAAATTTATCTTCTAAAAATACATGATTGGCTTCTAAAAATCGGTCAAGCTCAGAATGTGTGTTAGAGGATGAAGAAGATGCTCGTAACTTTTTGGCTCTTTGGGAAAACAATTGATCCCCTAAACCCTTTAATTTAAATTGTGAGGAACTGGTAGTACCATCATATGTGGGTTGGGGTTGTGAAACCGATATGTTCAAAGACGGACCATATATTTTAAGATATTCATCATATAATTCATATAGTAAAGTCTTAACGGAATTACAACATCTAAGAACATCAGTTTCTATTCCTAAACTATTGTAGTAATGAGTTAAATAATCTTGCAAACATTCTAATTTAAAGCAGGGATCAAAACAAGATGCAAGCAAATAAATATTTGGAATATCCTTATAATACTGTATCCATTTTTTTTTCATTGCAGCAACACATTGACTCAATTGAACATCTAATTCACAGTCACTGAATGCACCAACAATATTAACACTTTGAACAAGAAATAAATGAGTAGTGGGATTGTAAATACCAGATAAAGCATTGGTAGCATCATTAAAAACACGTAACAATTCAAGAATTTTTATACATACATCCCAATGCTTCAATTGAAGCAAAATTGAAGGAACGTTATAAGTAATAAAAGAAACTAATATTTCCTTATATTCAACACTTTCATTAAGCAACTTATAAGTAGAATTCCAACGAGTACTAATATCTCGAGAAAATTTTATGGGATGCCTATTATTTTGAGAACAAAATTTCAACCATTGTTTTTGGATTTTGTTATGCGTCCAGATATAATTAATACTATCTCTAATTGGTCTAATATAAACAGAAAGAATTTGTAATCCAGCTTGAACACACAAATTTAAAACATGACATGCACATCGTTGATGAAATAATTTACCCCCAAAATAAGGATTGCATAATTCCTTTAACATAGGAATAGATGCGGTATTGCTCGCCGCATTATCAAAACCAATTGCAAAAATTTTGTTTTGGATTAAACTCTTCAAAAATAATTTTAAGATGTCGAAAAATATTATGAGCTGTATGTGACTCATCGAAAACACGAAATGCAATAATTCTTTTTTGCATGTTCCAATTATTATCAATATAATGACATGTCACACCCATGTAATGGTGGCTACCAAAATTATCGGTCCATATGTCAGCACATACGGAAACGCGACCTTGATATTGGAAAAAAAATGATTTCAATTTGTGTTTTTTTTTTTAATTTCGAAACCGCCGGTTAAACCGTCGGAAAAACCGGCGGTTTTTGGTCGGTTTTTCATATCCCATAACTGTAACCGAACCGCCGGATCCGGTTTCCAACCGGTTTTGTAACCGACGGTTTCGGTTACGGTTTCGGTTTCGGTTTCGGTTTCGGTTTTCAGAGACCGGTTTCGGTTCGGTTTCGGTTCGGTTTCGAACGGTTTAACCGAACCGTGGACACCTCTAGCTATATATGGACAAGTTCTTTTTATTTATTATTATTATTATTATTGAAAAGTTGCTCTTTTTGTTCTCATGACAAAATTTTGTGTACATACTTGCTGATATTATTGCTGAATAAATTCCTTTATTACACTATATATAGTACTACATATTAAAGGGAAAATGACACCCAAAAAAAAAAAAACTGAGCCGTAATTTTCCCTGATCATGACTCCAGATAGACATTTCGGTCTAAAAAAAATAAAAAAGAAATTTTTACGTATTTTGGTACTCAATTGGACACTTTAGGGGAAGGGAACAATATCAATTAAGAATGGATATTGTTTGCAACATTTTTACTCTTTGAAATATAGGAAAGGCTATTTCTTTTCGTTTCCACTATTAAAAAGAGAGTAATATCGGCTGCTAAAATTCGCCGAATTAATACTCCTGACACCGAGTACTAGTGTTTGATATTTGTAAATTTTAATGATCAGAAGTTCCAAAGGAACGAGGAGTGAGAGTAGACGTTTTGATCTTCTCCATTATCATCGAGAAAAGGTGACGACAATAGAGGTGGTGGTGGAGACGGAGGAGGATATAATTGGCTGCTCAGCATACTCATGCTGTCTATCCCTGAATACAGGTCAACATTCGAGTCCAACATGTTCCAAAACGACCAATCTATTGTCGTATCATCAGTAGTAGTAGTACTACTGTCCACTTGCACCACCAAACCATCCGATGACGACGACGTACACTGCTCCATTAACGCACGTGAAGAATATGACCCACCTGTCGCCGTCATATTCTGTGGTTCTTGATTAGCAAACCTAGATGCTACCACTTGAATCTCCTGCGGTGTAAGCTGCCGTCCTCCCGGTCCGTCTATATCCGGCGGGTTTTCCGGGAAATTGAATTTCGCTTCCCGGCCACGTAAGCAAAATAGTGCAGCGTCGAAAGCACGCGCCGCCTTCTCCGGCGTGTCGTATGAACCCAACCAAATTCGTTCCCGGCTGTTGGGTAGCCGGATTTCGGATACCCATTTCCCCCATTTTCGCTTCCTAACACCCTTGTACTTGGGTTCACTACCTCCACCGCCACCGCCACCGCTTCTCTCCGACGACTGTGGTTGCTCAGTAGTAATGGCGGTGTCGGGTGCTGTCTTCACCATATCTTAATTAGTCCAAACAAAAACCCACTAAAAAGGACTCAGTTTTAGCGGATTGATGAAAAAATATATGTTTTTTTTTTTCCAAATTTGTGCGTTCGATAATTACTGTGACGGCTGATTTGGAGAAATATATATAAGCGAGAAAGATAGGAGACTGGGCTAACTGGGAGTAGAGTTGTTGAAGATTAAAGCGTGTTGATTGTGAGTCGGAGGAAGAGCGTGAAAATAGTGAACACGTGGCGTTATCAGAGAAGATGGCTCACTTTCCAGATTGCAGTACGCGGTAGGACCATATATTTTCAAGGAACACGTGGGGTATTGTCTTTGTATTTTGTTTTTATTTTTCATGTCTCCATTTTGGACAAACAACAGGTGCACACCTGGAGCTTTCCTTCCATGGGTTTCTAAACTTATCATACTCTCCACCTTGGCGCGTTCTTTCCACACTCTCATTTATATGGGTTCAAACTTAGAAGGTTGATTGTACATGAGACAATTATAATGATAAATGAGAAATTAAATTTTGTCTATCTTATTATATTTTTAAGGGATAATTACTCCGTGACCATCAACTCCTGCCATCACTATCAAAACGGTCAATGGATGGAGAATTTATTTCAAAATAGTCATTTTAAATAAACAATGTTACATTAATGATCATTTCATCTAATTTCATTCAATGTGTGACATTTTGATAAATAAGAGGATGTCATTAATTTATTTTAAATATTTTTTAGAAATCAATTTTTTTTTTTGATTTTTAAAACATATAATTATATTTAATGTGTGTATATACGTATAACATATCTCAGATATATATATATATCTTTCAACTTATCTTAAATATATTTTTTAGAATTTTTAGATTTTATAATCTTAATCATTTTAAAAAGAAATATATATATATATATATACATATATATATATATATATGTATGTATGTATGTATATATGTTTGATATATATGTTATACGTATATACATACACTAAATATAATTATTTATTTTAAAAAACAAAAGACAAATTGATTTCTAAAAATATTTAAAAGGAATTTGATAGAAATTAAAGGAATTGGATGATATGGTCATTAGTGTAACAATATTTATTAAAAATGACCATTTTAAAACCAATTATCTATCCGGTGATCATTTTGATAGTGGTGGTAAGAATCGAAGATCACCGGAGTAATTATTTCTATTTTTAATTAGTAAATATGCTGTTGAATCAAGTATTTATATAAGAAATATATATATATAAACAAATAATTCTGTCTATATCTTTTCTGCAATCTGCATGTTTAGAGCAGGAGATCGTGTTGATACTTCAAACTTCAAAGTGATGCAGTTAATTAACAGTGTTGACTATTCTTTAAGCTGGTTTGTTGGGCATTTAATGGATCATGGATGACGTCAAGCTCTCTGTGGGGTCCCTATGAGTTATTGTTATTTTTTTTTAATAAATCATTAAATAAATTCAGGATTTCCGAAAAAGTTCTTAAATTTACATCAAATTAAACCATTTGTGTTGACTCATTAATTTCTTTAAATTTCATTCTTGCGAACATACTCCTCAAATGGGATATTTAACACGTTAACTACAGCATTGTACGGGTCGATACAGGAGCGGAGGTATTTAATAACTAGCTCCCATGTTAGTTTTTTCTAAAAAAGAATATTAGAATTTGTTTAAAATGTTTGTTAACAAAAAAAAAAAACACAATGAAGGCAATTACAATTGCTATTGTTTGATAATTTATAAAAATAGACTAGTTTATATTTTAATTTAATAAGAGATAATCTCAATAAATTTATTTGAGTCATATACTCAATATTTTATTAATATTAATGTTTATTTCACTTTTTTTTCTATATTTTCTAATTGAATCATTTTAAATATTTTTACGGACAAAAGTTATTATATTTTTATTACGAAGGTACATATTTATTTTTTAACACACTGCCTCTTAACAGAGAACAGATGGTTGTACACATATCTTTCATATTGGAGGTCAGAGATTACTAATCTCACCTTTGTAAATTGTAATACTTGAAAAAAAGTTTGGTTTAAAAAAAACACTTTATGCTACGTATGGTTTAGGTAGAAAATTACGTTTATTTAACCTAACAATGATACAAATACGAGTCGCCACACGACAGATGTATCCCTAAAAAAAAAATAGCTCACCCGGACAATAAGTCCTAGCTTCGCCCTTGGGTGGATAAATGCAGCATATACTACATCTAGTATCTATCGTTTACGATTATGACTATTGACGACTCAAACTCATAACCATATTAAATATATTCATCGAATCAAACTCATCTCGTAAGGTCGTTGGAGTTATTTAATGTCGAGCTATCTCTCCGATTAATAGAAATACTGTGTCACATATTTTAGTTTTTCTAGCTATAGTATTGCTTTTATTCGAGTTTTGTTCATTAAAAAACAAAACTCGCATAGAAATAAAGATAAGTAATGATATATTGTAATACAAAATATGGCACCCCGCTATGTATTGTAAATTTATAAATTTACTTCTGTTTTATTTTTTATAATATCCTCAATTTTTTTGTTTTTATGTTTTTATCCTTAATTTTCATGTTTTTGTGCTTTTATCGCTATTTCATTTGTATTTTTTTAATTTTCTATAAATGAAACATCTAATGTTTTTCCATCAAATCACATTAAAAAAAATATCTTTGATTCTATACGTAGTGTTTCTTTTAATTTATCTTAAATATAAATTAAAATTGAATCATAACATATATGTTCTATCTAAACTAATATTATTTTCTCATTCGAATAATGTTGTTATCTCTTACGATCTTACTTATCTCATTCACCCCTAATTTTATGTGTATTTTTTTTTAAAAATCATTGGGTTAATTTATATAATTAAAACATGTTAACCAAATATATACATATGTTAGTCAAGATGAGTCCCCCCCTAAGATATTTTATCAAACAAACTTTTTTAATTTTTAAAAATTAAAATAGTTTTTGGATGTTAGTAAAATACTATAGTACAATTTAATTTTTAATTAGTTTTCTACTCCTAAACACTATTATTGAATCATGAATAAATGGCCAATTTTTTTTTCTATATTACGTTTAGAGTAATTTTAGACATATCATCCATATAAATCAACTTGTATTCTAACTATTAATATGTCAATTGATAAATGGATACGGTATTTTTTTATTATTAAATTTTCTTTATCATAACCTTTAAAAGTACACATTATATAACTCATTATTTTACGACATCCTCGCTGGAAATAATTTCTAGCTCCGTTCCTGATTTATATATGTATATATTTGACACATCATTTTAAGAAAAAAATAATTATGAACTGTTATTTACGATTTGTGATTGGTCATCGGTGAAGAATGGAGGCCTAGGAATATACGTTTCCTCATGAGTTTTGGGGGTGGCGGTGGGGAATTTCCCCCACCAGGCCACCACCATTCCCTCATTGCCCATATATATATATTAGTGTTACGTTTTGACATCAGAGTCTTGAGACTTGTTGGAGAAGGAAATAGTTAGTATGCTTTCTAAGTACAAAAGTCAAAGTACAAAAGTCAGTAGTTATAGGGTTTTTAGCCGCAAGTTAGGAGAGCGTTGGCATTCTGTAAACCCCATAGATAAGTTGTGAGTTAAAACCTAGGTAGTATTGTGACTATTATTTCTCTATCATGTCTACAAGTAGTTCAAGAGTTGGGAAATAGTCTGATGATGAGAATAGTGTCTTAGGACAATCTGTAGCAAACTATGAGACTAATTGGAATGACAAAGACTTAACCAATTGACCATTGCCTAATATCCAACAACATAACATTTATAAACAATGACTTATAGATTTTAGGACTCTTCTTGGACAAAAGACTAAAGAAATCAATGTCAAATTCCAGAAAAACATATTTTCCACTAATCTTTTAAATAAAAACAGTCTGAACAATTACAACAAAATTGGTTATAACGACATGCACATAGAAAGTGTGCAAGTAGCTATCAAACCTCTATCAAACCTTTATCAAAAATCGGCCTTAATAATTCCCTATTAATTGTTCTGCATGACAAAAGGATAACCGACTATAAAGAATCCATTCTTGGAATGGTTGCGACCACCCTTACCTATGGTCCTATATATTTCCAATGCTATCCAAATTTCACTATCGCGTTAAACACAGATGAACATAAAGAAAAATGCATTGTGATTGACATACAGATCCATAGTTACAAATTTCTTGAAAGATCAAGTCCCTATAAATTAGTTTACTCTGTCCACTATCGTGTCTTAACCTCTGGCCTAATACCCAGCTTTATACCTCTCACTATTCCAACAGGATAGACCATCTGTTTTAATGTCTCCCCATCTGTCAATAATTTAGTACCCACACTAGTTAAATGGGAAAAATATCAACTTCCCTGAAGAGTGGGTCAAAGACAAAGTAGACCAACCTTGTTATAAACCTCCCACGAGAAATCTCCATGACTATATAAATGAATAAGATGGAACCCTAAGGATCTCCTTCAAATGAGACAAGTCATATAAAGAACCCAATACCTTTATATCCATTGATGATTTCCAAACAGCAAGAAATTCTTTATCCATCTTATCACGACTAAACGTTAGATAGCAAATACCTAGTCTGGTCCCAAACTTAAATCAAATATCCAGTTTAGTGGAACAATATAAACCAAGTTCCAGTAAAACTTCTGAACCTATAAATCTTGTTCCTAGAAGAAGACGCCTTACTACCATAGAGATCCCTACTCATGTCACCAGTATCCGTAAAACACCTGAACAAGTTGCTCAACCTATTAATAGTTATGACAATGAAGGACAAACTTCTCCTACTCCTTCTCAAGTTTTAACATAAATTTTTGATTCGGAATCTCTTATAAGATTCATTAATCTTCTTGATAGAGAAACAAATATTGAATATGACTTTCTTTAAGTACAACATCGATCTCATCATAACCAATACATGGAAGAAAAATATGAAAAGAATTACCCTCACAAGAAAAGAAAACAATTACATAATGGATGGATACAAAGCATTAAAAAACTCAATAAATAAATAACATTTTTTGAATGGTATATTAACAGAAAACACATCAAACATCAATGCCTTGTTCTTGACTAACCTAATATCAAGACTTATATAATTCACAGGGGAGAAGAAAAACAAGTCCATCCTCATCCTAGGCATTTTGAAATTGAATTACAAAATAAAGATCCTAATAACGACAACAATATTACTGAATACACTCCTTTTATCATATTCAATGAAACTCTATCACCCAACATTCTTTTTTCTTCACAACAAATTGGCATTATTATAAGACAAAACAATTACACCAATCTCTTCATCAATTTCTAAGGAGAACAATTAGAGAAAATTGAACTCAATATGACAAAAGCGACCACCATTTCTTCTTCTAAAGATATACCTCGAGTCTATGTTCCCCGAGAAAAAATAGACAAAAACCTGAAATCCAAACTACCTGAATATGAACTAGAAATTCTTTTATTTCCTGATATTACTAGAATCAAAAAATGCTTTGATCACTTATTAGATGAAAAAGAATTATTAAAAGCCTTAGAAGAATGACTTCAAAACCCCCAAAACCAGAAATCCAATCTCTAGAAGAAACCTTACCTCTTTCTCTAGTGAAGAAGATTTTGACAATATAAAGTTGATAGTCATAGTTATACTAGATACTATCAGAACACAAAACCATACTATCTAAGACCAACTCCTCTTGATCTCCAATATAAAGAAACTGTCCTTACAGAGCCTACACTGGTAATACTTGTTATCATTTTAATATTGATAGCCTATCAGAATATCAGATCATAACTGTCCTTAGACAAATGCATACTATATGATATATTCATATCAAAAAACAAAACATGACCCATGTTGATGTTGTCACTTCATTAGCAACAGGGTTTGAAGGCCAATTGTTTGGCTGGTGGACCCATACATTAAGCTTAAACGTCAGAACCACTATCATAAACCACACCAAAGAAATCACAATGAAAACTCCTACTACATCCCAACCAGATGGCATAGATGTCATATGCTATACCATATTAATACATTTTGTTGGAAACCGTAACAAACTTCAAGGTAAATAATTTTTAAAACTCCAAAATCTTAAGTGTAAAAAACTTAGTGATTTTAAATGGTATAAATACATATTCATGACCAGAGTTCTCCAACGACCTGATAATGCAAATTCTTATTGGAAAGAAAAATTCATATCTTGATTGTCAACCCTTTTTTCAAACAAAGTTAGGGATAGGATGGTAAAACAAATGAGCCTATCAGATTGGTCCCAAATAGATCTCAATACTTGGACCTATAGAGAAATTATAGCTACCATTAATATAACCGCTCTACAATTATATAATGATATCAGACTAAAAAACCAACTTAAAAGACAAAGACTTACCACTAAGAAGGAGCTTGGCTCTTGGTGTGAACAATTTGACTTTAACAAACTTCCTAGACACGGAAAAAAGAAATCACTCAAAGATGTCAACAAAATACAAGACATACAAAACCAAAGATTTTACCACACCCCCCTAAAAATAACAGACGCCTTAGAAAATTTTATAACAAAAAAGACAAAAATCTAAAGGATGTTTCAAATGTGGCAAAGAAGTGCACTATGCCAATAAATGCCCTGAATTAAAAAACAAGATTAGAAGTATAGATACAGATGATGACATCAAAGATAAACTCATCCAAGTTCTTTATGTTGAATCTAACTCTAGTATTGAAATATCTAGTTCCTCTGATGATGATGAAATCCTAATTATGGAAGAATCATCTGATGAAACCTCTTCTAATTCATTTTCAGAAAATAATCCTAACATACAACCTTACGTTTGCAAAGAGATCAATGTCCTTGACCAACATGATTATTCTTTTATAATAAGCATGATCGATAGTGTAGAAGATCATATTCAAAAAACAAATCATATTAGACAATTGCAATAAAGATTTCAAAGGAACCATCACCAAGTACTAATATGACACCTCATAAAGTTAGTGAACCATTAAAAAATGCACATTTTCAGACACCTAATTTTGAATAAAATGTTCTAAGTTGTTTTCAAACATCCAAAACGAGGAAAGTTAGCACAACTGACATACAAAAGGAAATCCAAAACATCAAGGAAGAATTAAAAACTATAAAGATCAATATCCAGGAGTTATAAATCCAAACCAGCACCAAGAAAAACAAATATCCCAAGAATTATATACCCACCAAACAACTCAGTTTCAATAGCTCCGATAATTCTTATACACATTCTAACATTGACAAATCAGATCATGAATTAGTGGCAAACCTTATCCAACCTGGTGAAATAAAAAATTACACCAATATTGTCAAAGAAGTCAGAATCTAAAAATGGTATATTGAAGTAGACATTAGAATTTCCAAAGACTACAACCTTAAGGTCAATGCACCAGTTGATACTGGGGTTAACTTAAATTGAATCAAAGTGGCACTCGTGCCAACAAAATATCTTGAATTGACCACCGAATCCTTATATGGAGCAAATAGGCAATAATTAGAAATACAACACAAACTCACCAATGCAAGGGTTTGTAATGCGGGAATTTGCTACACCAATGATTTTCTCATGGTAAAAACTCTATCTCAAAATGAGATTTTGGGGTTACCATTATTATATTTAATATTGTCTTTTAAAGTTACCAATGAAGGACTTGTTACAAAATATTTCGAAAAAGAAATCATTTTCCTTTTCATCTTCCCGGTCCTTGTAAAAGACTTAAATATTTTAAGAGAAAAATGTGTTCATAAAGACAACTTTATTATCCTAGAAAATTGTATTGCTAGTCTCAACAAAAAATAGGACTCTCTTTTCTCAAAGAAGATTTGAATTATGAAAGACAAAAGAAACAACTTGAGAATCCCAGTCTCCAAGAAAAAAATTGAAAAATGTAAACAACAAATAGAAAAGGAAGTATGTTCTTTCATTCTTAATGCTTTTTGGAATAGGAAAAAAATATATAGTTACTCTTCTCTATAACAAAGATTTTTCTGAAAAAAGAATACTCACAAAGGCTAGACCTATCCAAATGTCTGCTAACTGATGGAATATTACAAAAAGGAAATCCAAGACTTATTACAAAAACAACTTATTAGACATTCTAAATCTTCTTGGAGTTGTCCTGCCTTTTATGTTCAGAAGAATGCTGAAATAGAAAAGGAGTTCCTAGACCAATTATCAACTACAAATCATTAAATGATGCTCTCTAATGGATAAGATATCCAATTCCTAATAAATCTGACTTATTAAAAAGACTTACAATTATATTATATTTTCAAAATTTGATATGAAATCAGGATTTTGACAAATCTAAATTGCTGCGAAAGATCGATGTAAGACAGCTTTCACTGTTTTCTTTGGACAATATAAATGGAATGTAATACCTTTTGGACTTAAAAATGTTCCTAGTGAATTCCAATGTATTATGAATGGGATTTTCAATCCTTATACTGAATTTTCTATTATTTATATTGATGATATGCTTTTATATTCCAACAATGTTGACATATTTCTCATAACCATAAAACACCATGGTTTAGTTATTTCTGTCCCCAAAATCAATTTATTTCAAACATATATCCGATTTTTGGGTCATAATATCAAAAGATAAGTTATTATTCCTATCCAAAGAAGTCTTGATTTTGCTGACAAATTTATTGATGAAATTAAAGACAAAAAACAATTACAAAGGTTTTTGGGATGTTTAAATTATATTGCAAATTTTTACAAAGAATTACGTATTATTTGCAAACTCTTTTTCAAAGACTAAAAGCAAATCATCTACCTAGGACAGAAGAACATACTTCTGTTGTCCGACAAGTTAAGCAGCATGTTAAACGACTACCATGTATGTTCATTTGTCACCTTACTGCCCCCAAAAATATTGAAACAGATGCTTCTAAATTGGGGTATTGAGACATTCTAACGCAAGTTATTAATAACAAAGAATGCTTAGTCTGATATGTCTCGGGTTCATGAAATGAAACCCAACAGAAATATTCCACAATAAAAAAAGATGTCAAAAATCTTGTATCCAAACAAATCTTTACAAGATGAGAATCATTATTATCTACTTTTAATTTTACTATTGAACATATCAAATGGTCCGATAACAGCCTTATAGATTTATTTATCAGAGAATTTTTGTAGGGGAAGAACCATGAGTAGCAGTCGTGGAGGAAGATGTGACAGAAGTATTAGGCCACCACTATCATCGGGCAACAAGCCCACTATTAATAATGACTCATCAATGACTTATAATACTCCCCAAGACCAAGCTATAAAGACAAATATGCCCTATTACTAATATCTTAACCCAATACACCCAACCTATTACAGGCCTATCATCTAGTCACAACCCACAAAATTAATTACAATTATCCAATAGTTTTCCCCTCTCAAAGCTCATAGTACTTCTTTTAAAACTATTACCTCTTCTCGTATAAGCCCACATTATATTAAACAAGAAAAATTGGTTATCCAAAAATCAGACAAACAAGCAGTCTCCCCTACTTTTCCCAAGATCAATCATCAGACTTATCCTTACGCAATCAAACCCTTTTTCGATAGATTTTTCTCAATGGAAACACCACTATTGTTTGACTATAATTTTAAGGAACCCAAAAAACTTACGGATACTCTCATTGATCCCTTGTTTTGTAGGATTCCTGAAGACATATCAAAAAGACATATTAAAAAGACATGTTCTATGAATTTATTTTAGTCGATACTGATTCCATTTTTATATCAGATGTTTTTAACAAAATTGATAAAGAAAAATTGATTTTTAAGACAATCAAACTTTGCAAAATTATTGCTTTGGACCAATGGGGTGGTGATCCCAATAAGAAAAAGCATTTTTCCAGACTTATCCATATGTCTGATTTTTCCGATTGGGATAAAATTGATGCATGGACAAACTTTTTATATGGACAAAATCATGGCACTTCTTTGTCTTGGTTTATCTATTTTGACAAAAAAAATTCCACTTCAAATCCCCTCTGGTTTCTTGAGTGGTGGGACAAATATGGTCCAACGATTGATTTTCTCCCTCAAAATGTCAAGGAAGGTTATGGATATTGGACCACATATCTAGCAAAACCATATGAATGAGATTTCATCCCTGACCTATTACTTTTCTTTAAACATTTCAATATGACATGGATTCTCATGTTAGAATATGCGATTAATAGCTTATTGGAAATGTCAACATTCCATATTTTGGAATAAAAACAAATATCAAATGGTGAAGTGATATGAACCTAACAGAACATGGTAGAGACAGTGTTGTAAAATGGTTTTCTGATAACTCAACCCTGTGCAACAAATCTTTTGACCAATCCCAGTTTCTAACGACCGAATCTCAAAATCAGGTCAAGATTGCAGCTCCAAATATGTCAAATATATCCCAAGTTGATTTAGAATCAGACAATCAAAATAAGAATGAAGATGATTTTGATGATGAGGACCCCGCAAATTATTTCGGTCATGACTTATCACCTTCTTGGCATCTTTAGCCTCGTGAACTTAACCAGACACCTGTTATCTAAACATCATTATTACTCTGTCCTGACTTATCATCTACTTCTACTTTTCCACCGTCGACACAAACAAACAAGACATCCCCATCTACTGTTCTATTGTTGGCAGAAGAGGATAAATCACTTTAATACGACAATCTACTATTGCGTAATAGTAAAAGTTTTATGTAATTATTAAAGACTAATCAAGGTTAGCTTGACCAGAGTTATTAAAACCGGAGTTTGTCCAAGTCAAGTTAATTCCTTCCCTTTATAAAAGGAATGTTCAGACTTTTTAATTTCAGGTTCAGTTCTTTAGTTTAAAAAGCTTTGTTCATAAGCTTTTGTAATCTTTATTCTCTCTCTCTTGTAAAATTTCTGAACTCTCAATAAAAGTGTACGACTTATTTTATGTATCTTCAGTGCTGTCAGACATATTGTTTTCTTTATTGTAAATACTTTGTTCATTTCCTTTTATGTTAATTAGTTTTCTATATTTTGTTCTCTGTATTTTATTTTATTTATTAGTGTTACGTTTTGGTATCAAAACCTTGAGACTTGTTGGAGAAGGAAATAGTTAATATACTTTATAGGTGTAAAAGTTATATGAGTCTGTGTTAAGTCTAAACATTTTTTTTTATAAAAAAAACTAATATATTAACATAATCAAATTAGAGATTGGGATGATTGGATTTTAAATTCTGAATTTCGATAATCAAATTAAAAATTGAAAATATACGAATGGAGATGAAAAAAAAAAAAAAAGGGTTTAAGAGTGGGAATGAGGGAACCTTCCACCAAACGCCACACATGAGGTTTACCTAAATGACACCCGGTTTATCTAAATGAGTTTTAGGGGAGGTGGTGGGGGATCCATAGACGAATGGGGGTGGGGTGACAGTGGGTGGGACCCTCCCTCCCCCGGTGGGCCCCATGCCCATCTCCTAATTTGGAGCAAACTAACTCGTTTATGTATGGCAAGGTGGCGCAGACAGCCAAAGAAGAAACGGAGACATATTAGAGTACTGTCTATCAGTTGCTGTCATACACCATCCAAAATAAATAATTTTGGGTGTGAAGTATGAACGTGAATACGTGATCGAGTTTGTGAATTTATGATATTAATTATTAAACCAATTCATTCTTTGTCTCTTTGATGATATGAGACTATTTCAATCAACGTTTTTTTTTATTTCATATTACCCATATCAGTTCGAACTCAAAAAATTTGTATTTAAATATTGAAACATGTATTTGTCAAATGGAATGTCAACCCATCTAATTCTCAGAAGCCAGACAAACATTACTGTTCATTCTTCTTTTGATTTTTATAAATCAAAATATAATCAAAGCTGAGACCACCACAACTCAATAAAAATAAAAAATAAAAACAAACCAGTAGGTCATGGTCTACTTCTAATGTATACCAATCAAAACCATACCATCAACTATTAATTAATGAATAATGTTCAATGTAATTTAATGGTGCATAATGTTTTCTCAATCTTACTATGTTTTTAGTTGCCACAACTGACTGAAGGTGATACGTTAAAATTTAAAATAAACATTGTATTGCATACTTGCAGTTGATTTTTAACCTCTTATAAAGATCGTTTGACATGACTTTGGTTGACTTATTAAAATAATTACCATGATCCATAAGATTTAAACAAAAATATTAATAATATATATAACAAAATTGACTTAAAAAAAATCTAAGACACGGTGGGTGAGCCGCGTATACAATTTAGACTTGTAATCTCTTAAGGTAACATGCAATTCTGAATTTTCAATATTTTTACCACTGTACCTGCCAGTACAGTTAGTTGATAGTTAAGTCTTCAATCTCTATATATGGTATCATTATTTTTCATTTTCCATGGCTAAAACATGTAAGAAAAAACACATGTCAATTCATATCAGGTGTAACCACCCGAGACAAATTATCAGTTTCAAGAATTCAAGTTGGTAATCGGGTCAACCCATTTAGTCCATTTATAAAAATAGTTCATATTAGGTTTCATTAATGGATTGACGGTTGATTAATGGTATCCATGGTTCGGTTAAACCGGTGGTTCCGAATTGGAATCATAAAGTCAAAACTGTAACCAAAACCGTGATCATAACCAACCAGTTTGGTTTACAGTTTTACCTTCCTACGGAACCGAAACCGACGGTTTCAAACCAGAACCGAACCGTAGACACCATTACGGTTGACCCATGTAACCCATTTATAAAATAGTAAATTTATAATATCAAATTACATACCAGAATAATTGAAATTTTACTCATGGTATTAATATATAATAGATCCTGTGGAAGTTAATGTATTAAAAGGGTTAATACCTGACCCGTTTATTAAATGTGTCGCAATTCGCAAATCAATCAGAGTAACTTATTTAACTAATTATATCAAGTTTATAGGGATTATTCCGTTTAATTAAATACATCATTTCAGATTAAGGGTATCTTTTACAAGAGAGCTTATTGTTAGTTAAGCTTTTAACAAAAAAAAAATAAACAAATTTTGATTATATGAATTATAAAAAAGGTGTTGACAATAATGTATTTTTTAAAATAGTTTTTGGTTTTATAAATTACAAAAAATGTGTTGACAATGTAAGCTTTTATAAAAGGTAATTGAGATAATTCCATATATTAAAAAAAACCGTTTTGAGTTTTGTAAAAAAAATAAAAAATCAAAACAGCTTCTAATATTAAAAAAAAAGTTTTTAGCCCCTTCAAAAGTCATACCAAACACATATTAAGTGTGTGTTTTGTATGACTTTTGTAAGGATTAATTGCGTTTTTTTAATATTAAAAACTATTTTGATTTTTTTTAATTGTTTAACAAAACTCAAAACATGTTTTTTAATATATTAATTGTCTTAACTCTTAATTACCCATTACAAAAGTCATTTTATGTCTATTTGGATAAACCCAAAATTTAGGTTTATCAAAAAGTTTAATTTTCTTTTAGGTTTTTTAAAACATATGAATTATCTCTACCATTTATAAATTTTAGATATTTTACTATACAACTACTTTATTATAAATACATTGTCAACACCCATTTTATAATTCATACAATCAAAAGATATTTTTAAAAATACATTCTCAACGTATTTATTTTGTAAGCAACCAAAAGCTTTTGTTTATTCTAAAAGCTCTATTTGAAAATCATACCAAATACGCTTTAAGTATAAATGGAGGGTTGAGCCTGGGCTTCAATTTGACCCTAGATGCTAGCATATCGGGAGAAACTACATGCATCTTCAAGACAAAGTGTGATAATTATGAACGAGGTTTTCAATATTTTAAAACAGTGAATCCAATTATAGAAATTAAAAATTGGTTAGAGTAATGTCCCCATATCCTAACTTGTTAATTTGTGCAATTAAAAAAAAAAAATTATTAGACATGTGATTCCATCGGTCAATGCCGCTGCAACTTGTTATAGTGGAAGACTGGAAGTAGTTTAAAAGAAACGATTATCATGCAGTCAATTTGTCTCTCAATCATATCAGATCAAAATTTGATTTATAAACGAATTTCGGATCATCTCACACAAATTATTAATTGGGCCGGCCTAATTATAAAGTTTTGGGCAGCCGGTCCATTCCAAGATCTAACCTTCGAAGCTAGGTTTAAAAACAGAGACGGTTCTCTCTCACTCTCGACGCGTGTTTCGAGTCGTGTCGTACTTTGCCTCACATTGACATTTTCACAAACATCTGGAGCCATAAACGACATTTCGAAAAGGTACTGTCGAGTCTAGATTGCTGCCACACATTTGTTTACGATCTTATTACTCGCTAGTGTCTTGTTCCGCTTATCATGGCTATCAAGTTTGTAGAAACAGCAGTTTTAGCTAATAGACTCTACGTGTTTGATTATTTGTCTCTGAGAAGTGCTTGGTACAGACAACCTTCAATTTGGTGGTCGCAGAATAGATTAATGACCACTAGTAAGCGTGTCCAAGACCGGAGCAGGAACAAGAGAATCAATGCACTTGAGATTGCAACTGAGAAGTGGAAAACATACTCTAAAGTGAAGGTTGTAATTGAAGTTTTGAAGAAAGAACCTGAAATGGTAATACCAGTTAGATCACTAAGTCAATACAGGAATCAAATTAATCTTCCAAAACCTTTTAAGTTGGCTGATTTTATTAGAAAATCACCCAAGCTCTTTGAATTGTATAAGGATCCAAATGGGTTGTTGTGGTGTGGAATGACTAAAGAAGCTGAGGAATTGATTGAAGAAGAGGATAGGTTACTTGAGGAGCACTCAGACATAGCTGCTGAGTATGTTACTAGGCTTTTGATGATGTGTGCCGATAAACGTTTACCGTTGGAAAAGATTGCTCATTTTAGAAGAGATTTTGGCTTGCCACTTGATTTTAGGAATGAGTGGGTGCATAAGTATCCTCAACTCTTCAAAGTTGTCAAATGTAAGGATGAAGATGAAAATGTAGTTGAGTATTTGGAACTAATATCTTGGAATCCCGATTGGGCTATCACGGAGTTGGAGAAGCAGGCATTGGGATTAACCGGAGCAGGTGGAGGTCATACACAGGGAATGCTGTCGTTGCCTTTTCCTTTGAAGTTTCCTTCCGACTTCAAGAAAGTGTATAGACACGCGGGAAAGATTGAACATTTTCAAAAGAGGTCTTATTTGTCTCCGTATGCAGACGCCAAGGAGCTCAAAGCTGGCTCTTTAGAATTCGATAAGAGGGCAGTCGCGGTTATGCATGAACTTCTTAGCTTTACCATCGAGAAGAGATTGGTCACTGACCATCTCACTCATTTTCGTAGGGAACTTGTTATGCCACAGAAGTTGATGAGACTTCTATTGAAGCATTTTGGTATTTTTTATGTATCGGAGAGGGGAAAAAGATTTAGCGTGTTTCTAACACAAGCTTATGAAAATTCTGAGTTGATTGAAAAGGGTCCATTAGTTCTCTGGAAGGAAAAAATCCTGAGTCTTTGTGGCTATAGAGGAAAGAGGAAGCCGATTCAAAGCTTTAGTGACTTATCAGACATGGAGGATAACAATTTGGTTGAACAAGAGGAGACCTTGGACGCTTTCGAGGATGCTTCACTTGCAGACAACGACGATGAGATGGAGATTGAAGAAGTTTGCAGTGCACACGAGGATACTGAAACATCTTGAAGTGGTAAAACTCTTTTCTATTGTAATTAGGTTGTCTACCTTAATTTATCATACATTCTTTAATGAAATTCACTGAGCATTATCTCTTTAATCTTTAGAAGAATTACATTTCGATGTTTACGAAAGCTCACGATTGGTTAGGCATAAAACTGATCCCAGATTTGGTTGCTTCTTTGTCATCAACCAATTAACATAAAATCATCTATAAGAGATAATTCATTTTAATGCATATGAATTTTATTGCTTTCAATCTCAGACCGACTGCAGTATACTAATTACCGAGTCTTTATTATTGCTTTTGAACTGCTGAAATGATCTGCTTGACTGCTTGTGGGTTGCCATTGAAATTGCAATATCACAGCAGTTGGAAAGTCTCAATAAATCAATAGGATAGATGGACTATGGAGTCATTATGTGACCAAAATATCTGAACTATTAAAGCCATTGAAAGACATATAGCTAACAAGTTGCTGCTTCCTAGTCTCCTCTGTCCTCGTCTTTGCCAAATTTCAACCCTGCTCACTCTTAAGAGGAAGCTGGTTTCAATCCGCCATGATTGGTCAAATCTTACCTCAAGAATATGTCTATTTTTCCTTACAAATACTTCTTAGGAAGTTAAATTACTCCTTTTGACCTATGATACTGTCTTGTCTTAATTCTTGTCTTAATTTCCTCTTAATGTCTTGTCTAGATCATCACAGTCTCAACCAGAACATCAATTATTAGTAATTTGGCATATGTCAGGAGCTTATGTCAAGCTTATCTATAAAGAGTGAGGTTTAATTAGTATTATGTTTCTCACCCTTACACAACGAGGTTGTATTTCCTAGTTATAATGTTATTAATGTAAAATATCTTCCTCCCTCATTTATTAACATATGGATAGTAGGCCAACAAGTTAGCTAAACATGATTTTCAGCTATCTAAGTTGTGTCTAAGAATGCTTTCTGTAAAAGTACGTATGAACTTTCTAATAAAACTGAGGTAGGACCAACACAAGAGATAAGAAATAGATAGAAACTTTTAGAGAGAAGTAGAGAGAATTAGGGATTGGAAATAGAAGTGGCATATTTATAGTTGACGAAATGATAAACATCTAACTCCTGATAAAGATAAAACAAAACTTAACTTATCTCTAAAAGAGATAATTATTTTCAAGATAAATATGATAACTAATAATATCATCTAATAGTGTTTATCTAGTTCCCCCTCAAAAACTCTTATCAATTGCATATTTTTAATTTGTTTACAATCATTTGTTTGAAAAAAACTTGTTTTGTAACATAAAAATCTTTTGAATAGATAATAAGGAGGTATTTCTTTTTTCTTTTCTTAAATCTTAATAGGTTTTAAAACTTCCTTGCATATTTGTTTTCTTTTTTAACAAATGTTGAGTGCCTGTGGTTTGCTTTTACCTTTATATAAGAGCATCTCTAATGTTGTACCAAAATTGTATACCAATGTTAAAATTTAGTATTGAGTGTTTATATAAGAGCATCTCCAATGTTATATCAAATTTGTATATCAATGTTAAAATTTAGTATCGAGTGTAAAAATCTTTCTTCAATGCAGTGCTAAATACCATGTCAAATTTGGCATATGCTAAACTTTGTGTCAAATTTAGCATACAATATAGCATGTGTCAAATTTGGCACAACAATAGATGTCCCTTTTTAAATTCCAAAAATACCATTATTTATATATTTTAAATATTTTAAATTATTTAAATTTAATGCATATTAATGTTATTTCAATCCAATTTATTTCATTAGCAACAATTTAAAAAAAAAATGATTATCCATTAATGCATTAATGGTATTAATTAACTTTTATAAGTTTAATGAATAAAATATAGTATTTGAGTTTAACTTTTGACATTGTATATCGGAGTACAACACTGATTTATTGTGCCAAATATAGTATTTGACACAAATTTAATATTGTGAATAACATCGGCGTTGGAGATGGTCTAACCTTTCAATACTTTTATTTGGATTGGTATTTGTTGAGTATTCCATTAATTTAACGATTTAAACTTGTTAAAGTAAATCGAATTGTGTTTGATATAAAATTTATTTTAAACAGAAGTAGTTTTTTCATTAACATTTTAAAATAAATATTTTTTATGAAAATACTTGTAGAAACTAGACCGCAGTATAGAGGAGGTACATGTCGGCAACAAGAGGCTGGAGGTTTGTTGCCGTAGAGCCACGGCCACTGGCGAGGACGAGGATGAAACCACCCATTACCTATAGCGGGGAGTAGAGGTGATAATTAATTCATATGAATATGATGTTAAAAGTGGAACCGAATAGAAAAGTTGTGCAGTTTTTTGCTCTTTTAGTTTCGTCAATGTTTCTAACTTCTCTTCGATAGTTTATTTATTTCCCCGTAATTTTTTTGGCCTAATTCTTCTGATCATCGATTCAACTTCTGATACACATATTTTATGTTGTAAATTTTAATCTCTTATTTATTTATTAAATTATGACTACCAGATTTCAATCATTTATTCATTTATATATTATTGAAAATTAATTTCAAATTTTGTATTAAAAAATAACTTCAACTTCATGAATTAAATATTAATTTTTAATCTGGATTCCCTAACTAAAAATGAAAATCACAATTAAAAAAAAAAATCTGAAAACAAAACAAAAATATATGGCTGAGATGAAATACTATTTAATCGAATTGGAACAGAATAATTTATTATCTCTCAAAAAAATCAGAACCGAATCTATTTTTTTTTTGGACGGGATAATTTAAATCCAATCTGATTGCCACGTAGCTCCTTCCATGTAAAATATTTGCGTTATAATATGGTATGGATTGGAAGTTTTTTTGGGTTAAATTAGAAAGAGTTTGAATTATTTATTGGTTTAAGGATATTTTCATAACGATAAAATAAGGTTGGTCCGATATAAATCATCTCACGTCCATACGAGGAGGACGTGGGTTCGAGTAACGTAAAAGTGAGTTTCAGATTCGATATTTCTACCCTAATATCAACTATTTCGTTTTCTTTTCTTGATTCCGAGCATTGATATAACAAAAAATAATATGTCTTTCAAAAGTGATTCATCAAACAAAGATAAAAGAGGGGAGCCATATTTCATGGTTCAGACTATCAACAACATTATGGTGAAGATTCGAGGACGAATCCTTTTGAAGAGAGGGGGAATGATGAGAATCAAGAAAGCGTCACCAAAGGATCCATTGCATATTCCAGTTGGGCCAATTACATGAAAGAAATAGGATCAAATAAGCATTTATTGATGGGCTGATTCTGAGTTGTTAAAGTCCAAATTCGGCTAACATGAAGACCAAGCCTTAATTAATGTCATCAAGACAATGGATTGGGCCGAATAAGGAAGACTTGGACATGTGGTACAAGCTAGGAGAATAGTCAACTTTGGCTGATTTATTTCCTTTTAATTTCCAAAGAATAATAGTAGATTTGTTTCCCAAATTAAGGGGCTGATTTGTTTCCAAATTAAGGGGCTGATTTGTTTCCAAATTTAGCTTTCCAATTAGGAAGCAAGTCAATAGTTGCTAGTTTATTATTTATTTTTTTCCTAAATTTGTTTGCATTTATTTTCATGATTATAAGGCATTAATTGCCTAATATTTATTCCCTTTTAGGTCTTAGATATTTTTAGTATAAACGAGACCAATTGATGTAATTTGAGGATAGATTTTGAATTGAAATAAATTTGAGAGAATTTTCTCTTTGGTTCTTTATAGAACTTGTGAACTTATCAAGGTTCTAGCGTGTGGCGTTCAAACCTTGACTTATCACTCACATTCTTTCTTATTCTTGAGTGTGGCGTCTACAACTTTCTTGATACCGTTGGTTCTTACCTCTTTATAGGTAACGGGTCGCGGTCCGATAATATTCTTGTTTAAAAACTTGATTAGAAAACGATCATTCGTTACCATATATTGGTTCCGGGTCTCACTGCTCTTTGTGAGGTTCATATCAGTTGGTATTAGAGCTTAGGCTTCTAAATCAGGTTTAATCTATCATTGTTCTTATTCTTCTATTTTTCTATTTGATAAAAAAAAATCAGATTTTTTTTTAAAAATAAAAGTTTGATTAGTTTCAATATAAAAAAAAAAGATCCAACAAAAAATAGTACATTTCTTTTAGGTTGTGTAGTTGAACTTATATCAACTATTTCGTTTTCTTTTCTTGATTCCGAGCATTGATATAACAAAAAAAAAATATGTCTTTCAAAAGTGATTCATCAAACAAAGATAAAAGAAGGGAGACATATTTCATGGTTCAGACTATCAACAACATTATGGTGAAGATTCGAGGACGAATCCTTTTGAAGAGAGGGGGAATGATGAGAATCAAGAAGCGTCACCAAAGGATCCATTGCATATTCCAGTTGGGCCAATTACATGAAAGAAATAGGATCAAAGAAGCATTTATTGATGGGCTGATTCTGAGTTGTTAAAGTCCAAATTCGGCTCACATGAAGACCAAGCCTTAATTAATGTCATCAAGACATAGGATTGGGCCGCATAAGGAAGACTTGGACATGTGGTACAAGCTAGAAGAATAGTAAACTTTGGCTGATTTATTTCCTTTTAATTTCCAAAGAATAATAGTTGATTTTTTTCCCAAATTAAGGGGCTGATTTGTTTCCAGATTTAGCTTTCCAATTAGGAAGCAAGTCAATAGTTGCTAGTTTAGTATTTATTTATTTCCTAAATTTGTTTGCATTTATTTTCATGATTATAAGGCATTAATTGCCTAATATTTATTCCCTTTTAGGTCTTAGATAATTTTAGTATAAAAGGGACCAATTTATGTAATTTAAGGATAGATTTTGAATTGAAATAAATTTGAGAGAATTTTCTCTTTGGTTCTTTATAGAACTTGTGAACTTATCAAGGTTCTACCTTGTGGCGTTCAAACCTTGACTTATCACTCACATTCTTTGTTATTCTTGAGTGTGGCGTCTACAACTTTCTTGATACCGTTGGTTCTTACCTCTTTATAGGTAACGGGTCGCGGTCCGATAATATTCTTGTTTAAAAACTTGATTAGAAAACGATCCTTCGTTACCATATATTGGTTCTGGGTCTCACTGCTCTTGGTGAGGTTCATATCAGTTGGTATCAGAGCTTAGGCTTCTAAATAAGGTTTAATCTATCATTGTTATTCTTCTTCTATTTTTCTATTTGATAAAAAAAAATCAGATTTTTTTTTTTTAAAAAAAGCTTGATTAGTTCAGTTATAAAAAAAAAGATCCAACAAAAAACAGTATATTTCTTTTAGGTTGTGTAGTTGAACTTATATCAACTATTTCGTTTTCTTTTCTTGATTCCGAGCATTGATATAACAAAAAATAATATGTCTTTCCAAAGTGATTCATCAAACAAAGATAAAAGAGGGGAGCCATATTTCATGGTTCAGACTATCAACAACATTATGGTGAAGATTCGAGGACGAATCCTTTTGAAGAGAGGGGGAATGATGTGAATCAAGAAGCGTCACCAAAAAATCCATTGCATATTCCAGTTGGGCCAATTACATGAAAGAAATAGGATCAAAGAAGCATTTATTGATGGGCTGATTCTGAGTTGTTAAAGTCCAAATTCGGCTCACATGAAGACCAAGCCTTAATTAATGTCATCAAGACAACGGATTGGGCCGAATAAGGAATACTTGGAAATGTGGTACAAGCTAGGAGAATAGTCAACTTTGGCTGATTTATTTCCTTTTCCAAAGAATAATAGTTGATTTGTTTCCCAAATTAAGGGGCTGATTTGTTTCCAGATTTAGCTTTCCAATTAGGAAGCAAGTCAATAGTTGCTAGTTTAGTATTTATTTATTTCCTAAATTTGTTTGCATTTATTTTCATGATTATAAGGCATTAATTGCCTAATATTTATTCCCTTTTAGGTCTTAGATAATTTTAGTATAAAAGAGACCAATTTATGTAATTTAAGGATAGATTTTGAATTGAAATAAATTTGAGAGAATTTTCTCTTTGGTTCTTTATAGAACTTGTGAACTTATCAAGGTTCTACCTTGTGGCGTTCAAACCTTGACTTATCACTCACATTCTTTGTTATTCTTGAGTGTGGCGTCTACAACTTTCTTGATACCGTTGGTTCTTACCTCTTTATAGGTAACGGGTCGCGGTCCGATAATATTCTTGTTTAAAAACTTGATTAGAAAACGATCCTTCGTTACCATATATTGGTTCTGGGTCTCACTGCTCTTGGTGAGGTTCATATCAGTTGGTATCAGAGCTTAGGCTTCTAAATAAGGTTTAATCTATCATTGTTCTTCTTCTTCTATTTTTCTATTTGATAAAAAAAAATCAGATTTTTTTTTTTAAAAAAAAAGCTTGATTAGTTCAGTTATAAAAAAAAAGATCCAACAAAAAACAGTATATTTCTTTTAGGTTGTGTAGTTGAACTTATATCAACTATTTCGTTTTCTTTTCTTGATTCCGAGCATTGATATAACAAAAAATAATATGTCTTTCCAAAGTGATTCATCAAACAAAGATAAAAGAGGGGAGCCATATTTCATGGTTCAGACTATCAACAACATTATGGTGAAGATTCGAGGACGAATCCTTTTGAAGAGAGGGGGAATGATGTGAATCAAGAAGCGTCACCAAAAAATCCATTGCATATTCCAGTTGGGCCAATTACATGAAAGAAATAGGATCAAAGAAGCATTTATTGATGGGCTGATTCTGAGTTGTTAAAGTCCAAATTCGGCTCACATGAAGACCAAGCCTTAATTAATGTCATCAAGACAATGGATTGGGCCGAATAAGGAATACTTGGAAATGTGGTACAAGCTAGGAGAATAGTCAACTTTGGCTGATTTATTTCCTTTTCCAAAGAATAATAGTTGATTTGTTTCCCAAATTAAGGGGCTGATTTGTTTCCAGATTTAGCTTTCCAATTAGGAAGCAAGTCAATAGTTGCTAGTTTAGTATTTATTTATTTCCTAAATTTGTTTGCATTTATTTTCATGATTATAAGGCATTAATTGCCTAATATTTATTCCCTTTTAGGTCTTAGATAATTTTAGTATAAAAGGGACCAATTTATGTAATTTAAGGATAGATTTTGAATTGAAATAAATTTGAGAGAATTTTCTCTTTGGTTCTTTATAGAACTTGTGAACTTATCAAGGTTCTACCTTGTGGCGTTCAAACATTGACTTATCACTCACATTCTTTCTTATTCTTGAGTGTGGCGTCTACAACTTTCTTGATACCGTTGGTTCTTACCTCTTTATAGGTAACGGGTCGCGGTCCGATAATATTCTTGTTTAAAAACTTGATTAGAAAACGATCCTTCGTTACCATATATTGGTTCTGGGTCTCACTGCTCTTGGTGAGGTTCATATCAGTTGGTATCAGAGCTTAGGCTTCTAAATCAGGTTTAATCTATCATTGTTCTTCTTCTTCTATTTTTCTATTTGATAAAAAAAAATCAGATTTTTTTTTTTAAAAAAAGTTTGATTAGTTTCGTTATAAAAAAAAAGATCCAACAAAAAACAGTACATTTCTTTTAGGTTGTGTAGTTGAACTTATATCAACTATTTCGTTTTCTTTTCTTGATTCCGAGCATTGATATAACAAAAAATAATATGTCTTTCAAAAGTGATTCATCAAACAAAGATAAAAGAGGGGAGCCATATTTCATGGTTCAGACTATCAACAACATCATGGTGAAGATTCGAGGACGAATCCTTTTGAAGAGAGGGGGAATGATGAGAATCAAGAAGCGTCACCAAAAAATCCATTGCATATTCCAGTTGGGCCAATTACATGAAAGAAATAGGATCAAAGAAGCATTTATTGATGGGCTGATTCTGAGTTGTTAAAGTCCAAATTCGTCTCACATGAAGACCAAGCCTTAATTAATGTCATCAAGACAATGGATTGGGCCGAATAAGGAATACTTGGAAATGTGGTACAAGCTAGGAGAATAGTCAACTTTGGCTGATTTATTTCCTTTTAATTTCCAAAGAATAATATTTGATTTGTTTCCCAAATTAAGGGGCTGATTTGTTTCCAGATTTAGCTTTCCAATTAGGAAGCAAGTCAATAGTTGCTAGTTTAGTATTTATTTATTTCCTAAATTTGTTTGCATTTATTTTCATGGTTATAAGGCATTAATTGCCTAATATGTATTCCCTTTTAGGTCTTAGATATTTTTAGTATAAAAGGGACCAATTTATGTAATTTAAGGATAGATTTTGAATTGAAATAAATTTGAGAGAATTTTCTCTTTGGTTCTTTATAGAACTTGTGAACTTATCAAGGTTCTACCTTGTGGCGTTCAAACCTTGACTTATCACTCATATTCTTTCTTATTCTTGAGTGTGGCGTCTACAACTTTCTTGATACCATTGGTTCTTACCTATTTATAGGTAACGGGTCGCGGTCCGATAATATTCGTGTTTAAAAACTTGATTAGAAAACGATCCTTCGTTACCATATATTGGTTTTGGGTCTCACTGCTCTTGGTGAGGTTCATATCAGTTGGTATCAGAGCTTAGGCTTCTAAATAAAGTTTAATCTATCATTGTTCTTCTTCTTCTATTTTTCTATTTGATAAAAAAAAATCAGATTTTTTTTTTTTAAAAAAAAGTTTGATTAGTTTCGTTATAAAAAAAAAGATCCAACAAAAAACAGTACATTTCTTTTAGGTTGTGTAGTTGAACTTATATCAACTATTTCGTTTTCTTTTCTTGATTCCGAGCATTGATATAACAAAAAATAATATGTCTTTCAAAAGTGATTCATCAAACAAAGATAAAAGAGGGGAGCCATATTTCATGGTTCAGACTATCAACAACATTATGGTGAAGATTCGAGGACGAATCCTTTTGAAGAGAGTGGGAATGATGAGAATCAAGAAGCGTCACCAAAAAATCCATTGCATATTCCAGTTGGGCCAATTACATGAAAGAAATAGGATCAAAGAAGCATTTATTGATGGGCTGATTCTGAGTTGTTAAAGTCCAAATTCGGCTCACATGAAAACCAAGCCTTAATTAATGTCATCAAGACAATGGATTGGGCCGAATAAGGAATACTTGGAAATGTGGTACAAGCTAGGAGAATAGTCAACTTTGGCTGATTTATTTCCTTTTAATTTCCAAAGAATAATAGTTGATTTGTTTCCCAAATTAAGGGGCTGATTTGTTTCCAGATTTAGCTTTCCAATTAGGAAGCAAGTCAATAGTTGCTAGTTTAGTATTTATTTATTTCCTAAATTTGTTTGCATTTATTTTCATGATTATAAGGCATTAATTGCCTAATATTTATTCCCTTTTAGGTCTTAGATATTTTTAGTATAAAAGGGACCAATTGATGTAATTTGAGGATAGATTTTGAATTGAAATAAATTTGAGAGAATTTTCTCTTTGGTTCTTTATAGAACTTGTGAACTTATCAAGGTTCTACCTTGTGGCGTTCAAACCTTGACTTATCACTCATATTCTTTCTTATTCTTGAGTGTGGCGTCTACAACTTTCTTGATACCATTGGTTCTTACCTCTTTATAGGTAACGGGTCGCGGTCCGATAATATTCGTGCTAAAAAACTTGATTAGAAAACGATCCTTCGTTACCATATATTGGTTCTGGGTCTCACTGCTCTTGGTGAGGTTCATATCAGTTGGTATCAGAGCTTAGGCTTCTAAATAAGGTTTAATCTATCATTGTTCTTCTTCTTCTATTTTTCTATTTGATAAAAAAAAATAAGATTTAAAAAAAAAAAAAAAGTTTGATTAGTTTCGTTATAAAAAAAAAGATCCAACAAAAAACAGTACATTTCTTTTAGGTTGTGTAGTTGAACTTATATCAACTATTTCGTTTTCTTTTCTTGATTCCGAGCATTGATATAACAAAAAATAATATGTCTTTCAAAAGTGATTCATCAAACAAAGATAAAAGAGGGGAGCCATATTTCATGGTTCAGACTATCAACAACATTATGGTGAAGATTCGAGGACGAATCCTTTTGAAGAGAGGGGGAATGATGAGAATCAAGAAGCGTCACCAAAAAATCCATTGCATATTCCAGTTGGGCCAATTACATGAAAGAAATAGGATCAAAGAAGCATTTATTGATGGGCTGATTCTGAGTTGTTAAAGTCCAAATTCGGCTCACATGAAGACCAAGCCTTAATTAATTTCATCAAGACAATGGATTGGGCCGAATAAGGAATACTTGGAAATGTGGTACAAGCTAGGAGAATAGTCAACTTTGGCTGATTTATTTCCTTTTAATTTCCAAAGAATAATAGTTGATTTGTTTCCCAAATTAAGGGTCTTATTTGTTTCCACATTTAGCTTTCCAATTAGGAAGCAAGTCAATAGTTGCTAGTTTAGTATTTATTTATTTCCTAAATTTGTTTGCATTTATTTTCATGATTATAAGGCATTAATTGCCTAATATTTATTCCCTTTTAGGTCTTAGATAATTTTAGTATAAAAGGGACCAATTTATGTAATTTAAGGATAGATTTTGAATTGAAATAAATTTGAGAGAATTTTCTCTTTGGTTCTTTATAGAACTTGTGAACTTATCAAGGTTCTACCTTGTGGCGTTCAAACATTGACTTATCACTCACATTCTTTCTTATTCTTGAGTGTGGCGTCTACAACTTTCTTGATACCGTTGGTTCTTACCTCTTTATAGGTAACGGGTCGCGGTCCGATAATATTCTTGTTTAAAAACTTGATTAGAAAACGATCCTTCGTTACCATATATTGGTTCTGGGTCTCACTGCTCTTGGTGAGGTTCATATCAGTTGGTATCAGAGCTTAGGCTTCTAAATCAGGTTTAATCTATCATTGTTCTTCTTCTTCTATTTTTCTATTTGATAAAAAAAAATCAGATTTTTTTTTTTAAAAAAAGTTTGATTAGTTTCGTTATAAAAAAAAAGATCCAACAAAAAACAGTACATTTCTTTTAGGTTGTGTAGTTGAACTTATATCAACTATTTCGTTTTCTTTTCTTGATTCCGAGCATTGATATAACAAAAAATAATATGTCTTTCAAAAGTGATTCATCAAACAAAGATAAAAGAGGGGAGCCATATTTCATGGTTCAGACTATCAACAACATTATGGTGAAGATTCGAGGACGAATCCTTTTGAAGAGAGGGGGAATGATGAGAATCAAGAAGCGTCACCAAAAGATCCATTGCATATTCCAGTTGGGCCAATTACATGAAAGAAATAGGATCAAAGAAGCATTTATTGATGGGCTGATTCTGAGTTGTTAAAGTCCAAATTCGGCTCACATGAAGACCAAGCCTTAATTAATGTCATCAAGACAATGGATTGGGCCGAATAAGGAATACTTGGAAATGTGGTACAAGCTAGGAGAATAGTCAACTTTGGCTGATTTATTTCCTTTTAATTTCCAAAGAATAATAGTTGATTTGTTTCCCAAATTAAGGGGCTGATTTGTTTCCAGATTTAGCTTTCCAATTAGGAAGCAAGTCAATAGTTGCTAGTTTAGTATTTATTTATTTCCTAAATTTGTTTGCATTTATTTTCATGGTTATAAGGCATTAATTGCCTAATATGTATTCCCTTTTAGGTCTTAGATATTTTTAGTATAAAAGGGACCAATTTATGTAATTTAAGGATAGATTTTGAATTGAAATAAATTTGAGAGAATTTTCTCTTTGGTTCTTTATAGAACTTGTGAACTTATCAAGGTTCTACCTTGTGGCGTTCAAACCTTGACTTATCACTCATATTCTTTCTTATTCTTGAGTGTGGCGTCTACAACTTTCTTGATACCATTGGTTCTTACCTATTTATAGGTAACGGGTCGCGGTCCGATAATATTCGTGTTTAAAAACTTGATTAGAAAACGATCCTTCGTTACCATATATTGGTTCTGGGTCTCACTGCTCTTGGTGAGGTTCATATCAGTTGGTATCAGAGCTTAGGCTTCTAAATAAGGTTTAATCTATCATTGTTCTTCTTCTTCTATTTTTCTATTTGATAAAAAAAAATCAGATTTTTTTTTTTAAAAAAAAGTTTGATTAGTTTCGTTATAAAAAAAAAGATCCAACAAAAAACAGTACATTTCTTTAGGTTGTGTAGTTGAACTTATATCAACTATTTCGTTTTCTTTTCTTGATTCCGAGCATTGATATAACAAAAAATAATATGTCTTTCAAAAGTGATTCATCAAACAAAGATAAAAGAGGGGAGCCATATTTCATGGTTCAGACTATCAACAACATTATGGTGAAGATTCGAGGACGAATCCTTTTGAAGAGAGGGGGAATGATGAGAATCAAGAAGCGTCACCAAAAAATCCATTGCATATTCCAGTTGGGCCAATTACATGAAAGAAATAGGATCAAAGAAGCATTTATTGATGGGCTGATTCTGAGTTGTTAAAGTCCAAATTCGGCTCACATGAAGACCAAGCCTTAATTAATGTCATCAAGACAATGGATTGGGCCGAATAAGGAATACTTGGAAATGTGGTACAAGCTAGGAGAATAGTCAACTTTGGCTGATTTATTTCCTTTTAATTTCCAAAGAATAATAGTTGATTTGTTTCCCAAATTAAGGGGCTGATTTGTTTCCAGATTTAGCTTTCCAATTAGGAAGCAAGTCAATAGTTGCTAGTTTAGTATTTATTTATTTCCTAAATTTGTTTGCATTTATTTTCATGATTATAAGGCATTAATTGCCTAATATTTATTCCCTTTTAGGTCTTAGATATTTTTAGTATAAAAGGGACCAATTGATGTAATTTGAGGATAGATTTTGAATTGAAATAAATTTGAGAGAATTTTCTCTTTGGTTCTTTATAGAACTTGTGAACTTATCAAGGTTCTACCTTGTGGCGTTCAAACCTTGACTTATCACTCATATTCTTTCTTATTCTTGAGTGTGGCGTCTACAACTTTCTTGATACCATTGGTTCTTACCTCTTTATAGGTAACGGGTCGCGGTCCGATAATATTCGTGCTTAAAAACTTGATTAGAAAACGATCCTTCGTTACCATATATTGGTTCTGGGTCTCACTGCTCTTGGTGAGGTTCATATCAGTTGGTATCAGAGCTTAGGCTTCTAAATAAGGTTTAATCTATCATTGTTCTTCTTCTTCTATTTTTCTATTTGATAAAAAAAAATAAGATTTTTTTTTTTTAAAAAAAAAGTTTGATTAGTTTCGTTATAAAAAAAAAGATCCAACAAAAAACAGTACATTTCTTTTAGGTTGTGTAGTTGAACTTATATCAACTATTTCGTTTCCTTTTCTTGATTCCGAGCATTGATATAACAAAAAATAATATGTCTTTCAAAAGTGATTCATCAAACAAAGATAAAAGAGGGGAGCCATATTTCATGGTTCAGACTATCAACAACATTATGGTGAAGATTCGAGGACGAATCCTTTTGAAGAGAGGGGGAATGATGAGAATCAAGAAGCGTCACCAAAAAATCCATTGCATATTCCAGTTGGGCCAATTACATGAAAGAAATAGGATCAAAGAAGCATTTATTGATGGGCTGATTCTGAGTTGTTAAAGTCCAAATTCGGCTCACATGAAGACCAAGCCTTAATTAATGTCATCAAGACAATGGATTGGGCCGAATAAGGAATACTTGGAAATGTGGTACAAGCTAGGAGAATAGTCAACTTTGGCTGATTTATTTCCTTTTAATTTCCAAAGAATAATAGTTGATTTGTTTCCCAAATTAAGGGTCTTATTTGTTTCCACATTTAGCTTTCCAATTAGGAAGCAAGTCAATAGTTGCTAGTTTAGTATTTATTTATTTCCTAAATTTGTTTGCATTTATTTTCATGATTATAAGGCATTAATTGCCTAATATTTATTCCCTTTTAGGTCTTAGATATTTTTAGTATAAAAGGGACCAATTGATGTAATTTGAGGATAGATTTTGAATTGAAATAAATTTGAGAGAATTTTCTCTTTGGTTCTTTATAGAACTTGTGAACTTATCAAGGTTCTACCTTGTGGCGTTCAAACCTTGACTTATCACTCACCTTCTTTCTTATTCTTGAGTGTGGCGTCTACAACTTTCTTGATACCGTTGGTTCTTACCTCTTTATAGGTAACGGGTCGCGGTCCGATAATATTCTTGTTTAAAAACTTGATTAGAAAACGATCCTTCGTTACCATATATTGGTTCTGGGTCTCACTGCTCTTGGTGAGGTTCATATCAGTTGGTATCAGAGCTTAGGCTTCTAAATAAGGTTTAATCTATCATTGTTCTTCTTCTTCTATTTTTCTATTTGATAAAAAAAAATCAGATTTTTTTTTTTAAAAAAAAGTTTGATTAGTTTCAGTTATAAAAAAAAAGATCCAACAAAAAACAGTACATTTCTTTTAGGTTGTGTAGTTGAACTTATATCAACTATTTCGTTTTCTTTTCTTGATTCCGAGCATTGATATAACAAAAAATAATATGTCTTTCAAAAGTGATTCATCAAACAAAGATAAAAGAGGGGAGCCATATTTCATGGTTCAGACTATCAACAACATTATGGTGAAGATTCGAGGACGAATCCTTTTGAAGAGAGGGGGAATGATGAGAATCAAGAAGCGTCACCAAAAAATCCATTGCATATTCCAGTTGGGCCAATTACATGAAAGAAATAGGATCAAAGAAGCATTTATTGATGGGCTGATTCTGAGTTGTTAAAGTCCAAATTCGGCTCACATGAAGACCAAGCCTTAATTAATGTCATCAAGACAATGGATTGGGCCGAATAAGGAATACTTGGAAATGTGGTACAAGCTAGGAGAATAGTCAACTTTGGCTGATTTATTTCCTTTATTCCAAAGAATAATAGTTGATTTGTTTCCCAAATTAAGGGGCTGATTTGTTTCCAGATTTAGCTTTCCAATTAGGAAGCAAGTCAATAGTTGCTAGTTTAGTATTTATTTATTTCCTAAATTTGTTTGCATTTATTTTCATGATTATAAGGCATTAATTGCCTAATATTTATTCCCTTTTAGGTCTTAGATAATTTTAGTATAAAAGGGACCAATTTATGTAATTTAAGGATAGATTTTGAATTGAAATAAATTTGAGAGAATTTTCTCTTTGGTTCTTTATAGAACTTGTGAACTTATCAAGGTTCTACCTTGTGGCGTTCAAACCTTGACTTATCACTCACATTCTTTCTTATTCTTGAGTGTGGCGTCTACAACTTTCTTGATACCGTTGGTTCTTACCTCTTTATAGGTAACGGGTCGCGGTCCGATAATATTCTTGTTTAAAAACTTGATTAGAAAACGATCATTCGTTACCATATATTGGTTCTGGGTCTCACTGCTCTTGGTGAGGTTCATATCAGTTGGTATCAGAGCTTAGGCTTCTAAATCAGGTTTAATCTATCATTGTTCTTCTTCTTCTATTTTTCTATTTGATAAAAAAAAATCAGATTTTTTTTTTTAAAAAAAGTTTGATTAGTTTCGTTATAAAAAAAAAGATCCAACAAAAAACAGTACATTTCTTTTAGGTTGTGTAGTTGAACTTATATCAACTATTTCGTTTTCTTTTCTTGATTCCGAGCATTGATATAACAAAAAATAATATGTCTTTCAAAAGTGATTCATCAAACAAAGATAAAAGAGGGGAGCCATATTTCATGGTTCAGACTATCAACAACATTATGGTGAAGATTCGAGGACGAATCCTTTTGAAGAGAGGGGGAATGATGAGAATCAAGAAGCGTCACCAAAAAATCCATTGCATATTCCAGTTGGGCCAATTACATGAAAGAAATAGGATCAAAGAAGCATTTATTGATGGGCTGATTCTGAGTTGTTAAAGTCCAAATTCGGCTCACATGAAGACCAAGCCTTAATTAATGTCATCAAGACAATGGATTGGGCCGAATAAGGAATACTTGGAAATGTGGTACAAGCTAGGAGAATAGTCAACTTTGGCTGATTTATTTCCTTTTAATTTCCAAAGAATAATATTTGATTTGTTTCCCAAATTAAGGGGCTGATTTGTTTCCAGATTTAGCTTTCCAATTAGGAAGCAAGTCAATAGTTGCTAGTTTAGTATTTATTTATTTCCTAAATTTGTTTGCATTTATTTTCATGGTTATAAGGCATTAATTGCCTAATATGTATTCCCTTTTAGGTCTTAGATATTTTTAGTATAAAAGGGACCAATTTATGTAATTTGAGGATAGATTTTGAATTGAAATAAATTTGAGAGAATTTTCTCTTTGGTTCTTTATAGAACTTGTGAACTTATCAAGGTTCTACCTTGTGGCGTTCAAACCTTGACTTATCACTCATATTCTTTCTTATTCTTGAGTGTGGCGTCTACAACTTTCTTGATACCATTGGTTCTTACCTCTTTATAGGTAACGGGTCGCGGTCCGATAATATTCGTGTTTAAAAACTTGATTAGAAAACGATCCTTCGTTACCATATATTGGTTTTGGGTCTCACTGCTCTTGGTGAGGTTCATATCAGTTGGTATCAGAGCTTAGGCTTCTAAATAAGTTTAATCTATCATTGTTCTTCTTCTTCTATTTTTCTATTTGATAAAAAAAAATCAGATTTTTTTTTTTTTAAAAAAAAGTTTGATTAGTTTCGTTATAAAAAAAAAGATCCAACAAAAAACAGTACATTTCTTTTAGGTTGTGTAGTTGAACTTATATCAACTATTTCGTTTTCTTTTCTTGATTCCGAGCATTGATATAACAAAAAATAATATGTCTTTCAAAAGTGATTCATCAAACAAAGATAAAAGAGGGGAGCCATATTTCATGGTTCAGACTATCAACAACATTATGGTGAAGATTCGAGGACGAATCCTTTTGAAGAGAGTGTGAATGATGAGAATCAAGAAGCGTCACCAAAAAATCCATTGCATATTCCAGTTGGGCCAATTACATGAAAGAAATAGGATAAAGAAGCATTTATTGATGGGCTGATTCTGAGTTGTTAAAGTCCAAATTCGGCTCACATGAAGACCAAGCCTTAATTAATGTCATCAAGACAATGGATTGGGCCGAATAAGGAATACTTGGAAATGTGGTACAAGCTAGGAGAATAGTCAACTTTGGCTGATTTATTTCCTTTTAATTTCCAAAGAATAATAGTTGATTTGTTTCCCAAATTAAGGGGCTGATTTGTTTCCAGATTTAGCTTTCCAATTAGGAAGCAAGTCAATAGTTGCTAGTTTAGTATTTATTTATTTCCTAAATTTGTTTGCATTTATTTTCATGATTATAAGGCATTAATTGCCTAATATTTATTCCCTTTTAGGTCTTAGATATTTTTAGTATAAAAGGGACCAATTGATGTAATTTGAGGATAGATTTTGAATTGAAATAAATTTGAGAGAATTTTCTCTTTGGTTCTTTATAGAACTTGTGAACTTATCAAGGTTCTACCTTGTGGCGTTCAAACCTTGACTTATCACTCATATTCTTTCTTATTCTTGAGTGTGGCGTCTACAACTTTCTTGATACCATTGGTTCTTACCTCTTTATAGGTAACGGGTCGCGGTCTGATAATATTCGTGCTAAAAAACTTGATTAGAAAACGATCCTTCGTTACCATATATTGGTTCTGGGTCTCACTGCTCTTGGTGAGGTTCATATCAGTTGGTATCAGAGCTTAGGCTTCTAAATAAGGTTTAATCTATCATTGTTCTTCTTCTTCTATTTTTCTATTTGATAAAAAAAAATAAGATTTAAAAAAAAAAAAAAGTTTGATTAGTTTCGTTATAAAAAAAAAGATCCAACAAAAAACAGTACATTTCTTTTAGGTTGTGTAGTTGAACTTATATCAACTATTTCGTTTTCTTTTCTTGATTCCGAGCATTGATATAACAAAAAATAATATGTCTTTCAAAAGTGATTCATCAAACAAAGATAAAAGAGGGGAGCCATATTTCATGGTTCAGACTATCAACAACATTACGGTGAAGATTCGAGGACGAATCCTTTTGAAGAGAGGGGGAATGATGAGAATCAAGAAGCGTCACCAAAAAATCCATTGCATATTCCAGTTGGGCCAATTACATGAAAGAAATAGGATCAAAGAAGCATTTATTGATGGGCTGATTCTGAGTTGTTAAAGTCCAAATTCGGCTCACATGAAGACCAAGCCTTAATTAATTTCATCAAGACAATGGATTGGGCCGAATAAGGAATACTTGGAAATGTGGTACAAGCTAGGAGAATAGTCAACTTTGGCTGATTTATTTCATTTTAATTTCCAAAGAATAATAGTTGATTTGTTTCCCAAATTAAGGGTCTTATTTGTTTCCACATTTAGCTTTCCAATTAGGAAGCAAGTCAATAGTTGCTAGTTTAGTATTTATTTATTTCCTAAATTTGTTTGCATTTATTTTCATGATTATAAGGCATTAATTGCCTAATATTTATTCCCTTTTAGGTCTTAGATATTTTTAGTATAAAAGGGACCAATTGATGTAATTTGAGGATAGATTTTGAATTGAAATAAATTTGAGAGAATTTTCTCTTTGGTTCTTTATAGAACTTGTGAACTTATCAAGGTTCTACCTTGTGGCGTTCAAACCTTGACTTATCACTCACCTTCTTTCTTATTCTTGAGTGTGGCGTCTACAACTTTCTTGATACCATTGGTTCTTACCTCTTTATAGGTAACGGGTCGCGGTCCGATAATATTCGTGCTAAAAAACTTGATTAGAAAACGATCCTTCGTTACCATATATTGGTTCTGGGTCTCACTGCTCTTGGTGAGGTTCATATCAGTTGGTATCAGAGCTTAGGCTTCTAAATAAGGTTTAATCTATCATTGTTCTTCTTCTTCTATTTTTCTATTTGATAAAAAAAAATAAGATTTAAAAAAAAAAAAAAGTTTGATTAGTTTCGTTATAAAAAAAAAGATCCAACAAAAAACAGTACATTTCTTTTAGGTTGTGTAGTTGAACTTATATCAACTATTTCGTTTTCTTTTCTTGATTCCGAGCATTGATATAACAAAAAATAATATGTCTTTCAAAAGTGATTCATCAAACAAAGATAAAAGAGGGGAGCCATATTTCATGGTTCAGACTATCAACAACATTATGGTGAAGATTCGAGGACGAATCCTTTTGAAGAGAGGGGGAATGATGAGAATCAAGAAGCGTCACCAAAAAATCCATTGCATATTCCAGTTGGGCCAATTACATGAAAGAAATAGGATCAAAGAAGCATTTATTGATGGGCTGATTCTGAGTTGTTAAAGTCCAAATTCGGCTCACATGAAGACCAAGCCTTAATTAATTTCATCAAGACAATGGATTGGGCCGAATAAGGAATACTTGGAAATGTGGTACAAGCTAGGAGAATAGTCAACTTTGGCTGATTTATTTCCTTTTAATTTCCAAAGAATAATAGTTGATTTGTTTCCCAAATTAAGGGTCTTATTTGTTTCCACATTTAGCTTTCCAATTAGGAAGCAAGTCAATAGTTGCTAGTTTAGTATTTATTTATTTCCTAAATTTGTTTGCATTTATTTTCATGATTATAAGGCATTAATTGCCTAATATTTATTCCCTTTTAGGTCTTAGATATTTTTAGTATAAAAGGGACCAATTGATGTAATTTGAGGATAGATTTTGAATTGAAATAAATTTGAGAGAATTTTCTCTTTGGTTCTTTATAGAACTTGTGAACTTATCAAGGTTCTACCTTGTGGCGTTCAAACCTTGACTTATCACTCACCTTCTTTCTTATTCTTGAGTGTGGCGTCTACAACTTTCTTGATACCGTTGGTTCTTACCTCTTTATAGGTAACGGGTCGCGGTCCGATAATATTCTTGTTTAAAAACTTGATTAGAAAACGATCATTCGTTACCATATATTGGTTCCGGGTCTCACTGCTCTTGGTGAGGTTCATATCAGTTGGTATCAGAGCTTAGGCTTCTAAATCAGGTTTAATCTATCATTGTTCTTCTTCTTCTATTTTTCTATTTGATAAAAAAAAATCAGATTTTTTTTTTTAAAAAAAAAGTTTGATTAGTTTCGTTATAAAAAAAAAGATCCAACAAAAAACAGTACATTTCTTTTAGGTTGTGTAGTTGAACTTATATCAACTATTTCGTTTCCTTTTCTTGATTCCGAGCATTGATATAACAAAAAATAATATGTCTTTCAAAAGTGATTCATCAAACAAAGATAAAAGAGGGTAGCCATATTTCATGGTTCAGACTATCAACAACATTATGGTGAAGATTCGAGGACGAATCCTTTTGAAGAGAGGGGGAATGATGAGAATCAAGAAGCGTCACCAAAGGATCCATTGCATATTCCAGTTGGGCCAATTACATGAAAGAAATAGGATCAAAGAAGCATTTATTGATGGGCTGATTCTGAGTTGTTAAAGTCCAAATTCGGCTCACATGAAGACCAAGCCTTAATTAATGTCATCAAGACAATGGATTGGGCCGAATAAGGAATACTTGGACATGTGGTACAAGCTAGGAGAATATTCAACTTTGGCTGATTTATTTCCTTTTAATTTCCAAAGAATAATAGTTGATTTGTTTCCCAAATTAAGGGTCTTATTTGTTTCCAAATTTAGCTTTCTAATTAGGAAGCAAGTCAATAGTTGCTAGTTTAGTATTTATTTATTTCCTAAATTTGTTTGCATTTATTTTCATGATTATAAGGCATTAATTGCCTAATATTTATTCCCTTTTAGGTCTTAGATATTTTTAGTATAAAAGGGACCAATTGATGTAATTTGAGGATAGATTTTGAATTGAAATAAATTTGAGAGAATTTTCTCCTTGGTTCTTTATAGAACTTGTGAACTTATCAAGGTTCTACCTTGTGGCGTTCAAACCTTGACTTATCACTCACCTTCTTTCTTATTCTTGAGTGTGGCGTCTACAACTTTCTTGATACCGTTGTTTCTTACCTCTTTATAGGTAACGGGTCGCGGTCCGATAATATTCGTGTTTAAAAACTTGATTAGAAAACGATCCTTCGTTACCATATATTGGTTCTGGGTCTCACTGCTCTTGGTGATGTTCATATCAGTTGGTATCAGAGCTTAGGCTTCTAAATAAGGTTTAATCTATCATTGTTCTTCTTCTTCTATTTTTCTATTTGATAAAAACTAATCAGATTTTTTTTTTTTAAAATTTTTTTTGAATAGTTTCGTTATAAAAAAAAAGATCCAACAAAAAACAGTACATTTCTTTTAGGTTGTGTAGTTGAACTTATATCAACTATTTCGTTTTCTTTTCTTGATTCCGAGCATTGATATAACAAAAAATAATATGTCTTTCAAAAGTGATTCATCAAACAAAGATAAAATAGGGGAGCCATATTTCATGGTTCAGACTATCAACAACATTATGGTGAAGATTCGAGGACGAATCCTTTTGAAGAGAGGGGGAATGATGAGAATCAAGAAGCGTCACCAAAGGATCCATTGCATATTCCAGTTGGGCCAATTACATAAAAGAAATAGGATCAAAGAAGCATTTATTGATGGGCTGATTCTGAGTTGTTAAAGTCCAAATTCGGCTCACATGAAGACCAAGCCTTAATTAATGTCATAAAGACAATGGATTGGGCCGAATAAGGAATACTTGGACATGTGGTACAAGCTAGGAGAATAGTCAACTTTGGCTGATTTATTTCCTTTTAATTTCCAAAGAATATTAGTTGATTTGTTTCCCAAATTAAGGGTCTTATTTGTTTCCACATTTAGCTTTCCAATTAGGAAGCAAGTCAATAGTTGCTAGTTTAGTATTTATTTATTTCCTAAATTTGTTTGCATTTATTTTCATGATTATAAGGCATTAATTGCCTAATATTTATTCCCTTTTAGGTCTTAGATATTTTTAGTATAAAAGGGACCAATTGATGTAATTTGAGGATAGATTTTGAATTGAAATAAATTTGAGAGAATTTTCTCTTTGGTTCTTTATAGAACTTGTGAACTTATCAAGGTTCTACCTTGTGGCGTTTAAACCTTGACTTATCACTCACTTTCTTTCTTATTCTTGAGTGTGGCGTCTACAACTTTCTTGATACCGTTGGTTCTTACCTCTTTATAGGTAACGGGTCGCGGTCCGATAATATTCTTGTTTAAAAACTTGATTAGAAAACGATCATTCGTTACCATATATTGGTTCCGGGTCTCACTGCTCTTGGTGAGGTTCATATCAGTTGGTATCAGAGCTTAGGCTTCTAAATCAGGTTTAATCTATCATTGTTCTTCTTCTTCTATTTTTCTATTTGATAAAAAAAATAAGATTTAAAAAAAAAAAAAAAGTTTGATTAGTTTCTTTATAAAAAAAAAGATCCAACAAAAAATAGTACATTTCTTTTAGGTTGTGTAGTTGAACTTATATCAACTATTTCTTTTTATTTTCTTGATTCCGAGCATTGATATAACAACAAATAATATGTCTTTCAAAAGTGATTCATCAAACAAAGATAAAAGAGGGGAACCATATTTCATGGTTCAGACTATCAACAACATTATTGTGAAGATTCGAGGACGAATCCTTTTGAAGAGAGGGGGAATGATGAGAATCAAGAAGCGTCACCAATGGATCCATTGCATATTCCAGTAGGGCCAATTACATGAAAGAAATAGGATCAAAGAAGCATTTATTGATGGGCTGATTCTGAGTTGTAAAAGTCCAAATTCGGCTCACATGAAGACCAAGCCTTAATTAATGTTATCAAGACAATGGATTGGGCCGAATAAGGAAGATTTGGACATGTGGTACAAGCTAGAAGAATAGTCAACTTTGGCTGATTTATTTCCTTTTAATTTCCAAAGAATAATAGTTGATTTGTTTCCCAAATTAAGGGGCTGATTTGTTTCCAGATTTAGCTTTCCAATTAGGAAGCAAGTCAATAGTTGCTAGTTTAGTATTTATTTATTTCCTAAATTTGTTTGCATTTATTTTCATGATTATAAGGCATTAATTGCCTAATATTTATTCCCTTTTAGGTCTTAGATATTTTTAGTATAAAAGGGACCAATTGATGTAATTTGAGGATAGATTTTGAATTGAAATAAATTTGAGAGAATTTTCTCTTTGGTTCTTTATAGAACTTGTGAACTTTTTAAGGTTCTACCTTGTGGCGTTCAAACCTTGACTTATCACTCACCTTCTTTCTTATTCTTGAGTGTGGCGTCTACAACTTTCTTGATACCGTTGGTTCTTACCTCTTTATAGGTAACGGGTCGCGGTCCGATAATATTCTTGTTTAAAAACTTGATTAGAAAACGATCATTCGTTTCCATATATTGGTTCCGGGTCTCACTGCTCTTGGTGAGGTTCATATCAGTTGGTAACAGAGCTTAGGCTTCTAAATCAGGTTTAATCTATCATTGTTCTTCTTCTTCTATTTTTCTATTTGATAAAAAAAAATCAGATTTTTTTTTTTTTAAAAAAAGTTTGATTAGTTTCGTTATAAAAAAAAGACCCAACAAAAAACAGTACATTTCTTTTAGGTTGTGTAGTTGAACTTATATCAACTATTTCGTTTCCTTTTCTTGATTCCGAGCATTGATATAACAAAAAATAATATGTCTTTCAAAAGTGATTCATCAAACAAAGATAAAAGAGGGGAGCCATATTTCATGGTTCAGACTATCAACAACATTATGGTGAAGATTCGAGGACGAATCCTTTTGAAGAGAGGGGGAATGATGAGAATCAAGAAGCGTCACCAAAGGATCCATTGCATATTCCAGTTGGGCCAATTACATGAAAGAAATAGGATCAAAGAAGCATTTATTGATGGGCTGATTCTGAGTTGTTAAAGTCCAAATTCGGCTCACATGAAGACCAAGCCTTAATTAATGTCATCAAGACAATGGATTGGGCCGAATAAGGAATACTTGGACATGTGGTACAAGCTAGGAGAATAGTCAACTTTGGATGATTTATTTCCTTTTAATTTCCAAAGAATAATAGTTGATTTGTTTCCCAAATTAAGGGGCTGATTTGTTTCCAGATTTAGCTTTCCAATTAGGAATCAAGTCAATAGTTGCTAGTTTAGTATTTATTTATTTCCTAAATTTGTTTGCATTTTTTTTCATGATTATAAGGCATTAATTGCCTAATATTTATTCCCTTTTAGGTCTTAGATATTTTTAGTATAAAAGGGACCAATTGATGTAATTTGAGGATAGATTTTGAATTGAAATAAATTTGAGAGAATTTTCTCTTTGGTTCTTTATAGAACTTGTGAACTTATCAAGGTTTTACCTTGTGGCGTTCAAACCTTGACTTATCACTCACCTTCTTTCTTATTCTTGAGTGTGGCGTCCACAACTTTCTTGATACAGTTGGTTCTTACCTCTTTATAGGTAACGGGTCGCGGTCTGATAATATTCTTGTTTAAAAACTTGATTAGAAAACGATCCTTCGTTACCATATATTGGTTTCGGGTCTCACTGCTCTTGGTTAGGTTAATATCAACCATCTTTGAGGGTCAAACACGCGAGGGAGTGTGTTTGGGAGACTTACTTGCTTTCTTTGTTTTGTAGGATTAAAATATGTCCAATGATATGAGTAAAGACATATCCGACAATGCATCAGAAACAGTATATCTCCATTTTTTATATAAAGCCATACAAAAAAACTTTGAGCGGATAGAGATTAAGTTTGGTGAGGTGCATGATAGGATACACAAAGTGGAGTCTAGTTCGCAAAGGGGGCAACCATTTAGGGTACCTAAGGTGGAACAAAGAGAAAGAAAACCACATAGGAATTACTATGAAGATGATTATGGGATTGACCTAGAGGAGGATGATCGTATGTCTAATGTGGGTGCGGGCAGATTTTGACTTGAAATGGGAGGTAGAGGAGTTAAGTAAGAGAATATAGAAGAAAAGTATGAGAATAGAGGAGATAGGTATGGAGAGCTTTTGGTGGCAAGAAGATCTCTTAGTGCTCAAGCCAAGGAAGATGATGAGGTGCAACGTGACAATATTTTTCACACTCGCTGCCGTGTTAATGATAAGGTATGTAGCATGATTATTGATGGGGGGTTGTACTAATGTGGCTAGCACTAGTTTTGTGGAGAAACTGAATTTGACCACTTTGAAGCACTCGAAACCCTATAAGCTACAATATGATAGTGGGGAAATCAAGGTGACTAAACAGGTGTTGGTATCGTTTTCAATTGGAAAATACAAAGATGAAGTCCTTTGTGACGTGGTACCAACGAATGCGACTCATATCCTTTTGGGGAGACCATGGCAATTTGATAGGCATGTGACGCGTGATGGGTATACCGATAGATACTATTTTGTACAAAATAAAAAGTCAATCACTCTTGTACCTTTAACCCCAAGACAAGTATATGATGATTAAGTGAGGTTTAAAAGAGAGAGAGATGTAAAAATGGAGTGTGAGAGTTCAAAATAAAGAGAGACAAAAGAAAGAGAGTTCGAAATGGCAAAAACAGAAACAAAAGGTGAAAAAAAAAAGAGGCTGATGAGAAAAAAAAGAGAGAAAACAATTGAGTTTTTATACAAGAGAGAGTGAGATCAAAAAGACTTTATTTTCAAATCAGCAAATGATTGTACTTTTGTACAAAGAGGCATGTTATAGTACTAATAAATTAACCCTTCCTTGCCTAGTGTTGTTGTTTCTCATTTGCAAGGCTTTAATGAAATGCCGCAGGCTATCAACAACATTATAGTGAAGATTCGAGGACGAATCCTTTTGAAGAGAGGAGGAATGATGAGAATTAAGAAGCATCACCAAAAGAACCATTGTATATTCCAATTGGGCCAATTAAATGGAGGCAAGAGGATCAAAGAAGCATTAAATGATGAGTTGATTCCGAGTTGCTAAAGTCCAAATTCGGCCCACATGAAGACCATCGGGCTGAACTTCTTAGACCTCTACATAGAGCATATGAAGTCGGATCGTCTATTATAATATGTTTTCGGAAAGCCCAAGACAAGCTATACAGATGCTAAGCGACCCCGCCCTCTGAAACAGATCACAACAATTCCAAATTCGGCCATCTATCTTATTGCACGAAGGTTTAAGCTTAGCAGTCCGAATTTCAGCATATTTCCTATTTTTTGGGCGACGTATGGTTGAAAGAGAATCCAATTTCAGCTTATTTCCTACTTTAGCATGTTCCCTATTTTATTTATTTTTCCCAAATAAAGAGTTGATTTGTTTCCCGAATTCAACTTTCCAAATAAGAAACAAATCAACTAGTTGCTAGTTTTTAGTTTTTAGCTATTTCATAAATTTGTTTGCATTTGTTTTCTTGATTGTAAGACATTAATTGCCGAATATTTATTCCTTTTTTAGGACTTAGAAATTTTATTATAAAAGGGACTAATTGATGTAATTTAGAGAAGATTTTGAATTGAAATAAATTTGAGAGAATTTTCTCTTTGGTTCTTCATAGAACTTGTGAACTTATCAAGGTTTTACCTTGTGGCGTTCAAACCTTGACTTATCACTCACCTTCTTTCTTATTCTTGAGTGTGGCATCTACAACTTTCTTGATACCGTTGGTTCTTATCTTCATATAGATAATGGGTTGCGGTCCGATTTTGTTATTGGTTACAAACTTGAAATTATAAAACGATCCTTCATTACCATATATTGGTTTCGGGTCTCACTGTTCTTGGTGAGGTTCATATCAATAGAGCATCAGATTGACTTTGTACCCGGCACTTCCATTCCAAACTGACCAGCTTATAGGAGCAATCCTAAGGAGACGAAGGAGCTTCAAAGGCAGGTTAGTGAATTGTTAGAAAATGGGTATGTTAGGGAAAGCATAAGTCCATGTACGGTTCCAGTTTTGTTGGTTCCTAAGAAGGATTTGACATGGAGAATGTGTGTCGATTGCCGAGCGATCAACACTATAACGGTTATACATGTTTATTCAGAGAAGATACGTGGCATTCAAGAGTGGCCGAGTGATGAGAATCAAGAAGTCATTAAATGATCCATTGCATGTTCCGGTTGGGCCAATAACAAGGGCAAGAACTAAGAGATTCAAAGAAACCCACCTAGGGATGATTATGAAGATGATTATGGGAATGACCTAGAGGAGGGTGATCACATGTCCAATGTGGGTGCGGGTAGATTGAGGCGTGAAATGGGAGGTAGAGGAGTTAGGTATTGGAATAGAGAAGATAGGTATGGGTATAGAGGAGATAGGTATGGAGAGAGGGCTGATAATAATTTGGGTAGTATAAAGGTTAAAATCCCAACGTTCCAAGGTAAAACCGATCCCGAAGCCTATTTAGAATGGGAGAAAAGAATAGAATTGGTATTTGACTGCCATGACTATTCTGAATTAAAGAAGGTAAAGTTGGCTGCCATAGAATTTATTGATTATGCTATCGTTTGGTGGGATCAATTGATTGTGAGTAGAAGACGAAATGGAGAAATACCTATTGAGACTTGGGAGGAGATGAAAGCTATCATGAGAAAGCGTTTCATTCCGAGTCACTATTATAGGGGTTTGTTTCAAAAATTACAAACCCTTACTCAAGGGTCTAAGTGTGTTGAAGATTACTACAAGGAGATGGAGATAGCCATGATTCGAGCTGATGTAGAGGAAGACTGAGAGGCTACTATGGCTAGGTTTTTAAGTGGACTAAACCGAGACATAGCAAATGTGGTGGAGTTGCAACATTATGTTGAATTGAGTGACATGGTACACATGACAATTAAGGTGGAACAACAGTTGAAGAGAAAGAGTTCCACACGGGTTGGGCAAAATTTGGGTTCTTCATCATCATGGAAACCGAATTAGAGCAAGAGGGATGACCAGCCTAGTTTCAAGGCCAAGGCCGAACCTTCCAAAGATCATAAAGTCGGAGGCACATTAAAACAAGGTTCATCAGATTCTCAACCTTCTAGAAATCGTGACATTAAGTGCTTTAAGTGTTTGGGAGCAGGTCATATTGCATCTCAATGCCCAAACAAGAGAGTAATGGTTTTGAAGGATGATGGTGAGATCGAATCTGAGGGTGAATCTGATGAGGAGTCCATGCCAACTTTGGAGGATGCAAGTGATATTGAATATCCGGTGGACGGAGAGCTTTTGGTGGCCAGAAGAGCTCTTAGTGCTCAAGCCAAGGAAGATGATGAGGTACAACGTGACAACATTTTTCATACCCGCTGCCATGTTAATGATAAGGTATGTAGCATGATCATTGATGGGGAGAGTTCTACTAATGTGGCTAGCACTAATTTTGTGGAGAAATTGAATTTAGCCACTTTGAGGCATCCAAAACCATATAAGTTACAGTGGTTAAATGATAATGGGGAAATCAAGGTGACTAAACAAGTGTTGGTGACGTTTTCAATTGGAAAGTACAAAGATGAAGTCCTTTGTGATGTGGTACCAATGAATACGTGCTATATCTTTTTGGGGAGACCATGGCAGTTCGATAGGCATGTGACCCATGATGGGTATACCAATATATACTCCTTTGTACTCAATAAAAAATCAATCACTCTTGTACCTTTAACCCCAAAACAAGTGTATGAAGATCAAGTAAGGTTAAGAAAAGAGAGAGATGTCAAAAAAGAGAGTGAGAGTGAGAGTTCAAAAGAAAGAGAGAGAAAAGAAAAAGATTCTGAAATAGCAATAAAAGAAAAAAAAGATGAAAAAGAAAAAGAGGTTGTTGAGAAAAAGAGAGAGAGAAAACAAGTAAGCTTTTATGCAAAGGAGAGTGAGGTCAAAAAGGCTCTATTTTTAAATCAGCCGATGATTGTACTTTTGTACAAAGAGGCTTGCTTTAGTACTAATGAACTTAACCCTTCCTTGCCTAGTGTTGTTGTTTCCCTATTGCAGAACTTTGATGAAGTGTTTCCCGAAGAGATGCCTATTGGTTTACCACCAATAAGAGGGATTGAGCACCAAATTGACTTTGTACCCGGAGCACCCATCCCAAATAGACCAACATATAGAAGTAATCCTGAGGAGACAAAGGAACTTCAAAGGCAGGTTACTGAGCTCATGGAAAAGGGGTATATACGTGAGAGCATGAGTCCTTGTGCGGTTCCCGTATTTCTTGTGCCAAAGAAGAATGGAACATGGAGGATGTGCATTGATTGTCGTGTCATCAACAATATCACTGTAAAGTATCGACATCCTATTCCTAGATTAGATGATATGCTTGATGAATTACATGGTTCTATTGTTTTTACTAAAATTGATCTTAAAAGTGGATATCATCAAATTAGGATGAAGGAAGGTGATGAGTGGAAAACTGCTTTCAAAACAAAATATGGATTATATGAGTGGTTAGTTATGCCTTTTGGATTAACTAATGCACCAAGTACTTTCATGAGATTAATGAACCATGTTTTGCGTGCTTTTATTGGAAAGTTTGTGGTTGTTTATTTTTATGACATTATGATTTATAGCAAAAACTTGGATGAGCATGTTGAACATTTAAAACTTGTTTTAGGTGTTTTAAGAACAGAAAAGTTGTTTGCTAATCTCAAAAAGTGCACATTTTGCACCGATAAACTTGTATTTTTGGGCTTTGTTGTTAGTGCTAAGGGAATTGGGGTTGATAAAGAAAAGGTTAAGGCAATTAAGGAGTGGCCGAAACCTATCAATGTGGGACAAGTGAGAAGTTTTCATGGGTTGGCTAGTTTTTATAGGAGGTTTGTGAAAGATTTTAGTAGTGTAGCTACACCTTTAACCGAAGTTATAAAAAAGAATGTGGGTTTTAAGTGGGGTAATGAACAAGAAAAGGACATTTAACTTGATTAAGGAAAAATTAACTAATGCACCTT